>CM045771.1:77979851-78579851 GCA_025200525.1 Camellia lanceoleosa | reverse complement strand
TCCGCCTTGGCACCAACAGCCCTTTCAGACTATGTTGACCATATAGAGGTGTGTGTTCGCCATTTCACTCGGCCTCCTAGGCATTTCTATTGTCCCCTTTATATTTGAGGTCTGTCACGTTGATTTTTCTCTCGACAATGTCCAGGCTAATTCTCTCCTTATTGCTGCCATGATTCGCCCCGAATTTCTGCCCATGTGGAATGAAGAAGGCATGTCCAGTGTCGTCTACCGACCGGACAGGGTCCTTATGCAATTCGGGATGGATTAGGGCGTCCCATATACTCCCCCGCCTCAGACTAATTTCCACTGGAGTTTTCAATGATTTACCCGTGACTACACTGCTCTACTTGTGGAGGGCTTAGGAGTCTTGGAGCTTCCCTCACTTAGGAGAGAGGGTGCCTATACTCCTGACAATAGGCTATTATGGCACCGTAATCTCAATTCCTTCTTCAATTTTTGCAATAGTGCCCCGGTCGTCCCTACAATGGAACCTATCCTGCAGCCCGACCTATCCTTCGTCACGGCCCAAAGGAAGGCCAAGATATTCGTCGCTTTAGCTTCTATCCACCGCCGTTGTGGAAGAGCCTCACCCGTCTGGGGTAATGTTTGTTCAACCCTTACAGATTGCTTCCCCCGAAGTGGATACACCAGTACGCATGACCCATTCCAGGCTGAGGGCAGCCCAAGCAGTAGTGGCATCAGTTCTTGAGGCACATGCCTCGCCTAGTAAGAAGAGGCTTCAAAAGGTATCCATACTTAGACAAATATTTTGTATTATTTCCTTGTACTTATTATGTTTACTATAATAACCGCATGATCTTCTTCTTCTTTTTAGGAACCACAAACCATCTCGCCTTCGTTCGAGGGATTCTTCTACTTCCATTGGCATTTCTTCAGACTCAGACGACGATGACAACCTCTCATTGCTACTAGGGTGACAAGATTCAAGACTCACAGGACAGTTCTTCCAAACGATGCAGAGGAACCAAGTATAAGAGGCAAGATTGTTGAGGCCAAGCGATTGCCGGAGGTCAGATTGTGGAAGTGAGGCAATGTGCAAGTTCCCGCTACTGTGGAAGTTGTAGGAGGTGATATAGCTTAGGGCTGTTCAAAAATTCGTTCAAACCGATAATCCGGACCGAACCAGACCGAATCATCTGGTTTGGTTCGATTTTATTAAGAATTGGTTCGGTTTCAGATTAAGAAATATAAGAACCGTAAAAACGGTTCGGTTAATGGATTTTATGAAAAAACCATGGTTCTAACCGAACCGAACCGAATTTTAAAAGATATATATATATATAATATCAAGTTTTATTTTTATTAATTGGTTTTTTATAATTTTAATGATATTAGGATGGTATATATATGTAATATTAAGTAATGCCTTAATATTATTAGTTTTTATCATGAGTTAAATGTAATTAGTTTGAGTAATTATTTTGCTAATATTAATAATTTATTCTTGTAAATAGAAATTTTTGGAACCGTAAACCAAACCGAAACCAAATTGTTTTTTTCGATTTGGTTCTGGTCCGGTTTTACAAGTGTAACGGTTTGTTTTGGTTCTCAAAATCACAGAACCGTTAGGATCGGTTCGGTTCTTGGATTTTCTCAGAACCGAACTAATCCAGACCGTGTACACCCCTAATATAGCTGTTGAGGGTTTAGAGCTTTCACATCCTTCTGACTCTGTGCACTCCGGCCGTTCCTCTATTGGCAGAGATGATTTCGTACCTAAGACCCCTAGAGAAGATCGCGGCATGAAAGAGCCACTGCAAGTTGCACCACCTCTCCTTGGAGCTACATCTGGCGGTTCCTCCCAATCTACTGAGTCTCCCTTAATTCAGCAAACTCCACTTCCAGACGTTCAAGTGGCTGAAGGGAGTGCAAGCCTAGTGCCTACTGCCACCATTCCTGCTGTGACCCCTCTGAACTTGGACCAACTTGTAGAAGTAGCTGTTACTTTAGCCGGCCACACTGTTACTACTGCTACTAAGACCTCTGATCCAGTTGCTTCGGCAACCTCTGAACAGCTGGCAGACTTGTACCCTGCTCATTTTCTAGACTTGAGATTTTTATACTAGGATGGATACCACTACCGTCCCAGATCTGAACGTTGGAGATTACCAGATGGATGACCTCTTTTCAGAGCGACATAATGGTGCAGGTAGTTTTGGTCTTTCTCGCGAAGCCAGTTCACCCAGTTGCCAGCCAGCGTCTACCCACTCCATTACCGCTGGGCAATCATCTTCAGGGGAAGTGCGCCACCCTCAGACCTTTAGTCGCTCCATCAGTCTCCCTCCAATGATTGAAGCTGGCGGTGGTGTGAGAGAGTCCCCCTAGTCCTCAGAGAAAGTTTCTTTCCTCAGTTACTAGGTTTTCTCTGAAGCTGCTTCAATCCTTACTTGTATTCAAGCACTACATCCGGACACCTTTACTGCCTTTAATGTCCCTGGATCTATAGTATAGATGGCACTGTTGGAGTCACTTGCTGGCTTTATTCGTGACCTTGCTACCAAGTAAATCCTGACAACTCCCGGACAAGTTAAGTAGAGAGTGCGAGGCCAATCTAAGCGGCTTTGAGAGGAATGGTTTGAACCAATCATGGATAAGGGCCAGGCTTCAGACGATTGACGGTTTCCTCGAGCACGCCGATAATATGGCGATGATTAGGTCCTTGGAGAAGACTATTAAGGAGTGTGAGGGTGCCCTAAAGCAGAACCGACAGAACCTGGCTCAGTTCAAAGAGAAGGACTTTGCATTGGTTCCCCAGTTGCCTCAAGATGTGACTCTAATGGACTCCCTCTTGAAAGGTTTGATTTGATGTAACTTTGTGACTTTGTTATGATTTCTTCCATTTTTCCTTACTTTATTTTGTTGTTTCATCGCGCTTGGTACGCCTTTTCTTTTATTTTTCTCTGTCATAACTTCTTTTCAAACATTATAATCATGTTCTGGAAGTTTGACTTTAATAAAAAGCATGGACGTTTGGTAGTACTTTTGGGTTTCATTTCATTGCTTTTCTTTACATTGCTTCTTACATAACTTCTGAAGATAGGGATAGCTCTTAAAGTGAACAAAACTTCATCATGATTATGCTTTCAAAAGTGTAAAATTTCACTAAGTATAGAAAACTTTACTCAAACTAAGTGAATATGAGAGCAAAAGGTGTACTAAGTGGAGGGCTCGCCTCTTAACTCTGATTGCATCGACTTTGTTCTCAGGCAATGTGCTGTAGACACCCCATTTTTGACCAACCTTAAGACTCAGACGTCACCGATTGAGTGCTTGGTGATGTCGTATATTGTGCTCGTTCTGAGGTTGCGGAGTCTCGGCTGCGAGCCTTGCCTCCGGACTTCCGGACTCTTTTGTACCTTGCCTCAGTTTGCGAACCAGGTCCTGTTTTCTCTGTTTTCTCTTCCCAGAGGGAGGGAGAGGTCTTGTAGATCATCTCTCAGTGGCCGTAGGCTACGTTTCGTGGTCGTAGGCCATTTTCCCATTTGGAGCCCGGTTTCCAGGTTTTGAACCGTCGTCCGACCGTGTGCCTCGGTTTGGGACCACTTAACTACCTCTGTTTGCTCGGTTTTGGAATAAACCTTATTTCCTCCCTTTGAGGACATTGTGGTCTAAGAGACCAACCGTGGTCGAACGCCACTTAGATGCCTATACCCTATTTTGAGGCCCGACTGCGTGTTCGGCCCCGAACCTCCGCTTTTGCATCCGTCTTGGTTCATTTTTGGTGGAGACCTTATTTTCATTGTTAGAAAAGTTGTAGAAGAGTGGGAGGCCAGCAATTTTTCTGAAAAAACCAGCTTTTTTTGGTCAAAAGTGATTCAGCATGAATCTGGGAAGGAGGAAAACATCTGTGGCGGCTTCACCAAAGCAGCATAACTCTTTGCACAGGAGGAATTAAGATATGAGGCCACCACCATTGGAAAGCTTACTTCCGGGGCTTCATTTTTCACTCAAGAATCTCCTAGAGCCAAGTCCAGGTGGAGGAGATATGGTTGGTTGAAATCCGTTTGGACCGAATCTGTGCGACTTCACCAAAACAGGCATAACTTTTTGCACAGGAGGAATTTTGATGCAAGGTTTGCGGCATTGGAAAGCTAACTTCTGGGGCTTCATCCTAGGGGGTGGCCGACCACCTTGACCCTTTTGACTTGATTGGCCGGCCACCTGAACTGGTCGGCCGGCCACACACGAACTTGAACCACAGTCGGCCATTTTGCCCTCCCCGAGTATGTTCCAAATTGCGGCTATTCTGCACTTGACCCACTATCCGAGGGGATGCCCTTTTGGGGGGAAATTTGAATTGGTTTTTTTTCCCCCCCCCCCCTTTTCTTTACTTCTCTCCCTCTATAAAGCCAGCACCTAAGCTTCATTTTCAAGGGTTAGAAATATTTGTTAAGGCTCACCCCCTTCTCCCTCCATTTTCACTATTCCAAAGCTCCAAAACCCTAGTTCCTTGGCCATTTACACTACAAGCCATAGCCTACCACTTCCCTCATCCATTCCAGCACCTTGGAGGTCACTTGAAGAGCTTGAGGAGTCACATTCTTGGTCCAAAAGTCGCTGAGGGTCAACTCTACAAGGGTAAGCTTCTATTTCCCCATTTTGTGCATTATTTTGCTCTATACTTTAGCCCCTTTTGCTTGCATTTTTGGGCTTCGAGCTAAATTGTAAAATAGCTTTTTTTAGCCCTCCTCAACTTTGTTGAAGAGCTCTTCTGTTTGAGGTCTCCTACCACCTTTGCACTTTATCCTCCTTTTGGCCCTTATCTTGCATGATATATTAGTCTTGCTTGTGAGCATTTCTAGGCTTCAAGCCAAACTGTAAGTGCCTTATTTTGAGCCCTCTTCAACTTTGTTAAATGGCTCTTCACTGTTTGAGGCCGACCTCGCCTCTTGCTCTCTATCTCTCTTTTAGGGCCATTTTTGCATCATATTGTAGCCCTACTTGTGAGCATATTTGAGACTTTCCATAAATTGTAAAGTATCTTGTTTTGTGCCCCGCTTCAACTTTGGTGTAGGGCTCTTTGCTGTTTGGGGCCTTTTGTTACCCTGTTTATTCATCCTCTCTTTTAGGTCTATTTTTGCATGATACATTAGCCTTATTTGTGAGCTCTTTTGGACCTCAACCTAAACTGAAAATAGTCTTTTTTTGGCATCATCTTCATGTTTGATTAGGGTCTATTCTCTGTTTGGGGTCATCTTCCCCTATGCATGCTTCATTCTTTCATGATTAGGGCTATACATTAGAGCACTTGCATTGGCCATGGTTTGGCCTTTTAGCCACTAAAATCCAGTAGATTTTCAGTGGCTTTGATGCATTTTTTAGCCTCAAAATCAAAGGGGGTGACCCCCCTCTCACCTTGTTTTGTTTGATGGTCATTTTGGCCTTCCAAAGAGGCCCTATCTTGCATGCTTTGTTGACTAATTTCAGGGCCAATTTGATGAGTTTTTGGACTATCATATTTGATTTTCAAAGTTTTTTGTGCCATGCTAAGTGTCCTTGATGCATGTACTTAATAACCCCTTTGTATGCCCTCTAAAAGAATCCATCATTCGTGCGTATGTTGGTTGCATTTCAGAGGTTATTTGGGTATGTTTTGGCATGTTTTATTCACTGATTTTTGCTGGTTCGATGAGTTCTCACTTGCTTCATATACATGCCATGTAAACCATGTTTGCTAGTCAAAATTGCATGCTATGTTAGGCCATCTTGCTAGCATCTTTTGGCCATGCTTTGAACTGGAAATATTCATGTTTTGGGACTGCCTTGGTTCTATCTTTATGCTTTATGATCAAATAATGCATGCTTTGTATAACTATAGGTCAATGCATGTGCCTAGTTTCGTGTTTCGACCATTCCATGCATCGAGTGCCATGTTTCCATGTTTGGGATCATTTTGCATCACATTTTAGTGCTAGAACTTGCATGTTTGTATGCCATACTTCATGCCTTGCCATGCCTTGTTAGAGTGGTATTTGTGCCTTAGGGTCGGTCCTCGGTTTTGCGTGCGTGTGCACGCATCTCAATATCTCATTTTTATCTTATGGTCACGATGTGAGTGTGGTTGAGGTCCACTCATGTTGGCGTAAGTCCATCATGCATTGCGTATGCCATTTCATAGCATTGTGTATGCTAGGTTGTATATTAGTTGCATTCATGCATGTCATCTCATTTGCATTGTGTTTGGGATAGGAGTTAGCCCGAGCACAGGAAACGAGGGACATTTCGTACTCCGAGTGACGAAATGTGTCTCAATTCCCTGTCGCTGACACTCCGGATTATCCATGATGGAGTCTAGGCCTTGTTATGTTTTCATGTGCATTCATTCCATATTGAGTCGTGCAATTCGACTCATTGGCCATCACGCATCGAGATGCGCGATTGGTGGCACAAGGATCGAGGACTACACTCCCTGAAGAGTAGTCAAGCATACATATGTGAAAATACATTGCCATGCCCCTTTCTTGCTCTCTATTGCAGCAAATCAGAAACTGGCAATCTTTTGGAGTTTCGCACAATATTCCGGGCTTAACTGTAAACAGAGGCTAATTTGGGCATCGCGATGGATTTCTGCGCCAAGCAACCCGAGCATGCATCATTCATCATTTGGAACAGAGCCGAGGCGGTCCATGGATTTGCGTGCCATTTACTGCTTTCCTAGATTAATTTGTTAATTAGTTAGGATTTTGTACTTATTCGGATTGTAATTATTCATTTGGGATTGTATTATTTATTTGGACCCTCCGAGCGAGGACACGACTGTAATAAGTGTGCGTGTGTGATGTATGTCTTCCAACCCCACGTCTTTCTCCCTTTTATTTACCAGCTTATGATGGTTAGAATAGGGCATGTTTCAATTAGCATACAGTATGATAGCATGTTTGCATTCATTCATCTGTTTTACATGCATCGGGCTCGGTGCATCATAACTCACTGCATTGTATTTTAATTCCAAGTTGAATACTTGTTAACTGTAGCATCCCATATGCCATGTTTAGAATAGCCGAGCTTGCTACAAGTTGCATTTTTACATGTGTTGCATTAGGCATTTCTGTATAGTTAGGATCATGCATGGATTTCTAATTAACTTCTGTTTTGGCTTGGAGTACTCGGTAAGTTTTATGCTTTAGCATCCTTGCATGTGTGAGTGTCGCCATGATAGCATGCTTACCATGAGGCTATTTGCTTATGTGATATAAACCTGTCTGAATGCCTGTGGGTGAAGGTTGGGTTATTTGGATTGGAACAAATCATGGACTGCGAGTCTTAAGCCCACTAGATAGTGGCAAAACCATATTTTTCTAAGTCCACCCGAGGGTGGCAAAATCTGCATTTTAAACCTACTTGTGAGTAACAAACCATCTTTCAAAAATAAACATGAAATGTTTTGTTCCAATTCGAACCCGATCTA
Organism: Camellia lanceoleosa; assembly: GCA_025200525.1. Taxonomy (NCBI): domain Eukaryota; kingdom Viridiplantae; phylum Streptophyta; class Magnoliopsida; order Ericales; family Theaceae; genus Camellia; species Camellia lanceoleosa. The sequence continues at coordinate 78,572,422 of CM045771.1, read as the reverse complement.
TACTTGTATGTCAGGCGCATCACATAGTAAATCTAGACTAATAACCGAATAAGAAGGAATAATGTTTTCAAAACTAGATATCATGGTTAGTAGAGGCTGATCTTTGATCGGGAGAGCGGGGGTGCTCACGAAGTGACCTTCCCCAATCGTACCCAAGTTCTCGAGCCGAGGCAACTTTGGTGATGACGGACACGTGGCCTTAGGCACAAGTCAGGGTTTCCTAAATTTTCCAAAATTAAAATATTTAGGTGGCAACTCAGATCCGCAAAAGCGATCCATGTTTGGCACTTCTTTTCAAAAAAATCATTTTCTCAAAACAATTTGCGGTTGGACTCTTTGGTTGATTAAGAACCGTGACAATTAGAGTCTGAATCGTAATGAGCCCAAAATGAGCGAGCGGACTTATCCTCCGGGGCGTTAGGGGACTTCATGTGCCATTTCCAAGATAGTCGATATATGGCTGCCTCCATTCTTTATTGCTTAAGAAATGGGCTTCCTCTTCCTTAGGATGGGTCTGACATTTTGCACATTGCCTTTGCAACTCAGTACTTTTATTCTCCATCTCTGGCCAGTAATACCCTTGCCACTGTATTCGTCGGTATAGACTGATATCTACATCTCCACAAGACTTAGCATGGATCTGCTTAAGTCTGTAAGTTGCTTCTTGTCTACCGACACATCTTGCCAGCAAGTTGTTAGGACGCGAAAATACAACTCTCCTCTGAGGAAGAGAAATGATGCAAGTTCTGCTGGTCTAATTGTTCCCTGGCCTGTTTTCAGCTGTTGGATTATATCTGTTTTCCACCCCTCAGCATCTTGCTCTGCATGTTCTTCGGTTAGCACCGCTGGTGTTGTTCTTTTCTAGATGATGATGGCTATACTATCATCCAGTATCTCCACCCTTGCCCCTAATGTAGCCAAGGCATCGAGGAAACGGTTATATGTTTGAGGGGTATGCTAGATTTGGACATCATCAAACTGAGTGAGTAACCTTTAAATTACAGTGCGATATAGGGCCAACAAGGGCTCCTTTAAGGCGAAATCACCCATCGTTCGCTTAACAACTAACTTGGAGTCACCCCAGATTTTCAACTTACGGAGGCCTTTCTTTTGGGCATCTATTAGGCCCAGTATCAACGATTCATATTCGGCCTCATTGTTTGAACACTCATATGATAGATGGAACTTCTTCCTTATATGATAGATGGAACTTATATGATAGATGGAACTTCTTCCTTTCTTGACTGGTTAGTGTTACACCAGCTCCACATTTCCCAACTCCGGAAGCTCCATCAAACTTTAAGTCCCAATAAGTCTCAACTGCAACTACTGAGACATGGACCTCACCTGGTAGAGGTACCTCTGCAAGTTCATGTTCGCTAGATGAGAACTGGACTAGTAAGTCTACAAGTGCTTGGCTCTTAATAGCCTTAGGAGTGACACAAGTGACATCATATTCCGCTAGAGCCAAGAGCCATCTTGCCATTCTCCCAGTCAGAGCGGGCTTGCTCAGCAAGTAGCGAACTAGATCACTCCAGGTCATAACCTGGATCGGGTGTGCCAAAAAGTAGTGATGCAACTTCTGCGCTGTGAAGATTAAGGCTAACCAACGCCTCTCAATTGGAGTATATCGCGACTCGACACCATTGACTTTGCGACTGATGTAATAGACTAGCTTCTCAATTCCATCTGTCTTGGACAAGTAAGGCTCCAATAGACTGAGGAATAGAGGTCAGGTACAGTAGCAGAGGCTTTTCAAGCTGCGGGGCAATCATTGTAAGTGGAAAGATAAGTGCTTGCTTCACCATATCAAATGTCTGTTGGTGTTCTTGCAACCATTCAAATTTGTGATTCCCTTTCAGCAGTGTCCCAAAGGAAAAGGTTATCTCAGCAAGGGCTAGAATAAACCTCCTGAGGTATGACACTTTGCCTAGGAATTTCTTCAAAACTTTTTGAGAGTATGGTGGTGGTATCTCCATGATTGACTTGCTCTTGTCCCCATCTACTTCAATCCCCCGCTGGTGTATAAGGAAGCCAAGAAACTTGCTGGCGGTAACTCTAAAGGCACACTTGAGAGGGTTCATCTTAAGGCAGAATTTGCAGCAACGCTGAAAAACCTTTTCCAAGTAGCAGAGGTGGCGGTTTGCCTTAGTAGACTTGACCACCAGATCATCCACATACACTTCCACTTCGTGATGTAACATGTCATGGAACACTACAATCATAGCCCGTTGGTAGATTGCCCCCGCATTTTTCAAACCGAAGGGCATCACCATATAGAAAAAAATTTCTAAGGGCATTCTGAAAGTTGTCTTTTCTACATCTTCTGGTGCCATTTTGATCTGGTTATAACCACTTAATCCATCTATGAAAGAGAACATCTGATGGCCCACAGTTGAATCAACAAGTGTATCAGCATGGGGTAATGGAAACTCATCTTTTGGGCAAGCATTATTCAGGTCGCGAAAGTCTACACAGACTCTGATCTGACCATTCTTCTTCTGCATAGGAACAATATTTGCTAGCCAAGTTAGGTATTGTATAGGCTCAATGAACTTGGCCCTCTGCAACTTTTCTACCTCTGCTTTAGTCTTTGCTTCAAGATTAGGGTGATACTTTCGAGCATGCTACTTGATCAGTTTAGAGTTAGGAAAAGTGTCCAGATGATGAGTGACGAGGGATGGGTCGAGACCAGAGGAATGGGTCAAGACCAAGCATCTCATCATATGTCCAAGTAAAGACATCACTGTATTGCTTTAGTAGTGTTATCAATTCTGCCTTAGCTGCTAGAGCCATTGTATTACTGACAAACACCGGCTTGCTCTACCTAGGTGAGTCACTGAGGTTGACCTCAGCAAGTACCTCCTGCTGGGGTTTAAGCCTATCTTGCATGCATTCAGAGGCGGGCTCAAGCGTTTCCACCAACCCTTTTTGGGACTCATCACCGTCACATTTATTCGTCTTGGGGCCATCCTCCCAAGGTATGAAGTCTAGCAGATAAAACCATCATAGGTAGTAAACTGTCTTGCCGCCCTCGCTCACCTTGACAATCTTGGCGGAGGTTGTGGATTTGCTACTCCTTTTACATCACTACTTACTGGGCGACCTCTGCATCTCAAATGTCTTCCCACTTTGGCAATTTTACCCCTGCAATTTTACCAGTCCTTGGAGTTTCATCCGTTGACAATTCAGTAAAGAAAACTGCATCCGAATAGTGTGCCTCTTGCACTCCGAATGGCTTTTCAGATGCGTTTATGGTAATTGTGCACTTTTCTAACTTTGCCTTCACACATTGGGGATAACTGGATGGGATAGCCCCATATCGGTGCATCCAAGCTCTGCCAAGTATCATGTGGTAATTTGTATCTGGTTCAATCACATGGAACTTAGTTGCGGAACGAATCTCGCCAACTGCTAAGTCCACTACAACATGGCCCTCAATGACTTTTTTCTCATCACCAAAACCCGTTACAGTAATGGATTGACGAACCATTCTGGACTTTGGGATACCAGCCTTTGCAAAGGTGTCAGTAGTAATGTTATTTATGGACGCTCCACTATCTAGGAAAGCACGCTTGAACTCTACATCATTAATGTAAGCTGTGACGAAGAGAGGGTAGTTATGAGGAAATGGGTATGCTCTGTCTGCTTCTGAAAAAGTAATAGCCCCATAATCTTCCTGGATGCGCTGAGGCACATACTCCTTAGCCTCAGTAACTTCAGCATGATGCACTTTAGAGATATTGATGAGGGCCTTTGTTGCTTCCATCCTGGCGGTTTGGCTCAGCCCCAATTGGTCAAAGAAGGTACGAAACTTAACATAATTTTGCAAGGCTTGAGCATGAGTATCCTCTACGAATTTTGCCTCTCAGTCTTTGTTTGAGAGTGGCCAATTGCGATTTCTTCTAACTCATCATAGTAGGGCGCCATGTGCACTTGATCGCCTGAGCCCAAAATAGCCAATCATGTGTACATTCTTCCCTTCTCCTTGTGGTTAGAATAAGGGTCCTTCAATGCGTCCACGATTCTGGCATCTTTGAGCTTCACTTGTTACGTCAACTTTCTTCTCGAAGATATTTTTCAACATCCAGTAATCCCTAGTGGGGTGTTTGGTGGTTTTGTGATAGACACAATAATCTGAGCTTTCTTTGTCCTTCTTGGTTGGAGTAACATCAACCAGAAGCAAAGTAAGTTCACTATCAGCAACCCATTCTTTAACCAAGGCCTTAACATTCTCAAGGCTGCAAGGATATGAATTCCTATCCTCATAACTCTTCCTCTTTTGAGAGGACAAGGCCTCTGCTTGCAAGCGGCTCCCTCTTGTAGAGGTTACCGCAGGAATTTTGATATTGCGGGAGTAGCGGTGGCTGTCACGAGATCTGTGTAAAGGACCAGTGGTACTGAGGTTTCTAGCTACCTCAATCAAGGCTAAAAAGGTAGGCAGATTATGGTTCACCAAAAAAGTTTTGTAGTTGCATATGACACCCTCCACACATATGCTAACTAAGTGAGCTTCATCCACTGGTTTATGACAGTCAATAGCCTTGTCTTGGAATCACTTAACATAGTCCAATATATATTCGCCTTCTTTTTGGACATCTCACCCAAGTGTGAAGGTTGTGACTTTCTCTTGGACTTGGAAAAACTCCGTGTGGAACTTGTTCACCATCTCCTCCCAACTCTTGATCGAGTTGGGAGCTAAGTTCACATACCAACTGGAAGCCCTTTCGGTGAGTGATTTGGAGAACTCCCGAAGGCGCAAAGAGTGGTCATTGTCATGGACACCAAGAGTTTCAATGAACCTTACCACATGTTCCATGGCATCGCCTTGTTTTCTATCAAACTTAATAAACTTGGGCACCTTATACCCAGTTGGGTATGGCATAGTCAATATCTTCTGAGAGTATGAGGGCTTCACATTTGGGTCTGGGAAAGATGGCAGTTGCTTCTTGCTGCGCTCTTGCTCGAGCATAGCTTGTACATCGGCTAAAGTAACGAAGTGAATGGGTTGGAATGGTCCAGTCTGCTCCTGGGTAGCTGAACTAGCGGCTGTACCGTTCGCCTGAGGTACCACCAGAGGTACTTGGATCGGAGCCCGAACCTCAGGGAACAAGTTAGGCACTGGGTTTGGGACTGCTACAGGCGAAGGTGCTTGCACTGGAGCTAGTCTAGAAGCCATGGCCATAATAGCCTTAGTGAGAGTTTACTGGGCTGCCAAGATCTCTCTCTGCGTATCCTGGAGTGATTGAACTGCCTCAATCACGACATTGTTGTCATGGTCCTCCGCATGTGCTGCTCCGCCATTGGAAGAGCCTTGCTGCCATGGGAGTTGCTGAACTTCATCATCTACCATCTTTTCTAGTGAAGTGTGTAAATCACTACGAGTGTGAACCATTAACAAAATAACCTCCCCAGTACAGTCGCCAGAAATGTAAGGGGGTTCAAGGTTACGGAGGTGATTAGAGAGGAAAAACTATGTTAGAACAAGACAACCATTCATAAGATCCATAAACATAAATGAAACTTTATATTTTCATACATCATAGTCTTCTTTACACAAGATATTACATGCTAGCAACAAGGTAAATGCCCTACAAGCTTACAGCTTTCCAAATTATCACTTGCTTACAACAAAAGAAGAGTTCTAACTCTATACATAAAAAGCCCTCGGCTTGGATTTACATTTAACACAAAATTAAATAACAAGACGGAGTCTTCAACTCCTAAACCTCTCAAACTAAGATTTTGGAGGCAACATATCACATGTACCTGAAAAATGGTGTCCCAAGTAGGATGAGCCAATGCCCAGTAGAGATATGCTAAACAGTATATGAGAATTAACTAAAATATTAGCATCCGATAAATGTTTAACACATGTAAACTACGTACATCCTTTCCATAACCAATCAACATTCACATCCATATTCCAAACCACTTCCATTTATTTATCCAAACCAATTCATTAACATAGATCATTATTACCAAAACAATTCAAGATGAGACTACAACTCATATTAATAACATTTCAATCATAAACATCATTCAAACACTTCCATTTTCTTGCCATTATACGGAAACTACGTCATGGAACCGACACCCAAATATATATAAGATTTGGGACTTTCACCCTGGACACTCCGGCCAACTTAATTATCAATGGAGTCCATCCCCTATCTCCTCCCAAACAAGATACATATACAATATATTTAACACGTCATCATATACAATAACCAATTAAATCACATATTCAATATTTATATCCAACCGTCATATTCAATGACATAATTCAATTGATTAGTTTCAATTCACCTAATCATCATGCAGTTTCTACAACAATCATGGCTATCCTTCACCAATAGTCCAAAACAGATATATCTAAACAGATAAATAAATTTCTCAATAAATAATTTATCACATTTTCCATAGGTGAGTGATTCATTGATCCAACTACACCATCTAATCACAATTTCCTCCGATTTCATAATTCTCAAACCAATTTCATATTTTCACATTTATTTCCTTTGTTTATACAAAATAGTTATTTAATTCAAATTATGACATTTTCCTCCTTTAACATACATTGTACCCAAGACCAAATTTTCACCAATTATAATCAAGTAATAGCATGTTTAAGACCTCTCACATCAATAGGGAACCCAAAATGGAAAACCCTTCTTTTAAATATTTCAAATCTCAAAGTCTAACTTCACCCAAACTTCTCAAATCCATCATTTAGACAAAATGACAAATATCTATATCAAAACTCATATATTTTTAATATATATATTTTTAAATATATTTATGATATAATTATGACGTCATGATTCACTGCTCCAACTCAATGGTTGAGTTAGTGATCCGTCCATCCAATCCCTACTGATTTGATTTTCAAATTATTGCCCTACACACGTCCCACAAAATTTGTCCCGTAACTTTCCTAGCTCTGCCTATTGTGCTTATAGTATATGTTAACAAATTTTATTTTAAATTCTATATTTAAGTGTGTGATATAAAAATATATAATTATTTTAAATTAAAAAATATATATCAGTTGACTTTTTAAATTCAGTGATGTATTAATAAGATGATTGATTGATAATTAAATAATATTTAATTATCACGCAAGCATCTCTTAACATGAGTGGTATAATTTTTTAGTATGAATAGCAAAACTCTTTTAAATTTTATTAATCACCTATTCGAAAGAAAAAAAAAAAATTAACTTAGACCATCTGTAATTGTTCATCAAATCCATCAACAAATTTATTATTAAATTCAGAATTTTTCAAATCTTTCATCAAATTAAGGATCGATGTACCTTTTATCAAATTATTATTTATTGTCATTAAATTTTTACCATCGAATGTCTCCAGATGACCACCTCAAAATAAAAATTTATAAAAAAAATTACATTGGCCGGTTACCAGCCAGTCTTCTAGCCGGTCAAGCAGTAATTAGATGAAATTTCAAAACCCTCTGTTAGAACACGTAAATATTAAAAAAAAAAAAAAAAAGCATTTACTCAAATTCAATAATAATAAAAAAAATGTACAGCTGAAAATGCCCTTACGCGTACTTGACCAAACCGCGTCGCAATTTTATTGGCTTCGGCTCCGAAGTCGGGTCTTGTCCGATTCGGTTCCATTCGGACCGGCCCAAACCGTGTATAAATAACCCATTCAACTCACTCGTATGCAAAAAGAGGGAATTCCTGCGATTCTGTTTTCCGAGAAATCGATCACCTTTCAGTCTCTCATTTTCTCAGGAAAATGCCTCGAGGAACGCTTGAAGTCCTTCTTGTAGGCGCTAAGGGCCTTGAGAACACTGATTTTCTCAGTGAGTTTTCCTTCAAAATATATGCTTTTTTTTGTTTCTATCATTTGATCTTCTTCCACCTGATCTGTATCGATCAAATTGTTGACTTTTGTTTTTCCATTACTGTCTTGTGTCTTGATGCTGAGGAAATCGAAAGAAAATAATAGTTATAACGTTGTGTTTATATACGAACTGCTATTTTATCGATCTAAAATTCGCATCTTGGAATTGCTACGAGGATTGAGGACCATTTTTAGTTCAAATTTACTTGATCTCGAATTTCAGATATTGGATTTGCAATGAAGACCATTTTAGTTCGAATTTTGAACTAACATGATCTCGAAATTCTAATGCAAAGCATGAATTAGTTGGTTTCATCTTTGTAATTGTTTATTCAATATACATGATATGTTCTGTGGGTAGTCAATAAATACATGTGCAATTATGTACGTGTGCAATTGTAGTTGTAAAAAATGTTAGGCTGGTTAAAAGATCGTTGAAGATTAACTCAGTAAACAATTAAACTTGAATATATTTTAATAAACATAATTTTCTGATCTCAACTCGATAAGTTTATACCCAATATAAAATTAAATAAATAACCAAGATACTTAAGTTTGGCTTGTGATCTGCTTGATTAAAATTCAAAAAAAAAAAAAATGGATAAACAAACTACTATACTTGATCACATTTTTAAAAGCTCCTTGAACAACTCACTACCACTACTGGTCGTTTACAATCCGAATACCTATTCATGTGAGTACCTTAAAGCAATACACTCGACTTGTTTTTATTTTTTAATTTTTTTTATTTTTACAATACTCGGTGGGATTATAATATTGGAGTCGGTTATAAAACAAGTAGTAATTGTTAGGCTAATGATTAAGAAAGTCAAAGGTTATGTACTTAGGTTTACATACTTCTCCAATCCTTCCCAACACCCAAGATTGATGAGAGAATTCACTGGAAGATGGCCTTCTGGTAGTTGTGTGATCTTATTTATTCATTTACCAAAATTTTATAGATTAAAATTGGAAATTTGGGTTAGTTTCCTAGAAGGGATTTGGTTAGGTTGGTCTTTATAAGTCAAACCCATCTTGTATTCTTTGCACTTCAAAAGATCACAATCACTGTTGCATCTCAATACCTCATGACAATTGGCCTTTGTGTTTCTGTTTGATGAGGTCTATGTGATGATAATGAGCAGGTAACATGGATCCCTATGTCATCCTGACTTGTCGTACTCAGGAGCAAAAAAGCAGTGTTGCATCAGGTTAAGTTCCTAATCAGTTCTAGTTTTCAAGATTTATTTAAATATGTCTCGTGAATTTGTTCAAATTTTATCAAATATAACTTACCACAGATGCCCACAGATGCCTAATACTTCTTGTGAACAATGCTCACCCTTACAAATGGTTAATGCAGGAAAAGGATCGGAACCAGAGTGGAATGAGAGTTTTTTGTTTACTGTATCTGATGGCACTACAGAACTTTTAATTAAAATAATGGACAGTGATCAAGGTTCAGCAGATGATTTTGTGGGTGAGGCAACGTGAGTAGCAGCCTCTTTCTACCAATCTTTTTTTGTGAACAAATTTATGCATATACCATTTTACTTCTCATTATTTTCTAGTGTAAATACAAATCAGGCATCACATCCAGTATAAAAATCTTGTTAGCTCCAATTCATGAAAATTTAGTTTGCCTAGTGAACTGGTCCATACAGGTTGACTTTCATGGATGCCATCCGAAACACATCTACTTCTTTCAGCTCTTGTTAAAACACAATGAAAACGATTAGAATCCATTTGGATGGATGTGGATTTCAAATCAAGCGATTTGACCTTAATCATTCAAGGATAATAACTCAAATCTAGATATGACAGCTTGCTTATGAATTTCCTTATGAATTTCAAGACGAGTTAAATAGTTTTGTCATGATGGATTTGAAATGACCACATAAAATTAGTTATTTGAAATCATACTAACAATTCTCTTTCTAGCTATAAAGATCCTACTAAAATATGTATCTTTCTATCTTAACTTATCTTCTTCTATTGTTTTTCTATCAATATAACCTCAAATATCTTGATTTGAAATCCACACATATCCAAATGGACCCCTTAATGTGCTATGCATCCAATCGCTACATGAAACAGTTATTTAAATAAACTTTCCAATACAAGTATTGGTGTAATTTTTCATTTCTTGAATTTGCATCCTACAGAATTCCACTTGAGCCAGTGTTCATGGAAGGAAGCATGGCAACAACTTCATACAATGTGGTGAAAGATGAAGAATATCGTGGAGAAATTAAAATTGGGCTCACTTTCACTCATGAGGTTAGTTATAATATCTGATCTTTCATTTATGGTTGCGAAGGAAGGGCAAGAGATTAAAAATAACAACTGAGGTTTCTACATAGAACTGACACTATTTCTGGTCAAAGTTGCATCTCAGTCGAGTCAAATTTTGAATCTCTGCAATATGTGTGGGGTTTAAGTCACATGATTTTGAATTAATTGAATCTAAATGGCATTAGACAAATAACAATGCTAACACTTTAAAAAATGCTCAAAATTTGATTCGTGTAGATTGATTCATTATGAGTGTGATCCAAGCATACATTCAAAATTTGAGCACTTTTCTGGATATATAACATTTCTATTAGACATATTATCGGTGGCTTATTTTGGATCCTTTACGTGTTTCATAGGAAGGTTGTGAGGATGTGTTTTGTGAGCAAGAAGAAAGCTCTGGTGGATGGAAAGAGTCTTCATATTGAAATTTCACCTACTGTTGATGGAAAATTTCTTTTTGGACTCTTTAAGTTCTACGGTATTGGAATGGAATAAAAATTGCAATATTTGGTATCAATTTCAAGTAATAACACTTGTTTTGGTAGTTTGTGTGTGATGCGAATGTGTCGTGTTATTTTGTAAAATATGATTGCCATCAGCTACTTTGCTCGAGTGTCCTCCGATTGCCCAATTTTAATGTATAAATAAAGTTCTGATCGAAGAAATTGTGCAAACTCTCTTTGCAGCTAAACCATTGACTGTGTAATTAATTTGTACAGTTGTTTGGTTATGCTTCCATTTCTTGTTTTTTTGTTTCCCTTTTTCTTTTCCCCTTTGATATATTGCTTTCGTTGATTTCAAAAAAAAAAAAAAAGTAATTTTTTTAAAATGAAAACATATATATATTTACTTATTTTTAAAATAAATTTTCATTTTCTCCTTTCTTTCCCACCACCTCATGCTACCGCTCATCACTGTTATGGTGATGGTGTCAAGTTGGACAATTGCTTTAAAAGCTGGTTTCAGCTCTAAAAGACCAAAGAGAGCAACAAAACGTTTTTTTTTTTTTTTCTGAACGAGAAGAGCCACAAACTGTTTGGTCGGCTATTTTGACTAGGTTTAAGTCTTAAGAAAAAAATTAAAATTAAGAATAGTTATCAAACCTAATTTTAAGCCAAAAATAAGCATATATGCTCATGGTTGAAATCATTTGGTCGACTATTTTAACCAGGTTTAAGTCAAGAAAAAAAAAATTAAAATTAAAAATAGTTATCAAACCTAATTATGAGTCAAAAATAAGCATATACCCTCATGGTTAAAACCATTTGAAAAATCATAAACGCTTTAACCATTATGCAATGTTTGAAAATCAGGACCGGATTGGCTGGTCGTATCGATGATTGAACCTAATTATAGTTGAGATGACTCTCTAAACTCGTACCATATTCAAAACGAACTTAGATTTTAAAAATTGGAATAACAGGCCAATCACGGATCGGCATAATCAACCGAATTTGAAAAATTAAAATTTCTTCAAAAAATGTATTGTGGAGAGGACTTGAACATAGAACCAAGTGCATAAAAAGTAAACAGTGTAACTTTACTAAATCATTAACACAATTGTTAACAATGTAATAAGTATCTATACTATATATTCAATATTATCTTAATTATTTTTACTAAAAATCAATGTATAAAAAACATAAAATAAATTAATTTTAAGAATTCTTTTTTTGTAATTTTTTATTATTTATTATTTTTTGTAATTTTAAATCTATATTTTTTATACTTATAAATTTTAATATATTTATGACATAATTATAATATCACTATTCAATTCCAATTCATCCGCAGTTAAACTAGTGACCCGCCCATCTCATTTTCAAAACATTGCGGTTAATGCATTTGTTATGAGAAATTCATTTACTTAATTAAAGGCTTTTGTGTTGAAGAGATTCTAATATCTTGGATTTGTTAAAAATTACATGACAACAGTGTTACTTTATATATACTCATTACAATAGCCAACTGAAAAAATTAGATTCACTTGTTGGGTTTAGATTTTTAGGATTCATTTTTAAAAATTAAAAAAAAATTCATTTTTTTGTTTTTGACTGAATTTTTTTAATATTCTATTTTTTTTAAAAAAATTAGATACACGTAATATAAATTTATTTAAAAAGTATAATATTTGTGAAAAGAAATCTTTTGGAAATTTACTAATACCAAAAATATATTTAAAAAATACGAGAATTCAGTACATTTTTTATATTATCGTGTATTTATTGGTTTTTTTTTTTGTATAAATATTGTACTTTTTAGATATATCTAAATAAGGTGCATCTAAAAAAATAAAAATAAAAATTATTTACAATTTTAAAAATATTCACTAAAAATAAAAATAAAAACGCGAAAAAGAAAAAACTAAATTCCCAAAAAAATTGAATCCGAAAAATTAAAACTAAACACACAAATTATTTTTCCTTTCTTTTCTTTTTTTCCTCCCCAGAAATTCAAGAATCTAAGGGCAAATTACACTTTGTATCCTCAGTATTTTGCACCAAATTCTATTTTGGTCCCTACATTAAATCATGACATCCAACCGGTGAACTTTTGATCAAATCTCACTTTGGCCCCGACAGTCAAACCCCTACACTTTTGTTAAATCTCACCTTAGTCCCTACAAGTGTCAATGTCTCCATTCTATTACTACATTGTCTAAATATTTAATAAAATACAGTCATGTAACAAAAATATAATTACGAAATTAGGGAAAAAGAGAAAAATCATTCACATTTCTTATAAATACACACTTTGTTCTATATGATAAACACGTGAGAGTTATATAATACAATATATATATACATATATATTTGTGTGTGTGTGTTTGCAAGCAAATAGAATTTTTGAACCAAACAAAAATGCAGTAGTGAAATTGAAGAGAAAGGAAGAGGAATGGGTAAAAGACTGTTATTGTGGAAAACTAAGTTCCATGATTTCAATTTACGCAAAACCCTAGTTCATCTTCTTAATTATTTACATTTTTCGTTTTATTTTAATCTAATACAGTCATAATTTGATATAAATTTTAGAATAAAGTATATATTATTAAAAAATAAGAATTATTTTTCTCTCTTAATCTTCTTTTTAAACTACATTTTTGTCACATAAATAAATCTTATTAAAGATTTAAACAATAGAATAATAAAAAATAAAACATTAACACTTGTGTACGAACTAAAATAAGATTTGACCAAAAGTATTTTGAATTAACAATTAACTATCACGATTTCATTTGTAAGGACAAGTAAAATTTAATCAAAAATACGGAGAATTAACCAAAAATACGGAGAATTAACTGTCATAATTCCATGTGTAGAGGCCAAAATTAGATTTGGTGTAAATTGCAAAAGCACAAAGTATGATTTACCAATAATCAAATTTTTGGTTGACCTATTTCAACTATCTCACGTCTTCTCTAGCAACCATCCCAAGCATCAAGGTTCAAGACTAATCAATCTCACAATAACAGATCACAAATTCTGAAAGTATTCATTACAACACAGGAAACAGTTAAGCACTAAAAGCACAATTCCACAAGTTCAAAACATAATGCACAATAGTTAAGTTTAAGCCTCTACAAAACCAGATGTCTCTATAGCTAGAAGAGTCTTATATCTACAAAATGACATTTCAGCTTTGATTCTCGAGGCAGCATAGTTTTGACAAAAACAAGAAAAACCCTAGCCAGCTTATCTTTCATGAGTTCACTCTTGGTTGGTGTTCATTGTTTCCTCCCAAGTTAGGTTGTCCAGGAGGTACATAGGTAGGATTCATTGGCAAGTGAGGTACAGATACAGGCTTCCCCAGCATCAAAACCCGGTGAAGTATTGCTTTGGAAAAAGTTGGGTAACACGCATGCCGAACTCTGGTAGTGCTAAACTACCATCAGTTTGAGCACGAGAGGTGTTGACTTGTTCCTGGAAATAACCTTGAGTTGTTGCAACATTATTCTCAACAGCTAGTGCCCCTGTAAGTGTCTTAAATGCGAATTCTAGGCACGGAGACCAGGAATCCCCAGATGGATTGACTTCAGATCCTAAATTTTCCTGGTCTTTCATCTTAGTTTCTGGCCTTGCTGGTTGATCTTCTGGAACAGCTTGGTCCTCAAAGGCTTCTCGTTAATGTCTGACAGTTCTGTGCCTCTCAAATCATGATCTGTAATCTGCGTTGAAATCGTCTGCAACGGTTTGACTTCAGTTTCACAAGACTTTCCAGCTGCAGCTCCATGAGCTTGTTCGCTTAACACACAGTTGGCCATCGTCTTGAGTTTGAGCTCCTCGAGTCGTTTTGAAGACCGACGAGGCAAATCAAGTTCTTTTTTAACCTTGGGTGTGCACTGCCTTTTTATGTTGCGCTTATTTTCAATACTTTTCTTTTCCAGATTCTCCTCCCATAAGATCTCAGTTGAGGGAGTGGAAACAGTCCCATTGTCAGCAGATACACTCGTGCATTGCCTTTTCTGTGAGCCCTCAGCATCCGTTGTTTCTATGCTGCTCGGGGCATTGTTTTCTGTACCTGCCGCAGTAAATTCTACATCAGAAGCAATGAAGTGTATTTGTTTTGGATACTCAACCACCCCTTTTGAGTTGTTCTAACTTGGGCAGACTAAACACAGCCAGTAATATGTATATATCACTCATTGGTCTCTCACCTGTAAAAAGTTGTCTTCTGGTTGTATCGTGCCCTGCAGATGGAAGCTATTGACAGATAAAACAGGCAAAAGGGATATTCTCAGTAATTAGAACTTTCATCTATCAGAATGTCTTAATGACTCAATAATAGTAGAAAGTGCCAAACTGAATTATAGATAGGTGGTAACGTCCATATGGTAATTGTTGCAATATACAAAACACCAGGCCATAAACTGGTATTTGGTTTTCAAATATTCATGAACGAGCTCAGGGGATTAAGGATAATAAGACAACACCCTTATGGAGAATAAAAACAGTATCATGTAAGAATGGAGCAACAAGCACAATAAAAAAGGTAAGAATGGAGCAACAAGCTCAATAAAAAAGGTAAGAATGGAGCAAACCACACACCAGGGATCCAATGTAATGAGCAACCATAACAGAGAAGCTTCAATTAAAGCATGCAACTGGAGTCTCCAAATGATATCATATGATGAAAATGGTGAACCCTTATTTCAAACACTTAAAAAAACCAGTCTTAAGAAATACAGTGCTAACAAAGTCAGATTTACGATTTCCGTGTGTTGGTGAACATCCGAATAGGCTGCATATTAATGTTGGAGAATGGAAAAATAACATGCCAGGAATCCAATATAATGAGCAAACATAACAGAGGAGCTTCATGCAGACCTAGTGAAGTCCTTAAATGATCATATGTTATAAAATGCTAAACCTTTGTAAACAACTTAAATAGCACTCTTAAGAATGAAGTGCTAGCAAAATTTGTTTACATTTCCTTGTATTGATGAATATCTTCATATGTGCTAACAAGGTTCCAAATTGCTATAGTGAGTATTTAAGTTAAGTTACAATTTTCAAAACCGCAACATGAATTAGGCAAAAATCACATGATGTGCAATAAAGTGCACCACGCAATTTAAAACTAAGAAACAGATTTTTAACTCCTTTTGAAATATGTGTGCATGCATGCATTGTGTGTGTGGATGTGGGTCTGTTAAAAAAAAAGAAAAAAAACATATGCATGACAAATTTTAAACAATATAGACACCCTAATCAAATCTCACAAAATTTCCAATTAATCATTGCTCTTAGACCTCCTATATAGCATATCATATGTACCAATATAGTATTAAAGCACACTATATCTATTAATTATGGCATTTCTATTTATCCTATCAACAATCTAATTTTGCTTCAAAGAATTTCTGCTTGGGTGACAAAGTGTTTATTTCATCTTTCCAAACATTTTTGAATGTCACAAGTTATTCAAACACTAAAACTGACACTTATCCTCATTTAGCTTAAAAAGTACTTCAATGAATGAGCTACACAATGCACAAACACCAGCCAATCATAGTTTTTAATGCAAGTTCAGTACAACAAAGAAATTAAGACCAACACTGAAGAGATCAACAACTACAGAAAAATGAGAAAGTCACTATTAGTTGGGGCACCACGCAAGACATACACTTACAGAAGTCTCTCCATTTAAAAATTTCAATTCATCCCTCTTTGTTGGTTTGCTAGCACAACTACTAATGTCTCCAGTTTCCAGATATCGCAAAGCATCCTTCTGGGAGCGGAATACATATCCACTTGCAGGATCCGTGTAGTACTGTATTAATTAGAACTCCATCAACATTCATATAGAGTCTCAAATTCTGGAAGGACTAAAAGTACGGAACTAAACAACTCCAATTAAGACAAACCAAAGCAAGGTATGTGAAGATGCACAATCTATACCAACACACACAGTGCATGTATGTCTGTGGAGAGAGAGAAGGAGAAGGAACAAGAAAAAACTGAATTGAAATGGAATCAAAGTATGAAAAAGAGATTCAGACCGGATCTCTTCTAGTCTTATTTGCCTTCTTTTGAATTCTGATTTCTTTTATCCACCCTGGAGGTAGTCCCTTAGTTGTTACCCTCACAATCACATCCTAGATATCACTCGAAGAATCAGTGCTCGATCTCTGCTTAAGCTAATGTAATAATATGCAATCCAACAAAGTTTTCTCAGGTACATTGTAGAACAAACCTTTTCTCCAGACTGCATCGTAACCCCCGTTTGCTTCTGTTCAGATACGCAACTTGTACACTCCAGAGCTTTCACATTTTGAGACCCCTCTAGGTTCGAAGAGCTTATTCCTCCACTTAATTTACCCATGTTAGGCTGAACAGAAAGCACAAGTAATAAGATTATTGGTAAAATATGTTTAACCCTAACCATGATTGAAGCACTAATAATCCCTTCATTGTTATAATCACATAATGTTTTTTCGAGATAGCTTCTTCAATAATAAATTTCTAGCATAAATCAACACAGGAAAAGGTAGAATTCATAAAGGTAATACCAAAAAAATGTATTTTTCGCAATTACAGGAAGAATAAATGAAGCCTTTACTGTAGATCTCTTCAAGCAGATAGTGAATTGGACTGATCTTTATAATCATTCAAATTTGAATTCTAATCTAACACCTCATAATATCACTTAATATTGCAATATTGTCTATTCTTTTATAATTAGGATTCAACCTGATAATGAATATGACCTTGCTGATAACCTAAGAAAGCAGAGACATGGATGAGGATGCAGACACAAGACACGGCGATTTCAAAAAAATGGAGACACAGACACGGCGGTGACACGGCAATAAAATATGTTTTCATATTTTATTTGCTATTTAGATTAATATTACATCCACAAACAATCAACATTAACAAAAATAACTCTAATTCTATATTTTTTTTATAAAAAAAAAAATCACTTATAAACAGTTTATATATTTTTTTTTATCAATGATCTATTAAGTATTTAAATCTAAAAAATAAATAATAAACATTCAACATTCATCAAAAGCACTAAAGAAAATAGGAAAAAAGACTACTCGGCATGTCAATAGTGTCCCCCCGAAGTGTCTCCGGCGTGTCCCCTAAAAATAAATTAATTAAATAAGGGGACACGCCACATGCGTTTCCCTGTTGCGTCCGTGTGTCCCCGAAGTGTCTGTGTAACCGACGCGGATACGGCACTTGTTTTGAAGTGGTGGTGCTTCATAGCTGATAACATTAAATATTTGATATGTAATGCAAATAACAATCTACGGATCCACATATGCACCAAATCAAAAAACTATGCCCATTCACAAAATATTCATAAGCTAACTGATACTCATCCTCCTTCAGTTTAACTTTGGTGAATGTGCTGAACAATGCACAAACAACAGAGCCCAGTCATAGTTTTGAGAGTAGTTTGAAAGAGAATCACCAACTACAGAAAAAATGACAAAGCAAGTATTGTTGGGGAACCAAGCAAGACACACACTTACAGAAGTCTCTCCATTTAAAAATTCCAGTTCCTCCCTCTTCTTTGGCTTGATGGCACATGTACTAAAGTTTCCAGTTTCCAGATAGCGCAGAGCATCTTTCTCGGAGCGGAACACATATCCACTTACAGGATCCGTGTAGTACTGTAGTAATTAGATCTTCATCAAGATTCAAATATAGTCTCAAATTCTGAAAGGACTAAAAGTATAGAACTCATAAACTCCAATTTACTGATAATGAAACCAAAGCAAGATATGTGAAAATGCAGAATCTACAGTAACACACATGGTGCATGTATGTGTGGAGAGAGAGAGAGAGAGAAAGAGGAAACAAGCAAAAACTGAATTGAAATATGACCCAAGTATGGAAGAAGAGATTCAGACCGGGTCTCTTCTAGTCTTATTTGCCTTTCTTTGAATTCTGATTTCTTTTATCCAGCCTGGAGGTAGCGCATCAGGTGTAAGCCTCAGAATCACAGCCTAGATATCACTTGTAGAATCAGAGCTTGATCTCTGATTAAGCAAATGTAAAAATATGCAATCTACCAAAATTATCTCTGGTACACTGTGTAACAAACCTTTTTGACAGAGTTTTCGCTAAAGCACATTTGCTCCTGTTTGGATGCACTACTTTCACACTCCAGAGTTTTCACATTTTGAGATCCCTCTAGATTCTGCGAGTTTATGTCTCCAGTTGCATCACCCATGTTGGGCTGAAAAATGAAAAGAAAAGCACATTTAATAAGAATATTGATAAAATGTGTTATCCCCAACCATGCTATGGAGCACTAATTCCTTGATTAATCAAGTGAAATTTTTCCCAGTTAGCTTCTTCAATAGTAACTTTATATTATATATCACCACAGGGGAAGGTAGATTATGTGGAATGTACGGGCACAAATTTTGGTATCCCAATTTTATAATTTTATTTTTTTTAAATTATGTTTATTTATTTTAATCATAGTTTAATTCAGAATTCTACTATTACTTGGTATCTTATTTTATTCGGGATTAAGTCTTCAAATAATATTTGAATTTAATTTCCTATTTTGATTAGGGTTTTTTAGCTACCAATTATTAGAGTATGCCTTGTACAAATCAGATTAATAAAATTAATTGTTAAGGCTATGGTCACAGCATAAGGTTGTGACCCTTGTTTCTTCTCTCTTGTTTCTGCCATTTTCTCCCTTCCTTCTGCCTCCCCATGCTATATCAGTTTGGAATCAGAGCTTAGCTCCGATCCCTATCCCTTTCTTCCCCAGCAATTCTACATGCACTAAAAATCTTACTAAAAGCATATTTGTTCAAATTGTAAGATTTCTGAATAGCTTTCTGTATCTCATATATTCAATGTGTAAATGATTACAATCAGACCTTAGATTATATAGCCCTAAATCCTAACCCAAAAGGGAAAATACAACCAAAAGGGCAAATACAATTATGCCTCTAATAGGACTCTAACACAATCATACCTCTAATAGGACTCTAGTTTGTACAACCACAAATAATAGAAAATACACAATATACTCTCACACCCCCGCGCAAACTCAAGATGTTTTAGCAGAAAACACTGAGAGTTTGCTAAGAAGAAACTGAAACCAAGCGGTAGTTTGAGTCTTGGTGAAGAAGTCCGCAAGTTGCAAAGCCAAAGGGATGAAAGGAAGCGAGATAGAGGCAGACTGCAGATGTTGGCGAACAAAGTGACAATCAATCTCAATATGTTTCGTCCGTTCATGAAAGACAGTATTGTGGACAATCTGAACAGCACTGCGATTGCCACAATAGAACGAGGTCGGAGAAGACTGAGAGACACCCAAATCAGACAAGAGACAACGAAGCCAAACAATCTCAGCAGTGGCATGAGCCATTGCACGATACTCGACAAGAGAGCGAAGCGAGCAACAACTGATTGTTTCTTACTTTTCCAAGAGATCAAGGAATCTCCAAGAAACATACAGAAACCAGATGTAGACTTACGATCAGTAACATCACCGGCCTAATCAGAGTCAGCATAAGCCACCAAGTCCAAAGAGGAAGTAGAGGACAACAACAAGCCCCGAAGATAGTACCCCTGAGATAGCGAAGAACGCGAACCAAAGCAGCGCAATGGGTAGAGCGAGGAGCAAAAATGAACTGACTAACCACATGAACAGCATAAGCAAGATCAGGGTGAGTGACAGTCAAATAAACTAAACAACCCACAAGCTCGCGATATAAAGTGTGATCATCCAGAGGGACACCATCAGTAGAGTTAAGCTTCACATTAAGCTCAAGAGGTGTATCAGAAACCTTAGTATCAGTAAGACCAGCACAATGAATGACTTCATTAGCATACTTAGCCTGAGACAGAAAATAGCCCTTGGGAGAAAAAGCAACCTCAATACCCAGAAAATACCGTAATGGACCCAGATCCTTCATTTCGAAGGTGCGAAAGAGATGCTGTTTGACCTCAGAGATAGAGAAGAGTCTGAACCAAGGATAATCATATCATCCACATAGAGCAAGAGAGCAACAAAACCAACCGAGGTATGTCGCGAAATAAAGCGGTCGGAAGCGAAGGATGAAACCCAAGCTCGTATGACAATCAAATCGATCATACCAAGCACGAGAAGACTGCTTCAGACCATACAGAGCACGCCGAAGACGACAAACCTGACCAGAGGGATGGTGAAGGCCTGGGAGAGGACGCATGTAAACCTTCTCAGTGGGATGGCCATTAAGAAAAGCAATCTTAACATCCATCTGATAAAGAGGCCCAGAACGAACAGCAACAACAGAAATCAAAGTACGAACAATAGTCATTTTGGCAACAGGAACAAATGTCTCCTCATAATCAATACCATACTCTTGAGAGAAACCTTTGGCAACCAGACGAGCTTTGTAACGCTCAAGAGAACCATCAGAATGAGTCTTGACTTTGTAGACCCATTTGCAGCCAACCAGGTTTTTATCAGCAGGCAAAGAAACCAACTCCCAAGTACCAATTTTTTGTAAAGCAGACAACTCATCCTCCATAGCTTGAACCCAATGAGGATCCAAACAGGCCTCCTTATAAGACTGAGGTTCTACAAAAGAGTAAATAGCAGACAAAAAGGTACGATAAAAAGTAGAAAAACAAGTATTAGACCAACCCAACCTGTTTAGAGGATGACGTGCTCGAGAAGGATATCGGTGTGCAGTAGGATCAGAGTCGTCAGAAGCAGAGGGAGCAGCAGCAGAGGCAGAGACAACTGGTGGAGGAGGAGCCTTGCGACGAAAATAAACTAGCAACGGAGGAGGAGAAGAAGCCGAAAAAGAAGAAGCAGCTAGAGGTATAGGAGGAGAAAATGGAACAAGCTCAGGAGGAACAGTAGAGATGTACTCATCGGACGAGACCTCTGAAGGAAATGGGTCAATGTGAACCAAATCCTCTTTGGAAACTGGAGCAGTGAGAGGGGGGAGCTGGAAGTAAGATAGATGTTCAAGAAAGGCAACATGACAGGAGGCATAAAGACGACGGGAAACAAGGTCGTAACACCGATAACCTTTCTGAGTAGGACTATAACCCAAAAAGATACAAAGGACAGACCGGGCACTAAGTTTGGTCCTATCTTTGCGGGGAAGAAGAACAAAACAAGCAGACCCAAACACACGAAGGAGGGAATAGTTAGGAATTTGGGAGAACAAAACCTCATAAGGAGACCGACCGGAAAGAAGGGGAGTAGGCATACGGTTGAGAAGAAAAGTAGCAGTAAGAACTGCCTCCCCCCAGAATGAAGCCGGGACTGAGGCAGAGAGAAGAAGAGACCTAGCGGTCTCAAGAAGATGACGGTGTTTACGCTCGGCTCGACCATTTTGGGCAGGTGTATCTGTACAAGAAGTTTAGTGAACGGTACCCAAATTGGCCAAATACTCACATAACTCATGTTTAAAATATTCCCCACCTAAGTCAAACCGTAACACTTGAATTGTAGACCCAAACTGAGTAGTAATCATAGGCTGAAAAGTACGATATATCTGATAAAAATCAGATTTATGAGTCATAAGATAAACCTAAGTGTAACGGGTGCAATCATCAACAAAAGACACATAGTAAGTAGAACCCCCTTTGGTGAGAACAGGAGAAGGGCCCCAAACATCAGTATGAACTAAAGAAAACAGTGTATCAGATATATAAGTACTTTTACGAAAAGATAAGGCTGACATTTTGGCAAGTTTACACCCCCGACATTCATCAATTTGACTAGGAGAAACGTTACCCAACAATCCTGACTGAGCTAAAGGCCATAAGCGGTCAACAAACAAATGACCGAGACGAGAATGCCGTAAGTAAAACTGACTCGACTGAGAATCCAATTGAAACGAGGAAAGGGCAGCTGGAGAGGTGGATAAGGGGAGATGCAAGCTTTCAACCACATAGAGATCTCCAATTCTCTACGGTCCCAATCGCTACGGGACACCGATCCTACACACAACAGACAGAAGAGGAAAATATAACATCAAAACCAGACGCATCGAGTTGACTGATAAATAACAAACTGACAGATAACTGAGGAACATAAAAAACAGAAAGAATAGTAACAGCAGACATGGCAGAAGGTAAGATAGAACCAACAGATAGAACAAACATACCAGATCCATTAGCAGTATTGACGGTAATAGGAAAGGGAGGAGGAGTACAATTTTGAAATAAGGAGAGATGGGGAGTCATGTGATGAGAAGCACCAGAGTCAAATCCAAATAGACGAAGAAATACCTGAAGAAAAACCAAGCAAACCTGAATGAAGAGAGGAAACAATGGAGACAAATGGGGATGGCTGGAAGGTAGACAATATATGCTGAAGCTGACTAATCTGAGCAGGCAAAGAAACCAAGGCAAGATCAGGAGTCAGAGCAGATGCAATATACGGAGGGGGAGGAGCCCGGAAGTGGTTCTGAGATTGCTGAAAAAATGGGGCAGGCTGACGTCCCTTCTGGGGACAATGGTACTTCCAATGGCCATTTTGATGGCAGTAGACACATTCATCCGAAGCCAGAGACATCATAATAACTAGAAAACGAAGGGGTTCAAGTGTACCCAAAATTTTGTAGGGTTAAAATGCAAAAGCAGATAATTGAGTGGCCAAAGAAGAGTCTTGTTTCTTTTCTTAAAAAAAAAAATTTACTCTTTTTTCTTTTTTTCTTTTTTTTTAACCGAGTTTATATGAGAGGTAAGTTTTTGAATGTTTTTGTAAACAAACAAGTTCAATAGTCAAAGTGTCAAAGAGACAAACACAGAGACCGAGCGAGAAACAACCAGGGTCAGATGACCAAATGAAGCCGAGAGACCAGACGAAGCTGAGACGAGAGGAAGAGAGGCTTTTGATTCCTAATCGTCTGTGATTATTAGGGTTTTGAAGACTTTCTTTGATTCAGAGAGGAGATAGAGAGATCGTGAGTTCGAGACGAGAGAGGGAGATCACGAACCAAAGTGCGAACGAGAGGAAGAACGAGCTGCGCGACTGACTAGAGATGTTGCGACTTGGACCCACGAGAAGACCTTCACGACACAGGAAGGACTTTGACCAACGAGTTTGAATGAAACCCTAGCTCTGATACCATGTAAGATTTCTGAATAGCTTTCTGTATCTCATATATTCAATGTGTAAATGATTACAATCAGACCTTAGATTATATAGCCCAAAATCCTAACCCAAAAGGGAAAATACAACCAAAAGGGAAAATACAATTATGCCTCTAATAGGACTCTAACACAATCATACCTCTAATAGGACTCTAATTTGTACAACCACAAATAATAGAAAATACACAATATATTCTCACACAAATATCATAGGATGTTCAAGTATCATTGCTTTTTTGACAACCAATCATATTTGGCTTCTTGTACTGTTAGTAAAAATTTTAGTAAGAGTTTTAATGTCCATAGAATTGTTCTTTCTTCCCTTTCCTCCCTCTCCATTCAAAAAAAGAAATATGACAACAAGCCCTCAAACCTATGTTGCCATTGCCATTGCAACCCTAGCCTTTTTTCATCGCCATTGTTTCGCACCACTGGTGCTCATCACTCCTCTGCTATCGCCATCACAGAACCCTCAACAAAAGTAGTCACTGGAGAAGACAATTGGCACCCCTCTCCACACCCATCTCGCCGTTGCTACCTTGTGTCATCATTTGCTCAACCCAAGACTTCACATGGTCATTGGTTGGATTTATTTCATGTCACCAAAGAAACCATCAAAAGAGGCTACATCTGTATACTACTCCCCGTGCTACATCTGTATACTTCATAAATGTACAGTCAAAAGGGGCTTCTTTTTTTGAAATTGCAAAAAAAAAAAAAAAAAAAAAAAAAAAAAAAAACACCCAATCAGTACACATTAATGTGTTTGGGAGGGGAGAGATTGAGTACACATCTAACCTTTGGCACAATGCAAAAAGTGGTAGTCCCAAGACTTGAACCCATAACCTCAAGGTTATTAAGCCAAGTCTTAACCATTGTACTAATGGCCACCCCTCCTTTTTTGCAATTTCAGATAGATATAAATGAAGCTTTTGGTGGAGACCACTCCAAGCAAGTTCAAGCTATCGTCACTGGTTGGATTTATTTCACGTCACCAAAGAAACTATATCAAAAAGGGCAACATCTGTATACTATTCCTTGTGCTACATCTGTGTCCTTCATAAATGTAGAGTCAAAAGGGGCTTCTTTTTTTCCAATTGCAGTTGGATATAAATGAAGCTTTTGGTGGAGACCTTTCCAAGTAAGTTGCAGATTGAACTAATCTTAATAATTCTTCGAACTAGAATTTTAATCTACCACTTCATACATCACTTAAATAGTTATTGTTTTAGAATTAAGATTTTCCCATAAAATGAATATGAGATCGCTGTTAACATTAATGTAATACAAATAACATGCTATAAATCCTCATATGCATAAAGTAAAAACAATAATGACAATTTGAGGATGTAATGAACAAACATTGCTAACAGAGTTGATGTCCATTTTCTTCTGTTGGGATGAGAAGCTGTTGTGTTTTGCAGTTCAGACACCTCTGGCTTGGGAGAGATTTTGCTTCAAATCAATGGATCAGTAACACAGCACTGCAATGAACCAGAAATACAAAACAGACTGCATAAAAGATGCAGTACAAAATGTTTAATGATATAAAATATTCGTTATCTAAAACAAAACAAGACATAATGAATGAAGAATACCTGGAAAGAAACTATAGTTTAATTTTTATATTCAGTCAAATATTGCATAAAAATAATAAAGTATACAGACCCGCAGGTCCATTCACATTGACCTATCAAATTATCACATAGAGTTGATAAAAAGCACTAAATTTTAATGTTAGAGATTACCCCTAGATGGATTAAAGAGTCAACAGATGGCTTTGTCTAGTATCTGATAGTAGTAACAAAGACAAAGACGAAGGGATCGGTAAACAAGAAGATATGCAGAGAATATCCACAAAGACTGTGGTTCCCTCCATTCATCTCTACAGATAAAAGAAAAGTTTCCAATTTTTTAGGAAATTGAGGAATAGTTGCTATACCAATTTGAGGAGCAGGAGCAACAGCACAAGAGTGTAACTTTGAAAATGGGTAGGCATGATAGCACTCAACAGCGCTTATGCTATACAATTTTACATCTTAAAATTATTAGGTATTATATTTTTAATTATTTTATATTTTTGCCCTCATTTACCTCAACAACCAAGGACTATAAACAACCAAGCATGATCAAGCAAAATTGAAAAACAAAAAAAAAAAGGTGTTGAACATAGATCCCATGAATGAGCGTGTGAAGATTCTGTTATGGAATTAATAAATAATACCAATCTCCACAACTTGGGTAAACAATCACACACACAATTAATCTAAAAATGGGCCAGAAGATCAAACACTCAAACAAGAAACATAAGAGATTTATGTGGTTCACCCAAACAAAAGAATTCTTTTTTTAAGAAAGCAAGCCTTTTATAAATGAATTTTTTTGGGGAGGTCAGACAATTTTTGTTCTCTGTATATATCAATCTCCAAGTTAAAGATAAATGAATTTTTGCTTACATCCATCTCATCATGTCTCAACATGGGACCAAATCATTAAGCACCCAAGCAAAACAGCTCATGCCTCACCTTTGACATGCAAAACTTTTTCCTTACATATTCTATTGAGTTTCCAAAACTTGTTTTTTGAAATCTTTTTGAAAAATTAGAAACCAGTTTTTTTTTTTTTTTAAATACACCGTTAAAAAAAATTAAATTTTCAAAAATTATTTATGCCCCATAAAGAGAAAAACATATGAAAATAATGATTATTTTTTATTTTTTTTCAACTGAACTTTTTTTTGAAAAAAAATTTGGAAACAAATTCTGAAAACTCAACCAAACAGCATAAACTATCTAAGTTAGAGTTAAGAACTACAAAGTACCAACCAATACTAAATGAAGCTTCATCAACTCCAACCTTTTTGCTAAATATTCTAAATTAATATTGAGTTTATAGAATCAGTACTTGAAAAGTGTTGCAGAGCAAACAAGTCACCTTCAACAAAAACAAAGCTCTTGACTTTTCAAATGGTAGACAATTTATGAAGCATGGGTACTTCAACAAACAGCCCGTACCTGCACTGCATACTTGTTGGGTATTGGAACTTCATATGGTACTTTTGCATATGTATAGAGTACATGAAACATAAACCCAAATTTTTTCTTCTTAATTTTAGTGTACCCAAACGCATTCTAATAGATACCCAAGCTCTCAGTTGAAATAGCATGTCCTGCCAATATAGAGGTATAATTAATTTCATTAGACTTCCTTTTTTCTTTTTCTTTGTTATGCTTAACATAATTTAAAAATTAAGCTATGATTTCTAAGTTAAATAACATAATGACATTTAATTTTGGTTTATACCTTTACTTTTAGCATTAAGTGCAAATTATAGGTTGGGTCTTAACAAACTAAATCATTTAGCTAAATTTTTCATTACTTCAAATTAAAAATAAATATTTTTTTTACAAACCTATCCACCCATATCCTACTTTTTTAAAAATTTTAACCAATTGGTGTACCCGTACACATACTTCATAGTAGACAATATGTACCATTAAATAAAAGACAATAGGAATGCCCCCAAATCAACATAATCTTTCATATTGTCATCTTAGAAAGACAATGCAAATGACTGCATAGCCTGCATCGACAGTGTAATCAAATTAGGACATTTATTAGTTGATTCAATCTATTTATTCAATAAAAAGAACACGCCATATAAAATACCATTATTCTTAAATGACATAATTATGGCCAACAATTGCTTACCCACCATTTTTACCTCCATCAAAGTCACATGTTTCTAATTGCAGCCTGCCTTTACCAACTTATAAAACCAATCAAGCATGCAGATAGTTTTGGCAATCAACATCAAGTAGCCACAGATTCAGATGAAAATTTACTTTCTGCCAGACTGCTAGTGATGTAGCCAGGAATTTCATCCAGTGGAGTAATTGAACAAGTTATCACCAATGTCACCATTTAAAAATTTTAGTTATACACTATCGAAATCAACTTCCTTCCACATACTACACTTGAACATTCCCAATTACAACGACAAAAGGAATTTAGTCTTGTCAAAAGACATGTAAAAATAAAAATTAGGGCATAATACAATTGTTTTAACAAAACTAAGCAAAGTCTACACCTTTACAACTGAATTGTCCTCAGAGTTTTCATTTTCGGAAATCACTACATGATAGCCTCATTATTTATGCTATCAAACCCTTCCTTTTCCATATACGTAACCAAAAATAAATTCAAAACACCTGAAAGCACATAACAAAATGCAAATGATTCTACAAATATCAATATCTGACAAATTTGGCTACATATATACCTTCAATAAATAATTGCATATGTTTCTAAGTGGGTTGAGATATTCAGTTTCTGTGGGTTAGTTTATAAGACGCAAAAAGTTTGCCTTTGTGTGTGTTTTTCTTTATTCCACTGGGTCATTTTGTGAAACCATAAATTTGTTTGTGTTTTCTGATTCCACTGGGTTCACTTTGTGAAAGCCCGAAACTTTGAATAAACTCTACATATACTAGATAAAAATAAATAAAAAATATAAAAAATCAACATTCGGTGGCTACGTGCTTTGTACTACATATAAACATCAATGACCCACGTCCACTTTAACATAGATCTAATAAAGCCTCATCAAAGCAAATCTAGGCTAAAAACTTGGGATCCAACAAATTTTGCTGCTTTTATCTCTTCCCTTGTTTCATATAAAAAATAATTACTATTATTCTCATCTTTTTCTTACTTAGCAAGCATACAGCTCTTGTATACTACTGAAATCAAAGCACCCTGGTCAATAAAAAGAAACAAATCACTCTAAACAAGCTAAGAAATCAAAACCCCCAAATATTCAGATCAGACAGGTCAACTCTTCAACAATCAATTTCAAAAACTAGCTTGAAAAGCAGCATATACCAATGCACTAGTTCCAATTCATGAAATTTCAGAACCAATACCCTCGGATGAAACGAAAAGCCCTAAAACTCAAAAAACATCATGGCAAAGAGCTCGAGAAATTCGAATACCTAGGTTTTTTTGGCTGTTCTTGAGTTTGACATGTCGGCAGAGGCCAGTCCGGCGACTTTCCGGTGATGTTTGAGTTGGATTTAAGGATTCCGGCGAGAGATAATCGGAAAATGTGAGATTCCTCCGACGATCGAGTCCGTGTGATATATAAATATTAGGGCTTTTCTCAAAAGGTGTGGTTGGGTTCGAGACCACGCTTTGTCGAAGAAGTACGATAGAGACGACTGTTGAATTTGGGAATTTATTAAATATGGGAAAAGAGTGCACACGTGTTGGGAGTTGCGAACAAGATAGACCCGAGACGCGTCAGCTAGGGGAGGGTACTTCTGTGTACAGTGTATTTATTAATTTTATATATACACCCCTTCATTATGTGAATTTTACAATTATTAATTTTATATATACACTCCTTCTTTATGTGAATTTTACAATTTTATCTCAAAATTAAATTATTATTAAAATTACAATTTTATCTCAAAATTAAATTATTATTAAAATTAAAACTGTAAATGAGCCAAACTATATTATTCACCTGCTTTAGTTTTAACTTTATAAATTTAATTTTTTTAAATTGAGTTTTTTATTTTTCGTATTTTTTATTTTTAGTAAATATTCTTAAAATTTAAAATAATTTTTTACTTTTTTAGATATACCTTATTTAAATATATTTAAAAAGTAAAATATTTATAAAAAATATTTAAAAAAATCAATAAATACATAAGAATATGAAAATGTACTAAATTTTGATTTTTTTTTTGTATTTAGTGAATTTTTTTAAAATTATTTACATAAATATTATTTTTTAAGTGTATTTATGTTAGATGTATCTAAAAAAAAATTTAAAAATTGCTTAAAATAAAAAAAAAATCAGTGAAAACAAAATAATACGGAAAATAAAAAATTTTAATTTTCTAAAAAGTAAATTCAGAAAATTCAAATCAAACAAGGTGATATTTGGTTTGAGAAGTGACTTTTTTATTTTTCAAATAAAATATGAGGTGAAAAAAATTTAAAGTGTTTGAAAATAATTTCTTTTATTTTTTATGAAAAAAAAGTGCAAAAATATAAAGAAATTTGAATTTGGGTATGACTTTTTTTTTATTTCGAATTTTTACAAAAATATATATAAAAAAGTCGAAAGATAATGTAACAAAAATAAACCAATAAATTAATAAACATTGTATTTGGCTTGTTGCCAAACCTAAATAATCTTTGACTTTTTTTTATATGACTTTGTAGTTTTTATAGTATCTCTTTTAGACTACAATTTCAACTTGCTAAACATACCCTAAAGTCTATTCGAGATTAGATATTATACTAATAAATTAAATTTGAACAAATTTAAACTCACTAAGGTCTTGTTTGGAAAATTGACTATTTTAATAGATTAAAATATTTATATTTAAAAAATTATGTATTTTTTATACAGAATGTGATGTTTGTGAGAAGAAAAAAATGAAATGATTATGAATTTAATGTGATATTTTGTCAAATTAACTATTATAGTTTATTTTATTTTTTTTTATAGTTTTTAACGTTAAAAAAAAAAAACTAAATTATAGCTTCCAAAACACCCCCTAAGGTTATGTTTGGGAAGAGCCCATGGGGCTCAATGAGCCATGTGAGGACAAAAAATGAGTTTAGCCACATGGAGCCATGTAAGGACAAAAACAGAAGCAATCACTATAAATCAACCATTGTGAACTAGAATTTACAAAATTACCCCCTTAAAGAGGAGCATCATCTCACCGTTTCCCAGACCCAATCTTGACATCACTTCCCAAAAAATTACTATTCCTGAAAAATACACAGACGTTGAAAAAAAATTAAAAACATTTTTTAGTTTTTGTTAAAATATTTTATAAAAATAAATTTAAATTATATTTATAAAAATATTTTTAAATATTTTAATTTTTTTATTATGTATTTGGTTATGATTTAAGTGTAGAATTGTGAAAGTAGTATGAGTTTCGAGTAATGTGTTTGGTTATGAGTTTTAAAAATAATTTACTAATTGAGTTTTATTGTATGTGTTTAGTTACGATTTGAGTGTAGAGTTGTTTTTAAATTTAAAATATTAACATTTTAAATTATTTAAATTTTTTTGTTAAAATAATTTTTTGAATCTTAACATTTTAAATTTTTTTTGTTAAAATAATTTTTTGAATATTTAAATTATTTAAATTTTTAGGATTTAAAATTAAAATAAAATTAAATATTTAAAATTAAATTAAAATTAAATTATTTAAAATAGACATGACAATAAAATAAAACCTCACTTTTTATAATTTCACAGAAAATGAAAAAAAAATAAAATAACAATAAAATAAAAAACACATGAAAAAACCATTTGCAAAAAAAAATTACAAAAACGTAAATTATTTAAGAAAAATACGGCTCATTCAAAAATAAAAAAATATTTAAAAAATTACAAAAACGTAAATTCCAAAAAAAATGTAAGAAAAATACGCCAAATCCGAACCCAACAAAAAAAAATTTCACACCTTATTACGCCAAACCGAAACCCAAAATTAAAAAAAAAATTAAGAACAAGAACTAATTAAAGTATAAAAAAATAAAATAAACAAAACATAAATTAAAAAAAAAAATTCAATACCTAAGCAAAATACGCCAAATCCAAACATAAAATAAAAAAATTAAAAATAATAAAATTTAAACAAAATACGCCAAATCCAAACCCAAAATAAAAAAAATAAATATTTTACTAAAATAAAATACAACCCAAAATAAAGAAAAATTAAACAAAATAGGCCAAAACGTAAATTTTTTAAAAATAATAAAGAAAAAAATACCCCAAATCCAATCCCAAAATAAAAAAAAATTAAGAACAAGAACTAATTAAAGTATAAAAAAATAAAATAAACAAAACATAAATTTAAAAAAAAAATTCGATACGTAAGCAAAATACGCCAAATCTAAACAGAAAATAAAAAAATTAAAAATAATAAAATTTTAAAAAAAATTAAACAAATAAATTAAAAATAATAAAATAATAAAATTTAAACAAATCGAAACCCAAAATAAAAAAAAATATTTAAAAATTTAAGCAAAAAACGCCACATCTAAACCCAAAATTAAAATAAAGAAATAAAGAAATAAATTAAGCAAAATATGAGAAATCCAAACCCAAAATATAAAAAATAAAAAATAAAAAAACAAAAGCCAAAAAGGGCAGTTTGGTCATTTAATAGGATGACACCTCACCAAAAAGCCAAAAATTCAAAAAAGCCAAAAAGCCCTTCCCAAACCAACATTTTGAGCCCCAGGCTCATATAGCCAAAAAAGCCAAAAAGTCAAAAAGCCAACCCACTTCCCAAACGGAGGCTAAGTTTTTAAATAAAACTTGAACAAGAAATTGACATATCGAAAATGACAGATATCTGTCGAAAAATTAACTATCTAAATGTCATTTATTTGTCTAATTACCTATTTAAATGTTATTTATCTGTACACATATCACTATTCAAATGTTACCTATCTATCTAACTATTACTTAAAATGTCACTTATTTGTATACATGCTATCTAGCTAATAAATATTTGTCCAATATAACTTATTTGTCCACCTCACCACTACCAGTCACCATCATTGATTGTTGTCCATAAACTCTCCACGACTTTTTCAATTACCTTTTTGACTAATTTGCTAGTGCCAACGGCTTTTTTGACTAATTAAGTGGGTGTTCAGAAAATTGTTATTTTAGTATACTATTTTAGTTTTTAACTATTTTAGTAAGTTAAAATTTTTATGTTTGAGAAGATATTGAATTTTTTTATAGTTAGATGTGATATTTGTGAGAGAAAAAATGAAATGATTATGAGTTTGACGTAATATTTTATTTTATTGACTATTTTAACCTATCTTATCTTTTTGTGAATTTTAACCAAAAAAACTAAAAAATAGCCTTTGCCAAACACCCCATAAATCTTGAATCAGATAACATATAGTCCCATTAGTGTACCTTTCACCAATTAACCTTTAAAATATTTATAACAAATGGATGTCAAAACTTTATTTTCCTTTCAAAAATTGTATTTATTGAATTTATATGTTTATAATATT
The DNA here is from genome assembly GCA_025200525.1 of Camellia lanceoleosa. Lineage (NCBI taxonomy): Eukaryota > Viridiplantae > Streptophyta > Magnoliopsida > Ericales > Theaceae > Camellia > Camellia lanceoleosa. The sequence continues at coordinate 78,539,586 of CM045771.1, read as the reverse complement.
GGGAATGTTGGAAACCAAACATTTTAATCAAAAAATAATTATAAATTGTCAAATTATTCTCTATATTTTATCTCTTTTTTTTCGTAAAAATATTTAAAAAAATGGTCCTGTTATGGTGTGCAACCCTTTAAGGTTGCACGCCATATGCAACCAACACAAAAGGTGTAAGTGTAAGATATAAATATAAGTGTAAAATATAAACACAAAAAATATAAATATAAAGTATAAATTACACACTTAAAACAAGTCATAAAAAAATCATTATAACAATTCGAGCCCCAAACTTCAGGAAAAGGCGTCCCACACACACAACATTTTATTTCAATTTAAAATGAGCTAAAATAGCACATCTGCTAATAAAATAAAATATTCTATCACATCACATTCTTAATGCGTTTACACGCCTTTTCAAAATGGCCAAACCCATTCCCAAACGGGCCCATTATCCTCACTATTTTACTTATGCGGAAATTACATTTATTTTTTTTTTTTTTTTTGTCGTATCATAACATATCAAATACAATTATTTGATAAGATGAAAAGATATAAAAGATTATATAATATAAAAAAAAATAAAAACAAAAATCTATATAACAATGGAAGGATGATTTTGAATTCAAAATTGAAAATGTGTATGTGTCAAAATGTGGATCATTAGATTACTTCAATCCAAGGGTTAAAAATGTCTCATTCTTATTTGTCCTACAAAGACATTTCAATGGTTGAGATTAATTACCACAAACATCTAATGGTCCAAAATGTCTCTCACCTCTAATGTGGCTGAAAATCTCTCTCTCATATGTACTCCTCTCTGCTCAAAATCTCTCTTTCAATTTTCAAATTTTGAACACACCTCTCTCTCTCTCTCTCTACCTCCATCGGAGCCCATTCCCTTGCCAGAGACCCAACCCCGAACCCATATTACTCTCTTCCTCCCTCTCTGTCTCTACCATCCCTCTTCGTCAACAGTGGCAGCCCCAAACACCCTGCAAAAAGAAGAATCTAAAGGTGAGCAAACCAATCTTATTTGTTATCTTATGAGAGTATCTAAACAAAGGGGAAAATAGAAATGTTAATAAGCTATAAAATTAGCTTATTCTCACTGAAAAATTAATGATTTGTGTTTCCTCACTTTGTCATTACATATTGATTTGCATGTGGGTGTGATTTGCAAGAATTCGGAGAATCGGAAGTCGGCATCAAGTTCTCCAGAGAAGGAAGACAGGTACTACACCACGAGAGGGTCAGTGGCTGGGTTGGGGTTGGGGTTGGATGAGAATGGAAAGGCCGGTGGTTCGATTATAATGGATGGAGGAGAGAGAGTTGGTGGTAGTGACGGGGATGAAAACAGATGAGAGATTGTTTGGCCGAAGCTGTATATAAGTTTGTCGACTAAAGAGAAAGAGGAGGATTTTATGGCCATCAAAGGCTGTAAACCTCCTCAGAGGCCTAAGAAAAGGGCCAAAATCATCCAAAGAACATTACTTGTAAGTCTCTCTCTCTCTCTCTCTCTCTCTCTCTCTCTGTGTGTTTCCCTGACTTTGTCTCTGTCTGCGTGTGATTTTATGTCTCTGAAATTATTACCTGGGAATGCAAAGGAATTCAATTTCGGTTATATGATATGGGTTTTCTTTTTCTTTTTGGCTAAGATAAAATAAGATAAGAAGAAAAGAAAAATCAGTGGTGATTTGGGTGGGTTATGATTCTTTCTGATGATTTGTGAATTTGTGGTTGGATGTGGAAACAGTTGGTGAGTCCAGGGGCATGGTTGTCAGAGATGTGCCAAGAGAGGTATGAAGTAAGAGAGAAGAAGAGTTCTAAGAAGGTTACCCCCCATCCTACTATTCTTTCTTCTTCACTTTTTTTTTTGGTTGGTTGGTTGGTTGGTTGGTTGGGGGAATTTGTCATCCCAACTTAAACATTATTAAAATCAAACAATATGATTAATATACCTCATTACTTTTAACGAAAAATTTGACAATAACAATTTAGTTCAATATCATAAAAAAAAAATTCTGCGTATACTTAAAACATAGGAGGTAAAGTAATCAAAAAGCGAAACAATAGGTACTAAATGAATTTTAGCCTATAATAATAATTACAATGACATTAGGACTGTCCATCTATTATCTCTATAGCTTTGAGCTGAACTTTTGCATGCGCATAGTGAAGTTTAAACTCTATCTGATGAAGTTCAACAAAGCCCCCAGTGGACGCTGGAAAGGGCAGAAAAAGACTCACTCAACATTTTAGAATTCAAAATGTAGTACAAGCATCCTTGCATAATAGCCATTCCATGACAATACATCAAAAAGTTCGATTTGATTCAATAACACAATGCCATAAGTTGAAACAATAACCAAACATGTTCAGTGTTTCTTCAAATCAACAAAAACATTTTGAGATGTCTGGCAGAACAGAAAATAAACACCAGCGGCGATGCAAATGATGACAAACAGACTACAACTCCTCAGAGCAACTTGCATATATATCTAAGAAGACAGGAGTGCTTCAACCTTTGGACCATTTTAAAGTTACTAAATTACTTTTTATTATTTATTTCATATATAGTTACTAAAATGACTATTGGACCATTTTAAAGTCCTTTTCTTATAGTTATTTTTTAATGCAACAATTTTAATTTTAAAATTGTCGTAGTTGATATAATTAATGACTTCCAAATTAATCATCTGTGTAATTACTCTTATTTAAAGTACTTTTTCATTTACATGATTAGTTTAGGGCTCTTTTGGGGAAAGGGAAAAACACCAGGTTGGCATTTGGAGCAAAACGCACAGCAGCGTTTTTTTGCTCATTTGGCAAGTAGAAAAAGTAGGTTAGGAAATTACATAATTACCCTCAATATTTGCATCTTATAGATTTGGGTCAAACGTAATATTTTTAAATTTGATGAGGTTATTTTAGTCATTTTGGTGTGATGTGACACCATAAATAAATATTAATTAAAAAAAAAGCAGCTTTTTACTAACTTCTCAAACACTCCCAAAAAGCAGCTTTTTGCTTTTAACCATCTTCCCAAAATACCACTTAGTCACATTAGGGCATTATATGAATGCAATGATTTTGTAAATTCAACCAGAATTATAGAATTAATGAGTTAATTTGTTTTAAAACTATAAAGCTGAGTTCGAGTTTTTATTTACTAAGATTCAAATTCATTGTCAAATGCATGGCTTCTTTGTGTTAATGATTAGGATTTGAATTTTTCAATTAATTGATTTTGAAATTAATATCTTAATTGGTTTGAATTTGTAGTGTCATACTTTTCAAACTTTCATTAGCAAAACTCTTCTTATTTTTTTAGAATTTCTTATTGGTTGTTGAGAATTTCATCATGCTATTTGAGTCATTTAAGAATGTTTCAAATTTTAAGCAATTTGTTAAGTTTTATATATTCCAAACCTTCTATCTTTAAAGCTTCGTCTTAAGTATTCCGATTGAGTTGATTTTTGGATTCTATGATTTTTGTCTTAAGCTTCACTCAATTTAATTTAATATTCACTTAGTTTGTTATCCGCCTATTGAGTTGATTTTTGGATTCTATGATTTTTGTTAAAGATCATTGTAAAAAATTGTGAAACATGCAATTATAACTCTTAAACATGGGTTTGTTGAGTTTTTTTGGTATTGTTCAAATTGAAATCGTAAAATCATCTGATTCAATGATATTATATTAAGCTATTCATGCATTTGTTATTGTTCTTCAAATTATTTTTATTATTGCAATGAGTTCATTTTGTTGTCAAATTAGAGTTGCTTTTGAAGAATCATTTTGTTGATTTCTCATATGTATTTTAATGTGATTTCTCATAGCTATTGGTTTTTTAAAGTGAATTTAAGCGAGTGATTTTGTTGTAGGTGGCTGATCCGTATTGGAAATGTTGGGTTGTTGCTTCTCTTTATGTGCGTAGTTGGTTGGCTCTCATTCTAAACCGGATGGTTAATTATTATTATTTTTAGTTAGATAGGATGATTACTCTTTTGTACCAAAATATTTGTTCACCTTTTCTTGAAGGTATTGAAATTTGATAAACTGAAAAGGTTATTAGTTATGATACTAATTCAGTAACATCCTTTTTATTGAAGGTTTGCTATACATGTGTCATTTTAGCGTGGATTGAATTCTAAAATTTGTTGTTTGGACTTGAATTTTAGCAAATATTTTTAGATTCTATTATTTGCTTATGCTACACTGTAATATAAAATTTATTATTTAGACTGTAATTTTGAAGTTTGTTATTTGAAATTTATGAATGTTTTTGCCAGTTTACTATGTAGAAATAATTTCAACTTCTTATTTGTGAAGTATTAAATTGGAGTGATATATCATTTTAAATTGATTTATTACAATTGAATTCCGTAACCCGTGTGGTACCAAAAAAATATTGACCGTGCCTTCAGGCACGGATTATCGCTAGTATATACATGCTCAACAGCTGCCTGCTTCTGAAACATTACTTGAGTTTCTATATTCTCAATTGTTACGATCAATTTTTTACACTTTAAATGCCATGTTAATCAATTTTTTACACGTTAAATGTCAGGTCAAGTATGCACCTCGTCACTCATTAATAATATTAATTTAATTTAATCTTAAATGAAGCTATTAAAAATAGAATTTTAAAGTAATTTTATATCTAATCCTGCTATTGTTTAGTTGTCTCCCTTTCCATATCATTATATTTACCATGTGTATAAATTTTGTTTTGTTTATTTTTCTTTATTACATTATTTGCAATGCAACAACGATAAATATCATGATTTGGTAAGGAATACACATAAAAATTAGGTTGTTAGCTTCAAAGTTATCGTAAAGTCCATTCCGTCAATCAACCATATTTAACAAATAGACCATATTTAACAAATAGACGAAAGTGATAAGACTAACATTATTTATACACTTAGGCCTCGTTTGGCAACAAGTCGATTTAGTCAAAAAGTCAAAAAGTTATTAAAAAATTTAAAAAGCTAACAATTCATGCCAAAAAATCAAAGATTCTTTTTTTTTTTTTACTTTTTGCACATTTTTTCGTAAAAAGTCAAAAAGTCATCCAAAACATACTAGTTTTTTAAACTCATATTTTAGCCAAATAGTCAAAAAATTACTAAATTAGTCTGTTCTCAAACGAGACCTCAATGATGGATAGGGCAAAACCAAGAATTCTATTCGATAGGAGCAAACGTGTATGCATTAAAAATATTGAATTAACTTTGGTATCATACTAAATGAATATAATTTATTGAAAAAGAAGTATTTTACGAGAAAATTAAATAAATCTAAAAAATAAATTTTTCAGTTTTCAACCATTAGATCTCAGTATTCAACCGGTTAAATCACTGTCTTAAGTTACAGTATTGAATGATGTAATCTAATAAATAAAAAGTGAAAATTACTTAAAACCCCTAAAATATGACTCTTGAATTTACATTCAATGGCGTTGAATGTTCTATGTTAGTTGATTTATTTAAAAATCAATCAACTAAGACCTAATTCTCGTGTCATGTCATTGTGAATAAATTAAGTATAAAATTTTAGATTATTTAGCATTACTCATAAAAAAGTATATATACCATTTGATTTTTCAAATTTAAAAAATAAGTGGCATGCATCTTTTGTATCAATAAAATTGATGCTATTATATAAAATTTGAAATAATTAAAGATTATTTCATTAGACATTGTAAAATATCAATGAAATAAAAAATTAGAAAATAATTCTTGTAAAATTTAAAAATCATCTCATTATACATTAAATACTCATAAATATAGAATTATTAATAAATTGTTAAAAATCGGAGAGAGCCGGGCCCCTCCGGCCCTTACACAATTCCACCCCTGATGATGGAAGTGCAAAAAAGTGACTCGGTATATGATTACAAGTTAATTTGTTTATGTTTATAAAATTTTAAAAAATTACAAGTAAAAGTTCTGTTGATATCTATTGTTATTTTAAACAAATTTATAAATAGTTTACAAAATTTAATATATCCTTGTAAGAAAAAAATTTACTTCTATTTGTTTAGTTGTGATTTCCCACTTCTACCACTGCCCATCACATTCGTCCAGCTCATCGATTATCTCTTCCGGCCACTACTTTTTACAATTGATAATCACCTCTAGTCGATGCCATCCATCACCGACTACCACCTCATCCACATTTGATGGCCAAAAATTGTCTTTAACCACCACATTTTATTGCTAATTATCTATTGCCAAAAACCATTTCCAACAACCGGACCTAATGCAAGACAACTACCTTCACATTATGTTTGGATGGAAGGATCTGATGAGAAAAGAAAAGAAAATGGTGAGAATATGAAACTCATTCACTTATTTAGATGGTTAAGTATGTGAGAAATGATGAGAAATAATAAAAGATGGTGAAAAAAGGACTCTCACCAAACTTATAATTTATTTCTCGTCAAAAGTTGTGAGATTTCGTGACAAAAGAATTGGGTTTAATGAAAGTTTTCTAAAATACTTAAATTACCCTCATGAAAAAATGTAACTTATTAATTTGGAAGGTTATTTTGGTAAAATAAAATACAATATTTCCCTTTCTTTTCTCTTATTTACTCTATTAAAACAAGATAGGTAAGAAACCACGTCATCTTTTCTTTTATTCATCCAAATATAACAGTAAGAAACCATAATCATTTACTTTCTTTTCTCACCTAGGTGAGAAACTACAATTATTTATTTTCTCACCTCATCTCACGATCCAAACGGAGTGTCAGTCACTGGAACGCCCTTAAACTTATAAACCTTTATATAATCAATTTTATTAAATATTCTCTGCATATTATCAATTAATTCCATTATGTATGAATTAACACATTAAAGAAAATATTATCTTTCTCATAAAATTTCTCATAAGAGCTTACATTCATATACTATACTTGTAAGATTTGAGAATTTAACAATACATATGAAACAAAAATGACCTAAGGGCTTACACCTTTTAAGGCAAGAGCCTTAATTACAAATAAGGGCAATAATTTCCCGAACAGGTAAGCTCGGCAGTTGCAAACGCATAAACATCCAATGAGCCTCAATGCTCAATCACAAGTCTCCACAAGATCCCCAACGGAGTGGAATCACTTCATCAAGACCTGAAAGTTTTGTTAGATTTGGCATCACCTCATTAAAATTTCAATTTATTCAATTTATTTAATAACATACATTACATATAAAAGGTGCGATCTATTTATAATTTTGTAGTAGTGGGGACAGAAGTTCAAGATAAGATAGATAAGATGAGGATTGAGATTATCCTGAGCTTATTGAAATAAAATTACAATCTCAAATGAAATTAAATTAAAATAAAACAAATAAAATAAATTTTATATAATTTTAGTAAATTAAAATTTCAAATTATTCAATTTATTTAATTAAAAATAAAATTAAAAGCTCAATTTAAAATAAAATTAAAAAATCTCAACTAAGAATTAAAATAAATTTATATAATTTTTGTTGATGTTCTATTTATTTAATATTTTTTTAAAAAAAATAAATTAAAACGGATCCAATACAATAGTCAAATCAAAGTATCTAATCCCATAATTAAACAAACATATGATTCAATAAAATAGTCCAATCCAGACATCTAATCCCACGATTGAACAAACATAGGATATAAATTTAGTTCAATCAAATAGTTCGGAGAAAATGTATCTTAGGATTAATAGTCCGATAGATTACTATTAGGTTTAAGAACACTCAGAAATCAATCACGCACAAAAAAGAGACAAGATATTTACGTGGTTCGGCAATAGCCTATGTCCACGGGGAGAGATATCCACTATAGAATTTTCTCGGAGGAAGTTTACAATACTCACATCTCACTCTCTCTCTATAACACTCTCACTTACAGATTACACTCTCTGCTCTGTCTTTCTCTTTCTAATGAACTAACTCAGCTCACCTCTTCCCATTTTATACACAAACGGGAGGGAACAAAGTCAAGAAAGAAGTTAATGGGTTGGCTGCCACCTACCATCTTCCCTCTTACTTCTTAACTTGGAGAGCCAACCTCCAACTACTTCTCCATATGGGCTGGAGTTAACAATTCTCCCCCTACACGCCCATATGGATAACTGACTTCTTACTTGAAGTCCATCCCAGTCAGATTCTTGCAAACTTTCAGTTTGTCTCTGGTGACAACCTTGGTCATCATATCAGAAGGATTTTTATCCATGTGAATCTTTACTAGCTTCATCAACTGCTTTTCCATCACTTCTCATAACCAATGATACCGAACATCAATGTGCTTTGTACGTGAATGGTACATGGAATTCTTGCTCAGATCAATTATACTCTGACTATCACAATGTACCTTGTACTCTTCCTACTCTAGACCCAATTCTTGGAGAAACCGTTTTAACCACAATATTTCCTTTCTAGCATCTGCGGCAACAATGTATTCTGCCTCTGTTGTAGATAACGCAACACACTTTTATAGTTTGGACTGCCATGAAACAACTCCCCATGTAAAGGTGAACAAAAATCCTGATGTAGACTTTTTACCATTAAGATCACCTGCCATATCGACATTTGTAAAACCTTCCAAAATTGGTTCAGCTCCCCCTAAAACATAAACACATCTTTGAAGTTCCCTTTAAGTACTGAAGAATCCATTTGACCATCTCTCAATGCTCTTTTCCTAGATTGGCGAGAAATCTGCTCACAACGCCAACTGCGTGAGCTATATCTGACCGGGTACACACCATTGCATACATTAAACTTCCTCTTGCGAAAGAATAAGGGATTGCCTCCATTTCTTTCCTTTCAGAAATGTCGTGGGACACGAACACTTTGTCACATTGAAATAGTTGGCCAATGGTGTGTTGGCTTGGCATCTTTCATATTAAACCCTTCAATCACCCATTCAACATATTTCTCCTATGACCATATCTTCTTAGCTTTCTTGTCACGAACAATCTTCATGCCCAAAATTTGTTGTGCTGGGCCTAAGTTCTTCATGTCAAAATACTGCGACAAGTCCTTTTTTAACTTGTTGATCATAGTAGTATCTTGTCTGATGATCAACATATCATCGACATACAACAATAGGATGATGAAGTTTCCATCCAAAAACCTTCAAAAGTATACACATTGGTCTGCTACTGTTCTTTTGTACTCGTGATCCACCATGAATGAATCAAACTTCTTGTACCATTGTCTCGGCACCTGCTTCAGGCCGTAAAGACTCTTCTTCAGTTTACAGACTAGATTCTGTTTCCCTTTGACTTCAAATCCTTATGGTTGCTCCATATAGATCTCTTCCTCCAAATCACCATGGAGAAAGACAGTCTTGACATCTATCTGTTCTACCTCCAGATTCAAGCGAGCTGCTAATCCAGAGTTACTCGAACGGAAGTCATCTTCACAACTAGAGAGAAGATCTCATCAAAGTCAATTCCCTTCTTCTGCCCAAAACCTTTGACCACCAAACGAGCTTTATGCTATAATAATTTCTCGCTACCATCTTTCTTCAACTTATACACCCATTTGTTCTTCAAGGCTCTCCTGTCTCTTGGAAGTAGAACAAGCTTATAAGTGTGGTTCTTCTGCAAAGAGCTCATCTCCTCCTTCATGGCTTACATCCAACAATCTTTCTCTGTATGACTCTTTACTTCCAAAAAACTCTCAGGCTCCCCCTCATCAGTAATCAAAATATACTAAGAAGCAAAATATTTGGTTGATGGCACAGTAGGTCTTCCAAATCTCTGCAACTGAGGCCCAGTTGCCTCTAGTTGAGGGAGTTGTCACGACCCAATCCCAAGGCTTATAGCTGGAATCGCAACTTACTAAATAATTCTAATCGTAACAAGTTAAATGGCACAGGCGGAAGTAAAATGGAAATAAGAGATAATTAAATAGAAAATTTATTATGTTGATAAAAGAAAGTACATTTATAGGCTTTTATTATTTTATTATTCAGTGATCGGTCCTCAGTAAAAAAACAAAAGGAAGAAAAGAAAAGAAAAGAAAAAAAATGAAAAACGGATCAACATCAAATTCTTGTGCGGGTTCCACTACACAAGGTTACGGGTCTTCCTTATATCTCATCACCTGAAAGGGTAACAGCTATAAGCACACAACATAGTAACAAATATTATGCCAAGAGTATAGGGAACACAAAATAACCATGGATAGTTAGTTAAGCTAAAACATTTACATAACTTAATTTGAATAAACAATTTATTCAAAATGGTAGAAACTGAAATACGAAAATTATGTAAATAAATAACCATAACCACGGTACAAAACAGAATAGAACAGAGATCACAGAAGTGACAATTAAAATAGAGGTCAATAGATCCATGACAAATAGAGGACCACAAAGTAGCTAAACAGAGGCCAATGGTTATTTAAGTCCCCCAAGGCATGAGACTCTCGTGGTGGTACTTACAAAAAATAATTGTTTATAAAACCATTATCAAATAATTTATAAAAGTTAAACAAACATATCCATGGGTTTCAATTTAAGCAAATAGAGTTTAAAAAATAATTAATGTAATCAAAAAATTAATATAGTTTATAAAACATAGATTATGTAAAATAATTTATGGTAACCCAAAATATACGTAAAATATATTATGGTGATTCAAAGTATAATATAACTCATCTTAATATTGTCCCTTAGTCTTTACTTTTCTATAACGACATCGTTATTACCTGTAAGTATATTCCTTTCTTATCGGAAGCTTAGTGTTATCGGCTACTAACGCTGCCTATTTATAGAAGAGAATGAAGCATGGTTTCTTAGAAGTTTTTTTTTTAATTTGATTTGGCCATCTGTCCTCACAGGTGGCCTATTCTCATTGTCCCTACTTGGTAATTCACCTAGGCTACATGTGTATAGTCACCACCCTATATGCTAGGGTGGTGATGGGCTACTATAATAAATTTTTTTTTATAATATATATAATTCCTAATTAAATTTCATTTTATCATAACGTTCAATACTTTATTTTACTTTTACGGAATATGTAATTAAACATTTAGGGTGTCATAATTCTCTTCTCCTAAATTGAAGTTTGTCCTCAAACTTCACGTACCTTGATTTTTGAAGAGGTATGGGTATTTGGCTCGCATTTGACTTTCAGTTTCCTACGTTGTTTCTTCGATTCGATGATTTCTCATAAAACTTTTACAAGAGGTATAGTCTTGTTTCGGCGAACTTGATCACGACGATCGAGAATCTACACTAGTTGCTCTTCATAACAGAGATCCTCTTGAACTTCCAGGTTCTCATAATCGACAACATGCTTTGGATCTCGAAGATACCGTCAAAGCATCGAAACGTGGAACACATTGTGGACATTAGACAGTTCAGGTGGTAGTGCAAGGCGATATGCTACAGGACCAATCTTTTCTAGTATCTCGAATGGCCCGATGTATCGTGGGTTTAACTTTCCTCACTTTCCAAATCGGATAACTCCTCTTACTGATGAGATCTTGAGGAACACATGATCCCCTACTTGAAATTCTAAGTCCTGTCTCCGTGTATCTGCATAACTTTTCTGGCGGCTTTGGGCAGTGCGAATTCATTACTGGATAAGTTGGATTTTATCACTTGTGATTTGCACGATCTCGGGGCCTAACAATTTCCTGTCTCCGATTTCTGTCAGCATAGAGGTGATCGATATCTCCTTCCATACAGAGCTTCGTACGGTGCCATTCCAATGCTTGCTTGGTAGCTGTTATTATAGGCTCATTCCACTAAAGGTAGATGCTCATTCCAATTACCTTTGAGGTCCAACACGCACATATGTAACATGTCTTCCAACGTCTAGATTGTTCTTTCGGATTGCTCATCAGTTTGCGGGTGATAAGTAGTGTTAAACTTCAGAGTAGTCCCCCAAGCCTCCTGTAATTTTGTTTCAGAAGTGAGACATGAAACGGGGGCTTGGTTAGACATGATTGAAACTAGGGTGCTATACAAACGAATAATTTCCTTGATGTATAAAATGGCAAACTTATAAAGGGAGTACATGATTTTGATTGGCAAAAAATGCACCGACTTTGTCAATCGGTCTACTATAACCCATATTACATCATTCTTCGAAAATGACTGTGGTAGCCCGACTACGAAGTCCATAGTAATGTGCTCCCATTTCCATTCAGGAATAAGGAGTGGTTGCAGCATTCCTGCAGGTCTCTAATGTTCTGCTTTAACACGTTGACAATATAGACATTTGGAGACATGGCTTGCTATGTCTCTTTTTATTCCTGTCGACCAGTAGTGTTCTTTCAGATCCTGGTACATCTTTGCGTTGCTAGGGTGGACTGCAAATCTCGAGCTATGAGCTTCCAACAATATCTTCTTCTTGAGTTCCGGAATGTCAAGTACACAGATTCGATTCCAAAATTTTAGCACTCCATTACTTAGAGTGAAATCAGGATCAGGCATACTCCTTTACTCCTCGTACTTTTTCTTTAAAAGTTTATCTTCACATTGGCATGCTTTAATTTCTTCAATCAAAGTGGGTTCCATGATTATATTGGCGAGCAGTCCATTGATCTTGCGGGAAACGATGATACATGCCAAACTTCTGGTCATTTTTCGGCTCAGTGTGTCTGCCACCACGTTAGCTTTGCCTGGATGGCGATGGATTTCTACATCATAGTCTTTCATAAATTCTAGCCACCATCGTTGCCTCATATTTAGTTCCTTCTGTGTAAACAAAGTAGGTTGCACCATAGAGATAATGACACTAGATCTTGAGGGCGAAAATCACCGCAACTAATTCTAGATCATGAGTCGGGTAATTTTTCTCATCAGTCTTTAGTTGGCATGAGGCATAAGTAATGACTTTTCCATTTTGCATAAGAACATAACCCAAACCATTGTATGAGGCATCACTATAAATTACGAACCCATCTGCTTTTGTAAGGAGTGCTAGTATAGGAGATGACACAAGTCGACTTTTCAATTCTTGGAAGGAACGCTCCTATTTGTCAGTTCATTCAAAGGGTGTGTTCTTCTGAGTTAGCTGGGTTAAAGGTGATGCTATTTTCGAGAAATCTTGCACGAAGCGTCGGTAACAACCAGCTAGACCCAAGAAGCTTCGTATTTTTGACACATTAGTAGGTCGTGGCCAGTCCACGATTATTGCAACTTTTTAGGGGTCAACCGAGATGCCATCTTTGTTAATGATTGTAAACGCACTCCCGAGAACTCTCCGATACCGCGCCTGCGAGGGCGCGAAATCTCGTTTTGTTCTGAGCTACTACAGTTCGGACTCAAATGTCATGGTTCTGAATCTAATCTCACAATGTGCGATGTGAAACCTATAAATCACCAAAGAGTCCAAATCCGACAAATCGTTTTGGAAAACTGATTTTTTAATAAAAAAGTGTCAAACATGGACTGCTTTGCCAAATACAGAGTCGCCACCTAAATATTCTATTTTGGGAAAATTTAGGAAACCCTGCCTCGTGCCTAAGGCCACGTCTCCGTCATCACCAAAGTTGCCTCAGCTCGGGAACTTGCGTACGATTAGGAAAGGTCATCTATGAGCACCTCCACTTGCACGATCAAAGATCGGCCTGTACTAAGCATGATATGTTATTTTTGAAGACACATGTGTTCTTATTCCGGTTAATTAGCTAATCTTACTATGTGATGCGCACAGCAAAAAAGTATAGACTAGATCGCCTAATTTGGAACAAAGCATCACATATCCGTTTGTTTGGAAAATGGTTTGAAGTTTGCTACTCGCAAATAGGCTAAAATGCGGATTTCAATGAATTGTTTCAATTCAAGTAATCCAACCTTCACCCACAGGCATTCATGCAGTTATCAACTAAGTAGTTAGCCTCATGGCAAGCATGCTTTCATGGCAACATTAACACACATGCAGTATGCTAAAGCGTAAACACTCACAGTGTACTCCGAGCCAAAACAAAGAACTAGTTAGAAATCATGCATGATCCTAGTTCATGTTAAGATGGCTAATGCAACACATGCGAAAATGCAACTAAAATAGGCTCGACTATTCTAGAATGTCATGTGAAATGCAATTTGATACATATATTCAAATAGGTATTGAAATACAATGCAGTTAATATGATGCGCCGAGCCCGGTGCATGCAAAACAGATGAATGTATGCACGCATGCAAAGCATAAGGTATGCTAAATGAAATATGCCCTAAAACTAACCATCGTAAGCGGTTAAGTAAAATGGAGAAAGAAATGGGGGTTGGAAGACATGCATCACACATACGCACGCTTATTACAACATTGCGCCATCTCGAGGGAGGGACCGAATAAAAAGCTAACTAAGTAATCTAAGCTAATTAAACTAATTATTATCCAACAAACTAATTAACTAATCCTAGTTAACTAATTATTACAAAACGAATTGAATAGCTAACGCATTAATTAATTAAAGTACAAACCAAAGCAAAAGCAAGCTATCTAAGCATGGCAGCTAAGGAAAGCAATAAATCAAGAGTCTCAGAAGGAGAAGAATGCATGTAAGCCCGGTCACCTTGTTTGGAAATCGAATGCGATACCCCGATTTGCCTCTGTTTTCATCTATCCTCAGAACTTTGCACCAAGCTCCAGAAAGATGAAACTCCACCTTGGGAATCCAGTGGAAGGGTGGCCGACCACTTTTGGTCTCTCCAGACACCTGCAGACCACTTTTGGTTGTTGAAAAACCAGAAAAGTGGTCGGCTAGCTAGTTTTTCTGGCTGGTTGGCCAGGTGTTGCTGCTGAACTGCAATTTGCTGCAACAGAGAGCAAGAAAGGGCATGGCAATGTATTTGCAAGATATGTGTACACAACCACCCTCCTTATCATGTCATGAACTCAAGGGGGTGTGGTTCTCGACCCTCGGGCCACCAATCGCGTATTTCAATGCATGGTGGCCGAGAGGTGAAGTTGCACAATTCAATATAAAATGAATGCACAAGTAAACACATAAATGCCTAGAACTCTATCATGTATGATCAAGAGCGTCGGCGACCGAGAATTGAGGCACGTTTCATCACTTGAAGTATGAAACGTCCCTCGTTCCTCGTGTTTGGACTAACACCTATTCCAAACAACAATGCAACATATAACATGGCATGCTTAATGCAATGTAATGCAACCTTAGCATGCGAACATGCAACTATGTGGCACGCACAATGCAACTAACAACATAGCATACACAATGTGAGGGATAACATGGCATACTCAATGCTAAATGCTAAGAACTAGATGGCATACTCAATGCAAGACAATCATAAGGTTCTAAACACTATGTAATGCATGCATGCACAATGCAATGCAACAAGGGCAACAATATGCAATACACCAAACATGCAACAGCATGCAAACCATATACTCAATGGACTTCAACCGAAATGGACAGACTTCAGTCATGCCCAAAACAGTGGCCATAATGCTAAAATGAAGGCACCGAAAACACATACAAGCATGCATGCCAATTGGCTCACCAATTAAGGCACTAAGGTGCAACTCTCAAGAACACTAAAAGAGTGAAAAATATGGAAGTGTAACAACACTAAGGGTCCTGAAACGAGGTAAGAAATGATGTCAAATCATTCAATTAACACAAGTATAGCATGGTAGGGTCCTTAAAAGCATGAAGCTAGTAAAGAGGACTACAAAGGAGGCATGCAATACATGGCACAAATGCATGAACTAAGCATAGACAGAGCTCAAGTAGGTCAAAACAAGGACCTAAACATATTGAGAAGAGGGCTCAAAGGCCTAGGCATGCAAGCATACGAGCTAAGGCATAAACTAGGCAACAATGCATAACACTCAAAGGCACTTAAAGCATGATTGAGGTAGGAACATGGCAATACTAAATGCTCTGAAATGTCATGTTAGGTGATGCCAAATCATGTACACAACACAAAAAGAAGCATGCAATGGTGCCCAAAGCTTGAGGCAAGCAAGAGTATTTGTGCTACAAGTATACAAAACATGAAGCATATGACCAAGGCAATCCAACAAAGTCCTAGAACATGTTAAAATGAGTCTAAAACATGCATGGAAGGAAGCCAAAACAAGCTAGCATGGAGGGCATAAAGCATGATGCATACAAGGCAAATAAAGGATTACACTACACCTATTAGGACCAAGCATGGAATGACTTAACCAATAAAAATCGAGTTATATCATGGAAAAATAACCCCAAATAAGCCTTGAAATGATGGCTCGTAAGCTATGGCATGAAGGCATACAATGGTTCATGTTAAGACATAAAAAGGCAAACCCTCCAACGTATTGAATGAGTGACAAATGTGAATGCATGGCCATGAAACATGGACTGAAATCACATAAAAATGGATGTCAAATCATTGAAATAGGCCAAGTAATGCATGCCAGTGGACTCAACACGCAAAGCTAGCAAGCTAGGTTGAACCATAGCTATACAAAGCAAGTCATGCATGGCCAAAACAACCAAAATCAGACCTAAAGCATATTAAAACATGGACAAAAGTTTCATGAAGTTAACCCAAAAGCATGCTAAAATGACATGTTACAACATGATGCATGTTAGGCTATTTCATGGAAATGCACTACAAGTGTAAGGAGCATGCAAAGGCCAACTAAACCAAACCAAAAAGAGTCATGACATGGCAAAAATCACCAAAAACATGTTGAAATGGAAAGAAAACAAGCCAGAATGGCATTCTACTTCGTGAGGCATACAAAGCTAGTTTGTGTCATTTACACCACAAGTGTATTAACCATGCTTGGGGTGACCAAAGAAAGCATAAGCAATGGTATGCCTCAGCAAAATAACCACAAATACATGCTAAGAACAAGCTAACAAAAGCTTAACAAAGGTGCTCAAACATGAGGCTCAAAGCAAGTAAACAAGACACAAAGGAGAGGGGATGACCCTTTCCTATTTAGGAAACCAAAACTACCTTTCCTTTGGATTTCAGTGGTAGAAAGGTCATGCAAAGGCTTCAACAAGAGCCTAAATGGATGGCTCAAAATAAGGCCTAACAAGTCCTAAGAGGGGGTAAATCACCCCAAATGAAAAAGAGACCTTAAACAACTATTTTAAGTATGCAAAAACAAAAAAATTTCTAGTTAAGAGTTAAGCTTAAAAACAGATACAAAAGGGTCCAAAAGCTTAAGCAAAAATGGGGGTTTTAAAGGTCAAAGATTCACCCTTGAAGACCTTCTTCACTTCTGCAACTCCAGTAAGTTCTTTGAGCTTAAACCAGTCCAAGAACACCAAAAACAACCCCTTAGCACCTCAGCTACCCAAGGATTGTGTTTGAGTGTGTGTTTGTGTGTTAAACTAACACTAATCTACACTTTTGAAGCACAAAAATGAAGAACCAAGCAAGATAGATACAACACTATATGTATCTCTCTAAGGGCAGTTTTCTGAACCTAGAGGAGGGAGGAGGAGCTTCCCTCTTATAGAAGAGGAAAGGCAAAGCTTCTAGGAGAAGCTAAGTACCAAGGCAATCCCTCCATACACGTGTATGAAGGATGGCCCTAATGTCCTCCAGCTGTGCCAGCCGGAGGAAAATATCTCCAAAAAGGTGTCAAAAAATAGCCGACCACCTGAAGCGGTCGGCCTACTACTTAAAGTGGTCGGCCGACCACTTCAAGTGGCCTCTGAGAGCAAAAACTGGTCAGCCATGGTGGGAGAGAGTCCAGGGCATGAAAACAATGCAATGGTGTGGTGGCCGACCAGAAAAGATGGCCCAAAGACCAAAAAAGCTAGTTGTCCGACCAGAAAACTGTCTGGCAGAGGAAGAAGTGGTCGGCCAGGAGAAATACTGGTCTCCCACCCTTGGAACACCTTCCAAACAAGGAAAACAAGGTTTGTACCAAAAACAAACCAAAGCAGATGCAAGACGAGAGATCGGGAGGCAAAGCACGCGGCCGAAAGCCTCGAAAAGTAGTCTACGAGCACCAAAAGTGGTATGCGACCACAAAAGTGTTCCCCCAGACCTCAGTGTTACCCTAGGCAGAGGTAACAAGGTATGGTTCAAAAACCATGCCAAACGAAGAACGTTAAGCGGTCTCGAGACAAGGCGCGCGGCCAAAGGCTCCAAAAATCGAAAACTAGTCTCCAAACGGGAAAAGTGGTCTATGACCACAAAGAGATGGTCTACAAGACCTCTCCCTCCCTCCGGGAAGAGAAATAAGATTCGGTCCACAAATCGAGCCGAAGCACAAAAGAGTTCAGAGGCCTGGAGGCAAGGCTTTCAGCCAAAACTCCGGAGACTCGAAACGAGCACAATATGCACCATCACCAGACGCTCAATCGATAACGTCTGAGTCTTAAGGTCGATCAAAAATGGGGTGTCTACAATGACGTAACCGAGGAAGTGTACAGCAGTGATCCAGAATTCGCATTTCTTCAACTTGGCATAAAATTTGTGATCACGTAGTGTTTGGAGAACCATTCGCAAGTGCTGCTTATAGTCTTCCTGTGACTTGGAGTATATGAGGATGTCGTCAATGAAGATGATGACGAACTCATCAAGATAAGGTTTGAATACTCGGTTCATGAGGTCCATGAAAGCTGTTGGAGCATTTGTGACGCCAAATGACATGACAAGAAACTAGTAATGCCCGTAACGGGTTCTAAAGGCAGTCTTTTCGATGCTTTCCATTTTGACTTTTAGTTGATCATAGCCAGAACGCAAGTCGATTTTGGAGAATACTGGCGCCTTGAAGTTGATCGAACAAGTCATCGATTCATGGCAGAGAGTACCAATTCTTGATGGTGACCTTGTTCAACTCCCGATAATCGATGCATAACCTCATCGTGCCATCATTTTTCTTTACAAATAGTATTGGAGCTCCCTAGGGTGAGGTAATGAAACTTTTGTCCAGAAGTTCTTGGAATTGAGTCTTCAGTTCTTTCAATTCTGTCATTGATATGCAGTAAAGGGCTTTTGATACTGGTTGGGTACTAGGTTGAGTTTCAATGTTGAATTCGATTTCCCGATCAACGGGGGTAGCAGGTAGATCTTCAGGGAAGACATCTGGAAATTTTCGAACCACAAGGATTGCATCAACAGTGGGGACCTCTTTTTGTGTATCGATCACATAACAAATATAACTACAACAACCCTTTCTTAGATGTCGTTGGACTATTATGGAGGATATAAAACAGGGGGGTTGGAAAACTCCAGTCCCATCAAAGACAAGCTAGGGTTGGTTTGGTAACCTAAATGAGACCTTTTTGGCTTTACAATCAATAGAGGCATGGTTGGTAGCCAGCCAATCCATCCCTAAGATTACATTAAAGTTTCCAATGTGAAGGGGAATCAAGTCTACGTATAATGTTTTGCCCTTTAAGGATATAGTACATGATCTGTACACCTCAGTACTACAAGCAGACTTACCAGAAGGAAAAGATACAGACAATATATATCCTAAGGGTTCAGGTGTTGATGCCAACTTAGCAGCAAAGTGTGGTGCAACGAAAGAATGAGTTGACCCAGAGTCAATGAGGATGTGAGCTAAATGACCATAGACAGAAAGTATACCTGACACAACGTTTTCGGTAACTTCTGGTTTTCCATGTACCAAGGCAAAAGCCCTTCCTTGGTGTTTTTGGTCCTTTCTCTCTCCTCTAAGTCCTACAGGTTTTCTGACTGGGCCAGAGGTGCTGGCTGTAAGATTGGTTAGCTTTGGATAGTCCCTCAGCAAGTGGCCAACTCGATTACATTTAAAGCATGCTCCTGTGTCTCAATGGCATTGTCCCCAATGAGCCCTTCCGCACGTAGGGCAAGTTGGAATAGTGCCACCTCTAGAGTTAGTAAAACCTTGATTACCTGAGCTGGTTGTGCCCATATTCACCCTCTTGGGAGACACAATGCCGGATCTTTTATTGTCTCCTTCCCAGAATTGCTTCTTTTGACGTGGTTCCCTAGAACGCGAGGCTTTAATCATTTTTTCTGTAATGTACGCTCAGTCTACCACTTCCGCATAGGTTGGCAGTTTCAAAACCTCAAGTCTATCTTTGATTTCAACATCCAATCCTGCTTCGAATTTTCTTGCTTTTCGAGCTTCAGTGGAGATGATATATGTCGTAAACCGAGCGAATTGTGTGAACTTGCTCTTGTATTTGGCCATCGTCATGGTTTCTTACTTTAGATATATGAATTTCGATGCCTTACATTCATAGCGAATCTGGGAAGTATTTTTCATAAAATACTTCCAAGAATTTTGCCTAATTCGCAATTTCTTCTTTCTCTAGAGTAAGAAGCCACCATTCATGTACATTATCTTTAAAGGTGAAAGTGGCGAAAATAACCTTCTATCTTTCGGTGCAAGGTAGTGTCACGAGCCAAACTCGCCCCTATAGGTTTAGCATCGTAACCGGCTAGTAATTATGGGATTATCGAAGGCCTCTAAGACATATTAACATAATATTAACTGCTAGCGGAAGCAAATAGTAATTATACAACATCCATTGAGCTGTGCAAACTTATGCACATAGCCATAACCACTTGACATATCTGGAACCTCCACGAGAGGTACATAGGTTGGCTGACAAAACAAAGTCCAGGCAGAAGCTCTAGGCCTGATCACGCCCCTGATCACCTATATACATAAATAATACGGTGAGTTAGAGCCTAGTGAATAATAACAAAGTAAAAGGTTTTAATGAATGTTGTCCATAACAGTTACAGAAAACAAAATTCAGCAGTTAACAGAAATGGATTCATAATCATGTTCAGAAATCAAAGTTCATAATGAAATGATTCAAAATCATACTTATAATCATATTTTACAATTAATCATATATGGTACATCCATTAGCACTAGTAGAAATAGTCACTACAACAAATATTACTTTTTATAGCATGCAATGAATGCTATCTTAAGTAAACAATAGCATTTGTTGGCATGCTATGTTAGCCCATGTTATTAAAAGTCTTATCACTTTTTATAGCATTTATAGAATGCTATGGATGAATGCTATAAAAAAAATATTATTACATTCCTAAAATGCTATAAAATTGTTGAATGATCTTTCAAAAATATAACCATTACAGTTCGTTCATGCTATAAAATATCTTCTATAACAATCTGACAAATTTACCTATGAACGTTATAACATAGTATATACACATTTTATAGCATTTTTTTGTATGCTATAAATACCTTTTCCATGGTAGGTTTTTAATAGCTAATGTTGCTTCAGATTCCAAATAAAAATAAAACATTTTATTTCATTTAACTCAATATTGAAAACCAAAAATTACAAATATAATTAATATTTTCATTCATTACAAAAAGAATCATATCATCCTAGTGAAAAACAATTCATTAGTACAACTTTCATTAAAGAAAGAAAGTAATTACATTGTCTTAATACAATACCAAAAGATAATCTCCATATCAAAAAAAGATAGCTCAAATTCCAAATGTGATAATGTAAATTTCAAAATAAAACTCATTCAAATACTACACTTCAACTAGAGACTTCTCATCCTTCAAGCTTGCTTCTTATAGTTTGGTACCATTTTTTTTTTTTTTGAAGACACCAACTGCAAAATAATAATCAACGGAAGTATTTAGTAAATAAGTATGGATAATTAAACAATCTAAAAACTCAAGTGATTCAACCTTGCCTTAATAACCATGGATTGCTGTAGCACATCATGAATATGTGCCATTATAAAATCTGATTTCTAATTTAAATTTAATGTAAATGGCAAGAGTCAAAAAGGACACCTAAGATAGTATTTGGTACAGTAGATGGAGTGAAATGGTATGATCATTCCATCAAAAATGTTTATTCTTATATTTGATTGACTAACAAAAACAATAAAAAATACATTGTAAATAGAACATCATACACCAATGTAATGGAAAGATCATTTCGTAAGGGAGCCAAAGGAATGGTCATTCCATTTTATTTCATTACAATGAATTAAATGGAGTATAAATAGAATGCATATTCAAATGGTAGCTTAAGGTGCTTGCAAGTAAGCAAAAAAATAAAATAAAAAATTGAGTAAGTAATAACAGTTTACTTGGGAGTATCACCAATTTATTAAAATATGATCATGACCAAGATACTGGCTTACTCCTTGCCCCACCTTTGAATCACTTTTTCAAAAACAAAACAAAGAGTCAGACACAAAAAACCCAATTCTCAGCCATGAATAGTCAATGATATTTTTTAGTTAAGCATATTATCAAACATGTAATGAACAATCTACATCCAATAAAAAAGTAAAATAGAAATCAAAATTTAGGATCTTTTGTTTTTTCTTTTTTTAAAAAAAAAAGATAACAGTAAGCATCAATTTTACTAGAACCAAAAAAAAAAACTATAGATATAACCCAATTTTCCGCCAAAGGGTTTTAACAATTTAATTGAAAATCTATCAAGCCTTGACAAAATTGGTAAGGGTGAAACACTATTGAAGAAACAAGTTAAAAGGAAAATGAAAAATCTGACTCAAGGGGGCCCACAAACATCTAATTGTTCCCCAAAGCAAACGCATCCAGCAAAATACCTAAGAAAAACAAAGAGAAAAACCATATAGAGTACTCACAATATAAATTCCAAGCTTTTCTTCTATTTATTCAAGGCTTCATATGAAACCAAGTAAAATTAATTAATTAATTATTTTTTTTTACAGAAATAAAACTTAACTCATCGTAATTTATTAAACATTTAGATTTCAACAATTTTGATTTTTTTAACCAGTCGTAATCTTCAAAACACACACATATATATGTATATATATTGTAGATACAATAATTCAAAGAAAAAGACAATGAACTATGTAGAGAGAGATAATTACCTTTGCGATTGACTCCAGAATACTCTAGTAGATGTAGAACAAAAGAGGAATTTGAGGAGGGCTTCTTGTAGGATTGGAAACTGCTTCAGAGAGTGGGTGCCGATAAGGTAGGAAAGATCCTTTCATTTGAATCAAAAAAAAGAAAAGAAAGATAAGGTACGAAAGAGACCAATGAAAATATTAAGGGATTTTCTTTTAATGTTTTTCACAGCACTCACAAAATGCCATTAAAGTTTTAAATTTACATAATTTTACATAGTTTTTGTAAAAAGCTATTATAATTAAAACAAGTGTTATTAAAAATAGCAATGTCACCGCCTATTACTTTTTACAACATTTTATTACAAAATGCTATTAACTCATAATATTTTATAACATTTTGAAAAGAATGCTATAATTAAATGTTATAAAAAGTAATATTTGTTGTAGTGAGTTGACCCATACAGGAACGGCCATAAAGGCATACAGTTGACTTACGTGCATGAAGATGGTACAATTGAATCATGAGACGTATAGTTGGTCCATAAATGGTATGTATACATAAGGACCATAACAGTTGGCTCATGAGACATACAGTTGACCCATATTTGGGACGTAACAGAACAGATAACAGATGTCATCTGAAGCTAAGAATGCCACGAATACATTTCAAAAATATTGGACAACCATTCATTTATGTAGAAAATAATAATATTTTAGAAAACAGATCATCTTATATCATTCAGAAAATACTTATAATTGAACATAGTTTTACAAAGTTATTACTCACAAATGGCTCCATTAGCAGATTAGATAATGCAGACAAATCAGATAGATCAGGTAAACGATAACGCATGACCTACACAAACACATAACATATACACATTGAAACACAATATTAATTCCTTGATCAAACTTGACTTTTCTTGTCTCTTGTTTAAATAATCCAAAGGTCTACTACGCTTATTCTTTCTTCATTCAAATGAATCGAGTTCTCATCTCACATTTTCTTTCATTACTAAATTATTATTTTCTAAATAAACCAATTTCTTACTTGACTTCTTAATCAATTATTACTAAGCTAATGACTTATTCTTTAACCAACTAATTTATGATGGTTGGTAGTTTATTAATCTTGTTGAGTCATACTTCTTGCCTATGAATACATGGAAGTAAAAGAGAACGGAAATCGAAATATGAATCAACTTTTCAAAATTTTCTGAAACAGGACTCTTTGCTCGAGCGCAACATTGGTCGCCGAAAGCATGCAAAAATCTTTGGTTGCGTGCATTCTACACTTGATCGACAACTTCTTCGCTTGAGCGATGGTGACGAATTCTGAGTTTTCCAGAATGTTGTTTAAACTTCAAAACACATTACCAAGGCTCCAAATTCATGCATGACTCACTTGAATATGCAAAAACATTCCCAATTACATTTATTTAAAGTTAATTCCACTTATACTTCAAAATTTCATAATTTTAATTCTCATTTAAACCTTGGATTTTACGCTTAAAAATCATCTTTCAATTCTTTCTTTATTTCATGAAACTTAAAATTGAATCAATAAGGCCCTTTCAAAAATATTTGCATGTTTAAAATTAAATCAAAATCAAACCAATTTATGGTTCTCAAATATTAATTACAATTTATTTCCTTATTTGTCCAAATTTAAATTTAATTCATTTTCTTCATATCAAGCCCAATTTCAAACTCATAAATTCTAAAACATAAATTAAGCTTTTAAAACCCAATTTCATGTTCAAAACTCATGCAAAATTTCTTCAAAACATGAAAATAATTTGAGCCATGAATAATCTTCACTAATTTATGGAGCTTATACATCAAAATCAATATTTGTTACATGTAATTTATGGAGCTTAATTTAACAATAACTTTCCAAATTGAACCCAAAATAATTAATTTCTAATTTAACTTTATAAACTTGATCTTAGCTCCAATTCTTCATTTTCTTGTCAATTTCTTAGCAAACATTGAATATATGTAATTTAAATAAAACTAACTAATTTAATATATATATTCCAAAATTTGTTTGAATTAAACAAAACTCTTAAATTACATTACATGCATAGGTTAATAATCAAAATCAAAATCCATATTTTCATGAACTCATGGTTTCCAAACTTTTCCTCAATATCAAATGTATAATAAACTTGCATGGCTCAAATCCTTTCAAAACTCATGGTGCATGTAAATATATATCTCATATATATATATATCAACGTTCACAAACCCAAGTTCAATTTGGAGAATTCCTACAATTATTTCCATATTTATTCTTTAATTCTTCCAAATTACATCCATGTAAAAATGAGGCCCAAATTCATGCAAGATAATCAATATCAAACCAAAACAATCAATTTCCATGTTTATTTCCATAATCTTACACTAAACCCAATTTTTCTTCATCTTCTTGCTAATTCTTTTTAATTACATGATATTGATGCCAATTTCATCTTTAATATCAAGTGTAATATGAAAATTATACACAAATTAAACATAAATTCCATACCTTAAGTTTTAATTTCAGAAAAATTAATTGAATCTCTTCCAACTCTTCTTGTTCTTCCTTCAAAACCTTGAGCTCCCCTTTTAATTTCTCTTATTCTCTTTGGTTTTCTCTCTCTCGGTTCTCTCTCTACACTGTTGAACCACTCTCTTTCTTTTGAAAATGCTCTTAGTAGAGCACTAAATGGGTCTTAGACAAACCCTTTTACCTATACACACACATGCACACCTTTTCTTGTTGACAACACGTGGCACACGTGCACACACTCAGATTTCTCTACACACACACACCCACATATATTCTCAAATTCTAAATCATTTTATAATTTAATTTATGGTTAAGATTAATTTAATTAAATTACATTTATTCTTAATAAATCTTAATTAACACATAATTAAATTAATCATACCTAATCACAAATCCCACATAATTTAATTTGTCTAATTTGACTTTTATTAGAGCCCAATTAATCATATTTAAATTCATAATTCTGAATCAGGTTTTTAATTAAACTCCCAAAAAGCTCCAAATATTAAATTAGACTTATTTTCATCCTCAATTTTGGTTTCTTGAATCATTAAGGCCTTCAATTTCAGATTAAACTTCAAAATCTTCGTCAATAAATTACATATTCAATCGAGCACCTCATAAATAAATTTAACTCATAATAATCTTAATTCCTAATTCGTATAACTTAATTAACTCCAATTCGGAACCAATTAATTAAATCTCAATTTTATAAATCTGAATTGAATATTTAATTAAGCTCCTATATGGTCCGATACTCGAAATTAAAATAATTTAATTCACCATTTGTACTTTCTTGCGCCATTTAGGCTTTCAATTTCTAATTCCAAAATAAATCCTCAATAGAATCATATATGAATCAATCTCCATAATTTTTGTAAATCCCAGATTAAACTAGAAATTGACAATTAAATTTCAAATCTCCTTAATTAATTAAATGCTAATCATTATGCGTAGTAGGGTCATCACAGGTAGAGCGCGGAAAATCTTTTCCATATCTTTAACCCAAGCGTCTGCTACCATTGGGTCTGGGTTGCTGGTAAATGTGGTGGGTTTCAGATCCTGAAACTGTTTTATGGTAACTGGCTTTTCTCGCCATTCCGGCATCCCATTGTT
Source organism: Camellia lanceoleosa (assembly GCA_025200525.1). Lineage (NCBI taxonomy): Eukaryota > Viridiplantae > Streptophyta > Magnoliopsida > Ericales > Theaceae > Camellia > Camellia lanceoleosa. The sequence continues at coordinate 78,513,130 of CM045771.1, read as the reverse complement.
GATGTTAGTCTGCAAGGCTTGCAAAAAGCTAGTAACCACTATTTTCATGATTCTTTCCATTGACTCAGTGCCACTGACTAATGACTTGCTTCCGTTACCATTATTGGCCATTCTGCAAAGTAATAAACGACACATTACATTAATTCATAATGCAACATATATATTGCATATCTAAAATACCAACTTTGCTATTTTTACAAATATAATATTACATCATTGTTCCAAAAAAAAAAATTGTGTTAGTGTCTCATCCTTGTGATACAAAAACAAAAGAGGGATAAGAACTCATCATGGTTAGCTTACAAAAAGTTTTCTTCTACCAAATCTAGAGTGGTGGGTCAAACAGGTCAAATAACCACGGGAAGTAGTGTTGCATAAAAAGCTCAAATTCTCGTCTCAATTGTACCACACCAAAACACATCTACGCTGCCTGGACCGTGTAAATGGGGACGGCTTATATGTATTGTCACGACCCAAACCCGGCCCTATGGGTTTAGCACCGTAACTGGCCAGTAATCCGAGATTACCGAAGGCCTGCAGTACAGTAATACAGTAGAACAGAGTTCAGGGCCTGGCGGAAGCCAATACAGTAAATAACTAGTGTCCATTGAGCTGTGAAAATCTGTATGCCAAAAACATTTTTCATGCATTCACACGTGCCAAAACAGTACAGTATTTACAATCATTTACAAACAGTCGGTACAGGGATCAAATCCCTTGAAAACAGTACAGTAAGACAGTAAATAGTCTAAACAACAATACAAACAGTATGGAGACCTATGGGGACACAAAAACACCCCAAGCCATGGCATGGCGTCTCGGAACCTCGCAGTGAGGTACATTGGCTGGCTTGACAAAACTGGGGACTAACCCACGCTCCTAGCTCGATTCCGTCACGAGAACCTACATATATATATAACAGTGAGCTAAAGCCCAGTGAATAACAATAAGCGTAAAGAGGTTATGAATGAATGTCCTTACAGTACAGTAATGAAAGCAGTTCATTTAACAGTATTGCAGTAAATCAGTAATTCAGTCATTCAGTATTTCAATCAATCAGTCATATGCGGTACATCCATTAGCCTATAAACAGTAGGTCCAAAAGGACCGAGTCTTAATAGACCCAACAAGAATGATGGCGGTCATTCAAGAAAAGATGGTTCCACAAGGAAACCGACAGAGCTCAGAATACTAACAAGAGGTGCTAAGGATGCCACAATACAGTTCACAATACAGGACATACATTCATTCAAGAATAATATCGAGTTAACAGCTCAAGAAATGCTTTTAATTCAGTATTCAAAAGGTAACTATTTTGAATATATCTTTACACATCTGTTACTCACAGAGATTGGGCTAATAGCAGCTAGAGCGCGTCCCCGATAGCCAACCCTAAACAGTAAACAGAATAGAACACACACTAAGTTTACAGTTGGAAAGGATGTTAATTAAATCCCTAAATTTCCTCGGTGTGGTTCTATGTCTAAATCCTCATTAAGATGTCTTAAACTAGGCCTAAGAATGCCTAGGATGGGATGAGGATGCAAAAATACAGTTGGAAGGCACTTTTCAAAAATTGCTGAAAATAAGAGCCTCGCTCGAGCGAGCCTTCCTTCGCTCGAGCGAGCTTCCAAAATCAAAGGCTTCGCTCGAGCGAACAATCCTTCGCTCGAGCGGTCTGATGAAACAGTAAAAATACTGGATGCTCGATTTTTACGCTCGAGCCACCAATCCTTCGCTCGAGCGTAGCTCAGAGGAAACCTTGGTCGCTCGAGCGAGGAATCCTTCGCTCGAGTGAAGAAGCCAAATCTGGAAATTCCAGATTTGCCTTCCTAGCTCAAACCAAGTGTTCCAACACTCAAAACTCGACCTCTTGGGCCCAAATTCTGGGGAATACATCCCAAAACAATGTATAACAAGTTTCAAAAGCCAATTTGAGAATTCAAGCCCCAAAGGTGAGTTAAATAATTACAATTTCAAGCCCAATTTCAAGAATGAAATGAAAACATGCTATGCATGAGTTCTAAACTAAATTCAATCTGTAAATCTTGCTCTATTGAGCTCCAAACTTTGAAAACAACTTGAAATCATGGACTAGAATACAAACATGGGCTTGCATGTACAATTCTTCAAGAATTCAACCTCAAAAGTCAACAAATTCAACATGCATGCATGAATTCTAGCATGAATCAACCTATATGAACTCAAACATGGTTTAATCCTACAATTGAGCAAGAACCATGCAAAATGAAGCTCAAAGATGACAAGAATGCAATGAATTCCTTACCTAGAGTGACAATCTCAAGTCTAGCAAGCTTAATTTAGCCAAGTTACACTTTAATTCCAAGCACTCCAAGCTAATTCACCAATATGAGCTCAAATCTCTTACTTCTCACTCTCTCATTTCTCACTTGTTTGGTCGGTTAGAACATGAAGAAGAGCTGATCAAAAGCTTTGTTAAGTGATAAGGCTCTAATGATAATACTAAACAATAGGTCCACTATGAGTGGCAATTTAGTAATTAAGTCAAAGTTCTCAATTAACTCAATTTAATCCAATTTAATCATTCCTAATCGATTTTCAGATAAATATATCATTAAATCACAAATATTACACTGATTACAAAACATCAAACGGTTTCTAATTTGGCCGCCGATAAGGCCTTCAATTAACAGTTTGAACATATAAATGCAAACAGATATTAAGTCAATCAAACAGATGCAACACACAATTCAATAGACAAACTTATTCAGTTTCAATTTCAATTTCAATCAGTCTGTTCAGTAGTTCATCCAGTTCACTTATCAGTCATTATCAGTTCAGTTTAGCAGTAATCAGTAGGTAATTCAGTGGTTTAACGGTAATCAGTACGAGGGTTGTTACAGTCTCCCCTTCTTATAAGGAGTTTAGTCCTCTAAACTCGAGTTACCTTCAGTCTAGAAGAAAACAGGATCCAATGGAAACAAATCAGGATATCTCCTTGCCATGTCATCTTCCCTTTCCCAGGTGGCATACACACCACCGTGGTTCTGCCAGTCAACTTTCACTAGCGGAATCTCTTTGTTCCTCAGTTTCTTGATCCGTCGGTTCACAATTTGTATAGGCCATTCCTCGTAAGTGTAATCATCACTCAACACTATCCGAGTAGGCTCAATCACATGAAACGGATCTCGAAGATAGTCTCTCAACATCGAAATGTGGAAGACGTTGTGTATATGCTCCATTTCAGGAGGGAGCGCAACTTGATACGCCACCGGATTGATTTTCTCAATAATCTGATACGGTTCGACATACCTCGGCGCTAACTTGCCTTTGACTCTAAAACGAGTCTGGCCTTTCATCGGTGTCACTTTCACAAATACGTGATCACCCACTTCATATTCTCTGTCTCGTCTCCTTACATCAGCATAGCTTTTCTGCCTACTCTGTGCGGTTTTCAGTCTTTGCTGTATCAGTTTTATCTTTTCAGTCGTTTCATACACAATCTCGGGCCCAAGTAACGGCCCATCTCCAACTTCTGCCCAGCAGATTGGAGATCTACACTTTCTGCCATACAATGCCTCGAAAGGCGCCATACCAATACTCGAATGGTAGCTGTTGTTGTAGGCGAATTCAACCAACGGCAAATGACTTTCCCAGTTTCCCTGGAAGTCTAGAACACACATTCTTAGTAGGTCCTCTAGAGTCTGGATGGTCCTTTCTGACTGTCCATCTGTCTGAGGATGATAGGCACTACTCAGCCTCAATTCAAGACTCTAATGCAATCAGTAGGCTCGCTGTAACCTCGATGTAAACTTCGAATCCTTGTCAGAAACAATAGACACAGGCACTCCGTGCAGTCTAACAATTTCATCAATATAAATAACAGCCAATCTATCCGCATTATAGATTGTCTTGACAGGTAGGAAGTGTGCAGATTTAGTCAGTCTATCAACAATAACCCAAATTGAATCCATACCTTTCCTGGAGCGAGGTAATCCAATGATAAAATCCATCGTGATATGCTCCCATTTCCACTCTGGTATAGACTAGGGTTGCAGTGATCCAGCAGGTCGTTGATGTTCAACTTTGACTTGTTGGCAATGCAGACACTTAGACACAAAGTCGGCAATTTCCTTCTTCATTCCTGGCCACCAGAAATTCTGTTTCAAGTCTTGATACATTTTCGTATTCCCCGGGTGAATCGAAAACTTCGAACTGTGGCCTTCTTGCAAAACTCTTCTTTTCAATTCAGTGTCATTCGGTACACACAGTCTATCTTGAAATTTCAGTACATTGTTGTCAAATTTGAATCCCGGTTTCGGTTTTGAATCTCTTTCTTCAATGATTTTCTTCAAGAAATCATCCAGTTGCTGTTTCTCCTTAATTTCCTCAATCAAGGCTGGTTGAGCAGTGATGGCGGCTATGGTTCCACCCTGTTCTCTCAAAACAATTTCAATCTCAGACTTTTCCAGGTCATGAAGCAATTCTTTCTGCCCGGTGAGCAAATAGGCTAAGTTGGCAATTGACTTTCGGCTCAATGCATCGGCAACGGTATTGGCTTTTCCTGGATGGTACAGTATCTGTAAGTCATAATCTTTGATCAGTTCAAGCCATCTCCGCTGTCTCATATTCAGTTCTTTCTGTGTGAAAAAGTACTTTAGGCTCTTGTGGTCAGTATACACTTCACATGTTGCTCCATACAAATAGTGACGCCAGATTTTCAATGCAAATACTACTGCGGCAAGTTCAAGATCATGGGTTGGGTAATTCTTTTCATGCGGTCTCAACTGTCGGGAAGCATAAGCAATAACTCTCCCATTCTGCATCAAAACACATCCCAAACCCTTATGAGAAGCATCACTAAAAATGGTGTAACCATCAGTACCTGTAGGTAGAGTCAGAATTGGTGCAGTCACAAGTCTAGTTTTCAATTCCTGAAATGCTGATTCCCTTTGGTCAGTCCAGTCAAATGATACCCCCTTCTGTGTCAACTGAGTCAGTGGTAAGGCAATTTTGGAGAAGTCTTTGACAAACCTTCTGTAATATCCAGCCAGTCCCAAAAAGCTTCAGACTTCAGTCACATTGGTTGGTCTGAGCCAGTTCATTACAGCTTCAATTTTCTGCGGATCAACAGAAATTCCATCTTTGCTAACAACATGCCCCAAAAACATAACATGGTCAAGCCAAAATTCACACTTAGACAGTTTAGCATACAGTTTCTGTTCTCTTAAGGTTTGTAGGGCAAGTCTCAAATGCTGTTCATGTTCTTCTACAGTCTTAGAATATATCAGTATGTCATCAATGAATACCACAATGAAATCATCAAGGTATGGTTTGAAAATTCTGTTCATAAGGTCCATAAATGCAGCAGGGGCATTCGTGACTCCGAACGACATAACTAAAAATTCAAAGTGGCCATACCTCGTTCTAAAAGCAGTTTTCTCAATGTCTTCCGGTTTAACTTTCAGTTGGTGATACCCCGATCTGAGATCAATCTTGGAAAACACTTGTGCACCCTGTAACTGATCAAACAGGTCATCAATACGCGGTAAAGGATATTTATTCTTTACAGTTACCTTGTTCAGTTCACGGTAATCGATGCACAGTCTCAATGAGCCATCTTTCTTCTTCACAAATAAAACAGGCGCACCCCACGGTGAAGTACTAGGCCTGATAAACTTCTTATCCAGCAGTTCCTGCAATTGTACCTTCAGTTCTTTCAGTTCGGTTGGAGCCATTCTGTAGGGAGCTTTAGATAACGGCTGTGTACCGGGTACCACATCAACAGTAAACTCAATCTCCCTGTCAATCAAATCCCCTGGTAGATCATCTAGAAATACATCTGGGAATTCTCTAACTATAGGAATGCAATTCACATCAGTTTTAACATTATCAGTAGCAGATACAGTCAGTACAGAACACAGATATCCCTTACATCCCTTTCTAATCAGTTTGACAGCCTTTACAGAAGAAATCAGATATGGAGGAGGTACTACTCCAACTCCACTAAACACAAATTCGGGTAAACCCGGTGGACGGAAAACAACTTGCTTCGTTACACAGTCTATAGTGGCATGATATTTTTGTAACCAGTCCATCCCCAATATCACATCAAAATGATCTATATTCAACGGTAGCAAATCAATGAACAGATGCATATCCCCAACAATAATCTCACAAGCAGGATACATATATGCACATGTCATGGATCCCCCAATAGGTGATGATACAGCTAACAAGTAATTCATGGGTTCTAAGGGTCTATTCAATTTTCGTGAGAAAGCATGTGACACATAAGAATGTGTAGACCCCGAATCAATCAATACATAAGCATTCTGAGTACAGATAGGGAGGATACCTGACACTACGATCTCAGTATTCTGAACATCTCCCGGTACTAGGGCAAATACTCGGCCCTGCCTCATAGGCTCTTTCCCGGTAGCTTTGGGGTTAGGCTTTGGTGTTGCAGTTGATGCTGCTGCGCTTGGTGCAGCTTTACTACTAGTTGGTGGAGGAGCAGAGGGACAGTCTTTAATTCTGTGGCCCACCTTGCCACATCTGAAACAAGCTCCAGAAACCTGGTAGCAAACCCCTTTGTGCTTGTTGCCACATATAGAGCACGGTGGAGTAAACCCACTCCCTTGGCTGGGGCTAGTCATCGAGCCCATATTCTGTTTCTTGTTGGCTGGGTTATGCTTGCCTTTCTTAAACTTGAAACCCTGCCTTTTCCCTTGCCACTCAGTTGTTGGTGTTTCAGACTGTTTCACTGCGGCAATATTTGATTCGGCCATCAAAGCCCGATCAAGAACACCCACAAAAGTTGGCATTTTCAAGACATTTATCCGATCCTGTATAGCAGCACTAAGGCCGCCTTCAAACCTCCTAGCTTTCTTGTAATCGGTATCCACCATGTGTGGGGCATACCTAGCAAGTTCAGTGAATTGTTTCTCATATTCGGCAACAGAAGTCTTGCCCTGTCTTAGCTGTTCAAACTCAGTCACTTTTCTATCTCTGATGCACTGGGGAAAATATTTTTCAAAGAATGACTCTTTGAATTGAGCCCAAGTCATTACAGTGTTTGCATCACGAGTCAACATCCACCACCTTCTAGCTTCTTCCTGTAGTGTAAAGGTGGCTAACAATACTTTGTGTGCTTCTGAGCACGGAAACACTTCAAACAACTTTTCTGTTTCAAGAACCCATGCTTCAGCCTTTAGCGGTTCTAAGCCTCCCTGAAAGGACGGCGGTTTCATCTTGCTGAACTTATGAGTCAGTGCAATAATGTCTACCTCATTAGCATTCACATTCTGTACATTTGGTGCATTCTGTTCCGGTTGAACCGGAGGAGGAGGAGGTGGCTGTTGGTTCTGTTGTCGGTCCAGTCTTTCAATTACCAGTCCCACCATTTGTTCAAGTCTGGCCATTCTGGCCTCAGAAGATGATGCTTCAGTTTCATTTGCATTATCCATTTCACTATAAAGCAGTTATGACAGTTATCATTATAAACAGTTGTACAATTAAGCAGTTTAACATTTTAACATATAATCAGTCAGTCATAAGCACACACTTTTCAAATTCATGAGATGCCCTAATTGCTTTTCTAGGACACCCTATAGCTCATTTGGACACGTGTGTGCGGTATAACTCGTGGTTAAGTATCGCTCTGATACCACTCTGTCACGACCCAAACCCGGCCCTATGGGTTTAGCATCAGAATCGCCAAGAATCCGAGATTACCAAGGCTGCTTGATCTGATATACAAGAGAACAGAGTTCAGAACTGGGCGAAGCCAATACAGTAAATAACTAGTGTCCATTGAGCTGTGAAAATCTGTATGCCAAAAACATTTTTCATGCATTCACACGTGCAAAACAAGACAAGATTTACAATCATTTACAAGCGATCGACAGGATCAAATCCTTGAAAAGCGAGATAAGAAGACAAGATCTAAACAACAAGACAAACAAGATGGAGACCTATGGGGACACAAAACACCCCAAGCCATGGCATGGCGTCTCGAACCTCGCGGTGAGGCACATTGGTGGCTTGACAAAACGGGGACTAACCCACGCTCTAGCTCCCGGCCTCAGCTGAGAACCTACATATATATATAACAGTGAGCTAAAGCCCAGTGAATAACAATAAGCGTAAAGAGGTTATGAATGAATGTCCTTACAGTACAGTAATGAAAGCAGTTCATTTAACAGTATTGCAGTAAATCAGTAATTCAGTCATTCAGTATTTCAATCAATCAGTCATATGCGGTACATCCATTAGCCTATAAACAGTAGGTCCAAAAGGACCGAGTCTTAATAGACCCAACAGTAATGATGGCCAGTCATTCAGTAAACAGTATGGTTCCACAAGGAAACCGACAGAGCTCTGTAACAGTCAATAACAGTAGGTGCTAAGGATGCCACAATACAGTTCACAATACAGGACATACATTCATTCAGTAAATAATATCAGTTCGGTAAACAGTTCAGTAAACAGTTTAATTCAGTATTCAAAAGGTAACTATTTTGAACATATCTTTACACATCTGTTACTCACAGAGATTGGGCTAATAGCAGCTAGAGCGCGTCCCCGATAGCCAACCCTAAACAGTAAACAGAATAGAACACACACTAAGTTTACAGTTGGAAAGGATGTTAATTAAATCCCTAAATTTCCTCGGTGTGGTTCTATGTCTAAATCCTCATTAAGATGTCTTAAACTAGGCCTAAGAATGCCTAGGATGGGATGAGGATGCAAAAATACAGTTGGAAGGCACTTTTCAAAAATTGCTGAAAATAAGAGCCTCGCTCGAGCGAGCCTTCCTTCGCTCGAGCGAGCTTCCAAAATCAAAGGCTTCGCTCGAGCGAACAATCCTTCGCTCGAGCGGTCTGATGAAACAGTAAAAATACTGGATTCTCGATTTTTATGCTCGAGCCACCAATCCTTTGCTCGAGCGTAGCTCAGAGGAAACCTTGGTCGCTCGAGCGAGGAATCCTTCGCTCGAGCGAAGAAGCCAAATCTGGAAATTCCAGATTTGCCTTCCTAGCTCAAACCAAGTGTTCCAACACTCAAAACTCGACCTCTTGGGCCCAAATTCAGGAATACATCCCAAAACAATGTATAACAAGTTTCAAAAGCCAATTTGAGAATTCAAGCCCCAAAGGTGAGTTAAATAATTACAATTTCAAGCCCAATTTCAAGAATGAAATGAAAACATGCTATGCATGAGTTCTAAACTAAATTCAATCAGAATCTTGCTCTATTGAGCTCCAAACTTTGAAAACAACTTGAAATCATGGACTAGAATACAAACATGGGCTTGCATGTACAATTCTTCAAGAATTCAACCTCAAAAGTCAACAAATTCAACATGCATGCATGAATTCTAGCATGAATCAACCTATATGAACTCAAACATGGTTTAATCCTACAATTGAGCAAGAACCATGCAAAATGAAGCTCAAAGATGACAAGAATGCAATGAATTCCTTACCTAGAGTGACAATCTCAAGTCTAGCAAGCTTAATTTAGCCAAGTTACACTTTAATTCCAAGCACTCCAAGCTAATTCACCAATATGAGCTCAAATCTCTTACTTCTCACTCTCTCTCATTTCTCACTTGTTTGGTCGGTTAGAACATGAAGAAGAGCTGATCAAAAGCTTTGTTAAGTGATAAGGCTCTAATGATAATACTAAACAATAGGTCCACTATGAGTGGCAATTTAGTAATTAAGTCAAAGTTCTCAATTAACTCAATTTAATCCAATTTAATCATTCCTAATCGATTTTCAGATAAATATATCATTAAATCACAAATATTACACTGATTACAAAACATCAAACGGTTTCTAATTTGGCCGCCGATAAGGCCTTCAATTAACAGTTTGAACATATAAATGCAAACAGATATTAAGTCAATCAAACAGATGCAACACACAATTCAATAGACAAACTTATTCAGTTTCAATTTCAATTTCAATCAGTCTGTTCAGTAGTTCATCCAGTTCACTTATCAGTCATTATCAGTTCAGTTTAGCAGTAATCAGTAGGTAATTTAGTGGTTTAACGGTAATCGGTACGAGAGTTGTTACATGTATCCCAAAAATGCTCAATCGACTATCCATCCCTCTTGCTCAATGTATGATAGGGATAGTGGTAAAAATGTAGTCCTCGGGACACATATTTTCCCTTCTTGCCACAAAATTTGGAGGCAAAGGGCCAACGATGTAGTGCGGGTGGTCATAGCCTAGGGCAAGGCCGAAGACACGGGTGGGTCTGAGAAATTGTTTGCGTGTATAGGCACGGCTCTATCTCCACGGTAAGTATGGTACCTCAGTAGGATCAGTCTGTTAATAGATTGGCCGACCCATTAATTGGGCAAGGTTGGGATGTAATCTCCTAACTATATCCTCTGAGTCTCTCCATCCTTTCGGTGAGGCGGGAGTGGGGTGCTCTACTTGGATGGCCCCAGGCTCCTCTCAAAATGCCTCATCAAGGGTAATCTTGGACATTCCTACATCACCAGAATAAACATGAGATTTTATATAAAAGGGCTAACATCGCAGGTAAATATTTATTATTTATTTTATTATGTAGTCATTTTATTTTATTGTATGCATCTAGCTATATAGTTTTATTTATAACTTTTCAAACTTTCTAATCAAATTAAAATAGGTTTTTTTTTTTTTGTTGAATGAACCATTGCTCTGATACTACCTTTGTCACGACCCAACCCCAGGGCTTAGAGCTGGAATCGCAACTTACTAAATAATTCTAATCGTAACAAGTTAAATGGCACAGGCAGATGTAAAATGGAAGTAAGAGATAGAAAATTTATTATGCTGATAAAAGAAAGTACATCTATAGGCTTTTATTATTTTATTATTCAGTGTTCGGCCCTTAGTAAAGTAACAAAAGGAAGAAAAAAAAATGAAAAAAATGGATCAACATCAAATTCTTGTGCGGGTTCCACTACACGAGGTTACGGGTCCTCATTACATCTCATCACCTAAAAGGGTAACAGCTATAAGCACACAACATAGTATGAAATATTATGCCAAGAGTATAGGGAACACAAAATAACCATAGATAGTTAGTTAAGCTAAAACATTTACATAACTTAATTTGAATAAACAATTTATTCAAAGTGGCAAAAACTAAAATATGAAAATTATGTAAATAAATAACCATAACCACGGTACAAAATAGAACAGAACAGAGGTCACAAAAGTGACAATCAAAACAGAGGTCAATGGATCCATGACAAACTGAGGACCACAAAGTGGCCAAACAGAGGCTAATGGTTATTTAAGTCCCCCAAGGCATGAGACTCTCGTGGTGATACTTACAGAAAATAATTGTTTACAAAACCATTGTCAAATAATTTCTAAAAGTTAAACAAACATATCCATGGGTTTCAATTTAAGCAAATAGAGTTTAGAAAATAATTAACGTAATCAAAATATTAATATAGTTTATAAAACATAGATTACGTAAAATAATTTATGGTAACCCAAAACATACGTAAAATATATTATGGTGACTCAAAATATAATATAACTCACCTTAATATTGTCCCTTAGTCTTACTTTTCTATAACGGCCTCGTTGTTACACGTAAGTATATTCCTTTCTTATCCCTAGCTTAGCATTATCATCTCCTAACCCTGCCTATTAATAGAAGTGAATAAGGCATGGTTTCTTTGAAGTTTTTTTTTTATATTTTTTTATATTTTATATTTTTTAATTTGATTTGGCCACCTGTCCTTACAGGTGGCCTATTCTCATTGTCCCTACTTGGTGATTCACCTAGGCTACATGTGCATAGTCACCACCCTATATGCTAGGGTGGTGATAGGCCAATGTAATAATTTTTTATTTTTTTATATAATATATATAATTCCTAATTAAATTTTATTTTATCATAACGTTCAATACTTTATTTTACTTTTACGGAATATGTAACTAAACATTTAGGGTGTCATAATTGCTCCCCTTGCTCAACACCCTCTTCATCCAGATCTTCATCTCTTTTCTCCTGATCCTCAATTTCTGGCATAGGATCCTACAACTCTTGCACTTCTTGTTGCACATATCACATCTAGCATTTTGTGATGGCTCGGGAGATGGGAACAAATCTGGAGTGATGACATCTCTAGACTTTGCAGATTTCTCAAAATCTGTTACTGTTTGGTCTTCTTGGAACAAAACATTTATACTCCTGAACATCTTTTTGTTCACTGAGTTCTACAATTTGTACCCAAATGCTGCATCTGAATAGCCCACAAATATGCATGGAATGGATTTGTCATCAAGCTTCTGTCTGTTTTCCTTGGAGATGTGTGCAAACGCCTTATACCCGAAGACTCTTAAATGAGAATATGATATCTTTCTTCTGGACCAGACTTCCTTAGGTATTGTAAAATTCAACGGGACTGAAGGCGACCTATTGATGAGATAACAGTCAGAGGCGACTTGACCGAATGACTTTGGCAACTTTGCCATTCTGAGCATACATCTGACTCTTTCAACAATAGTGCAGTTCATCATCTCTGCCATACTATTGTGTTGTGGGGTATCGGGAGCTGTTGTCTCGTGTTGGATACCTCTGCAAGCACAATATGCTTCAAAAGCATTGGAAATGTAATTGCTACCATTGGTTGTGTGAAGACACTTCAACTTCTTCCCGCTCTTTTTCCACCATTGCATGGAACTCCACGAAAATCTTTGGAGTACCTTATTCTTTGTCTTCGGAAATACATCCACAACTTCCTTGATGCATCATCAATGAAAGTCGAGAAAATACTTGTACCGCCAAGTGACTCCACTTCGATTGGGCCACAAACATCCAAGTATACTATATTGAGCACTTCTGTTTTCCTCTTGCTCGTTGAACTAAATGATACCCGATGCTGCTTTCCATAAAGGCAATAATCACATGGCTTCAGGGCACTCTCTTTGGATAAGGGTATCTTGGATTACTTTGCCAACAGATGCAATCCCTTCTCACTCATGTGAGCCAATTTTCTGTGCCATAAGTCTAGTGACTCCTTGTCTTTTACTGCATTAAGACTTCCCAGACAGATTTTCGTTTGAGTCTTGTACAGTGTTGAAGACATCTCTCCTCTGGCGATTGTCAAAGCTCCTCCGACGATTGTCAAAGCTCCTCCTATTAGCTTCCAACGGCCATTTCCGAATGTACTTGTATAGCCTTGTCGATCTATGGTGCTTCTGGAGATAAGATTGAGGCACAAATCTGGAACATGCCTCACATCTTTGACAACCAGCTTGTGTCTTACATTAGTCTGAATACTAATGTCTCAAATGCCCACAATCTTCGAAGAACTAGAATTTCTCATTCGAACAGTGCCAAAATCTCCAACATTGTATGAGCTGAAGAGTTCTCCGTGGGAAGTGGTGTGATAGGATGCAGCTGTGGCTATCACCCACTCTGTACAGTTGTGGTCAGCCACATGAAAGCAATCCCCATCTTCACCAACTGCAAGAAGTATTTCATCAGTTATTGTGACTGTCATGTTTTCAACCCCCTTTGACTTACTGCTTTGACCTTTATCTTTCCATCTTGGATAGTTCCTCTTTATGTGACCCTCTTGGCCACAGTGAAAGCAAGTGAAGCTAGAGTTACCTTGACTTTTACTGTCTTTGGATTTACTCCTGTTGTTCTATCTGCCTCTACTCTTACTTCTTTCTCTGCATCTTCCTCTATCTCTGTCTTTACCTCTATCTTCTATGACAAGAGCATGAAACTAATTACCTCCCATGTCTTTCCTCCTTATCTCTTCATTGTACATGGCGTCTGTGACCATGTTCATGGTCAGCTTCCCCTCTGGTATAGAGTTACTGAAATAAACCACCAACGTCTCGTAACTGTCCAGTAAAGAACTGAGCAGCAGAATGGCTTGCATTTCATCATCTAAGGGCATCTTGACGGTTGCAAGTTGATTCACCAGATTCTTGAATTCACTGGTGTGCTCGGCGACAGACACAACATTCTTCAACTTTAGATTTACAAGACTTCTCATTGCCAAGGCTTTGTTTCGAGCAGTCTTTGACTGGTACATTCCTTCTAACATTGTCCAAAGGACATATGCATCTGTCTCCTGGGCGACATGGTGGAACACACTATGGTATATCCATTGTCTGATACAACTGACAGTTTTTCGGTTCATCTTTATCCAGTATTCATCCTTCACTTTTTCTGGTTTAATCCTTTTAGAGCAATAGGGTCAAACAAGTCTTTATAATATAGACTTTTTCCATCCATGACTTCAGTTGCATAATTGGAAGGATTCAACTTGATTATAGATCATGAAGTTGATGTGGATTCCTCTATCATCTTCTTACTTTTCTGAAACTCGATTCAAAAATTTGACCATATGGATCTCTCGAATACTTCAAATAGTTAGAAATCATAATTAGATCGTCAAATCGGACTTCAAATGGCTTAGATCTAGCCAAAATAAGTTCGACGGTTCAGATCTGCGGATGTACCTTTGCGCGTAGCACCGGATAATCCCTTTGCTTCGGTCCGTTAGGTTGGGCGGCCCGATAGGTTGACCGACCAACAAGTGTGTTGGCGTAGATGACATGCGGCGATGGCGTGGCGGACACATGGTGGCCTGCGGAACCGCGTGGCAATGATGTGGCGGTGTGGTCGGCGTGGTAGACACGTAGTGTTGACGTGGTGCTGACATAGCGTTGATGTGGTGATGACACATGGCAGTGACGTCACTATCATGCGTAGAACACTCTCATTCTTCCTTTCGCCGTGCGTCTGACACTTGTCCGCGACTGGAATGCGCGCCGACACAGGTAACGGCGCGTGAAGCGTGTGCTTGCAACTGGGATTCACTCGCCTTCTTTAGGTGGCGCGTGAGAGCGTGTGGAGCCTCATATGGGGCTCTACTTTGCAGTTCTGGACTCCTCTGTTGAGAGCTTTCTCTTAGTATGTTCAAAAGTGAATTTCGAGTAACTTGATTTCTAGTAATTTCGAAAAACACACCTTGTTTTTCAAAAATCAACCAATAAGGCTTTGATACCACTTGTTAGGCTTAAGAACACTTAGAAATCAATAACACACAGAAAAGAGACAAGATATTTACGTGATTCGGCAATAGCCTACATACACGGGAAGAGATATCCACTATAGAATTTTCCTGGATGGAGTTTACAACACTCACATCTCACTCTCTCTCTATAGCACTCTCATTCACAAATTACACTCTATGCTCTGTCTTTCTCTTTTTGATGAACTAACTCAACCCACCTCTTTTCATCTTATACACAAATAAGAGGGAACAAAGTCAAGAAAAAAGTTAATGGGTTGGCTACCACCTATCATCTTCCCTCTTTCTTCTTGACTTGGAGAGCCAACCTCCAATTACTCCTCCATGTGGGCTGGAGTTAACAATTACAATCTCTTTAATCCAGTCCATCCAAACAAATACACCCTCTATATTTAGGTTTATGTTTATAGGTTTAATTTGTTTGTTTATAGAATTTTAAAAAATTATAAGTAAAAGGTCAGTTGATATCTATTGCTATTTTAAACAAATTTACAAATAGTTTACAAAATTTAATAAATTATTATATAACAAAAAAAAAAATTATTTTATCTATTTACAATATAAGTGGCCATTTCTTACTTATTTTTTGTCACCATTGATTGTTGATTACCACTATTACCCATTACATTTGTTCCTCGTCATCGATTATCGATTATGGCCACTACTTTTCATAATTGACAATCACCTTTGGTCAGTGCCATCTATCACTGACTATCATCTCTCACTAGAATTCACATTTGACGGTCAAAAACCACCGCCGTCCATTATATTCACCTATTGACAATTATTTTCAGCCATCATTTTTTATCGTCAATTACTTCTTGCCAAAAATCATTTCCAATCATTGGTCCAAATGAGACAACCACCTTCAGTGACATCCTCTTAAAACGTATATATCTAATAAAAATATGTATAAATATATATATTTTTTAGTAGCACCAAATGACATCTAATAATTTACAAAAATACTAAGAACTCATCGTTATGAATTGATAATTTATTTCGAATATGTTTGTATTAGGGGTGGATGTGGATCGGTTGCGGTCATGAAACCTCCAATCCGCTAGATTGGTAGATTGGAGAAAATCAATTCGCATCCGTCCGCCAACAGATGCGGTTTGGTATATTGGCAGATGGATACGAATTGGTTTAGCGGTTGAAAATTTTACAAATTTAAAATTTTTAACATAATTCAATTGTGCACTTCCTTAAAAAACACAACATGGGCAATGCAATATTCACAATCACATCTATGTGTTATGAAAATAACCTGGGCAGTGGGTATAATTCAAAACAACTTGGGCATAATTCAAAACATTGTACATAATTCAATGAGCATAATCTAGTGGGCATGATTCAATGTAGAAAATTAAGTACAATGATCACATAAAATTCCATCTAGATCAAACATCAAAATTTCAGTTGAATATCCCCAATCCATTACTTGAATAAATAAATAAAAATTTCAAGTTTGAGCAAGGCAGGGGTAAAAAAGAGTTGAAATGCCACCATTGCTGTTCCTTTAATTTTTTGTGATTATTTGCAAATCTCCACTTAATTGTAATTCATGAATCTATTAAAACATAAATCACAGTGAAAATAAAAAGAACAAATACAAAATATCAAAGACAAAACAGAAGCCTCAAAAATGAAAGTGCATAGTATTAGCAGAGATCTCAAAACAAATAAATCTGAAATTGAAGTGAGATATTCCAAATTTCTCAGACCATCATTTTCATTTACATTACACTCATCACAAGTCCAAACAAATAATAATTTTGGCCTCAGTCAAGAATACAAACATTATTGGAGAACTCAGAAAATTAGAGGAATAATAGATCAATTGTACAACAACAATCCCATGCTTTGGCTACAAACCCTAATTTGCTCTCTGTCTCTTTTTCTCTCATCAGAAGGATTTTCCAGCCATACTTTATCAGAGAAAGGACAATGGAAAAATAGATGATTATGATACTCATAATGGTTATGGAAAAGAACACAATTAGGGTAATAAGAAGTCCAACAAGTCCAATATACAATGTAATAACAAGTCCAATATATAGTGTAATAACATAGCAGATTAATCTAATATTTTTTTCACTCTTGGCTGCAAATTAATCTAATATTTTTTCTATGAAGTCCCTTACAAAATCCATTGCAGATAACAAGAAAAAGAAACCAAACCTCTGTGGTTTTCTCTCTGTAAACTTCATCTCTATATGTGTAGAACCCTCACACTGTGAATCTTACCATCTCTCTAGTTTTAGAACTGGAACAAAAAAAAAAAAAGAATAGATTAAAATTGAGGAGAAGAAGAAGAAAGAAGAAAAGAAAACATAGGTTTTCATCTTCGAATTGAAAGAAAACAAAAAATAAATAAAAAATTAAAAAAAAAGAAGAACATAACAGATTAGATCGTCGATCGCCTTTCATTTTCGAACTGGAACAAAACAGAATAGATCGAAGAAAAGAAGAGGAAAACAGAGGAGAAAAAGAGAAAAAAAAGAAGAGAATATCTCACCTCAATCGTCGATCGCCGATCGCCTTTTAGTATAGATCGTCGCTCGCCGCTGGAGAAGATCGCCGTCGGTAGATGGGTAAGGTTTTTTAGAGGGGGAGAGAGAGAGAGAGAGAAATAGTTTGTCGAAGAAAAGGGTTAAGAGAGAGAGAGAGCGAGTGTGTGTGTATGTGGTGTTGCTGTCTCTAATTGACATAAAAATGTAATAAAAAAAAATGAGAGTAGCGGACGAGTTGGGTCCAGTGGATGAAATGGCGGATCAACTGCAACCCAACCTACACCCGTGAAAAGACAAAATCCAAACCCGTATCTGCCCATCAAACGTCATGCACCCACCCATATGGTGCCAGTCGAGGTAATTGGCGGGTCGATGGATCTACTGCACAACCCTAATTTGTATAGTAAAAATTAAATTGATAAAGTGTTATAAAATAAATTTGAACTATTGATTTTTTCCCCCTAAATAAATCTATCTATCTATCTATTCAAAACTCTCCAAAACCTCATTATTAATTTCTCAAGAAAAGTTAACATTCTCTCTTCTATGTGGCAATTCTTGAAATTTCTCTAACTCATTTTCTTAATTTTTAAAATTTTAATATAATAAAGAGTTAAATAAAAATTAAAATAATGAAATTTAGATAAGCATATGATTTGTTAATCTATATCTATCAAAAATATTTGTATTTAAATCTTTATTTTGATTTACTTCAATTTTCCCTCTCTTCTATCACATATATTAAAAAATACAAAATTTGAAATAATGAAATTTAAATAAAATATGATTTTTAATTATTTTTCAATCTATACTACTGTAACAATCCGACCTCTAATTAACATGCAATCCATGATTAAGAATGCTTAATAAGTAATTAAAGTGAAATTTTGCATTCATTACGTGTGTTATGTGTTATATGAGTTTCTATTTGTTACGTGTAGGAATATCATCTATAATTTTGTTTTATTCGTAAATTGAAGGCCTATCGGCATCCGATCATGAATTTGACTTGGTTTTTGTGTTGATTGGAATTTTTATAATTTTATTGTAGGTTTAATTAAAATTCGGTTCGGAACGATTAAATTAGAAGAATTAATGCTCAATTAAGCCTAATTAATGAATTTCTTAATCCAAGCCTATATAAGACACCTTTTATACCTTCACTCATTCTTTTCCTTCATTTCAACACATCCTTGAGCTAACACACACACACACAAATATGAGAGTGGGTGATTAAGGAGAAGATTGAGCTCAACCAAGGGATTTGCTAGGAAGAGGAAGAATTGAATTTAGAGATTCAAGAATTAAGCCTCTAGCTTTTATCTTGGGAAGTCTAGGTAAGAATTCAACCTTTAGATTGTACAAATATGATGTGTTGGACTTGAACTCTAAAGAATTAAGTTGGTTGATACAAGAATTGAGTTTGAATTGAAGAGAATTGAACCATATCATGCATGCATGCTCATTTCATCACAATTTGGGATTGTTTTCAAAGAATTTCCTCTTGCATGTCCTTATGTTGATCTTCTTCTAAGAATTCAACATGTTTTTGAGTTAGATACCTCATTGGATCATGTTTTGAAAGATTTGGGCTTTGTTTGGAACGATTTCCAAATGAGTTTTCTACTCCCACATTTGAATATGATGTTTGGATAGGTATGTGGAATTAATTTTCCATAACTTTGTAGAAAACTCTGTTTGAAAGCGCGATTTTCAAAATTTTTTTTTTAAAATTTGGCCTAACCGGTTGTTCCACCGGTTGACCGAAACAGTGCAATTTTTTTTTTGGTATGTTAATTTTTATATATTCGAAAAAAATATTTTCCGAATTTTTTAAATTTTTTTATGTGCTTTAATAGAATTTTAAGTTATATGTTTGGTTATAAGTTGTAAGTTTTTGTATCAAATATCAAATGTTACATCAAAAATTCCCTACTCAATTCAAAACTCTTTTCAAAACTATTTTCAAAACTCTTTCACCAAACAAATTTTTCACATTCAAATCATAATTCCAAAACTCACAAACTCAAAATACAACTCATACTCTCAAATCATAGTTAGAAAGCTCTACCAAACGCAACCTTGAACTTGCACCTTTACATGCATGATATATAATGATATGTTTTTACAATTTCAAGGTTGAGTTTAAAATAATTGACAAAATTTTTGGACTTAATTTTGTGAAATGATTTAGAATTCACCATGTTTTATCCATTTATAAGTATTTCCTCAGTTTCCTCAAGTTTTTGGCCCAAAAGACCATGATTTGCAGCTTTGGAATTGAGTTTTACATTTGGCAGAGTAATTTGGAAATTCTAGATTCTGCTTTTCTGCTCGGCGACTAATCCTGCGCTCCAGCGACCACTCTATGTTTTGTACTTTCGCTCGAGCGACCAAAGGTCAGCTCGAGCGTAAAATGTATGCTCCCAAAAGTTTACATGTTTTGCAGACCACTCGAGCGACAAGAGTTGCGCTCGAGCGAGGACATGACTTTCACGCTCGAGCGAGCATTGAGCAGAAAAATCGAGCAACCATTACTTTTGCAAAGTTTACAGACCGCTCGAGCGACCACTCACATTTTTCATGTCCGCTTGAGCGAAGGAAGTTGCGTTCGAGCAAGATCCCTGTTTTCAGCAAGTTTTTAAAATATGTTCAAGTGCATTTTGGCATCTACATTGCATCCTAAACATTCCTACACCATGATTAAGACTCAATAAGAAGTTAAGACTTAGAAACACACTAAGAATGAAACAAAAGAAGTTAAGTACCGATTGAGTGTGTGTTTCATTATGTGTTTCTGTTATGTATGTGTAGGTCACGCGCCACACGTTATCTAATTTGTCATTACGCAAGTGGAGCCATTTGTGAGTAATAATTTTGTAAAAGCTATATTTACGTTAAAATATTTTCTTATATGATATGACAAGAAATGATCTTCTTTTGAAATGCTATGTTACGTATCAATGAATGAATGTCCAATTTTTTTAACAAGTATCGTGGCATCCTTAGCACAAGGCCTTTATCCAGAGGTAATAATACCGTGGTCTACAAGTACAAGGCCCTTACCCAGTGGTAACAATCTTGTTGTCTCATGGCCCTTATTAGGGATAATAATACCTAGTGGCCCAAGTATATTACAAGTACTTTGCAGGAGGTTTGTGTTCTAAAAAAAATTAAAATGATTATTCTTAAATTTTCGTAATTTTAATATGGGCTAATTACACCAATAGTCCTTATAGTTTGGGCCTTGTATCACTTTGGTTCCATGACTTTTCAATTGTGACACATTTGACTCTAAATTTTAAATCTTGTTCCAATTAAGGACAATTAAAGATATCATTGCTCAATTTCAAGGGTAAAGTCATTAATTTGATAAAATATAAACTAATTTGACAAAAATAAATATCAAAAAAATATTTTTGAATTCTTAAAAATTATTTCTATCAATTAAAGATAAAATTATGTAAAATTAATAAATCTTTTATTATTTATTTTTTTTATCAAATTAAATTTTATTGTATGCTTGGATGATGCTCATGTAATGGGTTGTTGTTTTTACTTTCGTTAAATTAGTTTCTATTTTTCTAAAAGTCAAATATGACAACAACTTTGATATCATTATTAAACTAATCCATTAAATCAAAAAATCTAAAACTAAAAACATTTCATATATTAAATATATCGATTACACATTAAAAGCATAACAACCATCCATTACATGATCATTATCCAAACACATAATAAAAATTAATTTGATAAATATATATATCTAAAAGATTTATCAATTTTACATAATTTTATCTTTAGTGGGTAAAAATTATTTTTAAAAATTTTAAAATATTTTTTTGACATTTATTTTTATTAAATTAGTTTATATTTTATCAAATTGACGACTTTGTTCTTGAAATTGAGCAATAGTATCTTCAACTGTCCTTATTTGGAATAAGATTCAAAATTCAGGGTCACATGTGTTACAATTGAAAAGTTAAAAACCAAAGTGACACGAGTCGCAAACTATAAGGACTCTTAGTGTAATTAAGCCCTTTTAATATTTATCTCTTCTACTTAACAATTCTCTTTAATTGTCTTTCATGTTTTCTTTTTGCTTCATTTTTAATGGTTAAATTAATTTCCAAATGGAAATTAATTTCATAGCCTATAGATAAGATCTAAATTTCAAAGTTGAAATTTTATTTAATTTATTCTATTTCTCATGTTTATCTTATTTTATATTTAAATTTGAACTTGAATTTTTATTTTCTTCAAAACTTCCTCTCTTGGAGTTTATCTTCTATTTCAACTAGATTATTGTAGATTCTCATATATTTCACTTAATCTTTTCAAAGTTTATCTTGAAGTTGAACTTTATTTTATCTTTTAAAATCATCAATTAATTATCCATATAAATTTTAAATATGATAGAATTCCAGGTATATCTTTTCCCTAAGCTTAATCTTTTCAATATGAAAACAAGTATTTGTAAAAAGAACCATGAACATGAGATTGAAAAGAAAAAAAATCACAATCAATATTGAGCCATTTTTTACTTCCCTTCACAATGCCTAAAAAATCTTATTTCAAGTCACAAGTGACTTTTTTTTTTCAATTGTATCTACTTTACATTTGAAATGTGCACTTATATGAGTTTTTGCATTTGTGGGAAATGAAGTTTATGTAAATGAATATTATTATTTTATTGTTCTTTAAATTTGTTTATTTTTCTTTTTTCTAACAATATGTATTTATTTATTTATTTCTTTTTGGCTAATAATGTTTCATTTAATTGAGATTTCATTCTATTTTTGAAATACTCTTTGTAATGTCGAAAATAATATAATAATTCAACAGTAAAAACTAATACAACATGATATAAATAGAGTATTATGCTTTCATTAATTAGAGTCAATTTACAAAAGGGGCACACGCATTACACATTCATAAGTTCTACCTTGAATCTATAACATGTGACACCAAACTAGATGATCAACGAAATAAATGCCCTACGAGCTTACAACTTTCCAAGACGATTCTTGGTTATAACAAAATAAGTTAGAAGCTCAATACAAATAAAGCCCCAGCTTGTACAAAAGTAAATACAAAATAAACAAAAGTGAGCTCTCAGCCTCATAATCCTCCCAAGCTAGGTCCTTCGCGAAGGTATGTCACCAGCACTTGAAAATGATTTCCCAAGTAGGGTGAGCCAAAATCCGGTAGAGACAATCTTTCACAATATATAAATCTTAACAAAGATATAAGAAATATGCACATGTTTAAGGTCCAATGACAAAATCTTTTACAACTCTTTTTCCAAATCATGTTATACCAAACTTACGTCTTAATTCATTCTGTCCCGGTTCATTAGATATACCCACTTCATTTAATCGATCAAACAGAGGATACAACTCACAGGTCTCCAACCAACATAATTATCATACAGATACATTCACTTGTCATTTTACAGAAATTTCATCTGCGAAAATTGGTACCTATGTGTACGCGCAGTTTTCGGGAATTTCATCCTGGACACATAGGCCAACTTAATTTATGGAGTCCATCATCTTTCTCCTCCCAAACATGGAGTACATCTATTTTCTCCTCTCAAATATCATACATATACAATGTATACACATCACAATCATAACGATCAAGATATTAGTTTCAATTTACCTAATCCTCATGCAATTGCTACAATAATCATGGCTATCCTTCACCTATAACCCAAAACAGATATTTCTAAACAAATATACAATCTTTACAACAGATAAATCATCCGAATTTTCCATAAGTACGAGATAATATATGTCTAATTCCATCATTTACATCAACATTCATCCAATTTCATATTCTCAATACCAATTTCATTATTTATACAAAATACTTATTCAAGGTAATTTAGGGAAAAAATCTCCAGTTTCCCAATCTCATCCCAAACACGAAAATCAACCATTTTAACACAACACAAACTCATATCTACTTCCATATTCATTTCCAATGTATATATTCAAAACCCCTTTTTTTATTTTAACCCAAACCCTAGGTTTGTAACCTCAAATCCCAATGTTTCTTACATATCAACATATATTTGAGTTAAAACTCATAGAAGAGTGTAGAAGATCCTTACCTCAAACTTAGAAGACCAAGGAAGCAAAGGAGAAACTTTAAGAGCGCCGAAACCAAGCTTTATTCGGATCAAAACGGATCTCTAGCAATGCTCTATCTTTTTATCAAAGACAGTAGGGTAGAGAGATCCTTAATTTAAGTGTATTTGTAGAGAGAAGTGGTGTTCTAAAGAGAGAGGGGGTTGGTCTAGGGTTTTTGAGAGAAGAGATATCAAAAAGTGATGTAAAAAGGCATTTTTGCGAACTGATATACGCGTAGCTTGCTCAAGTGCAAGAGTTTTCGCTTGAGCGACCAGACACAAATAAGTCACTTCGCTCGAGCGCAGAATACACACTTTCAGAAATTTTACAGACAGAAGACCGTCGCTCCAGCGCAAGAGTCCTCGCTCGAGTGAAGAACACTACCCTCCCAGTATATTTACAGGCCTGCAAAAGTATTGGGAGCTCGCAAATCTCGCTTGAGCGCAAGAAACCTCACTTTAGCGAAGAGGCCGAAATCTGGACAACAACAATTTGAGTCAACTAGCGACCAACTTGTTCCAAACACAACCAAGACACTCCAAAACTCAATTTCAATGAGGAATAAGGAAAAAAGAGACAAGAACAACAATATAGAAATCATGAAATTCGAGCCCGGAATGCAACAAGGGTTGGGTCAAAACCAGAATTGCTATAACTACTATTATTAATTTGTGATTCTTTCACTTATTGACTATTTATGTTTAATTTTTTTGAGTGTAGATGTTAGATTGAAAGGGAAGAGAGCATCAAAATTTATTTGAATATAGGTTTATGTTTTAAATTTAATCATCAATTATTTTTGGTTGTTGATTGTCATGCTGAAATAACTTATGATTAAATTAATTTTTAGGAACTCATTTCTTTTGAGACCTAAATCACAAATTTCTTCCTTTCTTTAAATGTTTTTTTATGCAGACTCAAATTTTGAGTAAATGCAAGCGATCTCAATTTTAAAATGTTAGGTTTTTTGAATAATTTAAATATTTTTATTCTTTATATTTGTCAGTTCGACTTTAATACATTTCCAAACCTATTTATGTTTAGTGAAGCAATATAAAATTAAAAAAAAAAAAAACAAATAGCATACAAAAATTTTTAACCATTAACTAAATATAATAGAAATTAAAATTAATTTTATTTTAATTCATTATACTGCGTGGGGATGATTAATATAATATCTTTTATTGATTGAAAAAAAAAGAGTAAAAAAAAATAACATTCTTTTATTTAATGTTAGTCATTTTGATTAATTATAATTTTAGCATGCTTTTGTTATACCATTTTTGGTTGTCTTAGCTAACTTTTATTATCTATTTATTATGTGATAATTTACATAATTTATGATAATTTTTTTAAAATTTTTATGTTGTGAAATATTAAAATTTTTAAATAATGTATAATAAAATTTATATACACAAATTAAGTTATTTTATTCATATTTTATTCATATTTGATGAGAGTGAATTTATAGTGGTGTCAAATAATTTAACTGTCTTTGAGTACAAACCACAACACTGATGACTGA
The DNA here is from genome assembly GCA_025200525.1 of Camellia lanceoleosa. Lineage (NCBI taxonomy): Eukaryota > Viridiplantae > Streptophyta > Magnoliopsida > Ericales > Theaceae > Camellia > Camellia lanceoleosa. The sequence continues at coordinate 78,487,885 of CM045771.1, read as the reverse complement.
CCAAAGAATTCCTCGATGATCTCTCTGCTTCTGTCGGTTGTCTGGTCTGTCTCTCCTTCCTTACTCCCCTCTTCTGCTGAACCACGCGAGTCACGCCATCGTTTGGTATCACCAAAAACCATCGTTTATTTTCTCTCTCTACTTCCCCTCTCAAGGTACCCCAAAATCCTCTTCAATTTTTTCGATTTCTTTTGATAAACTTTAATCTTGTTAGGGTTTTATTGTTCATATGCATGTACTTATCTATATGTGTATATGTGTTTACCTGAGATTTATTGATTAGTTTTCGATTGATGATTGGCACTCTCATTCTTTAGATTCATTTACTGTGAAAAAGATTGTTGATTTTTAATGGTTTGATGGGTTTCAACATATGATACACTGTGCTTATTATTGGGATATCAATGGGACGGATATTAACTCTCCATCCCCGTTCCCCTATAATAATTTTTCCCCATTCCCCATCCCCATCCCCATCTCCTAATGGGTTTTATTTTTTTATTTTAAAGGTTCACAACCAAAGCTAAATATACATTTTATTTTATTTTTTTAATTCAACAGCAAAATCAAATACACATTAATTAATTATGTATAGAAATGAAGAAATTATTGAATTGGAAGAGTTTTCAAAATCCAAACAAGTAAATCAAGAGACTGAAAATTGACTTGAGAAAATTCAGAGATTGGCAACAACAAAAACAGAGATCAGTACAATAGAAAATGTGTATATATATACAGTTTATAGATAGAAACACTTTACCTTTAAAGCAAAGCAAAGCAAGGTTTCTCTGTGTCCAGTGATTGACTCCGGCAGCTCACAGTAGGGATGGCCACGGGGAGGGTTTGGGGTGAGTTTGTCATTTCCCGCCCCTGCCCCAACCCCGCTACGGGTGTAATATTTCAACCCCATCCCCACCCTCGTGGATACCCGATACTCATGGATTACCCGACTACATTTCAAATAGTCAAAAAAATTGAGAACCATTTAAATTCATAGCACATTAAATAATTTCCCTTGTTTTTCCATATATATAAATAATAAAACTTTTAGGATTATTATTTATTTATATTTAAACAGAACACAGATTTTTAATATTCCTTTCTTATATCTAATTATATTATATATACATATACATTTATATTATTTATTTATATATATTATTAATTATATTGGATCGGGTTGGATAGGGAGAGGCGATACCCGTCCCCACTCCACCCCCGTTGTAGGTGGCCAAAATATAATCCACCCTTGCCCCACATAAGTGTCGGGTCAAATAAAATCCACTCATTTGGACGGATATGGGCTGGCCCCGTGGATTGGATTAAAATGGCCATCCAACATTATCCAACCATTTTTGGACAAATTCATGGCCCTGTTTAAAACAGGGGACCCCTAATTTAGAACTCAAATATCGTTCCTTTGTCTATTTCTTAGAGAACACAACATTCTAGAGAGAGAGAATTCTTGGATTTGTGATCATCATTGGCAAGAGACTCCGGCAGCTTTTAGCGAATTCAAAAAATGGAAAGTTTTGTGATTTATGATTATATATATATGTATCTATGCTTGCATATATATGGGAAGAGATCAGGAATAAAGAGACAAGGGAGGAGAACATCTTGGTGTGGGTATATATGTATATACATATAGGAGAAATGGGCGGGTACCCATTCCCGACCCCATCCTAGATGGAGATTTAAAGAACACAACTTACCTGGCCCGACGGTCAAGAAAAAAGGGGGAAATCCATGTATTTGGGTCGGGTCTCCATGGGTTTCCATAGGGTTGGTTATCCATTGCCATCCCTATTATTGATTCAATTATTTGTGAGTTAATATTCGGATGCCAATTTGATTGCTATTCAGAAAGTGATACAAAAAACCCTTGCATAGGAGGGTGCCCATCTTGATCCAGGGTGCCCCTTTGTGGCGTCTCGAACCACAAAGCTGCTGCCCATTTAATCCTGTACTCCCATAAGTATCCAATCACACTCGGTGTGTCAGCGAGTTAAACTAGAGCTCAACTTGGCTTGCAAAATAATGTGCCCTAGAAGAGCATATAGACACATGCATGGTCAAGCTTGCACTTTACCTATTTGGCACAATTTGAGGATCATAACAGAAAGATCCAAGCTGGTGCATAGTTTTTGGTGACTAGGTGGATATCATTCTTTTCCTTCTTTGCTTTATTTTCAATTTCATTTTTTTCGTGTTATTTGTTTTGCAACTGATGCTTATGCATTTTAATTGGCTTTGGAGTTCTTATTTGTGAGATATTATGCTCTCATAATTTGTGTATATTTTGTCTTAAATAAACTGTATGTGAATTTGTGAGGTGGTGTTCCTTGTTGCCTTGAAAACAGACGCTGTTTAGTTGTGGGAATGTGTATAGCATGGTTTGATGATTCTTCTAGATCTTTCTCCCATTTCAATATATACATGTTTTATTCGTCTGATTTTGTGCTTCTGGACCCTTGCTTCATACTCCTATTTTAGTATTAGTTTTTTTTTTTTCCTCTTTTGGTTGGCACATTTCTTTTATGAGGATTTAAGATTGGGATGATGAGGATTTGAGCTTAGGTCGATGAAGGGATGCTTTTCGATATCTTCTGACTTTGTTGTGAATACATTTGTAAGAAAAAAAACAGTATTGGAATTTTTATTTGTTGATTCATCTATGTATTGCATATCATTCCAAAGTCATTTTTTCCAGGTGAACTTTATTTTATTTTATTTATATCTGAATCATGTCCCATATTCAGTCGTTGCATATTGAGTTGGGATCACATGACAAGTCTATTTTAATGCCAGATGATTTCTATCCTGCTTTTTATGCTTACTCCACCAACTTACAATCTGTTGAAATGGTGAATGGTCATTTTATTTTTGTAGGACAAAGATGAACTTTGTTTAGGAAATAGAAGGAGTGCAACCATAATAATAGATTAGCAACTACAGTTTGGTAAATGTACTTGAAGCATATCACTTTTTGTTTGTCTTAGCATTTTTGTAAGATTCTATGATCCTTCAAAGTTTTCCTTTTGTAGTGTTCTGCTGCATGAACCACATATGTTTGGTAACTGCACGTTAGGGATATAGCATCTGGAGATTTTCTAGTTTTGAGTGGAATTTAAGCAATATTTTGAATGGAAGACAAAAATTTGCAGATCATATGCGTCCTTAGTATCTTCATTTGGTGTCCAAGTATCTCACGATGTGAGCGGTTGTTTTATGTTTTGTATCCTAACCTCTTGGGATGTGAGGGGATTCATTTTGTATGCTAAGCCTGTGTGTTCTTTACCTTATTAGGTGAGATTTGATGCTTTTGGAGCATGTTTTTCTGAGTCCTTCGGGGCTTGAGTTCGAAACATTTTCCTCAAATGAGCTGAACGTATAGCACCCCAAAAATATTTAACATAAAAAATAAAAAATCTATCTCCAGAGTTTATGCAGAAGTGGAGAACTGTGGCTATTCACAGGTAGCAACTTAGATTCATCAGATGTACTTGTAGTAGCAGTGCACCTATCCAATATGATTTCCATGGTTTATTTCAAATGGTGCTGCTGCAATAGAACTGTGCATGCTGCAAATATGAATGCATCTGTAATTGTTTTATGCATTATACCTATGTCATTAATGTTTATTCCTTTTAGTGTTTCACATGAAAACATAAATTCCTGTTTTTATAGTCATTAATGGAGAGACTAACTTTTACCAATGCCTACATTTTTCATCTGGGATTTGAGTTTCTTATTTTTATTTTTATTTTCTGTTTTTTTATTCCATTTTATGTGCAATTTGGAATAATCAATGTTGAATAAACAGTGTTTTTTTATCAGATGGCATCATTACATGAAAGTTTAAATAAATTTAAGAAGCAACAAGAGAAATGCCAGTCAACCCTTACCAGCATTGCAGCCAAAGCAGGGTCTTCTAGGGTAGCAACAAATTACAAGGCCACAACTGCAAGCACTTCTTCTTCAACCAATACAAAATCTCCTGCCCCAGCCGTCAAATTCTCAAATGATACAGAGAGACTTCAACACATCAACAGCATACGCAAAGGCCCCGTAGGAGCTCAGATCAAGCGTGTTATAGACTTGCTGCTTGAGGTACAAATCCTACACCTCACTCCTCCCATTCTCTCTTCGTTTTTCCTTTCCTTTCTGGATAAAATTTTCTTTCCTTGAGAGCAAATAACTGTTTGATTTCTCTATTTTCCATCTCAATCGATAATGATATTTAACAATTAATCATGTGTGTTTGATTAATTTTAAGAGCATGCGAGATATCTGAGACATTGTAAGTTCATAGATGGTCCAGTTCTCTAGAAATGAGAAGGCAATTATATTCTGTAGAAGTAGAAGATGTAGAGGCTATAAAAATGATTCCCATACTCTATTTGTTACAAGAAATTAAACAACTGTCATAGATATAATTCAGGTGAAAGAAACAAAGTTTACACATGGACGTATTGTTGGATTTGAGTTCAGACCTGAGATTTGAGCCAAATGGCTTGTTTGGACCATGACAATAAGCCAGTATGTTTGGGACTGTGCACATCCAAAAAGTCCTAAAGAATATCTTTGGTTGTAAATCATGAACCATGGGCTCAAGATCAAAGTAGCTAGGTCCAATTGGAAAAAATAAGTTTTTTGTCTTATTTTTATATTTGCAATGAAATGTCATTTATCTTTAGTTATATTAAAATTCTAATTTTTTTACGAGTGGGATACTTGGGGTTTTAATGAATGTATATTTATCTCTGTGACCAATTTGTACGTTTCTTAGAAATAATGTTTGTGACATTGGTTATGTGATTTAGTACTCTATTCTAGTAATATTCATATATTGTTCGAAAGCGTTTTTTTTTTTTTTTCATTATTTATATTCTATGTTACATGGACTTGGGTAGAGGTGTTCACGGGTTGAGTCGGCCCGGGTTTACCGTTGACACGTTACTGACCAACTACCATTGAGTTCCACACATGCTCAACCGAAGTCGACCGATTGTTAAGTTTGAAACCATCTGCTTAAATCATTCGTTGGCGGTTGGCTTCGTCGGTTTCACAGTTGGTTTTTATTTACCAATCTCTCCGTTCTTGTATTCAAAACTAATATAAAAAAATCTCAAAATCCTAGAAATTAATATAAAATGAAAGTATACCTTAAGAACCCTATAAATCACTATTCCTGGTAGGAGTAAGAAATAAAAAAGAAAAAGGCACCGAGGCATCATCATCATCCACTGTCTAAAGAAATCTTTGGCACCATCGCTCATCTTCTTGATCTCCCACCCCATTAACATAGTCAATCCTTCTCAATTTACTGTCTGTAGTTGAATCCAAGATCAGAAAAGCAAGGGCGACGGAAGGAGATCAGAAAATTTGGGATTGAGGAGGAACAATGGGGACAAACAGATTCACAGAGAGTTTGTAGATAGATGGAGGAGTTACATAGACGCGTCGTTTTAGAGAGAGAGAGATCAGAAGAGTTGAGAAGTAAATGAATTAGATAAAGAGATATGGAGAGGAGAGAAACCTGGGGAGTTGATAAGTAATAATGAGTGTGGGAAGGAGTAACAGAGATATATATATATATTTTTTGAAAATAATGAGTAAGAGAGAGATATGGGAAGGAAAGAAATATGGGGAGTTGTGAAGTAATGAGTAAGAGAGAGAAATATGGGGAAGAGGACTCTCTGACGAGTTGTTTGTTCAAAAAAAATGATAAAAAGAAATCTGGGAGGCGTGAAGTTGGTGATAGCTGATACGATTGTAATTTGAACTTTACAGGAAATATTGACACATGTGGATAAAATTCTAAATCTTTAATGTTTTACTTCGGTCAGTTTGGTTTTTACGATTTTGAGGCTCAATGAACCGATGACTGACCGCAAAACTGAGATTTTTAATTACATCAAACTGCAGCCAACCCATTCAAACATCGAAATCGTGAATTTCCTTCTCGGTTCGGGTGGTTCGGGCTGGTTTTTCGGGCCAATTGGTTCCTTGAACAGCCCTAGACTCTGGTACAAGTGTTGGGTGTGGGTATGTATCTAGAGGTCGGACTCATTAAACCACAAATTTAAGGGTACACGAACTCTGCAAAAAAAAAAAAACCATATTTTTATATTTTTAATCAAGTATGTAAGATAAAATGGTGGTATATTATTGCAATCACACAACGATATGTACATACAATAATAGTGTTAAATATAATTATATAAGAAGTGTCCAATGAAAGTATCCGACACATATTCCATACCCTTGTCCGAGTGTTGGATGTTCTACACGGGTATTTGATTTATTTTGAAGAGTTCACGTGACATAGTTTATATTTATACATGTTAATGTATATTATGATACACAATACAATATGTGATGCATAAAAATGATTCAGCGATACTCGGTGTGGGTACTTGTATCAAGCTCAATACGCTGCATCGCCAAAACTCCACCCACGTGGCAGACCGATAAGGCACCACGTCGGGCATGTCGTATGATTATACATGGCGAGCCCCATGGGCCCCATGTGCCACCCACGTGGCAGACCGATAAGGCACCACGTCGGGCATGTCGTATGATTATACATGGCGAGCCCCATGGGCCACATGTGCCACCCACGTGGCAGACCGATAAGGCACCACGTCGGGCATGTCGTATGTTTGATACATGGCAAGCCCTATGGGCGCCATGTGCCAAGGCAACCAAAACTATATGCTTAGCCTAAGCGGGAGCATATGTACAAGCCCAAATATATCTAGATATGGAGAGCCCTGCAACAGGCAGCACCATGGCCCCAGGGCCCATGGTCCTTCATACTTCTCTCCAAGGCCAAACAACAATACAATCAGCCCCTGGCTCACTTGGACTTGGATTGATAAATACTAGCTCTCCTAAACATTGAAATAAGCCCGCGGCCCATTCTCCTATTTGGTCGCTTAGAAGCGAGCCGCTCTCCTAAACATTGAAATAAGCCCGCGGCCCATTCTCCTATTTGGTCGCCTGGAAGCGAGCCCTTGGCTCTCCTAAACACTAAGGTGGGCCCTAGCCCATTCACCTACTTGGATGCCTAGGTTGGGAGCAGGACCCAGGCACTACTGCTCGGGATCATCAGAGGATCTTTGGTGGCGGTGAGGTCATGGGATCGTCGAGATGGTTGTCTTCTTGCTAAGACAACTCCATCTCGACCAGGCTTGGAGAAGAGGCAACAATGACCTTACATTCATGTCATTCGATGCATATCTGACGTTACTTTCGCTGCCATGAAGCGTTGCTCTCACTTTGCGGTCAAGCCCTGAGCGAGAAGGGCTTATATCACTTCGGCGAGTTGAGGAGAACAAGCCACCTGACCAATAGTGTGCTTGGGCTCCAATACTCCTGTGGCCTATATAACGTATCGTATATGCAGCGAGACACAACAATATATACAACAACAAGACAACCAAGTCTTATGTTTAAACACCTTCTCATACTTTACATTAGTGTTCAAAGTCTATCACTGCCAACCTCTCCCTCTCCAAGCTTGCCTTGACCTCCTCCTCTCCACCTCCGGTGATCTCAGGCCATTGAAGTGCCCGCCATCTTCCCAGACTATCTCTAACCACACTTCTCACCCACACTCGGTATGTATCAAAAGTCAACATCATGTTGAAGAATTTCCAATTGTGCTTTTAGTTCATCACTTCATCTTCCATCACTTAAGCAGAGCATTTGTGTGTCTCTTCTCCTCCTTTGTAGGTGTTCCTGAATACCAATTATAATGAATAGTTTGCCTCTTTTGAAAACTTGCTCATACTCATAACTGAATGCATCACCTTGGTATGGATAAGTACAAATGGTTGAAGATATCAATTTTAATCAGTGCTTTCCTAAAAGTTAAAATGGCTAAAATCAAGCTTTAGATGTTTTGGTCATGTTCTTGGACATGGGAATTAGATGACTCGGGGTCTCATACACTACCTGTACCAAACAGCTGTACCTGAGTTTATGTAACATGGTTTCTAATACTCCTTATGAAGTGAGACCCAATTATAGACCTTAAAACCTTAAGATACCTACTGTACAATTCACCCACCCGCTGGATGCACAGGGAAGGGATATGTGAGAAGTCAATTTTATTCATTTGTCTTTCCAATTTACTGTAGGATCACTTGTAAGGGATCAAACACATCCTGATTATTTATGTATAAAATATTTTGTTCTGCAGACAAGGCAAGCCCTAACACCAGAGCAAATAAATGAAGTTTGTTATGTTGATATAAATGCCAACAAAGCTGTCTTTGACAGTTTGAGGAATAACCTAAAAGTGCACTATGATGGGAGGTGTTTCTCTTACAAGGTAAATCCTAATCTTTTCACTTGGAGCCCTGGTGGGTAAGTGTACTTCAATGTATTGGGAAAGGTCTGTCATGTGGGGAAATTTACTTGGTTTTTATTTGTTTACAGTCCAAGCATGATCTGAAGGACAAGAATCAACTACTTATCTTAGTACGCAAATTTCCAGAGGGCATTGCTGTTATTGATCTCAAGGATGCGTACCCCAACGTCATGGAGGACTTACAGGTGTATTCAATTTTTAAAATCAGTTTTGATTTTTTACGGAAAAGTCAATTTTTTGGATTACGAAGTTTGCAGTTAAGCTTGCAAGAAGACTATGTTTGTTCATTTACAAATAACCAGAGGTGATTTATCACCCTACAAAATTTGTGCTAAGAAAATGGACACTTTTCTGTGGTGCTGTGCCATGTTGGATGCATAATGTCCATCACGTGCACGGGCACACTGTCAGGCAGGTGTTACACTTAAAATTGCATTGTTAGTGTGGCTGTACCATGTTGTATTTGAATCTCACATCCATATTCTTGCTTCTTTGGTTTGATTTTTAGGATATTTGGGATGAATTTATCTCATGTTTTATGTTTCAACTGAGAATCATTAATCTCTAAAGCTTACCTAAATCTGGTTCGCTAATATAATGATTTGGAAATGTAGGTTACCTTGTATGTTTGTCTTGTACATTTTTAGCTACTACAGCTGTCCTTAATCATCTTCTCTTGATTAAATGGATATAAAATATAAGACACAGATATAGGCACCATCTATTGGGCGGATGTCAAATGTACAATTGCAGATAAGAATGCTGATTTGCAGATGTATCATTTCTCTTTTTGGAATGTCATTCAGGGTCTGTTACCTCGTAACATAATAGTTAGATACTAGCATTGTTTTTAAATTATAATGTTAAAAATTTTCATTTGTCCTAGAGTTTTTAAAGCAAAGTTTGTATTTTGTTTCTAGGCCCTGAAATCTGCTGGTCAAATTTGGCTGTTGTCAAACTTCGACTCACAAGAGGACATAGCATACCCAAATGACCCCCGAGTTCCCATCAAGGTTGACGATGACCTGAAATTGTTATTCCGGGGAATTGAACTACCACGCGATATGATTGACATTGAGAAAGATCTTCAGAAAAATGGAATGAAGCCTGCCACAAACACTGCAAAGAGGAGGGCCATGGCTCAGGTTCATGGCATTGGCTCAAAGCCCAAGCCGAAGAAGAAGAAGCATGAAATCAGCAAGAGGACTAAGCTGACTAATGCTCACCTTCCAGAGCTATTTAAGAACCTTAATGTTCCCAGTTCTTGATGGTGGATCAATCCTTTTCGGATTTCTGGCATTCACAGGTTGTTATTCTTTCGCATAAGTTGCCTGAGATTTTCTGAATTTATGCTTGGATCCCGTAGATGTATAGTGTTATAGGGCTTATAGATAGGTGCTTTCAGTTGCTTGAAATCCTGAGATTCATCGTGTGAAAGCATATGAAGTCACATTTTCTAGTAATTGTTGAGATCTGAGACATTTAAAGCTGCAATGCTAATCTTGACTTTAGTTACTTGGATTATTGGCTATTATGTTTTGACGTTTGTCCCTGCTTTGAAGTAGGAATGGCAACGGACCGGGGTGGGGTCGGGGATTACACTCCCCATCCCTGATCCCCGAAGGTATAAAATTCCCTGTCCCCCAGGCCCCTGATCCTTGGCGGGGAACCCATCACCCCCCTAGCCCCCGCCTCCGCACGGGGATCGGGTTTCCCCGACCCCGAAAAATCCCCATACAGAAACAACAAAATCATCAACATCAGCATTAACATCATCAACAACATCATCTGTGTATTTGAGTGTGTGTCATAGAGAGAGAGATTTGCTTAGATCTATCGTGGCGGAGGGAACCGACGCCAGAGTGTGGAGGTTCGGTGACTCTGGCATCGTGGCAGTAGCGGTGGTGCGGAGGAGGAGGCGACAGTGATTGCGTCGCTGGAGAGAAAAGAGAGTGAGTGAGAGAGAGGGTAGAGAGAGAGAGAGAGAGCCTTGCCTTGCCGGTTTTCTTTGCGCCTTGCCTTACCAGTCTTCTCTGCTTGCCTTTGCTCGCTGATTTGGTGCTCTCTCTTTCTCTCTCTCTCTGCTCTCTTTTTCTCCCTCTCTTTGCTCTTTGCTGTTTGCTCTTTGCTCTTTGCTCTCTTTGTCTTTGCTTTTTATTCTATTGTCTGATGGTGGATAGAGGGGTATATATATAAATGGATATAGGGGTATATATCTAATTTCAGTTAGGGAGAAACGGGGATGGGTCGGGAATGGGGTTTCCGGTTCGAAAATTATCGGGGATTTATTTTTGAATACTATCCCTGGCCCGTTGGGGGCATTTTTGGGAAAAAAACTATTCTAATCACAGTCGGGGGGTCGGGTTCCCGTTGGATTGGATTCAAATTGCCATCCCTATTTTGAAGGAGTTGCTCGACTGTGAGAAAAATGACACAAAGCTATATATTTCTTTGAACACTATTGTAGTTACTTTCTAGCATAATTGTTGGTTGAAAGAGTGGAACTCTAAGCATCTAAAAAAAAGAAAGAAAGAGTGGAACTCTCATCTATCTTGCCGTAATGCCATTTATATTAAATCTATCGAACACTATAAAATTGTGGGATTTGATATTCCTGAATTCGTAGACCATGTATACAAAGTTGGAAAACTATGTTAAGAACTCATTTTCAAAAGAAGCAAAGTTTAAACATTCCTAACTTCCCTCGCCTTTTAATCCTTAAATACTCTGTGTTCTATTTTAATAGTTCTTAAAAAAATTTGGGTTTGTTTGGTTTGGTTTTCATAAATAAATTTTCAAAATTTTTTTTGAGGAAAGAGTCTACAATTTTTTTGGGTTTGTTTGGTTGTATATTTTGAAAATAGTTTTAGAGTATGTGAATTTGAGATGATTTGATATTTTGTTATAGTTGATTAGATCTGTGTGAGAGAAAAAGTGATTAAGAAGGAGAGAGGAGAAAGAAAAAGTGATTGATTAATGTGTAGGAAAGATAAAGCCTCCGTTTGGCAGAGCTTTCAAAATCTAGTTCAACACTCATTTTTGAGTGTTGTGTTTGTTTAGGGTTTTCAAATCACAATTCTACACTCATTTCTCCAAACTCATTTCAAAACATAATCATTACTTTTCAAAACTCATAACCAAACACATAATTCAAAATTCTTTTCGAAACTCTATTCAAATCAATATTCTAAAAATATTTTAATTTTGTTAAGATTTATGATTTTTTTAATTTTTAAATTTTTTTAATTTTTTGAATATTTTTAAATATTACAATTTTAATTTTTTAAATTTTAAAATATTTTATAAAAATAAATTCAAACTCTATTTTATAAAAATATTTTTAAATATTTTAATTTTGTTAAGATTTACGATTTTTTTAATTTTTTAATTTTTTGAATATTTTTAAATATTTTAATTTTTAAATATTACAATTTTAATTTTTTAAATTTTAAAATATTTTATAAAAATAAATTCAAACTCTATTTTATAAAAATATTTTTAAATATTTTAATTTTTTTAAGATTTATGATTTTTTTAATTTTTTAATTTTTTTAATTTTTTGAATATTTTTAAATATTTTAATTTTTAAATATTACAATTTTAATTTTTTAAATTTTAAAATATTTTATAAAAATAAATTCAAACTCTATTTTATAAAAATATTTTTAAATATTTTAATTTTTTGTTATGTATTTAGTTACGATTTGAGTGTAGAGTTGTGAAAGTAGTATGGAATTTCGAGTTATGTGTTTGGTTATGAGTTTTAAAAATAATTTTTTAATTGAGTTTTGTTTTATGTGTTTGGTTAGGATTTGAGTGTACAGTTGTTTTTAAATTTAAAATATTAAAATTTTAAATTATTTTAATTTTTTGAATATTTAAATTAATTTTTTACTTATTGAATTATTTAAATTATTTAAATATTTATGATTTAAATTTTTTGAATATTTATTTTGAAAAAAAATTATTTCCTTTGTAGTATTTTCAATTAAAAAATTAATTAATGTTATTTTTGTTAATAATAAATTTTTTTAATTGAATTTTAAAAAGAGTTTGGTTATGAGTGTTGATCAAAATTTTCAATAATGTGAAAGTAATGTGTTTTGTTATGAGTTATAACAATTTGAATTAAGTTTTGAAAACTCTTTTCAAAACTCATAACCAAACAAATTTTCTTACTTCACATGTCAAATCAAACTTTCAAAACTCAATTCTACACTCAATTCCACACTCAATTCAACACTTTATTCAAAAACCATAACCAAACAAATTTTCTACACTCAAATCATAATTCTAAAACACACAAACTCAAAATACAACTCATATTCTCAAATCATAATTACAAAGCTCTACCAAACGGAGCCAAAGTGATTTTGAAATTTTTTTTTTTCAAAATCACTAAACCTTTAAAAAACTTTCTCCAAAATTTATTTTTCAAAAACAAACTAAACAAGACTTTCAACTTTTTAAATGGACAAGTAATCATTACACTTGAATTTAAATTTTAAAGTAATAATTTCTAAAATATCTCTCTATTCTCATTTTTAAATTTATTTATAAGGGAAAATTTTGGACACTTCATTTAAAGTTTTGACTTTTTAAAAAGAGAATACATTTTGGGACAATTTAAAATGAAATAATGGATTAACAAAATCTTGGTTGGGTTAGATTAAATTTGGTTAGCAATTTGTTATCCTAGGGCGTCCACGGATGTCATGATACCAGATCGTCTTTTTTTTTTTTTTTTTAAAGAAAAAGACTAACAAAATGAGACGGAGGGCATAAGAGATCTAAAGATAACATTGGATCAATTCCTATGATTAATAGGATGGCACAAATTTAAATTTACACACCTCTTGATAGGATATTTAAAATAAAAAAATATAAAAAAAAAACTTGGATACTTTAGAAATATATAAATAATTTTTTTCATAAAAATTATACAAAAATGGTTCAGATTTCAAAATAATTTATTATTTATAAAATCTGCTGGCACCACATTGATTTTTTTGGGGTCTATTTTGGCAATTCAGCATTTTAACTAAAAAAATTAAAATCATTACAAAAAAGTCAATTTTTTTTTATTTATTTTTTATTTACTTGTGTTTTTCTGTAAAAAAATAAAAAAATATACTGAAATTATTAATTTTCGAAACAATAATTGAAAACTTTTTATTTGTTTTCTTCTTCATATTATTATAAGATGGCCATATAAGGCGCCAATTCAAAACATACTTTTAAATAACCGTTTTTTTAAGTCCACCCATTTCCTACTCTCTCTCTCTATATATTTATATATATAGAGAGAGAGATAGAGAGAGAGAGTGAGTGTTCTTTCAATCGTTACAAGTAAAATGCTTATTCAAGCTGATACCTTGCGTCCCTTTAGCATTCTTCCAAAAACCCTAGGTTCTGCAAGGACACCCTTCGGTGGTAAGTTCAGTTTCTAATTGAAAATGCCTTTCTCTCTGTTTGGTTGCTAAGAATCTGCTTGTAAAACAAACGAATTTCAAAATTATGAAAATTTTATTGTGCTTTTTTAATTGGGAACCGTAAAACGCAATTAGGGCGAGATTTGTCTTTCCTTGGAATTGGAAACCAACACACATTGCAACAGTTGCATTTTCTCAGCAACTAAAAGGAGGGTTGTTCTCTTTTACGCCTCTATCAATTATGCTTGCTTTTTAATTGAGTCATCAGTGTGCAACTCGAAATCCGTACGGAATGAGTCTCTCCAACGGTGTAGGAATTTCAGGTTGTTTTCCTCAGCTACAGGGAATTGGAATTATTGCGGTAAAATTTTATGTTTTGGATGACTATATAATCTTGATAGTTTGTACATCTGATTGAGTTCCACATTTGTTTGTTTCATTTCTATTTACCAGTATTCCAAATGAATGGAATTATGAATTTGGATTTTTGGAAAATGAAGAATCGAGGTGCCATATTTTCAGCTTCTGAGGGGCAGACCTCAAGTGTTGATATGGGAAGGAAAAGGTTATCTTTTTAGCTCTCCAACTGTTTGATTTTTTGCATAAAGCACTCTTGAATTCCAATTTGGGGTCTACCATATCTGGATCATGATTTGGGTAGGGATTTTGAAAGCGAAACGGGTAGGTGAAAAATAACTCTATTTCGTTCACATTTCACTTACATTTCATTCACCTTGTCCCTTCCCTTTCCAAATCCCTATCCAAATGCATAAACCAAACACAGCCTAAGTGACTCTATCGTTAGCGTCAGTTGTATGTTTGATACATGTGTTTTGTCAACTTTTCTAGTCAGTGAAAACTTACTCTTCTATGAAATTTTAGATTATTAAGTTGTGATATTTTGGTCACTAACATTTTGTCCCAGAAAAGTTGTTGAACACGTATGTCTGCTCAAAGCAAAAGAGGACGTATCTGATGAGAAAGAGAAGGACATGATGGATTATCTTTATACATCCCAATATCAGATGGGTGGCATTGTGGCAGTGTCAATAGGTGCACTTTTTTTCTTTCATTCAAAAAAAGGATTAGTCATGTATAGACCTACTTCTGCTTGAGACTTGGAATTTCAATTACTTTCGTTGACCTAGCTAGTTGATGCCAAGTGAGAAAAATGTATTCTTAGTGGCTCTACCCACCCTTCCTCCCCCACTCCCCTTTTATGCATAATGATGTATTTCTTGTGGGCTTCCTGTTAATGTTTCTACTGTATTTCATTAGGAAAACATGTAGGATTGTTAATCACGTTGTTCCCTCTTGGTTTGTTAAGACTAACCCGTATCAATCAATATTTTAAAAGAGTTGGTCCTTTACTGTGACATTTGATTGTAGAAATTCTAATTTTTATAGGTTGCTCTGTTTGTTTCTCAAAGACTGATCCTAAAAACTTTAAGAGTAGTCTGAAAATATATAATGACCAAGTGAGCATCAACAATTGGGTCTGTGCATGACAAATTGAGTGACCATGTACTCATTTCATGGTCATGCTTGATAATGTACCTATAGTTATCGAATTATCTCTGAAGTATCAAATTTTCTCCTGTAGGACGTATCTCTGATCGAAATCTTGACAATTACACTCATGCTTTCTACATGCGTTTCCAAACAAAGGAAGCCCTTGCAAAGTTTTACAATAATACTTTCTACTTGGGAGTTCTCAAGGACCATGTAATGCCTTACTGCCATGTACGCCCTGACATGTAAACACCAAACAGTTCCTTTGAACTTTCATTTCTTCTAATTTCCTCCTGAAACGACTTTGCTAATAAAAAGGTTAAATTTCTACAGTTCCTTGGACTTACATTTGCTGCATATATACAGGGGCTAATACATCTGGATTATGAATCTGAAGTAGATGATGATATCCTAGCTATATTTCGGAAAGGAGAGGTTGGAAGCACATCCTTATCAATTTCTTCAGTTCTCTTCAACGTGACTTGAGACTTGCTTCTCATTGAATAAATATGAAATGAGTTGTAGTGTTGACTACAAAGACATGTACAATTTCATGATATTATATTCGCCCGAGCTAGTCATGCAAATACAGAAAAACATTTACTTGCTTTACAATGAAGGAAAGCTGTTATCTTTACTTAGTGGAATCAAAATTTTAATTCATCTATCTCAGTTGGAAAAGCATTTAGATGCCTGAAACTGAAGGAAAGATCCCCTTCCGTTTCATTCTCTAAATTGTGATCTGGTTATCATTTGTTTATTAAGTTACTGACTTCTGAAGGCAGTTGAATCACTTTTGCTGACAGGAATTTAACTTTGGTGTGGAGTTTGTCATTTTCATTGAATTTGTTGAGAGTGCATTGGGCAGGCCTGTGGAAGATGCCTTGGCTTCTCTGGCAAAGCTGACAATGGAATTTCCATCCTTAATCGTCCAAGCTACTCAAGGTGTTATAAAATTGAGAAGTAACCTTTGTAGTTGCATCATCGTTCTTAGGTCATTTATTGCTATACTGTTTGTTGGTCTTCCTTGAGAAAGCCAAGTTGAAATATAGACAGATTGCAGTTCTGTTTGTTGTGTTACTTTATATGCAAGTTGCATTGATTGAGTTGTTTTTCTTCTGTTGATAGTGCACTTTACTTATTTCTACCTATTACCCTGTCTAATTTTAGGTTCAAATTTCAATGTAACCAATAAGGAATATACGCATGGGGTGGTGATACGATTTCGATCACGTGAGCGCTCTTTTGCACTCTTTGATATGTCCCAATATTAGTCACCTCATTTTTGGTGACTGCTAATTGTTTTTATGTTTCACAGTGGAGGCCTTTGAGATATTCATGAGCAGCTCAGAGTACAAAGATGTAAGGTTCCACATCTACTTCTTTCTCCTTTCTTATTCAAGTTTCTTTGTTGACTTTATAAATTAATTTCAAGCTGTTTCTTTGTTGCTTATATCTCCATCATTTCCTCACTTTGGGTCCTTTTACATGCGCTTAGATGTACTTATCCGTGGTATGACTGAATTATTTATTTATCTGTTTTTACTGCCATGTGAAAATGGCTGAGAATGACCACTTTAGAAGTAGCAAAACAAACTAAAATAATCTCTCTAAGTTCATTGGCTGACAGGACTGCAGATTTTTGAACTTTGTTTTCTTGATCATGGGTTAATCTAAGATTTTTGTTCTAGTTTTCAAGAGTTGGGTTGACATTTGGTGCAGTCCTAGTCAAAATCAATATAAAAATTCCCCAAGTTTCTTTGGGATACAGGAAACTATGTGCAGGCAAGGGGACAATTGATGAACTAAAAAGGAAATTTAGAAAATATTCTGAAGGCTTAACTGAAATCAGATATGAATTAAAACCTTCTTTGAACCTTATCAGTAGTTCTATCTTTTATCTTGAGGAAGTGAAAATTCATAATTGGAGTCTGAATCAGCTTTGCATTTGAAAAAGCAGATGTGGAGGTCTAAATTCCAACCTATCACCCGAAACATACTTTCCAATCATTTTTCTGTAGATCCTGTGGGTACTGAGATTATGTAAGAAGTCTCAATGAATTTCATGGTATGTCTTCTTACTCCTTTAAGCTACTTTATTAAGAAAATGGAAATAAACATTCTATATATTATATGTACACTTTTGATAGAACTACAAGCTTCTTATATTTTGCATAAATTGATGGCAGAGGTTTTGGAAAAAGGCATTCCTGATCTGGGTTAGTCTACTTTTAGGAGACAAGCATGCAGGTAAAGCAATAAAAATTAAACAATCCTTTTTCTTTTATTATTTCATAATTTATCTGGAACATCTTTTTATTTATATATGTGTTTACACATATAGTTATATACAGATTTCTCCTATCAGCTGAGTTGCTTTTGCATATTTGAGCTCTTTTCCAATAAGTGGAATAGTGATGTTTATTTTCTCTTGCATCTTTTCAATAGTGGGTAGAAATGCACATGGAAAGTTGTTGCTTGTTTGTGTCACTTTTTGTATTCACAATCATACAAATATACAATAAAACCTATAATTATACAATAAATACATGATATTTAGGTTCTAGTAGAAGCATGAGCTTTAGTATGAAAGGTTGTTTTGCTTGTTTTCTCAAGTCAGTGGAATGTAGTTGCGTAGGGACCAGGTGCTGGATTGGGGATCTTGTGGGAAAGCAACATGGTTTGAATGATCCAAACACTCCAATCAAAATCTCATTCTGTAAAAAGCTGATATAGAAAATGGTATAAACTAGTTAAGAAAAAGAGAGAGAAAAAAAGATGATATAGAAAAATGCTGATCTGTCTGCGTTTATGCATATGTTCATTTTGTCTTCTATTTTGCTGCTAGGACACTGAAAGATAACATAAAACAAAAAATAAAAATAAAAAAAGGGCGTACTCAGTGCATGAATCTCTGGTTGAGCGGGGTCTGGGGAAATGTTGATGTACGTAGCCTTACCCAAGCAAACGGAGAGGCTGTTTCCGTGAAAGATAACATAAGGAAATAAAATGATTGTATATTTGGTATTGCTTGCATATTTACGTTTCAATTTGATCACATCCCCTTCTGTCTTTCAGGAAGTTACATCTCGGAATCCTTCCAAATGCATTGTTGACTGCTCGGCGGATAGAAACAATTGGTGTACAGACAATTATTAGTACTGTTTTATATATTTTATTAATCTTTTTTAGTATCAGAGGAGCCAAATTATACCTCACCACCATTCAGCCTAGTTGTATTAAAAAACATATAGACTGCTAGACTCCACAACAATGTAAAACCAAAATCCCTGACTATTTATTAATTCTCTATTTGACTTTTTTGTAATCCACTACTGTTCTTTACGTGTTTATTACTTTTAGTCGGTGACGAAACCCAATTGTATTGGTTGTTGATGGTGCTTCAATGTTAACTCTTTCTATCGTATAATTGTTTAGTACTACGAAATTCTATTATCATGTTGTTAGTATGATGTATGTGGGAAAGGGAAAAACTCTGGCAACATAAGCTCTGTTTGTTTGAGTGGAAACTATATTTTTTTTGGTGTTTTTTTTGGCTTTTTGCACAACGAAAAATAGAAGTCAATGAAAAAAATTTATTTGAGCAGAAAATATTTTCCACCTTTAACAGGTGGAAAACGTTTTCCAAACTAAAATCTTACCAATGCCACCATACTATCAATGCCACCACAACACCATTACCACCACCACCACCACCACCACCACCACCACTATCACCACCTCCACCCCGCTGCCACCATCACCACCACTCCACCACCACTAATACAACCATTAATCCATATTTCAAGGATACAACAAAAACATTGGAAAATGTTTCCTGTCAAAACAAAGGGAGCGATAGATTAACTTCATGTTTTCTCAACTGCAACTTTGTGTGTACTCTTCATTATTCAATCAAGTTACAATTATGTTTTTCAATCGATATGACTTTCTATTCCAACTGCATGTATTATACATTCTTAACTGGAAAAGTGAGGAAAAAAAAAAAAAAAAAACCAAAGAAGAAGAAGAAGAAGAAGGAAGAACAATGACAACATGAACACTATAAAACTGCAAAACTCTGTATAACTAGGTGTCATCATAATCTTGAGAAAGCTAACTAATTGTGAAGTGGGTTTGGTCCTGCTGGAATGGTTCGGTGTGACACTCCATAAACTGGGTCGATTTGTTCATTTTCCGATTCCTCAGGAGCTGTTGCAGAGAGATGCTGTGAAAACCGGGAATAGAATTCATTTCTAAATCTTTCGCCAGTTCCTTCAGTAGCGATTCTGTGGAGGTTGCGACCATTTGAAGGCTCGCTGATTGCGAGCATCATCATTATCATGATCAGAATTGGGACTACAGGATGTTGAATGCCCATGAATATTGCTTTTGAGAATACTCAAAAAGCCTATAACAGAAGCAGAGGAAGCGGGTTGGTTGTTATTGAGTTTGTTAACTAATGTAGGCCAGTCTGAAGTACTATAAATATGGCACCAAGCAACCTGTGGTCAACATAAGAGCAAAAAAAAAATCCCATCTTGGTATGCTGAAATGACGTAAATGCCCATTGTGTTTGGGTGAAATTGTAGCAGCATTGTTAACTACATAAAATGGCCTAATCTTATCTAAGCCAGCCAATTTGTTTGGTAGTAATTTAACTCTATGTGACCAATACCTGGTTCATCTTTCCAATTGTTGTGATTATTGAGAGTGCAATAGAAGCATACAAACAACGATCTGTATGAAGCTTTTCTAAGGAATATGCCAGGGCTAACATGGTTCATTTCCCTTGTTATGGAATGCCAATTTGAAAAACTATTTGCTGAAGGGGCTTGAGTGTTGACTTGCATCAATTGCTATGGGTTTTTTTTTATTATAAATGAGCTAACATGCTATTATTATTATTATTAGGGTAAATTATCAATAGGTTCTACTTTTGGGACTTATTACTCAGTAGGTCCTAGTGATAAATTTATCATTCTCTCTTGTCTTTATGAATAAATTTACAGTGATAAATTTATCAATCATGACCTTTTAAGTAAGTAAGTTTAGTTAATAGGATTGATTGGTAAGTGTTCATTATTATTATAGATAGGTATTGGTGAAGAGTTTTGAGTTACGCACTCATACGCAGACACGTGCCGGGACACACCAAGGTCAAACAAGTTGTACATGTTGCTCTCCAATCTTATGATTGATTGATTGATTGTAGGTGAAGAATGGGCATCAAGAACACCCATTGTTGTTGGCTAGGATTTTCCAGCAAGGTTTGCTGCCTGTTAGGCTGTTACCAGATGACTTAGATGTGCACAACTTTGTATCTTGCAAAACACAAAGATAATAGAGGGCGGTTTGTTCCAGCTTTAACAATTCCAATTGATCATTAACTGGGGAAGGCAAGTGATGAACTGAAACAAAGTTTCACATTCTTATGATGTGGTGAAATTGTTGGGTTTGGGGGCTGCACTCTATGCTTTGAATTTGTGGGGTTGTGAGCCTTGTTGGTTGCATTCCGGCTCTATTAAGATCGTTCGAACCACTCAACATGTAGAATAAGTTGAACAGATTATTCACACAAACAGTTAGATTTATCGGACATTGACAACTATACAATATAATCACATTTGTCTCAAACTTTTGAACCGATATATAGGCCCCAATTTAATCTTTTGAGGCTAATCTATCCAGAAGATCCTATTTGTCTGAATGTCACCTACATGTGCAAATGCTACCTAACTGTCTACCTAGTTATCTAATGTCACCAATTTGTACATGTGTTGCTTATCTATTTATTTATCTGTCCAATGTTACCTATCTATTTATCTACATGTGTCACCTACTTGTAGGGCTACAAACGAGCTGAGTCAAAACGAGTTGAGTCAAACTGAGCTTTGCTGAGTTTGAGCTCAGCTCGTTTGCTTATCGAGCTCGTTTATTGAGTTTGAACTTGGCTCGATAACTAACTAGGTTTGAGTTCGGCTCGATAAGATTTTTTTTTTATATTTATATTATTTAATACATAAATAATGTATTTATACTATTATTTATATATGATTTAATATATAAATAATATATTTATTATATAATTTAAATAAAGATAAACAATCTGAGTTTATTCAAATTTGAGCTCAGCTCGTTTACTAAACGAGTCGAGCCGAGCCGAGCCGAGCTAAGTTAGCTCGTGAATAACTCGGTTCATTTGCAATACTCATCTATCTATCAAATGCCACCTATGTGTCGACCTCACTGACAAATTTTTGATGAAAATAAGGTTAAGTGTTATATGAATTAAAATATTAAATAGTTCAATACAATTATTTTAAAATTGTGACACTTACTATAATTTCTTCAAACTTTAAGACGATATATATAATTTATCCAAAAAAATTATAAAAAAGATCTAAGAGGTGGAGCCCACATATGTGGGACCACACACTTCTTTGTCATTCTTTTGTGAAATTTTGTATTTTTTATATTTACAATTTGATTTGGTAGTTGAATTATTCCTATCAGTCAAGACTCGGGATCCATTTCAAGATTTTATTACTAGACACTACATAAATTACAAACAAAATTTATTTATACAGATCTATCTATTTATATACTGTGCGGGGTGATTTCCGTACTATGAAGAAGGGTTGAACTTCGTGGATGAACAACGTGCTCTAGGAATTGAAGATCTGCACAGAGTAACAAACAGTGAGGCTGCTCGACCGGGGGTTGGTCGGAAACCCCTCCGATAGTAAAGTCAGGGACTTAGGAAGAAGAAGAAGAAGAGAGAATACAAAGGGTGTGTATGTGTTAAGTGTGTGGATTTTCGGATCCCTTGAGAGTGAATAATGTTCACCTTTTATAGGAGAAGGTTGTTTGTCGTTCAAGTCCTTCTCTCTCCGCCATCTGTCCAATGTGTCTTATTCGTGGTCGTCTCCTATTGGAGGAGGACAACCACTCCGCCTGACATTCGGGTGCAGGTCTGTTTTGTTTGTCTCATTAGCGGACATCTCTCATTGGAGGACAACCACTCCGCCTGCCATTTAGATGCAGGTCTGTCATATATGCACCTTGTCCCTCTGCACCTCCATGTCTCCACGTTCTGTTTACAGAGAGAGAGGAGCAGAGTTGTTTGTCTCTTGTGAGCCCAAGAAAGATCTTCAATGAATTGGCATTCTCTAAGTTGGTCTGCTCTAGAACGGTTGTCCAACTAGGAGGTCCAACATGTTGCTCAACCCACTTCGGAGTGGTTCTATCCATCCAAAAGGTCCACCATGTTGCTCGACCCACTTTGGAGTGATGCTCGCACATTGGGCCGAACTCCTATGATTGTCTTGCTTCGGAGCAAGTGTTGGCCATAGAGCTGATGTCCGACCTAGCTCCACCTTGGAGTGAGTATTGCATTGGGCCTAGCACCAAGACTTGATTAATTTTTACCCACTTCATTTGCCTCCTGGCTTGCGCTTACGTTTGGCGAAGCGGAAGCCAATTCTGTCACAAACTTCGAAGTTTGGTTGATCACAACTTAATTTCAGCTCCATGAGTTGGATTAAAAATTATTTTTCGGTCAAACGTTTGCGTCTGCCCAATGTTTCGTAGCTCGGTTGTGCCCCCAAACTAAATGTGTCTTCACTAGCCTTGTAATTGTCTAGCTTGGTGCTCTTTCAGTCGGCTGAGCGTCGTTGCTTAACTTGAAATATATATATATATCTAAAAAAAAAATTTATTTTTTATTTTTAAAAATATGTATACAAATTTTTTTTTAAATATATATATACACGAAATTTTTTTTATATAAAAAGTATATATATACAAAAAAGTTTTTATATATTATTTTATATATATATATATTTTTTCAAAATATATGTATACAAAATTTTATTTATTTATTTATTTTTATTATAGCACATGGCACATAATGTCCAACTTGCATAAACAATCAGCTTGATTGTTTGGTGGGCCCGCTTCTTGACTTCTTGTGCATGATCATGCTTTATAACTATGTTTGTAATTTGATAATGGACTTCAAATTGCACGCTGGGCGTTCTTAGGTTGAAGCCTAGTGAACGCTTAGTAGGCCCCGCCTAAGCTTTCTCTTGCCCATAAAAACCCAATAATTTCTCCATCCTTGGTCGGACACATGGTACGCCATCCACGTAGCTCTTCATCGTTATTACATGTAAACAAAAACAGCAATGCTAGGTATCATAAAAATTTTTTCATGAAAATAATCATGAAAGCTTTGTGATCCTTGAATTATACTTAGAATAAAGCACCACACACTAATCAAGGTAATCCAAAGATCATAAATTTTTCATGATCATTTTCATGACAAAATTTTCATGATCCCTACCTTTTCCCAAACAAAAATGGGTCTGGCCAACAGTGATTGCTGCTCTGCCTTTTCTGTTCGGTCATGCTTGTTTGGTTGATGTTGTTGCTCGGTCAGGGCCGAACAACTGATGGGGCCGAGCAACTCTTATCTAGTTTACGTACACACTTGCCCAACTCAATCTTTTTATTTCGGTCTTCCGATTCTTGCTCTGCGTCGTTCGGCCTCCTCCATTTTTGTTTGGTTTATTTTTGCTCGGTCGTCTTCGTTGTTGTTCGGTTGGTTGGCACATCTATGACTTGGTTTTCTTATCTTCTTTATACCAGAAAACTTGACTTCTATGGATTCTTACAATGATCAATAAGCCCCTAAAGCACAAGAAGCCGTTCATTTGAGTAAACAGGCGTGGCATTCAAAAGCACTACTTCAGTGATTTGCTCCTCTTCCAAAGCATCACGAATGTAGGGCTCAGGCAACTGCTTCAAGATTTTATAGTGCCTCTTCCGTCTATCCAGGTCAACAAGAGGTCCACTGTTATCCATAATTCTACTAACAATCAACTGCCTCACATAGGCATGAGGGTAAAAAATTCGACATCGAATGAGTTCAATAATGAGGAGTTGAAGCCGCTTGAAACCTTCTCCATTTTGAACTTCATGCTGATCAATCCAGCATACTATGATATCAGGTAATGCACCTGGGCTTTCAAAAATATCTGACTCTTTACTTCTTTCCACACTCCTCGAATTATTTTTATGTTCATTAGTAGTTCGTGTAAGATTCCTACCAGAAGAGTTATTATGCTTCAGCTGACCCGTCCGTGAGCATCGCAGCTCGGTTGTCCATGATCTTGGCCTTGCCACCAGACCTCAAGCTCCGCCCTGACCAATGTCCTTCCTCCGACTGTCGAGCCATCATGTGTCCACATTTGACTAGTTTAGGGGCTGTCAACATGACGTAAAGTCAAGTCCATTTCAGAGTTTTTTAACAAGAACAAGCAAACCCACTTTGTTTAATACTTTCTCACTCTAGAAATTTAAATTTCCAAACCCATTTTTCCATTTCTCTGCTGCTTATCTTTCCAACTCCAGGAATGACAGAACCCATTTTCGGAAAAAGGGTCTGACTTTGGTTTTGCTCTTACATTTTCCTTCGTTGGAACTCTAAAACAATTTCAAAAATCTGATAACTTAACCTCCAGGGGCAGCAGTACCCATTTTTGGAACAAAGTTTTGACCTTGTTTGTATTCTCACGCTTTCCTTCGTTGGAGCTTTAAAACAATTTTAAAAATCTGAGCTTGACCTCTAGTCCTCTTTCTATAAATTTCAGACTTCTGTTTTGAAAGGTTGGAGCTTGCACCAACAATGTGGTCTCCTCACTTTCTCACTCTAGAGAATTAGATTTTCAGAGTTTGGAGACAAACCCAGCACTCTCTTCTTCGAACTTCATCTTCCGGCGGCCCGTCGGCATCCGTTGTTTGCAGTAAAAAAAAATTATCCTCGCCATTCTGTTACTTACAACCTGTTTATTTTGCCTCTTGCTCATTGGTTTTGATCTTGTAAGTTTTTGAACTCTCTCCTTTTAATAGGCTTTTCTTATTGATTTTTGGTTGTTGACACTGTTTGCATTCTTGAACGTGAAGAGTTTGGTGCTCCCTGCTGCTTACGAAGCAGAATCCATATGGACAAATAAATTTGGCTTTGAAAAGATACCACCAGACCAACTTAGCGACTACAGAAAAAACTGTTGGCATATGTTGACCTTCAAGGGAACATCTATGCTATATAAAATGGTTCAAAACAAAAAAACACTATTTTGTAAATCCTCCACTGTAATTTATTTATCTATTTATTTATTCTTTTTTTTCTTTTTTTGTGCTCACTTTTTTTTTCCTTTTTTTTTTTTTTTTTTTTCTCTCTTTTTTTGAACTCACAATTTTTCTCTTGGTTGCTACAGTGGGATTGCTTCATCGAAGATGCTCGCCATTGAGTTCCTCTTGATTTTGATACCGTAAGTCCTAGAATCAATGTATTTATTTCCCATCTTCACCATTACTTTTTTGGCTAAGTGTAACATTAAGAGTTGTCTAGCATACGATTGCTCGGTCGGCCATTGTACCTCCAACCTTGCAAGTCATCCTTAGTGTAGTTGTTTGGTGGAACGTCGCACCTCCCATGGGTAAGTTTCGGAACCTAGTGGACACCCCGGCGGGAATGGATGAGTTCCGCCGAAGATATAACATTCCCAATGATGTCACGTTGACATTGGCGGCGGTAGACGCGGATCGGTCGTGTACTAGCACCACAATGCCCTTCTCAATTGCCTCCATCATAGAGGGGGGTGTTAGGTTTCCGTTGAGTCCTCTGTTGCGTCGATTCTTTTCTTATTTCGAACTTACACCAATGCAAATATCAATGAACACATTTAGAGTGGTAAACGGTGTCTCGGTCTTGAACGACCTCTTAGACTTGGACTTGGGTATTTGGGATATCCTTCATTGCTACTCCTTGTGTCGTAATAAAGGCGGTAAAACCTATTATGTCAAAGTTCGGTCGTTGGACCTCCAACTCGTTACTGAACTTCCTGATAATGACAAGCATTGCTCTGATTTCCTTCAAGTCGGAGGTAATTGGGAGTTTGCGGCCGAGGAGGTGGGCCGATCGAAGCAGGTTCCACGAGAGAACGGCTACCCAGGTCATTCTTTATTTTAGTTGCCTTTTATTCATTCGCTTATCACCTGGAATTTTTTTTTTAAGTGTTATTGCTCTTACTTGCAGGTTCAAAGAAGCTAAAAAGGAGGCCAGAGAAAGAGCATCTGAGAGATATCAAAGTTGCACTAAGGTACGAAGATCGGTCGGCCTCACATTTGCTTAACTATGTGCGAACTTACAGACATGTCATCCAACAGAAACCCAAAGTAAACAACTTCTCGAAGAGGAAAGGGCCAAGTCTTACGAAGGCATCACCACCGTCTTCAAAGAGCCAATATACAGGCTCGTTGAGAAACTTAAAGGGGAAGCCTTCTTTGTCTGGCCAGCTAAGATGCTCGAGACCACGCTTTCGCATAATCGCATTGCACCTATCATCGAGAGAAGGGACACAAGACGCAAAATTGCAGAGCTCTCAAGCAACACTTGGAAGACTTAGTTACGGCGGGACACCTCCAACAA
Source organism: Camellia lanceoleosa (assembly GCA_025200525.1). Lineage (NCBI taxonomy): Eukaryota > Viridiplantae > Streptophyta > Magnoliopsida > Ericales > Theaceae > Camellia > Camellia lanceoleosa. Next base: position 78,461,061 of record CM045771.1, on the reverse strand, counting down.
TGGATAGACGTTGACAAGACGAGGGAAAAGCAAGGACTAGACCAAGCCCCTCCTGAAAAGAACCATGCCCCGAGGTTGGTCATCAACGTTATCCATGGAATGACTGACCCCGAAAGAGAAAACACCATTAGAGGAGAAATCCAACGAGCCACCCACATTCAACAGGTAATGTCGGTAGGACCTCCTCCTAAAAAGTCCAAGACAGAAGCCAGACCTTCTCGATTTAACGTCGTGTTCACTGAGAATGACCTAGAGAGAATTCAACACCCCCACACCGATGCCCTCATCGTTACAGTTGGTGTGGCCAACAAGTTTGATGTGAAGCGAGTCTTGATTGACCAAGGAAGTGCCGCAGACATCATGTATTATGAGTTTTTCAAGAAACTTGGCCTCAGTGAGCAACACCTGACACCTGCCACCTCCCCTTTAGTTGGCTTTAACTCGCAAACAGAATGGCCGCTCGGCCGAATAACTTTGCCTGTTATAGCTAAGTCCAAGGTGGTCTCTGTTGACTTCTTGGTGGTAAACACCCCATCTCCCTACAATGCCATCCTTGGCCGACCTTGGATTCACCAGATGGAGGCAGTCCCCTCCACCTATCACCAACTCGTTCGCTTTCCGACCCAGTATGGAGTAGAAGAGATTCGCGGAGACCAAGTGGCAGCCAAACACTGCTTCATCGCCGCCATGAAAACCAAACAAGTCTGCGACCAAGTGCAAATGGTGGAAGTACCTGACCAGCCAGTTTTGGAAGACGTCGGTGGAGTGCCGACCGAGAAGATGGTAGAAGACCTAGAGACGGTCTTGGTAGAAGAAGGAGACCCAGACAAGTTCTTCTTGCTCGGCACTTCCCTCACTGTTGGAGAGAAAGAGCAATTACTGGCTCTACTCCGTAAAAACATCGAAGTGTTCACCTGGTCGGCCTATGACACTCCTGGGTTGGACCCAAATTATGCTTATCATCGACTCAACGTCCAGTTAGGAGCGCGACCGGTTATCCAGAAGAGTAGACGGTCATCTACGCAACACACCGATGCAGTTATCGAAGAGGTGGACAAACTTTTAGTTGCAGGAGTCATTTGAGAAGTGCAGTACCCAAAGTGGCTGTCCAACACCGTCGTGGTGAAGAAGAAGAATGGCAAATGGAGAGTCTGTGTTGACTTCACTAGCCTTAACAAAGCTTGCCCTAAGGATAGCTTCCCTCTTCCACGAATAGATCAACTTGTTGACGCAACGGCTGGACATGAGCGCATGAGCTTTCTAGACGCCTAAAGTGGTTACCACCAGATCCCTATGTTCGGTCCTGACCAGGAGAAAACGGCTTTTATCAGCCCTAGAGGCACTTACTGCTACAAAGTGATGCCCTTCGGCTTGAAGAACGCTGGTGCGACCTACCAGCGAATGGTCACCAAAATGTTCAAGCACCAGCTCGGTAAAACCATGGAAGCATATATTGATGACATGGTCGTCAAGAGTAAGTTGGCCGAGCACCACCTAAGGGACCTTGAGCAAGTGTTTGAAATTCTGAAAAGTCACAAACTTCGACTGAACGCCTCAAAATGTGCATTTGGGGTAGGATCAGGGAAGTTCTTGGGGTATATGGTGACTAGGCGGGGCATTGAAGCCAACCCTGACCAAATCAAAGCCCTCCAAGACCTCAAAGCGCCTACAAAGACTAAGGAACTCCAAAAACTTGCTGGTATGGCTGCAACACTTAACCGTTTCATTAGTCGGTCCTCTGATCGGATGAAGCCCTCATTCCAACTTCTAAGGAAGAAAACCAGTTTTGAATGGGGAAGCCAGTGCTCTGAAGCACTAGAAGATCTGAAAAAGTATGTCCTCTCCTCTCCTTCTATCTACACCTGTCGCCAACGAAGAGCTTTTCCTTTACTTGGCTGTTTCAGATCATGCTGTTAGTGCCGTGCTAGTTAGAGAAGATGGAAAGGAGCAAAAACCAGTGTATTATGTTAGCAAGACACTCTTAGATGCCGAAACTAGATACTTACCTTTGGAGAAACTGGCATATGCACTATTAATTGCCTCTAGGAAGCTTGTTCACTACTTTCAGGGACATACCATCAATGTCCTCACTGAATTCCCCCTCAAGTCAGCGTTCAGTCGAGCAGATTTTTCAGGCCGAACAGCAAAGTGGGCGGTGGAGCTTGGAGAGTTTGATATCAAGTTCTAGCCTCGAACAGCAATCAAAGCTCAAGTCCTGGCAGACTTTGTTGCAGAATTCACCCCGGGACCAACTGTTCCCTCCGAAGGGAGCTTGGCTTTGGTTACCATGACTGCCCAGCATAAAGGGCAATCCCCAGCCAAAGCATGGAAACTTTTTGTTGGAGATGTATGGAAGCTGTTTGTGGACGATTCTTCTAACCAAAAAGGCTCAGGGGCAGGAGTTGTCCTTATTTCTCCTGAAGGATTCATGTGGGAGCAAGCCATTCGATTGGGCTGGAAAGCTTCTAATAATGAAGCAGAGTATGAAGCTCTACTAGCCGGCTTGCGAAGTGCCGAACACTTCAACGCGGAGGAGCTACTCGTCTTCAGTGATTCTCAATTAGTGGTCAACCAACTCTCTGGAGTTTATGAGGCTCACGATGAGCGGATGGCCACTTATGCAGAGCAGGCCAAAAATTTGATCAGAAAGTTCCAAGCCATCAGAGTCGAGAAGATTGGCCGAGAGGGAAATGGTCATGCTGATGCTTTAGCTTGCCTGGGTTCCTCAGTCGACTCGAGAGATGGCCGCAAAATATGGGTGGAATATGTACCCCAACCAAGTATTCAACTAGTCGAAATGGTCCTCTGCACAGATTTGGGCCCAAGTTGGATGGACCCACTCTTGGCCTTCCTGAAGAATGGCACCCTTCCTGAGGACAAAAAAGAAGCGCACAAGACAAGGCATAGAGCTACTCGGTTTTGGGTCTCCCCATCTGGTAAGCTTTACAAGAAGTCCTACATGGGTCCTTATCTACTCTGTGTTCATCCAAGTTTGGTGGAAGATGTGCTTTATGAGATCCATGATGGAATTTGTAAGAGTCACACTGGTGGTCAGTCCTTGGCACACCGAGCCCTAACACATGGGTATTGGTGGCCGCGCATGCAAAAGGAGGCCCAACAGTATGTCCGCAAGTGCGACAAGTGCCAAAAGTTTGCTCCTCTCATTCACCAGCCAGCCAAAGCTCTAACCCCCCTCACCAGTCCTTGGCCATTTGCTCAGTGGGGCTTAGACATTGTTGGACCATTAGCTAGGGGAACTGGGAATAAAAGGTTTTTCATCGCTGCAACTGACTACTTTACCAAGTGGGTAAAGGTAGAGGCCTTATGCAAGATCAAAGAAGCAGACACTAAGAGGTTTGTTTGGCGCAATGTTGTGACTCGATTTGGCATTCCCAGAGTCCTTCTCTCTGACAACGGTACACAATTTGATGGCAAGATCTTCAGAAGGTTTTGCGCTGACTTGAAGATAGAGTTCCAAAACTCCACTCCGGCCTACCCACAGGGCAATGGCCAAGCTGAAGCATCCAATAAGACGATCATTGATGGGATAAAAAAGCGTCTTGAAAAAGCCAAGGACAAATGGGTGGAAGAGATACCGAATGTCCTCTGGGCTTACCGAACTACTCCTCGTCGGTCAACCGGTGAGACACCTTACTCTCTTACCTATGGGATGGAAGCAGTCATCCCTTTGGAAGTTGGCCTCCCTACCATCCGTTCTGAGATCTTTGAGCCAGCGGACAATGATGAAGCCATCGCCCAAGCTCTGGACATGGCTGAAGAACGTAGGGAAGCTACCCTTATCCGGTTGGCGGCATACCAACAGTAACTCACTAAGAGCTTCAACAAGAATGTGCGTCCAAGGCAATTCCTACCAGGTGACTTGGTACTCAGGAAGGTAATGGATCACAAGAAAGTTTCTGGAGAAGGGAAACTCGGTGCTAACTGGGAGGGGCCCTACAAGGTTACTTCAGCACTTGGCAATGGCGTATACTATCTGGCTGACTTATCAGGGAAGGCAATCCCTAGACCATGGAACGTCGCCAACCTAAAGAAGTACTTCCAGTGATATGATTCTTAAGATGAAGTACTTACAGTAATGTATTTCTCAGAACATGCCTTGATGTAATCAAAAGTTACAAGTATCAATGAATGGAAATTTATTTTACAGTTTGTCCTTATTTACTTGTGTTGTACATTTATGCTCGGTGGAGCAAATTGGCCACGGGTCTTAACTCAAGCCAATCCCGGATGCTCAACCCTTTGGTTGGAGCGGGGTGCCAAGTGGTATAACTTGGTGGAATTTGTGCCAAGTATCGTTACTTAAAGTACGGTCCATATTCACAATTCGCGCTCGAAGACGGGCAGAATTACACTCTACGAAGGGTTAAATCACGCCTAAACTTGACCAAGTCAGGTGGTGGCCGAACAACATGATAAAAAACTTTCACAATTTTTTCTCTACTAAGGCATGCAGCATGGTCTGACCGAACAGACAACCTTTCGAGCCACAGAGCTCATGCCCGGCTGGGGGCATCAAAAAACTCACTCAATTTTTTCTAAGGCACGAAGCCTAATTAGACCGAACAGACGGCCTGCTAGGCCACAGAGCCTCTGCTCGGCCGGGGGCAAACATGACATAAGCAAAAATTAAAGATAAGCAGTTCAACACTTGCGAAAATGTAAGAACGAGTGCATTGAAGTGAAACTTCGATTACAAAAAAAGAGTTCGGCCTTACAAAAGAAGAGGTCCAGCCGACCGAACTCCAAGATAAATAAAAAAGTACAAGTTGCAAGTTCAACACTTGGCAAATTTAGAAGGTACTTCATTACAAAAAGGAGCTCGGTTTGTATCATAGCCTGTCTAACCGAGCGCTAAAGCAAAAGTTGAAGATACTTCATTAATTTCCAAGTTTCATTACAAAAGAACTACTAAAGTAGAAGTAAAAGCAAAAACTCGAGGCAACCTAACAACTTACTCCTCGTGTTGCTCCTCCTCGAAGTGTCCATCCTCACGGTGCTCCTCCTCTATAGGATTGACAGTCTGCCTAACTAAGGAAGAGCTCGGTAGGAAAGGAGAAAGGCCAGAAGGATCAACACCCGTAGCTCCATCCCCTTGAGGCCTTCTCATCCTAACCCTTGCAACGGTCTTCGAAGGGACTGGGATATCGTCAATATCATAAAGAGGAGAAGCCTCTTCCACCTTAGCAGCACGCAGAGCCCCAGTCCAACCCTTAGTAAAGATCTTGTCCCTCAGCTTCAAAATCTCCTCCGAATAGGTCTTTTCGGTCTCGTCATAGCCCCTCTGTTCGGCCTCGTCCACCATCCCTTGATAATTAGCCTTTAAAGACTTCAGAGCAGCATCGGCATCTGCAGCCCTCCGCTCGGCCATAAACATCAATGCTTCGGCCTTCTTCTTTGCATCTTCCATCTCCTTTAGATCCTCTCCGGCCGCCTTCAAGGACATATCAGCATCAGCCAACATGTTGATTGTCTTAACCTTCTCTTGCTCCTCACGATGCCGACTTTCATCCATGATGTGCATCCTCTGAATGCACTGCATCAAACCAAAATGTCATATTCTCGACAACCAAATTTAAGTAAATGACGAAGACATAAAAGAAGACTTACTGCGGTTAGCATCTGCACCGAACCCTTGATCAATACATCGCTTGAAATGTTTTGCTTCGCCATATCCAAAGGTAATAGCAACGTTTTTGATAAGTCAAAGGCCAAGTCGCTTGAGTAGATTGTGCTGTCCGATGTAGTGATTGCTCGGCCGTTATGCTCCAAGGGAGGCATCCATTCTTCAACTGAGCCCTGTTCATTAGAACCCCCAGCAACTTCTTTACCTTTGGACCTCTTCCTTTTTGAGGCCCTATCAGCAGGAAGAGCAAGAGTAGCAACGGGAGGAGGAGGAACAACAACATGCTTTTTTCCACCCTTGGACCTCTCAATCGGTGGAGAAGAAACTCGTGTGTCGACCGTCGAAACAGCTAGAAGGTCCTCATCATCAGATCCAAAGACTAAGGCATCAAGATTGAGCTTTTGGCGACGAGCCATTTCGCTTGCTAAGTCTGGCGACGGAGAGTAGCCTCTACTAAGTGATCCACTTGATGAACAAACAACAGCAGAAGAGGAAGCTCCAGCGGTTTGGCCAACTTGTTCTTCGGTTTCAATCTCAAGTGAGTCCCTCGAGAAGTTGTTTACTTTGGGTTTCCGTTGGATGACATGTCTGTAAGTTCGCACATAGTTAAGCAAATGTGAGGCCGACCGATCTTCGTACCTTAGTGCAACTTTGATATCCCTCGGATGCTCTTTCTCTGGCCTCCTTTTTAGCTTCTTTGAACCTGCAAGTACGAGCAATAACACTTAAAAAAAAAAATCTCAGGTGATAAGCGAATGAATAAAAGGCAACTAAAATAAAGAATGACCTGGGTGGCCGTTATCTCGTGGAACCTGCTTCGATCGGCCCACCTCCTCGGCCGCAAACTCCCAATTACCTCCGACTTGAAGGAAATCAGAGCAATGCTTGTCATTATCAGGAAGTTCAGTAACGAGTTGGAGGTCCAACGACCGAACTTTGACATAATAGGTTTTACCGCCTTTATTACGACACAAGGAGTAGCAATGAAGGATATCCCAAATACCCAAGTCCAAGTCTAAGAGGTCGTTCAAGACCGAGACACCGTTTACCACTCTAAATGTGTTCATTGATATTTGCATTGGTGTAAGTTCGAAATAAGAAAAGAATCGACGCAACAGAGGACTCAACGGAAACCTAACACCCCCCTCTATGATGGAAGCAATTGAGAAGGGCATTGTGGTGCTAGTACACGACCGATCCGTGTCTACCGCCGCCAATGTCAACGTGACATCATTGGGAATGTTATATCTTCGGCGGAACTCATCCATTCCCGCCGGGGTGTCCACTAGGTTCCGAAACTTACCCATGGGAGGTGTGACGTTCCACCAAACAACTACACTAAGGATGACTTGCAAGGTTGGAGGTACAATGGCCGACTGAGCAATCGTATGCTAGACAACTCTTAATGTTACACTTAGGCCTCGTTTGGGGAGTGACTATTTTAGCCAAAAAGTCAAAAAGTCAACTAAAACTAGTCACATCACCTCTCTACTTTTCTGCACATCTTTTCGTAAAAAACCAAAAAGTTACTAAAATAGTCTGTTCCCAAACGAGGCCTTAGCCAAAAAAGTAATGGTGAAGATGGGAAATAAATACATGGATTCTAGGACTTATGGTATCAAAATCAAGAGGAACTCAATGGCGAGCGTCTCTGATGAAGCAATCCCACTGTGGCAACCAAGAGAAAAATTGTGAGTTCAAAAAAAGAGAGAAAAAAAAAAAAAGGAAAAAAAAAGTGAGCACAAAAAAAAAAAAAAAAAAAAGACCAAAAAAAAAAAAAAGAAAAAAAAAGAGAGAGCAAGAAAAAAAAAAAAAAAGAGAATAAATAAATAGATAAATAAATCACAGTGGAGGATTTACAAAATAGTGTTTTTTTGTTTTGAACCATTTTATATAGCATAGATGTTCCCTTGAAGGTCAACATATGCCAACAGTTTTTTCTGTAGTCGCTAAGTTGGTCTGGTGGTATCTTTTCAAAGCCAAATTTATTTGTCCATATGGATTCTGCTTCGTAAGCAGCAGGGAGCACCAAACTCTTCACGTTCAAGAATGCAAACAGTGTCAACAACCAAAAATCAATAAGAAAAGCCTATTAAAAGGAGAGAGTTCAAAAACTTACAAGATCAAAACCAGTGAGCAAGAGGCAAAATAAACAGGTTGTAAGTAACAGAATGGCGAGGATAATTTTTTTTTACTGCAAACAACGGATGCCGACGGGCCGCCGGAAGATGAAGTTCGAAGAAGAGAGTGCTGGGTTTGTCTCCAAACTCTGAAAATCTAATTCTCTAGAGTGAGAAAGTGAGGAGACCACATTGTTGGTGCAAGCTCCAACCTTTTGAAACAGAAGTCTGAAATTTATAGAAAGAGGACTAGAGGTCAAGCTCAGATTTTTAAAATTGCTTTAAAGCTCCAACGAAGGAAAGCGTGAGAATACAAACAAGGTCAAAACTTTGTTCCAAAAATGGGTACTGCTGCCCCTGGAGGTCAAGTTATCAGATTTTTGAAATTGTTTTAGAGTTCCAACGAAGGAAAATGTAAGAGCAAAACCAAAGTCAGACCCTTTTTCCGAAAATGGGTTCTGTCATTCCTGGAGTTGGAAAGATAGGCAGCAGAGAAATGGAAAAATGGGTTTGGAAATTTAAATTTCTAGAGTGAGAAAGTATTAAACAAAGTGGGTTTGCTTGTTCTTGTTAAAAAACTCTGAAATGGACTTGACTTTACGTCATGTTGACAGCCCCTAAACTAGTCAAATGTGGACACATGATGGTTCGATAGTCGGAGGAAGGACATTGGTCAGGGCCGAGCTTGAGGTCTGGTGGCAAGGCCAAGATCATGGACAACCGAGCTGCGATGCTCACGAACGGGTCGGCCGAAGCATAATAACTCTTCTGGTAGGAATCTTACACGAACTACTAATGAACGTAAAAATAATTCGAGAAGTGTGGAAAGAAGTAAAGAGTCAGATATTTTTGAAAGCCTAGGTGCATTACCTGATATCATAGTATGCTGGATTGATCAGCATGAAGTTCAAAATGGAGAAGGTTTCAAGCGGCTTCAACTCCTCATTATTGAACTCATTCGATGTCGAATTTTTTACCCTCATGCCTATGTGAGGCAGTTGATTGTTAGTAGAATTATGGATAACAGTGGACCTCTTGTTGACCTGGATAGACGGAAGAGGCACTATAAAATCTTGAAGCAGTTGCCTGAGCCCTACATTCGTGATGCTTTGGAAGAGGAGCAAATCACTGAAGTAGTGCTTTTGAATGCCACGCCTGTTTACTCAAATGAACGGCTTCTTGTGCTTTAGGGGCTTATTGATCATTGTAAGAATCCATAGAAGTCAAGTTTTCTGGTATAAAGAAGATAAGAAAACCAAGTCATAGATGTGCCAACCAACCGAACGACAACGAAGACGACCGAGCAAAAATAAACCAAACAAAAATGGAGGAGGCCGAACGACGCAGAGCAAGAATCGGAAGACCGAAATAAAAAGATTGAGTTGGGCAAGTGTGTACGTAAACTAGATAGGAGTTGCTCGGCCCCATCAGTTGTTCGGCCCTGACCGAGCAACAACATCAACCAAACAAGCATGACCGACCAGAAAAGGCAGAGCAGCAATCACAGTTGGCCAGACCCATTTTTGTTTACATGTAATAACGATGAAGAGCTACGTGGATGGCGTACCATGTGTCCGACCAAGGATGGAGAAATTATTGGGTGTTTATGGGCAAGAGAAAGCTTAGGCGGGGCCTACTAAGCGTTCACTAGGCTTCAACCTAAGAACGCCCAGTGTGCAATTTGAAGTCCATTATCAAATTACAAACATAGTTATAAAGCATGATCATGCACAAGAAGTCAAGGAGCGGGCCCACCAAACAATCAAGCTGATTGTTTATGCAAGTTGGACATTATGTGCCATGTGCTATAATAAAAATAAATAAATAAATAAAATTTTGTATACATATATTTTGAAAAAATATATATATAAAAAAATAATATATAAAAACTTTTGTGTATATATATACTTTTTATATAAAAAAAATTTCGTGTATATATATATTTAAAAAAAAAATTTTTGTATACATATTTTTAAAAATAAAAAATAAATTTTTTTTTGGATATATATATATATATTTCAAGTTAAGCAACGACGCTCAGCCGACTGAAAGAGCACCAAGCTAGACAATTACAAGGCAAGTGAAGACACATTTTGTTTGGGGGCACAACCGAGCTACGAAACATTGGGCAGATGCAAATGTTGGACCGAAAAATAATTTTTAATCCAACTCATGGAGCTCAAATTAAGTTGTGATCAACCAAACTTCGAAGTTTGTGATAGAATTGGCTTCCGCTTCGCCAAACGTAAGCGCACGCTAGGGGGCAAATGAAGTGGGTAAAAATTAATCAAGTCTTGGTGCTAGGCCCAATGCAATACTCACTCCAAGGTGGAGCTAGGTCGGACATCAGCTCTATGGCCAACACTTGCTTCGAAGCAAGACAATCATAGGAGTTCGGCCCAATGTACGAGCATCACTCCAAAGTGGGTCGAGCAACATGGTGGACCTTTTGGATGGATAGAACCACTCCGAAGTGGGTTGAGCAACATGTTGGACCTCCTAGTTGGACAACCGTTCTAGAGCAGACCAACTTAGAGAAGGCCAATTCATTGAAGATCTTTCTTGGGCTCACAAGAGACAAACAACTCTGCTTCTCTCTCTCTGTACGAACAGAACGTGGAGACATGGAGGTGCAGAGGGACAAGGTGCATATATGAAAGACCTGCATCTGAATGGCAGGCGGAGTGGTTGTCCTCCTCCAATGAGAGATGTCTGCTAATGAGACAAACAAAACTAACCTGCACCCGAGTGTCAGGCGGAGTGGTCGTCCTCCTCCAATAGGAGACGACCACGAATAAGACACATTGGACAGATGGCGGAGAGAGAAGGACTTGAACGACAAACAACCTTCTCCTATAAAAGGTGAACATTATTCACTCTCAAGGGATCCGAAAATCCACACACTTAACACATACACACTCTTAGTATTCTCTCTACATTCTCTCTTCTTTCTCTCCCTGAGTCCCTGACTTTACCATCGGAGGGGTTTCCGACCAAACCCCGGTCGGGCAGCCTCACCGTTTGTTATTCTGTGCAGATCTTCAATTTCTAGCGCATGTTGTTCATCTACGAAGTTCAACCCTTCTTCATAGTGCGGAAATCACCCCCGCACAATTTATATACCATTGAGGATAGTAGTTTGTACTACACTATGTAGGAGGTATAGTAGCAATTAAAAATAGGAAAAATACAAATTAATTAGAAAGCTGAAAAGTAACATCATTCTTTTCCTTCTTTTCAATAGTTAGTAGGGGTGAAATTGGTGTGGCTCGGCCAGTTTTTTTTTTCTTTTTTTTGGGTCAAACCAATTCATTCAGTTTTATATACATGTACCCGCCGGGGGGGGGGGGGGGAGGCCGGGAGATAAATATTCTTTACTTTCGTACTCCTTGCGACCAAGCTCTGCATTGCTCCGAACGGTCACAACTTAGGTGAGCTACTTGGTAGGTGTGTTGCCCGAAAACCCCTCCGACAGTCAAGTTAGCACCCTTGGAAAGAAGAAGGAAAGCAAGTATCGCTTAGCGTAAGAAAATTGCAGACCTTTTGTGCAGTGAAATCGTGCATCTTTTCTAGGCTACTACCTTGCCTTCCAAGATTGTGTGCGCACTACCTCGCTCGTCCTTTGCTGGACGCATGAGTGTACTACCCTTTCATTTCCTTACACGTGTGTGCATCAATACTTCCAAATAATGTTAACTGAACATCTAAACGGTATTGATGCATACTATTGGTGGGTTCGCCTCAGCATTTCCAATTAGGCCACGTAGCACATGACCATCGAGCTATACTTGGCCGGTCTAACCTCAGCTCGGTCTAACCTTGACTAACCTTCAAGGCCAAGCTAACTTTTATTGCTATATACCTGAAGTGCTCAACTAGCTCGGCTCATTACTTTCAGCCCAGTTAAGCGCCATTCGTTCATCAAGGCAAATCCTGCCTGACTCCAAAGCACAACTGAAGTACTTAGCCCTATTGAGGGCAAAATCATCACCTCACCTAGCTTGGCTCACTACTTTCAGTCCGGTTAAGCTCCATTTAGTTGTCAAGGCAAATCCTGCCTGACTCCAAAGCACGGCTGAAGTGCTTAGCTCGGTTAAGGGCACCGTCAACCTAACTCGGCCCATGGCCCAAGCCCATCAACTAGCCTGGCCTAACATCCAGGCCTCAGGCTAGCTCAGTTGTGCGGTTCAGAACAACGACCCAAATATGATTTTGCTCGGTCCATTGTTCGGCACAAATTCCCCTATCAATACATAAACCACACCAAACCGGTTCATGCGGTTTTGTGTGATTCTGTGTGATTGTTACAGTTTTGGGCCTTTTTGTCCACTTTGAATAAATAAAATTGGGCCTTTCAAACTCAAGTCCAACAGCACCTAAACCTTTTTTGGCATATTGATGCCTTATGCAATGAAATTGGGTCTGATCCAATTAATCCTTATAAAATTAAATTGGGCTTTCAAATTGCTATCCAATTCAATCCAATCCTTGTAAAATTAAATTGGGCTTTCAAATTGTTATGCTAATAAAAAATAGCAATGCATTCAATACAACATTTGATATATCCATCAAAACATTTTCCAGCAAAATTTTAGAAAATAGAAACTGTAAAATATCTAGCAAAACAAATGTAACAACCCTCACACTGCTTACCGATCAATGATTGATTAATTACCGATTATTGCTAAATTAAGACTGATTAAGACTGATAATTGAATTGATCGAAATCTTGAATCGATCGATCGAGATCTGGCAAATCAATTGATTGCTCAGATCTGTTTGAATTGCATTTTATCTGTTTGACTGTTTAATTATCTGTTTAGTTTTTATGTTTTAAACTATTAATTGAAGACCTTATCGGCGGCCGAACCAGAAATTGATTAGTGTTTTTTGATCACCATAATTTACGTGATTTTATGGTATAATTATCCGAAAACTGATTAGGTATGATTAAATTAGATTAAATATTGATAAAATGCAAAGTTGGCCTTATTTACCAAACTAGCCCTTAGTGGGCCATTACACCAAACATATTTGAGTCTTAGCTTTGCATTCCAAAACATTTCCTCAATCTAATTTTGAGAGCTCAACCGATTTTAGAGAGAGAGGAATTGAGGGAGTTGAATCCACCTTGTGTTTGGCTTGGAACTTGAAGGAAATTGAAGTGTAGTTGCCAATTGAGCTCCTAAACCTTGAATGCAAGACCTAAGGTAGTGTGATTACTCCCTTATTTGTGAATTGAACTTTTTCTTGCATGATCCATGTCTAATTGTAGAGTTAAGGCATGAATTCGTCCTAGCATGTTGAATTAGAACTCATTTCATGCATGCATGTGTACATTGATGAATTTTGAGTTGATTTCATGGCAAATTGTCACATGCATGTTCATAATTAAGCTTAAGTCCATGTTTTCAACTTGTTTTTAAAAGAATGAGCTCATTAGAGCATGTTTTGAAGCTTTATATTGGTTTGAATGCATGCATGTCATGTTTGATTATTGTTCATGCATGTTCATGAAAAATGGGTTTGAAATTGGGTTTGTTTGAAACACCCTTGGGCTTTGATTTCTCAAATTAACCTTTGAAACATGTCATTCTATGTGTTTGCAAGTATTTCCCTGAAAATTAACCCAAAAGGATCGGTTTTAATGCATCAAAACTTGATTTTGAGATTGGGACTCAAATCTGGAATTTCCAGATTTTGGTCGTCTCTCAGCGAAGTGCGCTTCGGCGAAATCGAGCTCAAAGATCTTGCATCAGAAACGATCACTCGGCGAAAGGATTGGATGCTCGGCGGAGGATCGAGACACGCCGGCGGGTGTCGAGCGTGAATTTCACCTATCCGATTACTTTTAGTCCGCTCGGCGAGATTCTTTGCTCGGCGAGGACCTTTGTGGCATGTCGCTCGAAAGGGAAACTCAGCTCGGCGGGACCTGTTCACGAAAATTTCAAACTGTTTTTACAGGCACATTTTTGCATCCTCATCCCATCCTAGGCATTCTTAGGCCTAGTTTAAGACATCTTAATGAGAATATAGATGTAGAACACACCGAGGCAATTAGGGATTTAATTATTATATATCTGTCCCAACTGTGTAGCTTAGTGTGTGTTCGTTCTGTACTATTTAGGGTTGTGTAGACACCCCATTTTGACCGTTCTCAAGACTTGGACGTCACTGATTGAACACTCAGTGATCATCCATGTTTGTGTTCGTCTTGAGTTCTCGGAAGCCTTGGCAACGCGCCTCGTCTCAGGACCTCTCGACTCGACTGTTTTGTGGTTGGTTTGGCACCAAACACTTGTGTTTTGCCTTTGAGGAATGCCTTTTGAGGCATCCCCACACACCACCGGCCGTGGCTTAAGGCCACCGGTTGTCTTTTGTTGCCATCGGCCAAATGTTTGGCCGACCGACCATAAGTTTTGGCCAAAGTCACTTTTGGCTGGCCGACCACTATTCATCTGCTTTTAGCAGATATTTTGTGCCAGCTGTGATAGCTAGCACCCACTCTGTTTCCCTCCATACACGTGTATGGAGGGATTTCCCTCTTGGATGGCTTGTTTTGAAAGCCTTACAAGAGGGAGTTGCATATAAGAGAGGGTTTTTTCTCTTGGCAAGGGGTTAGACATTTTTTTAGACAGCCATTTTTAGGGTTTGAGTTCTAGGGTTAGGGTTTGCTCATCTCCTATCTCCCTATCTCTCTCTCTCTTGTGTGTGTTTAGGCTTAGATTTGCACACAAACACCCACCATCACACCTTTTCTTGGGGCTGAGGCCCTTGAGGGCTGTTTTTAGAGTTTTGGAGCTGGTTTGGAGCTCAAGAAGCTGCTAGAGCTTTATTTGTGAAGAAGGTCTACAAGGGTAATCACTTTTTCCTTTTATTTCCTATTTTTGCACACTACTTTTACCTATCTTGCAACTATTTTTTGGCTTTGCATATAATACATAAAAGTTCTGTTTTTAAGGCCTCTAAATAGTTTGTTAAAAGTGTTTTAAGCTTTGGGGTTGTTTGACCCCTCTTAAGCCTTGTTTGGTCCTTGTTTTGTGCCATTTTGTGTGAGCTCTGGGACCATAATGTTTAGGCCTCCTCACCACTGAAATCTTGAGGGATTTCAGAGGTGAGGATGGCGCCTTGAGGTCCTAAAAAGGGGAGGGCCACCCCCTCTCCTTGTTGTCCTTGAAAAGGGCTATTTTTGCCTCTTAAGGGAGCATCTAACCTAGGTTCATGTTGACCACGCCTTGGCTGTTTTTTATGCTTATTATGCCATGAAATAGCATTGAGTCGAGTTGGTTTTGGTACACCATGCTTGCTTAGCATACATGCATTGTAATGCCATTTTGTTGCCTTAATATGCATCTAGGTTTTAGCCCTTGTTCTAGCATGTTCTAGGCCTAGCTTTGTGAAGCTTCAGTGCATGTTTTTGTATGCTTTAGCTCTGTTTTACATTGCTTGAGTCATACTTAGCTTGCATTGCATGACCCCTTTGCATTTTGGCTTGTTGGACTTAAGTGTGTGAGTGTGTAGCATGCCTTGCTTGTATCATTTTAGTGGTTCGGAACCACTTAACATGTTATTTCAGTCCTTATAACATGCTTATATGCTTGTATTTAATCCCCTTTCAATGTGTTTAAAGGTTGTTGCCTTATGCCCTTTGTTTAGGCCTTGGAGTATGCTTGCATTTTTAGACCACTTAGATGCCATCTAAGTACATTCTTGGCTTTGTCTAGGTCTGAATTAGACCTATTTTAAGTCCCCTTGGCTTTGTGAGGCTTGGTTGACTTAGCCTTGGTTTAACCCCCTTTGGTTTGCCTCAAGTATTGGGACCTTAATTGCATGCCATGCTTATCTTGTTCATTTGGTTTGGCACCATTTTAGCATGATTTCGAAGCTTTCCATTGCATGCTAATTGTCCATGTTTGCATCTTCTTAAGTGTGTTTAGAAGTTGCTCTTTATGCTTGAAGGTTGGTACATGTTTGCATGCATGTTTGTGTGTCCATTACTCCTTCATTTTTGAGCACTTTGGCCACTGTTTTAGGCCTAGTTAGGGCTGCCTAAATCATGTTTAAGTCCATCTCTTTGCTTGTTGCATATGCTCCTTGTATGTTGTAGCATATTGGTGAGTGTGTTGCATGTTTGAGCTTACATGATTGAATGAAGTCACATGCTTGCTCGCATGCTCAAACACTCACATTGTATCTTGCATGCTTATTGGTTGTATTGTCTCATGCCTTGCATGTTTTGTAGGCCTCTTTGCATTGCCATGTTGCATACCTAGTTAACATGCTTAGGTTGCATTGCATTAGCATGCATACTTGGCCTCTTGAATTGCTTATGATAGAGGTTAAGTTCCCCTTGGTTCGATTATGTGCATTGCATTCCATATTAAATGTGCACACTTGGCTTCTTGGGCCATCATGCATGGAAATGCACGATTGGTGGTCCGAGAACCAAGGTTCATGTCCCTTTGAGTCATAAACATGATATGGGGTGTGATTGGTGCATACATTGCTTGAAATGCATTGCTATGCCAAGTATTGTCCTCTGCTGCTGTCAAACCAGATTCTGCAGGAATTTTTGTCCGGTCGGCTACATTCAGTGCCGGCCGGCCATCATTTTTGGCCGGTGGATCAGAGTTGTGGCCAGTGACCATTCTACATGGCTGGTGGTGTTCTCCCCCAGCCGGTGGTGTTCCTTGGCATCCATAGAGCAAACCCTGAGACTTTGGCAGTCCTCAGAGGAGTAAAGAAGGGAAAACAGAGGCATCTTGGGCATGTCGGTGGATTTCCGGGCAAAACCGAGCACGCACTGCATTGGGCCTGCATCCCGAGATTGTTTATTGCTTAAGTTAGATTAATTAATTTGCTTAATTAATTTAGTTGGTCTGTAATATTTAATTAGCTAGGATAGTTGATTATTTATTTAGTCTGTATTATTCTTTCGGTCCCTCCAAGCGAGGGCAAATTTGTAATAAGTGTGGGTAAGTGTGTGAATGTCTTCCAACCCCCACTTCTTTCTCCCTTTTACTTACCTGCTTTGATGGTTAGTATTAGGATATGTTTACTTTAGCATACCTCATGTTATGCATGGGTGCATCATTCATCAGTATTGTATGCACCGGGCTAGGCGCATTATGCTAATTGCATTATATTTCAAATCTAACTTGAATATATGCTACCTGTGCATCTCACATGTCATCCTTAGATTAGCTGAGCCTATTCTAGTGACATTTTGCATGTGATGCATTAGGCACTTAACATGGACTTGGATCATGCATTGATCGCTAACATGTTTTTATTTTGGCATGGAGTACTTTGTAAGTGTTTTATGCTTTAGCATACCGCATGCGTGTGAATGCTACCATGACAGCATGCTTACCATGTGGCTAAATGCTTAATTGATATAACTGCCTGAGTGCCTGTGGGTGAAGGTTGGATTGTTTGAGTTGGAACAACTCATTGAAATCCATGTTTTAGCCTACTTGCGAGTAGCAAATTTCGAAACATTTTCCAACCAAACGGATATGCAATGTTTCGCTCCAAATTAGACGATCTAGTCTATACTTGTTTGCTGCGCGCATAACATAGTAATTCTAGGCTAATAACTGGAATAAGAACACACAACATTTTCAAAAACGGATATCATGGTTAGTAGAGGCCGGTCTTCGGACCGGGCGAGAGGGGGTGCTCATAGCTGACCTTCCCCAATCGTACCCAAGCTCTCGAGCCGAGGCAACTTTGGTAATGACGGACACGTGGCCTTTGGCACCGAGTCAGAGTTTCCTAAATTTCCCCATTAAAAAATATTTAGGTGGCGACTCTGTATCTGGCAAAGCAGTCCATGTTTGGCACTTCTTTCAAAAAATCTGTTTTCTCAAAACGATTTGCCGGATTTGGACTCTTTGGTTCAAGATTAAGAACCGTGACAATTTGAGTCCGAACTGTAGTAGACCCACAAACGAACAGAACGGGAGTCATCCTCCTGGGGCGTTCGGGGACGTCTACAGGTTGGCATTCTGAGGAGACGCTCTAGCCTACTGTAGCCCAGAACTCTGTGAGTAACGATTATGTAAAGATATGTTCAAAATGATTATTTTCTGAATACTGAACTGAACTGTTTACTGAACTAATATTGTTTTACTGAATGAATATGTCCTATATTCTAAATTGTACTGTAGCATCCTTAGCACCCTCGCTTATTATTCTTTATTCTGAGAGATCTCTATCGGTTCCTCGTTGGAACCACTCATTCTTGATTGATGGCCATCATTCTTTAGGTCTTTAAAACCTACTCATTTCTTTGTCTTTGCTATGCTAATGGATGTACCACATATGATTGATTGACTGGAAGACTGAAATACTGATTTAATGAACTGTTTTCATTACTGTAAGGACATTCATTCTAAACCTCTTTACGCTTTATGTTATTCACTGGGCTTTAGCTCACTGCTCATATATATATGTAGGTGTACAGGCACCGAACCAAAGCTAGAAGCGTCGGGGTAACTCCAGTTTTGTCGAGCCAACCACCGTGCCTCACTGCGAGGTTCCGAGCCTGCCAAGCTATGGCTTAGGGGTGTTTTGTTTCCCCGTCTGTCCTTGTACTGTTTTTGTAATACCGTATAGACTGTATGTTTGCACTATACTGTACTGTAATAGGGATTAGGTCCCTGTTCCCCTGAATGAAATGTATGTATATGTATTGTTCTGTAAATATGTATGAAAAATCTTTTTGGCATACAGACTGTCACAGCTCATTGTACATTGTTTATTTCATAATGGCTTCGCCATGCCCACAGACTGTTTTCTTGTATTCTTTATTAGGCCTTGATAATCTAGAATTATTGGCCGGTTACGGTGCTAAACCCATAGGGGCGGGTTTGGGTCGTGACAACAAAAACTCTAAAACTATAAATCCAACAAAACTAACTTGCATCATTTGAACATGTCCAGCAAACATTTTTTTTGTTACTGTTTGTACCTATTTTTGTAAAATTTCTTATCGATAAGTGGATTAATTTAATGATGACACGTGGCAATAGAGTCAAAGTAAAAGTCTTTCATTAATCAAAGGGACAGGTGGCATGAGAAAGGTTATCATGTGCATAAAGTGGTTGAAGTGAACATGAGCAGTTATCAAAGCATTTTCTCATTTAGTGGGCTGTCTCATTGGAAATTATGTTGGTGGGTTGAAGGATCTTATGTGATCATGGGTTAGAGAAAGAAGGAAGAGTATAAAGGCCGGAAAATAAAGAAGGAGAAAGACATCAACAACACAACAACAACTTAGCTTTTATCTTAGGAGTAATTCCTTGAGTAGTTTGTAACTTATAACTTTGTGCACTTTGATAGTTTATTTCAAAATTACCTTTTGTTTACTCTGTAACTATCAATTGTTCTAGAGAAATCTTCATTCTTTTAAGGTATTTGAATCAATTACACAGTTGCTTGATCTCTTTGATTTGATTGTTTGTTTAAATTATTGTTTGATCTTGTCGATTTGGGGTTTAACATAATTTTTACTAATAGCAACCAACAAACATAACAAAACTGTAGCAGTCATAAAACTAAATATCTAAGTCAGTCTTAATATATTGCAGATTATGATACTCAATCTCATAACTCAAAGGCTCAAAATATAGACACTGTGTATCCATTTTCCAACTAATCAAAAGAAGTCCTGCAAAAAAAAATGAAAATAAATTATTATCATCATAATTGAATTTAACATAAAAAAAAGGTTAGATGAATTTGTAATTTCTTACCTTTGTTGACCAATATATTCAATCTCAAAAATCAACACTAAGCTTGAATTTTCCAACCAAAAAAATAGGTCATGCAAAAATAAGAAATGTATTGCCATAACAATTGAATTTACATAAAAATATATAGATGAATTATGCAATTTCTTTCCTTACTGACCATTAATATTCATTCTCAAAAATCATAATTAAAGCTTATATACAACATGCATTTTCCATCCAACAAAACAGGTCCTGCAAAAACAATAAAATTATTACCATAACAATTGAATTTAACTTTAAAAAATTTAGATCAATTCAATTTCTTACCTTTACCAACCATTGATACTCAATCTCAAAAATCAAAAACTGAAAATAAAGACCATTTGCATTTTCCAACCAACAAAAAAACGAAATCCTACAAAAAGTAATAAAATTATTATCACAACAATTGATTTTAACATAAAAAAAATTTAGATCAATTATTCAATTTCTTACTCTTGCTTTCAAAGATCAATCAATGATGTTAATGTCCTTGTTGCTTGTTCCTTCCAAAAATCCATAAACAAAACAAAAACAAAAACAGTGCATAAGAATACAAAAACAGTGCAAAAGCATTGTTAAACATATAATTCTTATAAAAATAAAGAAAACAAAAAAGGAATACTTTATTCTTATAAAAACAAAGAAAATCAAGCGGTTTGGTCAGTTCGGTTCGGTTCCTGCGGCAATTCTTTCACCCGTAGTTAGTAACAAATTACACATCAGCAACTCCCTTGTGTGCATCCACTTTGACACTGTAATGTACAACATTATTCATTGAGTTATTAGGATTTCAAACATTTAGTAACATCTATGTACATAATCTCTAATGATAACAAGGATGAACCCAAAATCTTACTAAAACTTCTCTTTTTGGAACCAAAAACTAGAGAGGGGATTCTCTTCAGTCTGGAAGTGTTATCTAGACCCGTAGAGCTTACTAACACTCACTCTCCCTATGGGTATGTGCCTATCTTTTCTCTTACAAAAATGAGGGAGCAGAATGTGAATTGACTATTCGGTAACAAAGTACGCTGGCAAGTAATTTGGTTTCAGTTAACTATTCGTGTTGAATAGCCACACTAATAAAGTAAATTCCCTGTTTTAGATATTTTGGTGACGAGTAGTTAAATTTTTTAAAATTATGCCATTTTGATTAATATTTGGGTAAATTATACTGACACCTCTTGATATTTGCACTGATTACATTAATACTCTTGACTTTTTTGAAATTACATCTCTATTATTGAAGTTTAAAGTCATATTATAAATTAGGGGTCTTTGGTAAAAGTTCCCTGATAACCAAAGTTCCTTGTAAAAAGGACATGAGCGGTCGATTTTTTTGCGTGAAGGACACACAAATGACACATTACAAAGGAAATGGCTTTTTTTCAGTCCACTTTACTTTGTGGACTAGACAATGTTGTTGGGTCTATGGGCCTATCATAAGTCTCATTTCAATGATCTGAACCGTTCAATATGTAGAGCTCATCGAGTACTTTATCTTTTCAAAAAATCACGTTGATCAGATATCAATAGTTCCATGATCATAACACATTTTTTTCATGGTAAATATGATTTTAAAAATAAATTGTTAATAAAAATGTTAATTGTTCTTCACATTAACATCATCATCTATTTAATTAATTTACCCTATTTAAAAAGGGTAAATTATCAATAGATCCAAATATTTAGATTTAATTTCCCTTAAATCTTGTTAAAAGTTTGTCCTAGTAAAATTGTCACTAAAAATGATTTGAGGGACTTACGTATAAGTCTTAATAGGTGAACTTATTGTCTAATAGATCCTATGATAATTAATGACATTTTTTTTTATCAAGCTCTATTATTAATGACTTATTGTCTAATTGTTAATGACTTATTGTCCAATTGTTAATTTTCAGTGACAGGTTGAAAATTTGATTAGAAAAATGTCACTAATTATAAGTTTCAGCGACTGTTTTAAAAAATAGTTACAAAAAGTCACTAATTTTCATCTTTTAGAGACCATTTGAAAAATTCATCACAGAAAAATGTCACTAATTGTATGTTTTAGCAGCAATTTATAAAAATAGTGAAAAAAGTCATTAATTGTCAATTTTTAGTGATATATGTAAAAGATCGTCACAAAAAATTATTTTTAGCGAAGATTTTATTAGGACTTATTTTCAATACGACTTGATGAGAATTAAATCCAATTATTAGAACTTATTAATAATTTACCTTTAAAAAATTCAACAACTAGATCTATTTGTGTAATCTAATGCCCAAAAATGAAGTTGCATATCATGTGCAACCCTTAAAGGGTTGCACACCGTAACAGGTCCCTGGGTAGCAATCATAACGATCAACTTTGTGGAACTCCCTCGCTTGGTTAGATAAAGACAATTCCACCCTCGAACTAAAAACAACTATAGAACGCTATGGAAGCAAACACTTCTTCTCAAAGCAAGCTCCTCAGGTCCTGGCTTGCTGGTCCAGTTCTCTAGTCAAATTATTAAGGGTAAATTACACTTACTTTCATTGAGATTTTTGACAATTACAGGGACCTCCCCCTATAGCTTTAATAATTAGGAGGATTTATGTGTAGATCTTAATAAGTGGACTTATTGTCCAACAATTTTTATGATAATTAATGACATTTTTTATCATATATTATTAAAAAACGTCATTAATTGTTAATTTTCAGTAACAGTTTAAAAATTTTATCACAAAAAATGTCACTAATTATAAGTTTTAGTGACAATTTAAAAAAAATGTCAAATTAGTTACTAATTTTCAACTTTCAACGACAGTTTAAAAAATTCATCACAGAAAAAGGTCACTAATTGTAAATCTTAGTGAACAATTTATAAATATCGTGACAAAAAAGTCATTATTTGTCAATTTTTAGCGACATATGTTGTAAATTGTTACAAAAAATTATTTTTAGCGATGATTGTACTAGGACTTACTTTCAATAAGAATTGATGATAATTAAGTCCAGCTATTAGGACCTATGAGTAGTTTATCCTAATAATTACACTAATCTCCCTTACTTTTGAAATTATTATCAAGATTTTTCCATTGTTACCCTTCGTTAGGCTATTTAACAGAATTTGCTAATGTCATGCTGATGTCATATCAATAATAATGAAATTACTCTTTAGATGCCTTATTTATTCAAATGAGTAATTTGACTCACCTCTCTTGAGGTTTACATATATATTATGAAAGACCCATATATATTTTAATATTATTTAATAAAATTCTTAAAATTCATGCAATAGTAAATAGAACTCTTAAATTGTTAAAAAATTATTAAATCATTTAATAGAAAAAAAACTTAATTTTTATTGATAAAATACTTAAAACTAAACAATATCTCTAAAATTAATGTTAGATAACATCCTAATAATTTAATATGTAATGCCCTGAAAATATAATAATAAAATCGTCCCACAACAATTATTAAATAATAATACATTTCTGAATATGGTATTCTTCTCATTTCATATAATTCAATTGTACAAAAGAGAACACATACAATTATACATTCACAAGTCCTAATCCTGTGACGCAGCGAAATACACGGGGAACAGATATCGTTCTAGTAGACGAAATGTGCTCTTGAATCGACAAGAAAAATAGAACCTTGAATCCACAAGAAAGAGAAAATATCTCAATATTATTGATTGAATTCCTCTATTACATTTGCTTGTAGACTAATTTATAATAAACTAAACCTAATACTTGTTGGAAAAGTAATTCTAAAATAAATTAAGAAACTTAAATCAATACAAATTAGGAAACCTAAAAGAATATGAAACTAAAATTCTAAACTATTTAAAATCCTAATCAAAATCTAATTCCAAAATAATAAAATTTAGGAAACCTAATAATTCTAAAATGTTATACTAAATTACATGAATCCTAATAAAATAATATATCAAAAATATTGAAACTAAAAATATAAAAATTCTTAAAATCTTGTCCTACATCACTCTGAATCTATAGCATATGTAGTGACCCTAATTTTTTTGTAATTACACTTGAAACCCTGAGCCTTAGTTTAATAGCATTTTGGTACCTAGTTTCGTAAAAGTCAGCAAAATGGCCCAATAAAGAATAATTTTCCTATATATTATCAAAATTAAACCGAGAACACCACTTTATAATTGGAAATATCCTAAAACTTGGTTTTTATTTATTTACCTCTTTGCTTATAAATTAATTAATTCATACATTTTATTTTTATTTTTATTTTTGTTGTTCTTTTATTTATTATTTATTTGAATATTTATTACTTATTTGAATAGAGTATTATTTATGTGAATATATACATAGTTTAAATATATATATATATATATAATATGTTGGTGGAAGAGTTGGGTGGATAACAAAAAAAAAAATAAAATAAATAAAAATAAATATCTAGATATTTAGTTCCCTTAGCCATTAAGTTACCTTATATTATATAAATTAAGAGCCTTGTATCAATTCCACACACACACACACATACATACCAACAGCCAAGGAGAGGGTGAGAGAAGGAGAGTGTGATTAGAAGGAAGTAGAGGAGAAGAAGAAAAGAAAAGGAAGAAAATGGTGCCTTCTAGGGCCAAGGTAAGAACATACCTCTCCCTATTTTCTCCAACCCTTTCATCATCTCATTCTATTGTCTAGTATGCCTCTTGTGTTACAAATTAATGGTAAATAGGGTTTTTGATGCATATAAGAGTGTGGGTTTGATTTAGTGACTTTGCCTTACAAATTTGTGAAATTAGGCACTGCTACAACTTCTCTAATTTAAAAGAAATATCAAGTCTATCTAATTCTAAAATCTGAATTTATTGTAGGGTTTTTTATGTGTTTAGAGCTTGTGACAATTTTATTAGCTCCTAATTGTGTGTTTTTATGGCTTGGATAATTTATTGAAAAATCTGGTCCTGAGTCTCTGAAAAACAGTCCACTTTTAGCAATTTTATAAAATTCTATAAAAATCATCTCATGTGGGTTCTTCTATCAAAATTTATAACTCTGAGTCCTCTTTTCAACAGATTTTATTTGAGTGAAAACCGTCGGGTAGATTGAGAGAAAAGCTAGTTTTCCCAAAGGGTGACAAATCTGGACAGGTTTTCGAATATAGTTTGTAGATGAATTTTTGGAGGGGCTGTGCAACTTCTGAAAATTGGAACTGAAACTAGACAGATTGAATACTGGTTCTGTGCAATTCCAGTCCCTAATTTGACCTAGAAGTATTTTTTCCAAAGCGTTCTTGTTAGCCCTGCAGAACCGAACAGTGCTGGAAATGGTGTTTTGTTGTGTTGTTTCTCTCTAAGTATTTTAAAGCATGCCTAATGTTATTTTCTTGCCTTACCATACACATGTATGATTATCATGGACTATATTTCATTTCTTATGTTTGTCTCATGCTCTTTTATATTACCGAATTACCGAATGTGACTAGCTTGTTTGGCAAAAGATCTAATAAATGGGAAATGGAAAGGGGTTGGTAGTGGGTGACGTTCCCTTGTGCTTCAGAATGATTTATGTATTGAACATGTGAATGGAATTAAAACCAAATGAGTTAAGTCTTGCGCAAGCGGTCTAAGCGAGTCCCTAGGTTGACACGGATGTATTCAGACTCTATGCGGTGGTTTCGGGGTGTAAGCGAGCCCTTTGGTATGGTATGTGCAGGGTGTATGCGAGCCCTAGGCACGATTTGGTATGGTATGTGCAGGGTGTAAGCGAGCCCTAGGCACAATTTGGGTGTAAGTGAGCCCACTTGTTTGGTCGTCCCTTTTGAGGTCCATCAATGTCACTGACCGGTAAATAATCGGAAGGTGGGCATAGGTGGTAAGGTCTGCAAAGCAGCAAAAGGGAGAGTTCTGAATAGTCCGGTGTTCAATCCTTGTGGTTGGGTAGAAGGATCTCTTTGGGGGATTCTAGTCATCTAGTTTAACTACTAATTCATAGAACCTTGTTGTAATATTGTAAGTTATGTCACCTATTTTGTTCTGTGTATGGTTGATTGGTTGATAGAAGATATGGGGGGTGTGTGTTTTTACTGGGCATTCCAAGTTCATGGCGTGTCATGCCAGGTAATGAAGCAAATTACAATGGTGAAGGTTATTTCGAAGGTAAACAGTATGAAGTGTTGGAGCTGTGGTTCATTTGAAGACTTAGACTAGTTGTTTCTTTTCCTTTTGACTTTTGGTTTGGCAATGTTTTGGTAATCCTGTAATGGAACGTAAACGAATTATCTATGATATTAACTCTAGATATATATGTATATTAAGATGTTCTGGGTATCTATCCTACTTGTGTTGTATTATTGTGCGTATTTAACGGCCGGAAGTTGGAACGTTACAGCATATGTCATGAGCAAAATATATGAATTAAAAATCATACATATAAATTAATGCCCTAATGGAAACAAATTTCCAAGACGTTGCTTGGTTATAACAAAAGTGAGTTTAAACTTAATACAATTAAAGCCCTAGGCTTCTACAAAAAAAAAAAAAAAAAAAAAAAATTAAAAAAAAAATACAACAATAACAAAACAAGAAGCTCTTGGCTCCAAGTCTTCCTAAGCTATGGCCTTGGCGGAGGTATATCATCAACACCTGAAAATGATTTTCCACATAGGGTGAGCCAAAACCTAGTAGAGATACTCTAACACAGTGTATGAATCTTAACAAAGCTATAAGGTGAATGCATATGCAATACTCGTGCCAAAACATTTTATATCTCTTTCCAAAATAATGCAATGCTAGGTTTATATCACAATTCATAAAAACATTTCCTTTACAATAGAAAATAGAGCAGTGGATACGGACACTGAGATTCTCGTGGGTACGTGTCTACAAGTAGGTTATACAAGCACTATCAATGCCATTTTTACTGGTATTAACCAGAAGGTTCGGCACCTAACCGCGCGGGTTTCTGGACTTTCACCAAGGACACATAGGCCAACAATAATACCACAACCACACCCCCTACCCAGATTCACCAAGGTATTCACCCATTTTTCTCAAAATAATATACATTTTCAATGTGTTAAGTATGCAACAATGCTCAATGCATATGGATGAGAAATTAGTTTCAATTCACCTAATTCTCATGCAATTTTTATAATAATCATAGCTATCTTCCACCGATAGCCCAAAACAGATGGATAATTTTTAATAAATATATACTTTCAGGTTATTCACGGAGGTGCAAAGCACCTCGATTTTTGGAGACCTAGCTGAGAGAAGTCCTGGATTGTCATAGAAACCCGTGATTTCCTGTACAAGGATGTTATTTATTACAAGGGCCAATTTTATGCATTAAGTAATCAAGGCTCGATTTTTGTTTGGGACGTTGGGGGTCCTAATCCAACAGTGGCACGAAGAGTTATACTTGGGCATTTACAACTTGGAAGATGGAAGCAAGGAACCACTCAACTACAAAGGAGAATCCTTTAGTTATACTTGTTCTCCAGCCTGGGTCTTGCCTTTTTTCTGATGTGCTTGTCTCTCTGTTACTCTTGTGGAGGACGATCATGTCCTCTTTTTAAGTTTTTATTTTCTATACACACTCAATTTTAGCCAGCCCTTTTTTGATTAATTTGTGTTCTTTTTGTTTTGTTTCTAGTCTAGATTTTGCAAGGGCCCTGGATTGTATTGGATTAGTTATTTTAAATATTTGCTATTATCATTGTCTTTAATAGTAGAGACAAGAAAGAGGTAGAAGCATCTAGTTTGTGTTTTCATTTTAAATTATATATGGCAACAAATTAGTGCATATTTTTTTTAAAAAAAAAAATTTGACATGAGAGTGACAAAAACAAAACATTGTTAATGGGGGTGTTTATAGCGACCCCGGTCTTTTCCTTTAGATTATTGTATCCGAACTTAAGTTCCGTAGATCCTATCATTGTATAATTGTTGTTATCGTCCTTTAATTCTTTAGTTTTGAGTTATAGGATGTCTTTGGGCAGGTTTGTTTCAGGTTGGTTGGGTTTAGAAACCAAGCGTTGCTGTCCAGAATTTTGGACCTTCGCTCGAGCGAGGAGTCGGTTGCTTGAGCGAGCTGTTGTTTTTGTTCTTCGCTCGAGCCAGGGTTTGGTTGCTCGAGCGAGAGTCTGCGTCTGGGCTTAGGACCTGTGAGTTGTGTTTCTTGGCTTGAGCGAGCTTCCTTCGCTCGAGCGAGCGAGGTGTATGTTTTCGAGTTCTTCGCTCGAGCGAGCATTTCGTCGCTCGAGCAAGCTTCTGGGTTGCAGACTTGTAGCATCGCGTTTTTGGCTCGAGCGAGCTTTCCTTCGCTCGAGCGAGGTTTTCTTGTGTCTGGTCGCTCGAGCGACCAAGTCTTCGCTCGAGCGAGCCTATCCAGTTTAAATACGCAGCAGCGGTTTTTCAAGCGTTTTTTCATATCTTTTTGATCCAAAAACCCTAGTTCCGAGTTCTCTCTTTCCCTACTCACCTTTTTCTTAGGTTTGATCTCTTTAGGGTGTGTTTCTACCCTAGATCTTTTGTTAAAAAGAGAGTGTGAGTCGAGGGCTTCGTTTTAATCTGAACTTTTGGTGGTTTGGAGCACTTTGGAGTTTGGGTCTTCATCTCCATCTTCTCTTTTTGGGCTATTTCTTCGAGGTAGGGATTTCCTACTCCAATGTATACATTTTGTTCTAAGTTCTGGTATTTTGATTTGTTGGGGGGTATTTTGGTAATTTTGGGAAAACCCTAATAAATTGATTTGTACAATTAATTTGAGGAAATTGGGAATATTAGTTGAATTCATGAAATATGAGGAATTATTGATTAAATGGGGTAGTTGATTAATTTAAATCATATGCCTATTGAATTGTTGATTTAGTTATTTTCTGTTTAGAGATAACTGTTTTGGGCTATCGGTGGAGGATAGTCATGATTGTTGTAGACATTGCATGTGGATTAGGGATAACTGGAACTAATCACATTGGTTAAGTCATTACATTTGACTATTGAATTAATACAGAAAAATTACATGTATTGATTGAGCATTTGCATATGCATATTGTGTGGGAGGAGATAGAAGATGTACTCCACGGTTTAGGGGAAGATAGGGGATGGACCTCTAAACCGGATTTTGTTTGGGAGAAGATAGGGGATGGACTCCATTAGCATCACTTTTATGAGTGCTTATTTATATTGAAGTGTTTTATTGATATAGCACTAAAATGTGTATCAATCTGGAAGTATGAAGTGTTTTGATATGAGCTTGAGTCTCATTTGTATTATTGATATTGGAAGTAATGTGAATATGCTATATAGTTCACAGTTGTAAGTTTGGCCAGGTTCTGAGCCATATTGATAATAATGGAAATTGAAAAGTGTCATAGACATTAGTGTCATGAAACTGTATAAAGACATAATTGATTATTTGGTTAACCAACTGTTAAATGCTATTGCTTTATTCAATGCTTATATTTGGTTTAGTATTTTTTTTATTGGGCTGTGGCTCACCCTATATGGGGAACATCATTTTTAGGTTCAGGTGATGGGCTGCCTCCAAGGAATTAGCTTGGATGGATTGAGAGTTGAAGACTCATTTAGATTAGTTGTTATTTGCTTTATTTGATATTACATGTAAGGATTCAAGCCAAGGGCTTAACTTGTAAATGAGTTAGTACTCATATTTTTGTATCCAAGTGTTGGCTTGGAAAGATGTAAGCTTGTAGGGCATTTATTATGATGTTTTTATTTCATAATACTCTGATGATTAAGATAATACAATGTTTTCTTTTAATAATGCAAGTCAGTGCTATATATTTAATGGGTTGAATTTTGAGGGCGTTATAGTGTTTCTGTCACCTAATTAAATGGATTTTTTTCATTAATTTTCATAAGTTAAATACAAAAATTCCTTGGTTAACAGAAAGTCATTCCAAAAAAAATCTCCAAAACAAAGTGTGAAATTTAAAATCTGTAGATTTTATTATTTTAATTTTGAGCTTATCATACTATCATTAAATTTATCCC
This sequence comes from Camellia lanceoleosa, assembly GCA_025200525.1. NCBI lineage: Eukaryota > Viridiplantae > Streptophyta > Magnoliopsida > Ericales > Theaceae > Camellia > Camellia lanceoleosa. The sequence continues at coordinate 78,431,537 of CM045771.1, read as the reverse complement.
ATAAATTCATTTTATCTTAGAAGACCTAACCCTCTATGAAAGTAATTATGTGATATTGTTTATGTGGTGTTTTCTATTAATAAAAATTGCAATATACATTAAGTGAATTATCATTTATAGTTTAATAAGTTAACAAAGATGAATCAGCATAGTTCACCTATAAATGTTTTCACTATATGGTTGATTTGGAATACTACATAGACAATGACAATCCAACACATTTTTTTTGTTTGAACCACAATCCCACACCTTAATCCCGTCAAACAAATGACCCCATAGTGTTCTGAAATTGAAAAATTTATCCCCACCCTCTGTATCCATCTTTAATCTTGAAATTAAAATAAAATTTAAGATTCCGAATAATACCAAATTGGGTCAACTTGGATCTAAACATTAGTTGGATCAAGTGATTCACACCAACCAGTTCTTGAGATTCTGGGTAACATTCAACGTTGTGTTTGGTTAAGAAATTTGGAAAGGAAAAGAAAAAATATAGGTAAAATATGAATAAAATATATGTACATTTAGTTTCACATATCTTTTCCTTTTCAAATGCTCAAACCAAACACAACATAAGAGTCTTATGAATTCATCAATATTTGCCTAGTTATTTCCCTTGTGTTGTGTTTGGTTGGAGAATTTGATAAGGGATTTAGAAAGAAAAAAGAAAAAAGTATGTGAAACTAAGCCTTGGTTTGGTTATCATTTTGGGGCTAAAAAAGCACAAATTGACAAAATAGATTAAATAAGTTAATAAGACAAAATATCAAATCCAATTCATAATCACTACACTTCTTCTCTCACAAAAGTCAAAAAATCCAAACCAAACAAGGCTAAAAAAGCCAGGCTGAAAAAGTGTCAACCCAAAAAAGTTGGCTATATTAGCCAATGTCAAATGAAAGTGAAATGTAAGTGTATTTTATTCATATTTCACTTATCTTTTCTTTTTTTTCCCCTCAAATTCTTTTCCAAATTCCCAAGCAAACATAGTGTTATTGTAACAAAGTAGGCTACCTTTCTCAAATTCTTTTCCAAATTCCCAAGCAAACATAGTGTTATTGTAACAAAGTAGGCTACCTTTCTCCTTTTTAAATTATCGATCTTAAAGGTAAGTGTTTGGGTGTACAACCTAAGAATTACACGCTTTATCCATTCAATCCCCATAGTAATAATCTTTAGACTGTCTTTTCTATTTCCTTGTTATTATGAAATAATTGAAAGAGAGATGTCAGGTCTTGTTGAGTATAATTTCATTTTGTCCTCCGATGCCGCCATCATACCCAACAACCACCACTTGTTGCCCTTTGATACCTTCTTCATTGAAGTCCATATTCGTCGTGTTCTTAATCATCGTAAACGAGAAGAAGACGATTCATTTGAACCATAAGGTGCCATGGTGGTGAAATCATTCTGGGTTCGTCAAAGTGGGTTAGTTTCTGATGAAGCCGCTGACGAGGTCATGTATGAGATCCTTATTTCGATGGAAGTCCATATTAATGTCTAGTTACCGATAATGAGGGGCATCTCGTCTTTCACCAGAACGATGATCGTTGAACCTTGCAATGCTGTACATACCGTGATGCCTATCATTTTAGAGATTGCGATAGTGAAGGATGCGCATGTTATCGGACATAAATCATCTACAAGGCCCATGAAGAAAGCTTGAGTTGAATAATTTGATTTGATAAAAATAACAGTCTTTGATGTCTTTGCTTTAATTTTTGTTTATTTTTTTAATACTTGGATAATAGAAAGACATGAAATTGTAGTATTGTCTATTTTTGGACTTTGATTTATTGATTCAAATGGTTAATTGAATCAAATTTTACCAAATGAATGAATGCAGAGTATTGTTGTAAAAATTAAGGGGGTAAACATCATTGGAATTGTTTGTTAATTATTATTATTATTATGTAACCCTAGTTCTTTAATTTTTGTAAAAGCTTTGGGTTCACGTATAACGGGATTGCATTCTGTGACAACCCTCACCACTGTTTACTGATAATACCACTGATTACTGCTAAACTGTGACTGAACATGATTAAGTAACTGATTTGACTGACATTCTGAACTAATTGATTGAGCATATTAGTTTAAATACATTTCTATCTGTTTGACTGTTAATTGATCTGTTCATGTTTTAAGTTTCGAACTGTGAATTGAAGGCCTTATCGGCGGCCGAATCTGAAATTGATTAGTGTTTCATGTTAATTAGAATTTATGTGATTTTATGGTAGGTTTAATTGAAATTTGATTTGGAATAATTAAATTAGATTAAATAATGTTAAATTGCTTTAGTTTGTTTAATTACCAAACTTGCCATTGAGTGGCCTATTCCTACACCTTTGTTATTGACTTACCTTTGCATTACAAACACCATCTCACCCATTTCCTCTAGAGACAAAACTGAGAGAAAGAGTGAGAGAGGAGAAAACTTAGCTTCATTTGAGAATTGGTTTGGAAATTAGAAGAATTGAAGGATAATTGCAAATTGAGCTTGTGTATCTTGAATTCAAGACCTAAGGTAGGACATTTACCTTCTTGTTTGTGAATTTAAGTTAGTTCTTGCTTGGCTCATGGTAATTTAGTCATCTAAATCTAGAATTAGTTCAAACATGTTGGATTAAGGCTTGAATCATGCATGCATGTACACATTTGTGAGTTTTGAGGTTGTTTTTATGAAAATTGCTACATGCATGTTCATATCTTGATTATAGTTCATGAATTCATCATGTTTTTCAAAGAATTGACTCATTTGATCATGTATTGGAAGCCTTGATCTCAATTGAACACATGCATGTTACATACACTTTATGTTCTTGAAGTTTATTTGAAAATGGTATTCAATTGACTCATCTTTAGGCTTTGATTTCTCAAATTGATCTTCAAAACATGTCATATTATGGGTTTTAAAGTGTTTTCCAGAAAATTAGCCCAAAGGAATCGAATTTGATGCTTTAAATGTTGAATTTGAGATTGGAGGTTCAATCTGGGCTTGGAGGTTCAATCTGGAAATTCCAGATTTTGGACCCACGCTCGAGCGTAGGACTTCATGCTCGAGCGTACATTTTGGGTTCATGCAGTCCGCTTGAGTGGGAAAATGAACGTTCGAGCGTGAAATGCGTGCATCCAGTACTTTTCATATGTTTACAGTCCGCTCGAGCGAGGGAATGCATGCTCGAGCGAGGACTTGTGTCTCACGCTCGAGCGGAGGTCGAGCGCCCATCGAGCGTGAATTGCATGCATCAAGTACTTTTTCCTACATTTGAAGTCCACTTGAGCGAGGAAAGTCACGCTCGAGCGGAGCTCTTTTTCTGCATGTCCGCTCGAGCGTAGAAAGCCACGCTCGAGCGTAGACCCCTGTTTCAGCAAATTTTGAAAAGTGTTTTAAAGTACATCTTTGCATCCTCTTTCCATCCTAGGCATTCCTAGGGCATGTTTAAGGCATCTTAAGGAGGATATTGATGTAGAACCACACTGAGTCAAGTTAAGGGTTAAGTTATTAAACCCAAGTGTATAACTTAGTGTGTGTTCGTTCTGTAACTGTGGGGTTGGCATCCGAGGACGCGCACTAGCCTATCTGTAGCACATTACTCTGTGAGTAACAATGTTGTAAAGATATATTCAATCATGAATATTTTCTGAATGATCAACTGTACTGCTTTCTGAAATGATATTTCTTACTAAATGAATGCTTGTCCTATTTGCGAACTGTATTCGTGGCATCCATAGCAATTTCATCAGATCTTTGCATCTTGCATCACAGAGATCTCTGTCAGTTCCCATGTTTGGAACCACTACTGTTTACTAATATGATGGCCATCAACTGACTGTTCGGTTTGTTAAGACCTACTATACTGTTTTGCTATTGGATGTACCACTTATGATTGCTATGATCGAATAACTGATATACTGTTCAAATGACTATTTTAAATACTGAAAGGACATTCATTCCTAACCTCTTTACGCATATGTTATTCACTGGGCTTTAGCTCACTGCTCATATATATATGTAGGTGTACAGGCACCGGACCGTTGCTAGGAGCGTCAGGCTAAGCTTTTGTTTTGTCAAGCCAACCTTTGTGCCTCACTTCGAGGTTCTAGATCTGTTAAAGCTAAGGCTCATTTTGGGGTGTCTCAGTTCACCCTTCTGTCTCTATTTTGTAATACTGTATAGACTTGTATTGTACTGTTATGGTAGGGATTTGGTCCCTAACCGGAATGCCTGTATATGATGAATGTACATACTTCTTTTGTTCCGAATGTGAATATTTATGAAAAGTCTTTTTGCATACAGACTGTCACAACTCATTGGACATATTTTATTACTGTTTTGGCTTCCGCCAGCCCCTGTACTCTATATTACTGTTAAGCAGGCCTTCGGTAATCACGGATTACTAGCCGGTTATGGTACTAAACCCATAGGGGCGGGTTTGGGTCGTGACATATTCCCCTAGAGTAAGAACCAGACTGTTTAAGTAAACAATTTTGCTACATATTCTTACTAATCTACAAAAATTATTTAAAATATATAATCCATTTATTTGAAAATAATATTGTTTCGATTATTATATTAATTTAATTTTTACATGAATATTTTACATATAAACCTCAATATATATATATATATATTAATTCATGCGATGGATAACCTAAAAGAGGAATTTATAGTCAAGACTTGATACCTGGGAGCGTGCCCCTTCAACGAATAGGTCACATACCAAAAAAAAAAAAAAAAAACCCTTATGGACAATCTCAAGGACTTTATAGTCAAGACTTGGTACTTGAGATGTATGACATTTTCTACACATATTTCCTTGGTTTGTGACTTTAACCTTTACGCCACCCAAAGCTTTCTTCACCTGTTACACAAATAAAGCCAAATTACCTAGATAGATTACTCAAATTTTCAACTTAACTGCATGCAAGCTGCATGAAATTGCTTTGATTGAGCCCCATTACCATGAGAAAAAAAAAATGTAGAAGATGAGGAACTTTGAAATAGAAACCAACATTGACTAAATAACATTATAATAAGCCCCCTTAAAAATCTAGTTGTACATTTTTTGTCATCAAAGGTTGTAACAGAGTATCCTATGGCTGATGAAGTTATAATTTCTACTTACAATTTCAAGTCCAAGCTCCTTCTTTCTCGTACCCAAACAGTCTGACATTGTTTTGACCAATTCAGCTGCACTATTTTCTTTTACACCATCATTCGGTTCTTCTTCTTCTTCTTCTACATCATCAGCAAGAGAGGGGCTAGCAATATCAACAGCTCCTGCGACCTGCTTTCCATATATTGAAACAACTGAAGATGTAAATCATAAAAAAACACATATATGAAAAGAAGACAAAATAAAAAAAAATAAAAAAAAGAGAGAAAAGAAATCAAGTTGTTATAATTACTTACCTCCTCACCATCAAAGCAATCTTCACCATTTGAGTCATTATCAAAGTTGTTGGGGTTCACATCATCATCACCGTTGTAAACAATTGGTTGAAACTTATTATGATAAATTTGTATTAACTTCCAACTCAATTCCGGATTTGGTTGATTATTGTCTTGTGCTAACTGATGTTGCTCAATTCTAAGATAAGTAGCCCGATACACTTTCATCAACCAATTTGTCTTTCTCCCTTCATGCTTATCAAAGTGATAGTATGTGATGGATTGAGCTGAGATTGTTGCGACTTGTGCTCCAATTACAACATCATTCATTGACGCGCATTGATGCCACTCATATCATCCTGGAATATAAAGAGCTGGTTCACGCGCAAACAAGAAGTATAAGTTTCCTACCCGGTTATAAATATCAACCATTGCTTGATTCAGCTGTGTAGGGTTCATAGGCAAATCCAGTGACAAAAACCCTAAAGATGGGGGTGTTCTCAAGTTCATTGATGTTGATGTTCAAAACTCTATTGAAAAAGTATGTCGTGATCAATTGTATTAAGTCCACTTGTCCAGTCACTCTCCATCCAAAGTGTATTGTGTGTAACATCCCCAAAATCCTTTGTGTTTCAACTTGAATGTCAAAACCTTGATCATCAGCTCCTTGAACGTTTTCGATTTGTAATGGTGTCCTCCTATAAATTTTCAAAAATTTCCAACCTTCTGGAATATTTGCATTTGGAACCTAAGGTACTGCCCTAAAGACATCTATATACCAATCAGTTTTTCAAATCTCCATTTGAATATACATGTCTTTCTCTCATAGTAGATGATCCCCCTTATAAACTACTCTTAGGTCACGGTTTGTTCCCCTTTTTACGCACATCTGCCATCTATAATTTTGTCCGTCGGGTTTCAAATCTATTTCACCTTGCAGGCAAAAATACAGTGCACCTGCTCTTACAAAAATAGTACGTAAGTCTAGGTCCATTTGACGAGGATCTAACTGGAACTCATGGGGTGCAATCCTCAATAGTGGAGATTCAAAAAATAGATTACCAACATTAATGCCATTAACCAACGGGACCAAATAAGTGGGAACCAAATCTCGGTCAGATATGGTAATACTAAAATTTCGCGGTATGTCAGCTAGAACAATCATAACCCGACCTATCTTTGCATCCATCTACAAAAACAGTTACAAAACATCATAATTTAGCTTTATTTTCCAAAACTCAGATGGAAAGTTCTTAACAACGGAAATGACTTTTGGGCTGAGGTCTTGAAAACCAAGTACTTGAAAAGAACATTGCTATTCAAGACAAAAAAATTAGACTTACTTTTCAAGCCCAATATGTGGCAATCAATTAGGACATTAAAGGTAATACTCTCTCTCATATCTTCTCTTATCATCAACCAATCATATGACTTACACATCATTGGGTCTAGAAAATGGATCTAAAAAGTTGGATTAGATATCATTTTCCATTTGAAAAATACTAACTTCCTTAGCTAGAAGAAGAGAATGAGGGCTTCTCATGTATGGAGAAGTATGCTGAAAATTAGAAACACCCAAACCACGAAACCATTGAAACACCCACACCATTAACATCTATCTAAAATGAAATCAACAGCATGTGAGGAAGTTGTCTCAACTTCTCCATTAAGAAAGAAGACGAAAAGAGAAATCAAAGCCATTGGAGCATAATCCAAAGATGTTGTGATTTAGAAATTTTCAATTAGACCATAATTTTAAGATTATTATGCTTATTTTGTACTGGTGAAAAAGATCATTAAAAATGTTAACTCAATCAAACTTTAATTACACATGAAAAAAATCAGCAAGACAAAAAAAAATTTGCAAACAAGTCGCTCATATGCAAAGAACAAAAATAGGGAAAAATCCTCTAATTATATGATAGATTGATCCTAGGATGCACAAAGCTTCGCCTCCCAAGAATGGGAGATAGTAACATGATATTTAGAAAACATAACATCTTAAATGACATATGTGTGTCAATGTAGAAATTTGTATATCAATTGATATTCATCTATCAAGAACTGAATATATCTATATATATATATATATAATTAAGGAAAATGAAAACACTCAGGAACAAGAAATCAAGAATTCTGAAGAAAACTTCAAGAAGCAGAGTCCTGAATATTCAAGGGGAAAAAAATTCAGTAAATATATGATAAATTGATTACAGAATGCACAGAGCTTTGCCTTCCAATATTGCAAGAAAGCACAATTTAAAGTTGGCGTTTGTTAAATTTCCAAACACATAAATTATTGAGTATAATCTCAGACTAACAATGTATATGTAGAGAATTGTGTGTGTATATATATATATATATGTATTGAAACACAGTTTCAATTCTATTCTATTAGGAAAGTGATTCAAAGTCAGAGCAATTCTAGAGAGAGAGAGAGAGAGACAGACAGAGAGATTGAATTTTAAAATTGAACCAGCTGTTCTTGAAGTAAATTGAATTTGGTAATGTAACATGCCCTTGAGGACCTCACAGCGCTTCTGATTCGGACTCCCTGCTTTTTTGTTTGAAAAGATGGTCATGTTCGGTTATCAACCAAAGAGTCCACCTCTGGCAAATCGTTTTGAAGAAAAACAGATTTTTTGAAAAGTAGTGCCAAACATGGACTGCTTTGCCAGATTACAGAGTCGCCACCTAAATATTTTTAAAATGGGGAATTTAGGAAACCCTAACTCGGTGCCGAAGGCCACGTGTCCGTCATCACCAAAGTAACTTGGCTCGGGAGCTTGGGTACGATCGGGGAAGGTCAGCTATGAGCACCCCCTTTCGCCCAGTCCGAAGACCGGCCTCTACTAACCGTGATATCCGTTTTTGAAAACTTTACGTGTTCTTAAACCGGTTATTAGCCTAGAATTACTATGTTATGCGCACAGCAAACAAGTATAGACTAGATTGCCTAATTTGGAAATAAACATTGCATATCCGTTTTGTCTCAAAAAGCGTGTTGATTTTTGCTACTCGCAAGTAGGCTAAAATTCGGATTTGAAATGAGTACTCCCAACTCACGCGATCTAACCTCCACCCACAGGCATTCAAACAGTTTATATCATGTAAGCACTTAGCCGCATGGTAATCCTACTGTCATGTTAGCATTCACACGCATGCGATATGCTAAAGCAAAAAAAGGACTTACATCGTACTCCGTGCCAAAATAAGAAACCAGTTAGCAAACATGCATGACCTAATTTCATGTTAAGTGGCTAATGCAACACAGGCATAAATGCAAATCTAGAATAGGCTCGGCTAGCCCTAAACATGGCATATGAAATGCTATCACGTAGCATGTATTCAATTTGGAAATTGAAAGTGCGATGCAGTTTGTATGATGTACCGAGCCCGGTGCATGTAAACGAATGCATGAATGCACGCATGCATTGCATAAGGTATGCTAATTTGAAAATGCCCTAATCTACCACCGAAAGCGGGTAAATAAAAGGGTTAGAAAGAAATGGGGATTGGAAGACAAACATGCCCACTCACCCACACTTATTACATTTTTGCCCTCGCTCGGAGGGACCGAATAAATAAATAATACAGGCCCGAGAGAAATAAACAAATAAATAATTACAAATTTCTAAGTACTAAAATTAAAGCAAATAAATGAAATGAAATGGGGCCTCAGCCCTGCCTTGGGATGCGCGGATGATGCATGCTCGATACCCGCCCTGCCCGAAAAGCCCGCACCTTAACACTGCTGCCTCTATTTTTTACTGCTCTGCCTCTCCAAAAATTCTCAAAACTCCAGAACACCTTCAAAATGGTCTGAAATGACCCATCGGCTGGACAGAGTGACCATCGGCTGCTCCATGTGGCCATCGGCTGCAATTGATAACTATCGGCACAAAGATAGTGCCGATCGGCACTATTTACTGCCGATCGGTAGAAAATTCCTGCACCAGACAGATGACAGCAGCAGCAGCAGACAGCAATGCACAGGCATGGTTTTTGGGCATATGTCAGCATGTCCAACACCTTCTATCATATTTAGGGACTCAAGGAGGTGTGGCTCTTGGTTCTAGGGCTATCAATTATGCATTTGGTGCATGATAGCCTAAGGAACCAAGATTGCTCATTTTTTTATATGAAATGCATGCAATACAAACATGAGAACTAAGCCCCTATCATGAGGAAGTCAAGGGTCTTAGTGACCAAGGATTGAGGTGAGTTACACCACTTGAAATGTGAACTCCCCTCAATCCTAGGCTTGGCTTGACAACCCCAAACCAAGCTATGGAGTGCAAGTTACACAAGCATGCACCAATGATACAACATGGCACAAAGATGCAAATACAATGAGCATGCCAAATGCTAGAGTATGCAAGACATAAAAGTCATGCAAAGAGGGACTAATTAAGCATGAAATTAGCATGTGTTCAAGGCTTCATTGATCAAGCATGCAACAATGATCATGTAAGCATGCAAAGGTGAACTAAGCTCCATGAGGCAGCCCTCAAAACTCCCCAAAAACAGTGGCAAAATGGACTGAAATCATGGACAAGAAGGTATGTAAGCATGCAAATATAATGGCCTAAAACCAAGGCATGAACAAGAGGCTTCCCCTCACCACTAACATGACCACTCATGGCACATGTTGAACAACCAAAAACAGATTTTAAGCATGCAAAATAACACCCAAATCCCACATATTACAGCCCCAAAATGTACTAATCATGGAAGCATGCATAAGGCCAACTCCTAAGCACACAAGAGCATATCTTTAAAGCATGAACTAAGCCACATATACCAACATATAAACATGATCAATGGACTGAAAAAATGATCCTAGATGATGCCAAATCATAGGACAAACACAAGCTAAACAAGCTAGAGCTAAAACATGCGAGGCTCACAAGCCTAAAGGACAAAGCAAACATGCCAAATACACTATTTAAGGCAAAAAACAGTGGCTCACAGCCCTTATTCATGGCAAGATGATACTAACATGATCATGAAACCAAGCTAAAACATGCAAGAATCATGGCTTAAAGCGTGGCATACTTCTAAGCATAAATGAGCATTTGAAAGCAAGCATGAGAAACATGTTAGGGGCCACAAATCCGGCCTTAGACAGAGATCAAACATGACCTAAAACACCCCAAAAAGCTCTGAAATGAAACCAAAACAAACATGCAAACATGTTATGCAATGAGCCTAAAACAAAGGCATGCAAAGGACCAAAGGGAGAGGGGTGTCTCTCCCTCAAATGAGGCTCGAAAATGACTCCCTCACCACTGAAAACCCATTGGTTTTCAGTGGTGAGAAGGCCAAGAACACCAATAAACAAGGTCTTAAGCAAAGGTTCCAAAAATGGCCATACAAGGCCTAAATGGTTGGACCTTTGCTCAAACCAAGAAAAGACCTTAATGAAGGTTCAAGAGCAAGTAAAAATAAGGTTTTTACATGTTAAACACAGATCCAAAAACACAAAGAAAATAGGGTAGAAATGAGTTGCAAAAATGGGGAAACTAAAGCAAGGTTCTCACCCTTGAAGATCCTTTGAAGAACAAAAGGTCCAGCCCTCTTTTGATGATCAAAACCAGTCCAAAATCAAACAAGACAACCCTCTAAGCTTCCCAATCTCGAGCTAAGGTGTTTTAGTGTGTGTAATAGTGCAAAACTAAGACAAAAACACACTTTTAGCCCAAGAATACACACACAAGAGGAGAAAAAGAGAGGTATATGTTTTGTATGGATGTATGTCAGAGATATATATGTATATCTCTGGTTTTGCTCTCACAAATGCTCAACCTCCAGCCAAAAGAGGGAGCTCTCCTCTTATAGGCAAGGAATGCTTAGCAACTAAGCAAACCAAAGCCTCATCCCTCCATACACGTGTATGGAGGGGAGTGAAAAGCTGAAGGCTGTCTGAAAAGATCTCAAAAAGCTAGTGCACAGTAATCGGCAGGGCAAAAATGTCATTTTGCCAAAACTCACTGCCGATCGGCACAAAATAGTGCCGATCGGCACAATAAAGTGCCGATGTATACAAATGCCAGCCGATGGCCTCTAGAGACTGCCGATGGTGTGTGGGGATGCCTCACAAGGCATTCCCTTCCCTTTCAAGGCAAAACACAAGTGTTCGGTGCAAAACCGAACACAAACGGTCGAGTTCGGAGGTCCTGAGGCGGGGCACGCGCAGCCGAGAACTCCGGGAACTCCAAACGAACACAAACAAAGATAATCACCGAGTGTTCCAACGGTGACGTCCAAGTCTTGAGGACGGTCAAAAATGGGGTGTCTACAGGTAAATACAGAGGTGCCAAGAAACATATATGTATTGAAATATGCATATATCTCCATCAAGGATTTATGAAAAAACATAAAAAAAAAGATTAAAAATGATAGTTTCAGAGAGAGAGAGAGAGAGATAGAGAGAGAAGCTTACTTGATGAAATTGCTTCTCTAGCTTTGTTTGTAGTTGAGTTTCAAATTATGTAATACATATATATATATATATATATATAGAGAGAGAGAGGGAGAGAGAGAGAGAGAGAGAGGATGTTGGTTGGAGAGAGAGAGTGAAAGTTGAGATTATTTCTATGCATAGATACTGAGTTACAAAACTAGACATCATCAAAGAGCTATATAGAACCAAATCATTATGGCAATACCATTGACAGAGCGGAATGAGAATGACATATTAAATGAATGGTGTATATATATATATATATATTACCTTTATTGACCTACTATATAGAACCGAATCATCATGACAAAGCCATTGACAGAGCGGAATAAGAATGGCGTATTAAATGAATGGCCTATTATCTTCATTGACCTACTATTAAAGGTAAGAGATTATTTACATAAATGAATGGCGTATTACCTCCATTGACCTACTATAGCTTTAGGCGACATGAGCTGTAATGCACGACCATTTTTTTCAACTGAGCAATGGTGTTGAATCAATGACATTGCAATATGTCTTCTCAAACTACTTGAACTCGACAGCTGGAACGAGCAAAAGGGTAAAAGATCAATATCAACTGAGAAGGACTGTCATTGAAGACTTAAAGAGTTCCATGGCACAAAAAGAATAAAATCATAAATCTCCTGGATTGGAACATAAGATCACAAATCAAAACCTAGTGATTGGTTTAGGGTTTTTGAAAACTCATTCAAAATTCAAAACTCAAAACCCAAAACTTATTTGGTTTAGGGTTTTTGAAAACTTATTCCAAAATCCAAAACCCAAAACCTGTTTAGTTTAGTATTTTCACAAAATTGACTATTTTGGTTTTCACAAATTGGCCAAATAATTTTTTATGTTTTACAATTTAAAGAATACAAAATCAAATTTAACAAATATATAAAACATTAAAGTTGTATTAATTTTTAAACTGGGTCAATTTTTTGTGTGTATATTTTCTATTCTTCAATAATTTTATAAAAAGTTACATTTAAATGTGAAACGTTTTAAATGTATATAAATTGAGTTGATATAAAACTAAAAAAGAAGTATTAAATTTTTTAAAACATTCATAAAAAATTAAAAAAAAAAGAGTAAAACTTTGCCCTATAAATTATATTAGATGCATGAAAAAGTAAATTTTGATTAGGTATACAAAACAAAGTAAATAAAATTTACTATAATATTGTAAATTTTTTTTTGATTACAAGACAAAAAAATACATGATCCAAAAAAAATCAAAAACTAATTTCGAATTTTCAAATTTCTAAAAACTATTTTTAAAATACACAACTCAAAACTAGTTTGAAAACTTATAATCAAACAAGTTTTGAATTTTTAAAACTCTTTTCACAAAATTATCTTTCGAAACTAATTTCAAACCAAAATGAAACACATAAGAAATTTTTTTTTGGGTTGTAATTTGCCCAAATATTTTTGTGTTAAAGTTATGTGTGTACTCTGCATAAACCAAAGAAAAAAAAAGTTATTTGATTTTAAAAAAATTAATCACCTTATTTGGTTAGAGAATTTTGAATCCACTTTTAAAAATTTGAATTTTTTATTTTCTATATTTTTTTGTTTTTACTAATTTTTTAAAATATTTTTAATATTTTATTTATTTATTTTTAGATACATCTAACATAAATACACCTAAAAAATATAATATTTGTAAAAAAAATCTTTACAAAATTCATTAAATACCAAAAATATAAAAATTCAATACATTTTCTTAATCTTATGTATTTTTTAAAAATATTTTACTTTGTTAAGTACATCTAATAAAATTTTTTACTTAAAATATTAAAAAAAACTCACTAAAAAAACAATTGTTCAAATATTGCAACCAAACCATGGATATTATTTGTAACAATTGATTCACACAGGCCATATCAAACCCCAACAATGATTGAGACCTCTTTTTTTTGAAACTTTGCAATTTCTATTGAATTTCAATCATTAATAGTCACTACAAGAAAAAACACCTTTGGCGACTAAATTTTTAGTTGCCAAAAATCCCTTTTTAGTCGCCAAATGTTGAATTTTCACTTTCCCCGACAAAAACTTTTAGTCGCCGGTTTTGTCGCCAACAAACGGTCGCCAATACCTTTGGCGACTAAAAAAATGTTAGTCGGCAATGTACAGGTCTTCAGCGACCAAAGAATTTGTCGCCAATAGTTAATTCCATTTTTGGAATTATACATTTAGCGACTAAACTTTTAGTCGCCAATACTGATTTTTTTATTTATTTATACATTTGGCGACTATTTTTTTCATCGGCAATAGTCAATGTTTTGGCGACCATAGAGTTTAGTCGCCAAATGCATTTTTGAAAAAAAAAAAAATCCCCTCTCTGGCTGAACATGACCTGCCACGTTTCGAACCTAAGACCTCCAATTCTACAATTTAGCTCACTTTTGGCGACTAAATAATGGATTTAGTCGCCAATTCTACAATTTTGGGCTACTAAATTACTTTTCAGTCGCTAAAAACATATGTTCCGCCTAAAAACCTCACCTTTTGGCGACTATACCTGTTTTTAGTCGCCAAAAACGTGCCCTTTTGGCTACTAAAGTGAATTTTAGTCGCCAATTGACTGTTTTCAGCTACTAATTTTTTTTAGTAGCCAAAAAGCTTGACTTTCAGCAACCAAACTGTTTTTAGTCGCCAAAACAAGTACAATCAGCGACCAAACTGGTTTTTAGTCGCCAAAACCTTAACATTTGGCTACTAAATGTTTTTAGTCGCCAAAAACCCTAACCTTTGGCTACTAAAATTTTTTTTGTCGCTACAACCCCTATATTTGGCGACTAAACTGACTTTTAGTCGCTAAAACCATTGCATTCGGCGACTAAACTCTTTTAGTCGGCAAAAGTGACCAATTGTGGTGACTAATTTCATTTTAGTCGCCAATTGTACTACTTTCAACGATGAAAAATCTCATTTTAGTCGCCAATAGTGTTTTTTGTTGTAGTGAGTGTGGATCTCACAAATGCATTAATAGATCCCATACACACATCAAGAGAAAAAAAAAAAGAAAAAAAAGTTATGGACCTATGGGGACCCAAACATTTTTTCATAAAACCCGGCATCTAATAGAAAGTGGCGTCTCTTCGTTGCAAAAGATCTCTCTCAAGCATGGCCGAATCTACAACAACTGATGCGTCCGAAACCCTCATAGAAGCAGAGCCCTTGTAACGACCTGGATTTTAAATTCACATCGGATTGATGTATAGTGGTGCCTGTCACCTTGAAACTTGTATGGTTGTTGGACTCTTGATGTTGATGGGTTGGCAAGTGAGCTTTAACTAATATAATTGAGGACCCTTGGATGATGTTTGGAACCTTGATTGAAGCCTTAACAAGATATATAGATAAGATTAAATAAAAAGTCCCAAATTTGAGTTTGAATTTTTGACCAGCCGTCACTCTTTTGCCCTCTTCTCCTTATATACTTGGAATTTGAATGTGAGGTTGGAACCATTGGAAAGCTTATTTCCGGGGCTTCAATTTGGACACAAGAATGACCTAAAATGGAGTCCGGATGGGAGAGTTACACCTGTTCAAGGTTTCAAAATCTGTGCTGGGTGCATGTCCGCTCGAGCGGGAATAGGGACGCTCGAGCGGGTTTTACGGGCCAGCAGCTTAAAAAACGAGATTGGAGACCATTTCATATAATTTTCTTCTTATCTCTTCCTTCCTCTCCTCCATGGCCGAAACCCTAGCTACCCAAACCTTGATTTCCTCTACTTTTATCAACAAATCCACCATGGATTTTACATCAACAATGAAGAACAAATGAAGATCAAAATTTTCAACCGATTTGATTTTGGAATTTCGAAGTGATGCCCTTGACCTAGATTCCTTGCTTTCAATCTTGAGGTAGGGGTTCTAGTTCTCCTTCAATACTTACATTAATAGATAGATTTGTAGTATTTTGTGTATATAAATGCAAAATCTATATTTTGAGCATATAGAGTTATATTATGGGAATTGTGGATTTCGGATTTGAAGAGTTTAGGGTTTTATTGTTGGGGTTTAGATTATGGTGTATGGATTATGGATTATGGACCTAGGGTACATAATAAATGGGGAGATTTGAAACAAAGTAATGGGTTAAGGAATTTAGAATGTTTCTTGAAATTTCTAGATTTTTCTTGAAACCCTAGGTTGATTTTTGATGATAATCAATGATTTGGCCCAAATTGAAAGTTGAATCATGAAATTGGTAGGTTGAATTATATATGTACAAGTTTAATTGGAATTTGGTTATGTTTGAAAATTATGTTTAAAATTTGCGAATGAATTTTGTTATGAGCACTGTAAATCATATTATAATGAGAAGGAAATTGGGGGAAATGATTTATTCATGATATATATGACATAAACTCAGTTATGGAATGTTGAAATGGGATTTAAGAATCCCTCTTGAATTATGTCGAATTTTATTTAATGATGTTGAATTGAATCATGTTGCTTATGTTGAATTGTGGTGATTTTGTGGGATGGTATTGACTATGTTGAGTTTGATTTTGTGACCTAAAATGTGGATTTTTCAATAATGGGTTTAATCCCAAATCATTTTACTAAATATTTGTGGGCTTGCATAGTTATTAAAATCAAGAGAATGATTTAATGGGGTTTCTTTATGGGGATGGGTAATGTTTGGTTCTTGGTCAAAACCCTAGACATTCCAGGAGTTTTGGAAAAATGTGGAAGATGTCCATAGAATTCGTTCGAAGTAAAATGAAGCAAGAAATGAATTAAGAAAGGAAAAGACCTAATGACTAAATTATGTTTGTGTACAGGGCACACTCCAGAAGGGACAAGCACTTCGTTGTAGCACTATGAGTAGTAGTACTGTGGTCCTACATTTAATCATCGTTACTGATCTTTATTGTTAACATTCCATTTCTTGCAAGTGATTATACTAATGTTATATTGGTTGGAAGATTTTGTGTCTGTTAGTATGACTCGGAAACTACTCTATATTCCGGTTATGAGTAAGGGCTATCATTAATGTGCTAGAATCTGTAAATTATCTCATGGAACTATTAAAGTCGAGTCCATTAGGATAAAAAGCAACCCATGTTATGGAAAAGAAGCTGTGTGTGTTAAGGGAATGATTTTACTGTATTTCTGTCATCGGGAGTTAATACTATGGAATTGGTTAACGGGAAGGAATGGTAAATGTGAACTTCCCTTTTTGGGAACATGACGGTTTGGACATTCCATAATGAACCATCATAATTGGATGATCAAATAGGACTGTGGATAGTCCTAAACTGGTACGTTTTGTTTACCGTTAATAGGTATTATTAACGTCTTGTTATCTGGATGTTCACTTTATTGATTCATGATGAACAAATGGAATAATGATGCATGTGTCTTCTATCAATAAGTATTACTACGTTTTCGATATACGTAAGATGATTATTTTAGCTTGGAATAACCTATGAAGAGATTTGTGTACACTATTGGGTGATAGTATTTTTATGAACCTGGGGTTATTCTGTCCTGGTTATCCGTTCTGTTTATGATATGATATATAACGATATGATTTCTGGTATGGAACAAAGTGCTGTACGGAACTAAGTGCTGCAATGCGAGTCACCTCTAGAATCCGTACGAGCCACCTCTTGAGTCCATACATATGTGAACTGGGCTTAAAGCCGATGTGAAAGTTATGAGGCCCATGGCCGTTTTGTGAAAGATATAAGTTGTGAAATTATGAAAGATATAATTTGTGAAGATATGAAAGATACAACTTGTGAATTATGAAATTATGAGGCCGAGGGCCACTTTGTGAATTTGTGAACTTATGAGGCCGAGGGCCACTTTGTGAATTTGTGAACTTATGAGGTCGAGGGCCAACTTGTGAATTATGAAATTATGAGGCCGAGGGCTAACTTGTGAAATATGAATCTGTAACGTATGAATTTATGCATCTCAGAGGCCGAGGGCCAATCTGTGAAGTTAGGAACCGACAAGGCCGTTCTGAAATGTGTACAGAATCAGACTAACCACAGAATTTTTGCATTTACTTATGTAATTAAATGAATATGTACATTGTAAGTAAGTTAAGTTAAGTTAAGTTTTAAATTGTTTATGTACTACTGTTCACTGAGCTTGACTCACTTTGTGTTATGTCTGTTTCTGTAGGCACTCCACCTGGAGGTCAGTTTTAACCCATGGCATCCGTGCCTCTTTTGTCAACCTCAGAGTGTCCAGGCACTTAAGCGAAGGCAGCTCATTTTGCTAAGCTTTTGATTTTGCCCCCTGATTGTCTGGTTAAAGTTGATGTATATATAATTCCTTTGCCTGTCCATGTTGTTTTGCACCCAATTCTAAGGGCTGGGTCTGTATATATATATATATATATATATATATGTACGTAGCTAATTCTCTGATGCACGTCACTGTATGTTTATTTGCCTTATGTTCTGTCTGTGATCCTGGCATGATAGTGGTCGCTCAATGGATGCAGTTCTTTTATTTATGTTAATTTATATTGGTGAATGCTTCCGTTCAAGCCCCATATGATATGTATAATAGGTTTAGTGTCCGTTTTCAAATGGGTCATGCCCAAACTTTTAGGGGCGGGTTTGGGGCGTGACAGCCCTCAACTCAAGACTATTTACTTTGTGATCTAAATATGATTGATTGTCTGCAAGTAATCTGATTTAACCACTGCTTATATGTCTGTCTTGGTGAATTGAAAATATAATAGTGTAGTGAAACCTCATTTATGAATTTCAGTATTGATGGTGCCGTCATATATCAGCCGATATAAGACATGATATATTGGTGGATATGTGTATCTGAATTCCAAAATCCCGATACAGATAGGCGAATATTTATTTAAATTTTCTTATATTCTTCTGCAAAGAGATAGTGTAGTGATGACGCTTGAGTGCTTCTTATGTAAGCTGTTGGTCAGTGGGCTTTAGCAATTCAGGCTTTGTGTCTCATGAGATTGAAGACGGGATTTGGAATCACCTAATTGATCAGGATGAGATTTTCTTGAAGCAAGTTGGAGATTAGAGGCCTTAGAATTTCATGAATAACCCTTTTGGGAAATTGATTGGCCAGTTTTGGCTACATTTTGGCCATTTCCTTGACCTATTTCCTGTCTGGCCACTAAATGGCCATCACCTAGGTTGTCTTGCACTTCTTCGACCTCACCATCCAACTCTTCTCCATCTTCAACCCTTTTCTCAAGGTCTTCAAAAACTTCGTGTTGTTTCTTCCTAGCCATCACCCCAAATTAGACAGGTCCCACTGGGCGTGCCAAAAAATGTTTGCAAAAATCTGGTTTGGGTCAAATCGACAGAGAAACCAAACTTCAACAAACAACAACAGATCAGACAATTGTGGTTGGTATTATATGCATTGACAGTTTCAAGGACTTCTTTGGAGGTTGTAATGTGAAGAAACAAGTGTAAATAAATTGAAATTTGATTGAAGAACAAGTAGACTTGCCACTTAATTACAAGAATTAAATTACAAGTTCAAAATGTATAACAATCGACAGAGGAAAATTTGGCCACAGAGGCTGAATTACAAACAAACTACTCCTAAGTACAAAAGCTATTTCTAATTAAGTTATGTTATGTTACTCCTAATTCTACATGGGTTGTGAATTTTGTTGAAGGTTCTTTTCTTTTTGAACTTCCACCTTTTATATGACTTTCAATGGCCATGATGTGCTACCACGTGCCTATAACTGCCCATGAACTGCAACTGTTGCAACTACCTCTAAATTTCCTTTTTTCTTGCTGCTGCCATGTACTGCCTCCTCATTCCTCTTTCTTGGGCCACTAACTTTACCTCATTTATTCTTGGCCCTCTTTTGAGCGTGTTCGAGCCTCTGTCGACAGAAAATTTTAAACTTTTGGTGTCAACACCTCATCAACGCATCCTTAACAGCTTACGCATCCGTTGGCAACAAAGATTCTTTGTTTCTTGTCATTTTCTCCTATACTTTTTGCAGATGTTGCCTGAGCTTTTATCATGCTGATTGTAGATTTCAATAGTTTGTAGGGCAAATTTTGTACATTCTTCTCTTTTAGTACATTCCTATTGGAATGAGTATTATATGATCACCACATAATGAGTTACATATACCCATGTTTTAGAGGTACTTCAATCCTGCACTTGCCACATTTCTGTGTGCCACTAGAATCCTATCTCGAGGTCTGGTATGAACAGAAAGTAGAATGAAATTCCTACCCCAACCTTCCACACCAGCAAAACAAACGTGCCACTAAGGCATTAAATAAGGGGAGAAGATAATGGTAACGACTAAACAATTTTATAGATGCCTCAGATTCTAAAATCTATTTAATATAGAATTTACTATTTCCTCTCGGTTCGCCTTCTCACCAAACTACTAATTTCGAATGCAAAGAAGTGATCAATTCAAACTATTTTTTCTATCCTCAAATGTGTTAGACAAACTTTGCACTGCTACTAACTTAGTAATAATATTGTTCTAAGAAAAAAAAAAAATTTAGTAATAGTAGGTATAACCTAGATAGCTAATACGTAGAAAAGTTAGCTCAGTAAATCATATAGAAGACTTGAATATGGCCATTTAGCATGAATACATACATACATATTTTTACACACATAAAACTCATCAAAGCCATAACCAAAAAGATTAAATTCACTAAACAAAACATGTTCCACAAACATAGTAAGTACCATTTAAAATTAAATTTTGGAATCTCTTGTCAAATTAAAAAAGAAAAAAAAATCCGAACCAAAGAAGAACATCCAACATTAGAAATCTAATCAATGTGCTTTTATATTTGTGAAGGAACTATAGGTAGAAACCATCATACTTAGGCCTTGTTTGGGAAGACTAAATAAGTGCACTTTTTGTCTTTTTGGACAAAAAAATTGAGGTTGAAAATATGGATGTTTGGGTTAACTTTTTTTTTTTCTAAAAAAAAAAAAAAAAAAAAAAAAAAAAAATTTTTTTTTTTTTTTTAAAAATTGAATGTTGTGAGTTGTGTTTAATTGTTGTTGTTTTTTGTGAATTTTTTTTAACTTTTTTTTTTTTTTTTTTTTTTTTTTTTTTTTTATTTATTTACTTCTTCAAAGGCCTTAGAAACCTGCTCATAGCTGAAGAACTTGACTGCTGAATTTGGAACAATACATGCACAATTAGTACCATTGCCTTTAAATAATCCTCTGAAGCCCTCAGTTCTCCATATATATTTCAGGCCTAATGGAATCCATTTTTTAACTAAAATTTGAAGGGGAAAAAATCTCGAAAATAGTTTTAGGAGCAAGTCATCAAACAAGATTACATGTTTCTTAAAAAATAAAAACAAAAAACAAAAATGATGCCAAACAAGCAATTTAAGGGCCACAAAATATTTCTTTGAAACCGAATCCAATGGATTGGGATGTTGACAAACTTGTCGAGTCGAGTTAGATTGAGATCTAAGTTTATAAAACCTAATTACAATCTAATTGCATAAAACCCGGTTCCTAGCACAAATTGGTTGCAACAAAACCTTTTGAGTTGGGAGAAAATTTATAGTGAATGAGAGAAAGATCACCTAGAGATAGTCTGTCAACATAACAACAATAGCAAAGAAAAGTTATGGAATTGGAATCAAGGATCATCATCATCAACATCATCACCAACATTATCTTTGTCTTCTTCTTCTTGAAGTAGCATCATCATCATCATTCTTGAAGTATGCATGTGCAAGTGCATCAAGAGCTGATATTCTTCTAGCTGGATTCAGGCAGAGCATTTCCTGCATGAAAGTAGGCAAATTTAACATAAACTAGATGGTCTGAGAGAGAGAGAGAGAGAGAGAAAACAAGAAGAAGAAGAAAGAAGGATCTTTTTAATATATAGAGATTAACACATACTCAAATTACAAATAGAAACATCATTTTCATCAGACATTAGCAAGATCAGTAGTTGGTTACCCAACTTCTAGATGAGGACATTGAGTATGTTGGATGACAAACCCACAAATCTCTGTAAAGTACTCAACAACATACTTCATTATACCTCTTTCATTAACTGGGAATCTAATAAATATGAACAATAAACCAGTCAAACAAGGAACATGTGAAAAGAATCCCAAGACATGTGAAGTTGCATAATACAAAGGTAATTTCTTCCATTAAGAATCATATTTCCTTCGTTTGTGACTTCAACCTTTACTCTTCCCAAAGCTTTCTTCACCTGTTACAAAAATAAAGCCAAATTACCCAAATAGATTACTCAAATTTTCAACTTAACTGCATGCAAGCTGCATGAAATTGCCTTGACTGAGCCCCATTACCACGATAAAAAAATAAAATGTAGAAGATGAGGAACTTTGAAATAGAAACCAACATTGACTAAATAACATTATAATAAGTCCCCTGAAAAATCTAATTGTACATTTTTTGTCATCAAAGGTTGTAGGAGAGTGTCCTATGGCTGATGAAGTCCTAATTTCTACTTACAATTTCAAGTCCAAGCTCCTTCTTTCCCGTACCCAAATAGTCTGACATTGTTCTGACCAGTTCAACTACACTATTTGCTTCTACACCATCATTCTTCTTCTTCTTCTTCTTCTTCTTCTTCTTCTTCTTCTTCTATGTCATCAGCAAGAGAGGGGCTAGCAATATCAACAACTCCTGCGATCTGCTTTCCATACATCGAAACAACTGAAAATGTAAATCATAGAAAAACACATATATGAAAAGAAGACAAAAATAAAAAAAATAAAAAATAAAAAATAAAAAAAGAGAGAAGAAATCAAGTTGTTATAATTACTTACCTCCTCACCATCAAAGCCATCTTCACTGTTTGAGTCATTATCAGAGCTGTTGGGGTTCACATCATCATCACTGTTGTAAACAATTAGCTGAAACTTATTCTGATAAATTCGTATTAACTTCTAACTCAATTTCGAATTCGGTTAATTATTGTCTTGTGCTAACTGATGTTGCTCAATTCCAAGATGAGTAGCTCGATACACTTTCATCAACCAATTTGTCTTTCTCCCTTCATGCCTATCAAAGTGATAGTATGTGACGGACCTAGCTGAGATTGTTGCGACTTGTGCCCCAATTACAACATCATTCATTGATGAGCATTGATGCCACTCATATTGTCCTGGAATGTGAAGAACTGGTTCATGCGCAAACAAGAAGTATAAGCTTCCTATCTGGTTATAAATATCAACCATTGCTTGATTTAGGTGCGTAGGGTTCATAGGCAAATCCAGTGACAAAACCCTAAAGATGGGGTGTTCTCAAGTTCATTAATGTTGATGTTCAGAACTCTATTGAAAAAGTATGTTGTGATCAATTGTATTAAGTCCACTTGTCTAGTCACTCTCCATCCAAAGTGTATTGTGTGTAACATCCTCAAAATCCTTTGTGTTTCGACTTGAATGTCAAAACCTTGATCATCAGCTCCTTGAACATTTTCGATTTGTAATGGTGTCTTCCTATAAATTTTCAAAATTTTCCATCCTTCTGAAATATTTGCATTTGGAACCTGAGGTACTGCCTAAAGACATCTATATACCAATCAGTTTTTCGAATCTCCATTTGAATATACATGTGTTTCTCTCCTAGTAGATGATCCCCCTCATAAATGACCCCTAGGTCACGGGTTATTCCCCCTTTTACGCACATCTGCCATCTATAATTTTGTCTGTCGGGTTTCAAATCTATTTCACCTTGCAGCCAAAAATATAGTGCACCTGCTCTTACAAAAATAGTACGTAAGTCTAGGTTCATCTGTCGAGGATCTAACTAGAACTCATGTGGTGCAATCCTCAATAGTGGAGATTCAACAAAATAGATTACCAACATGCCATTAACCAACAGGACCAAATAAGTGTGAACCAAATCTCGGTCAGATATGGTAAGACTAAAATTTCGCGGTATGTCAACTAGAACAATCATAACCCGGCCTATCTCCGCATCCATCTACAAAAACAGTTACAAAATCTACAAAAATAGTTACAAAACATCATAATTTAGCTTTATTTTCCAAAGCTCAGTTGGAAAGTTCTCAACAACGAAAATAACTTTTTGGGCTGAGGTCCTCAAAACCAATTACTTGAAAAGAACATTGCTATTGAAGACAAAAAAATTAGACTCACTTTTCAAGTCCAATATGTGGCAATCAATTAGAACATTAATGTCATAGGATACTCTCCTACAATCTTTGATGACAAAAAATGTACAATTAGATTTTTAAGGGGGCTTATTATAATGTTATTTAGTCAATGTGGCTTTCTATTTCAAAGTTCCTCATCTTCTACATTTTTTTTTCTCGTGGTAATGGGGCTCAGTCAAGGCAATTTCATGCAGCTTGCATGCAGTTAAGTTAAAAATTTGAGTAATCTATCTGGGTAATTTGGCTTTATTTGTGTAACAGCTGAAGAAAGCTTTGGGAGGAGTAAAGGTTGAAGTCACAAACCAAGGAAATATGTGTAGAAAATGTCTGGTTTGACTTTGATTTGCACATGTCAATAATGAGAGAGAGTATTACCTTTTATGTCCTAATTGATTGCCACATATTGGGCTTGAAAAGTGTGTCTAATTTTTTTGGTCTTGAATAGCAATGTTCTTTTCAAGTACTTGGTTTTGAGGACTTTAGCTCAAAAGTTATTTCCGTTGTTGAGAACTTTCCAACTGAGTTTTGGAAAATAAAGCTAAATTGTTATGTTTTGTAACTGTTTTTGTAGATGGATGCGGAGATGGGCCGGGTTATAATTGTTCTAGCTGACATATCGCAAAATTTTAGTCTTGCCATATCTGATCGAGATTTGGTTCACACTTATTTGGTCCCGTTGGTTAATGGCATTGATGTTGGTAATCTATTTTGCTAATCTCCACTATTGAGGATTGCACCACATGAGTTCCAATTAGATCCTCATTAGATGGACCTAGACTTACGTACTATTTTTGTAAGAGTAGGTGCACTGTATTTTTGCTTGCAAGGTGAAATAGATTTGAAACCCGATGGACAAAATTATAGATGGCAGATGTGCGTAAAAGGGAAACAACCCATGACCTAGGGGTAGTTTATGAGGGGATCATCTGCTAGAAGAGAGACATGTATATTCAAATGGAGATTCGAAAAACTGATTAGTATATGGATGTCTTTAGGACAGTACCTCAGGTTCTAAATGCAAATATTCCAGAAGGTTGGAAAATTTTGAAAACTTATAGCATGACACCATTACAAATTGAAAACGTTCAAGGAGCTGATGATCAAGGTTTTGACATTCAAGTTGAAACAAAGGATTTTGGGGATGTTACACACAATACACTTTGGATGGAGAGTGACTGGACGAGTGGACTTAATACAATTGATCACGACATACTTTTTTAATAGAGTTTTGAACATCAACATCAATGAACTTGAGAACAACCCATCTTTAGGGTTTTGTCACTGAATTTGCCTATGAACCCTACACACCTGAATCAAACAATGGTTGATATTTATAACAGGAGAGGAAGCTTATACATCTTGTTTGTGCGTAAACCAGCTCTTCATATTCCAGGACGATATGAATGGCATCAATGCTCGTCAACGAATGATGTTGTAATTGGAGCACAAGTCACAACAATCTTAGCTCGGTCCGTCACATACTATCACTTTGATAGGCATGAAGGGAGAAAGACAAATTGGTTGATGAAAGTGTATTGGGCTACTCGTCTTGGAATTGAAGAACATCAGTCAGCACAAGACAATAATCAACTGAATCCGGAATTGAGTTGGAAGTTAATACGAATTTATCAGAATAAGTTTTAGCCAATTGTTTACAATAGTGATGACGATGTGAACCCCAACAACTTTGATAATGACTCAAATGGTGAAGATGGCTTTGATGGTGAGGAGGTAAGTAATTATAACAACTTGATTTCTTTTCTCTTTTTATTTTTTATTTTTGTCTTCTTTTCATATATGTGTTTTTCTATGATTTACATTTTTAGTTGTTTCAATATATGGAAAGCAGGTCGCAGGAACTGTTGATATTGCTAGCCCCTCTCTTGTTGATGATGTAGAAGAAGAAGAAGAAGAAGAATAGAATGATGGTGTAGAAGCAAATAGTGCAGCTGAACTAGTCAGAACAATGTCAGACTGCTTGGGGAAGGGAAAGATGGAGCTTGGACTTGAAATTGTAAGTAGAAATTAGAACTTCATTAGCCATAGGATACTCTCTTACAACCTGTAGACGCGCCCTTGGGCCTTATGCTATAGTTCGGACTCGATTTGTGTCGGTTCTTAATTTGATCTCACAATGTGCAATGTGAAATTGATAAATCACCAAAGAGTCCAAATCCGGCAAATCGTTTTGGAAAATAGATTTTTGTAAAGAAGTGCCAAACATGGACTGCTTTGCTAGATACAGAGTCGCCACCTAAATATTTTATTTTGGGGGAATTTAGGAAACCCTGACTCGTTTGCCTAAGGTCACGTGTCCGTCATCACCAAAGTTGCCTCGGCTCGGGAACTTCGGTACGATTGGGGAAGGTCAGCTATGAGCACCCCCTCTCGCCCGATCCGAAGATCGGCCTCTACTGACCATGATAACTAGTTTTGAAAACGCATGCGTTCTTATTCCGGTTAATTAGCCTAGAATTACTATGTGATGCGCGCAGCAAAACAAGTATAGACTAGGTCGCCTAATTTGGAACAAAGCATCACATATCCGTTTGTTTGAAAATGATTTGAAATTTGCTACTCACGAGTAGGCTAAAACACAGATTTCAATGAGTTGTTCCAACTCAAACAATCCAACCTTCACCCACAGGCATTCAGGCAGTAATATCATGTAAGTATATAGCCGCATGGTAGGCATGCTGTCATGTTAACATTCACACTCATGCGAGATGCTAAAGCATAAATACTTACATCGTACTCCGTGCCAAAACAATGAACTAGTCAGTAATCATGCATGATCCTAGTTCATGTTAAAAATGACTAATGCAACGCATACAAAATGTCATTAGAATAGGCTCGGCTAATCTAAGGATGACATGTGAAATGCAACAATTTGGTACACGTATTCAAGTTTGGAATTCGAAATACTATGCAGTTAGCATGATGCGCCGAGCCTGGTGCATGCAAGACTGATGAATGATGCACGCATGCACAGCATAAGGTATGCTAAATTAAACGTGCCCTAATGCTAACCATCAAAGCAGGTAAGTAAAAGGGAGAAAGAAGTGGGGGTTGAAAGACATGCACACACGCACCTACACTTAATTACAAATTCACCCTCGCTCGGAGGGACCAAAAGAATAATACAATTTAATTAACCTACAAACTAATTAAATATTACAAACAATTAACTAGTTAAGCAAATTAACTAAGCTAATTAAGCAGTAAAAATCAGCCTCGGGAAGAGGGTCCAATGCATGCACGCTTGGTTTCGCTCAGAAATCCGCCACCATGCACAAGTTGCCTCTGTTTTCCCTGCTATGCTCCTCTAAAAATGGCACAATTCCCAAGGAACACTCTCTGGACATTGTGGAACACCACCGGCCAAGGGGAATGGTCACCGGCCATGGCAGGGTGGTCATCGACCATCTATGGAGCTATCGGCCATCCATAAATGGTCGATCGGCACTTGGTGTAGTCGATTGGCCAAAGCTTCCTGCAGAACCTGTTTTGACAGTAGTAGAGGGCAAAACAAGGCATGGCAATGCATTTCAAGCAATGTTTGCACCAACCACACTCCTTATCATATTCATGACTCAAAGGAGCATGGTACTCGATTCTCGGACCACCAATCGCACATTTCAATGCGTGATGGCCCAAGGAACCAAGTTGTGCATTTTGATTTCAAATGTAATGCAAACCAAACAAACAAATGAGGCCTAACCTCTATCATACTCAATTTAAGAGGCAAGGCATGCATGTCAAATGCGACCTAAGCATGCAATCTAAACATGCAACATGAGCATGCGAATGAACATGCAAGGATGCAACTAACAAGCATGCAAAGTGTAATGTCAACATGCACACATGCAAGGTATATAACATGTTAGACAACTTAGCAAGAAATGCATGCCAAATGCAACACCATTCAAGCATACAACAACATGTCATGAACTAAGTATCTAAACATACAATCATGCATGCAAACATGGTCCATCACTTAGGCATAAAGAAGCAACTTTTAAGCACACTTAAAAGAGGCTAAACATGGGAATATGGCAAGCAATATAAGCTCTAAAAATCATGAAAAAGAGGTGCCAAACCAACTAATCAAAACAAGCAAAGCATGCATAAAAGCTTGGAATTAGCCCAATGACTTAAACCATGATCATGTGACACATGAAACAAATGATCAAAGTGAATCAAAGCAGTCTCAAATCATGCAAAAGTAAGCCCCAAAAACCACTTAGATGGCATCTAAATGATCGAATCCTAGAGGCATACACAATAGCATAAACATGGAGCATGAAACACCAAACCTCTAACACATTAAAAGGGCATCAAATGCAAGCATACAAGCACACTACAAGGACTGAAATGGCATGACAAGTGGTTCCAAACCACTAAAATGATGCAAGGATGGCATGCTAGAGGGGTCAATGCTCAAGGCATATAAGGGGGATTACATGGTAGCTATACAAAGCAAAGCATGGATGACTCAAATGACCAAAAACAGACCTTTAGCATGCTAACACATGCATAAAAGCTTCACAAAGCTAGGCCTAAATCATGCTAGAACAAGGCTCAAAGCACAAAGCATGTTAAGGCTAAAACATGGCATTACAGGACAAGTATGCAAGGCAAGCATGGTGTGTCTAAACCAAGTGAAAACATAGGTAAAACATGGAAAAATACTACCAAATACCTACTGAAACATGGCCAACATGGTCTGGTGCTCACACATGAGGCTTGAATGGCACATATTGAAGACAACAAGGAGAGCGGGTGGCCCTCTCCTTCTTGGGACCTTAAACCACTATCCTCACCACTGAAATCCCTCAAGATTTCAGTGGTGAGGAGGCCCAAACAAGGTGGTCCCGGAGCTCACCAAAGATGCACAAAATGGGGGGTCGAAACAACAAAACACCCTTAAGCAACTATTTTAAGAAATGAAAAACAAGACTTTTATTAGTTATATGCAAAGTCTAAAAACAGTTGCAAGATAGTCAAAAAATCTATGCAAAAAAGGGGAATAAAGGGTAAGAACACTCACCCTTGAAGAACACTTCCAAGATCACAAGACCAGACCTCTTCTTGGATCAAAACTAGCTCACAAAGTCCAAGATCAACCCTCTAATGTCTCAGCAACTAAGGAAAGGCGTAATGGTAGGTGTTTGTGTGCAATAGTAAGGACAAACACATACTTAACTCACAAGAGAGAGAGGTATAGAGATAGAATAGACACACACTTCTAACCCTAAAAACCAGACCTTTGGAGCTTCTTTCTCTAACCTTAGAGGAGGGAGGAGAGGCCTCCTCTTTATAGAAGATCACTCTTGCAAAGCTTACAAAACAAGCTTGGCAAGAGTGAAATCCCTCCATACACGTGTATGGAGGCGGGCAAAGGTGTATGCCAGCTAGCACAGCTGGCATAAAAATATCTACAAAAGCAGATGCACAGTGATCGGCCTGCCAAAAATGCTATTTTGACAAAATAAATGGCCGACCGACCATCCAGAGTGCCGATCAGCCAAACATCTGGCCGATGGCAATAAAACACTGGCCGGTGGCCTCAAGCCATGGCCGGTGATGTGTGGGGATGGCCCACAAGCCATTCCCTGCCCCTCCAAGGCAAAACACAAGTGTTTGGTGCAAAACCAAATACAAAACGGTCGAGTCGAGAGATCCTGAGGCAAGGCGCGTGGCCGAGACCTCCGGGAACTCAAGACGAACACAAACGTGGATGATCACCGAGTGTTCAAACGGTGACGTCCAAGTCTTGAAGACGGTCAAAAATGGGGTGTCTACAGTTGCCCCTCTTTGACAGAACTCGAAAGTCATAAGAATGACGGGAGTGAATGTCAAAGCCTAGAGACGACCCATTTTTGACAAGGCCGAAGACTTAGACAAAGAATGCAAGACAATAAAGATATGCGCCCAAAGGCAGGGGCAAAATGCAACTGATAATGCAAGAAGCCGAACATAACTTATGATCATGCAAAGAAAGCTGTAACGATGGATAACATGCGACAACTTTAAGCAATCAAAACACAAATTCAACTACATTACAATGCATAAAGGATATAAGAGAATTATGTAATTCTCGATACGTCTCACTCAGAGAATACAATACCTGCCCAATTCGTCTGGTTGCACCAGCCTCAAATGAACCGTACATACAATATCGTGCCTGAAAGAGAAAGAGAACTCAACAGGTGCAATATTGTTAGCAATCATGCATGACAATGCGAAATGAATGCAAAATGCTAATGCAATATATACAAAACTATGTATAAACAATGCAAATGATATGCAATGTATTCGAAACAATGCAAATGATATGCAATGCATTTGAAACATGATCAAATCATAAGTAGTTCAAAACCACACAAATGTCATAGAGATGATGGAGATGCAAAGTCCGTCTACCATAGAAAAGGTGCCGCAACCCTCAAACCACAATATCGGCAGTGGAATAGGCGCGTACACATGCAGAACTATGAGTAATGTAGACGGACACAAGAACAAGTAATTGGGTGGGATGACAAAAGTGGGGAATGACCCGCTAACGAAAGAACATGATCCTAAATGCTAGACTCAACAAATTACACTACAATGTAATATACACAATGGATATGGCGCGCGGGCCAAACCAAATCTTGCCTAGGAGAGGCATGTACACAAACAAACCACATCTAACACAGAAACGGTGCCGTAACCCTCAAACCACAATACCATCAGTGGAATAGGCGCGTACACATACAGAACTGTGCTTCAATGCGAAAAGTATGGGCACATACCAGACCAAGCTTAACATGGAAAGGCGCAAGCTATAGATGGATGTGATGCAGTGGATGCATGCAAGCTACAATGCAATATATACAATATGCACTGGATGGGTAAGATACAATGGATAAGGCACACGGGCCAAACCAAATCTTGCCTAGGAAAGGCATGTACACAAACAAACTGCGTCTAAAACAAAAAAGGTGCCGCAACCCTCAGACCACAATACCAGCAGTGGAATAAGTGCGTACACATGTAGAACTGTGCTTCGACATGAAAATATGGGCACATACCAGACCAAGCTCAACATGGAAAGGCACAAGCCATAGATGGTTATGATGCAGTGGATGCATGCAAGCCACAATGTAATATATACAATATGCAATGCATGGACATAAATGCAATATTTACAGTAAGATGCATGACATATGCACTATATACAAGGGAATGCATGACATATGCACTATATACAATGTAATGCATGACATATGCATTATTTGTAGTGAATGCCTGACATATGCACTAATTACAATGTATGCATGACATATGCACTATTTATTTTTGTTTTGTTTTTTGAAATGCATGAAAAGTGCATGGTGATGCGTGTTTTTTTTTTTTGATTTTTTGAAAATGCATGACAATGCAAATGAAAGGGAAAATGCGCGACAATGCATGTTTTTTTTGTTTGTTTTTCTGAAATGCATGACAAATGCATGAAAGGGAAAATGCATGACAATGCATGTTGCTCTTTTTTTTGGTTTGTTTTTCTTTTGAAAATGCATGATAATGCATGATTGTTTTTTTTTTTTTTTTGATTTTGTTTTGAAAGTGCAAAGGATGCATGTTGATGCATAATGGTGCAAATGCGTGACAACGCACATCTTTTGATATGCATGACAATGCATATGATCTTGAATGCGCGACCATGCATGTCGCTTGAAATGCTTGTGAACTCGAATGCGCGACGAAGCGCATCGCTTGAAATGCATGATAATGCATGTGAACTTGAATGTGCGATGACGCGTGTTGCTTGAGATGCATGACAATGCAACTTACCAAAAGTCGTTCGGGCACGATGAACACCGAAGGACTTGCACCTTCAGAGGATTTAAGGTCTCCTAGACCAAATACTGGGGAAGAATGCATGACGATGCAAATTATGCGAGTTACAACGTGTGTAGACACGCATAACGATGCGAGGGATGATGTGTGCTACAACGTATGCAGTCATGCAAGCACCGAAGGTTTTGCACCTTCATAGGATTTAAGGTCTCCTAGACCGGGCGTATTTAAGGTCTCGCCAGACCGTGATTAGGTGCATAATAATGCAAGTCGTGCACGTATAACTTAATGCGCGCTCACGTCAAAGCGTTGTAAAACAACGCATGTGGGACAACTTTCGAATCTTAGAAGAGACAAAAGGATACAAAAAGGACACACCGCACCCGTATTCAAGTGCTACGCACAGAAGACACGGTTTGAGGTCAAAACGGAGACCGGTTGAGCTTTGGAAATGCACTTTCTTGCACTGTCTTGAGCAATGAAGGCCCCAAACCACACATCTGACCCAAACAAGGGTGTAAGAGGCTCACCGGCCACTGGAGGAGATCACCGGCTTTCCATCGGCCATCAAAAACTTCCATCAGCCATATATTTGGCTGACCGGCCAACAGTTTGGCCGACCGGCCAAACATGCCTGAATCGGGGCAGTTTGGTCTTTTAGCCATGGGTCTTATAAAATAGGGATTTAAACCCTATTTTCTTCATTTCTTGTTGCTCGAAATCTCCTCCTCTCTCCCTCTAGACTATTTTTCCTCCTTTATTTCCCCGTTTTCCTCGGTTTTAGCTCCCGTTTCATCGTCCGATTCGCGAATACCTTCGCTTTTTGAACGTTTTGAACCAAACGAATCTTCATTTCGGTGTCTCTTTTTCGATTTCCGCCACTCGGGGCTTGTTTCCCTCGAGTTCATCTCGATCTCTATACCTTTTCCACATTCTGGCTTTTCCGGCCATTTTTCGCCCTCTCGGGGTTGACTTTTTGGTTGACCTTTCGTATTCTCACCCGGTTTCCACATTCCCAGCCATTTTCACATTCTCTTTGAGATGGCAGACGATATTCCAGGCGGTGGTGCTCCCCCGGAGGTAGATATGGACCTAGAGGCTGAGCTCTTGCCTCTTAGCGTTCGTCCATTCAATCCGGCGACCTACAGGCCGACGATTCACGAGCTGCCTCCTGACGGTCTTCGCCATTTCAGGAGCTTTGACAGGAGGGTGCCAGCGGAGCTGCTTCTGCGTGAGCCCGAGACACACTTTTCACATGGTGCTTCCGAGGTATATTCTTTCCCGATTTCATTTTCTGTAAAGTAGAATACTTAACTGCCATAGTCGATTCTGCCTTTAACTGTCTGACCCGGATACACCGGTATATCATATGTTGTAGTTGACTGTGAACACACTCGCATTGATATCTGTTCGAATTGGAACACGTGCACACACACTGCAGTTTTACCGAAACACCCAAACACACTGACACATCATACACTGTAATTCACTGCGAGCACACCGGCATCCAATGTCTATTTGAATCTGAACACGTGCACACACGCTATATCTGTACTGAACCACTTCAAATACACTGACACATCATATGTTGTAGTTTACTATGAGCACACCGGCACCCGATGTCTGTTTGAATCTGAACACGTGCACACACGTTATATTTTCATCAATTTTGAATGCCCTTCAAAACTGTATTTTGAATATTGCTTCGCAACTGTTGGCTTTTGAATACAGGGGGATTCCCATACCTGCTGGGGGTATGGGAATGTCGCCGCCAGAGGATGGTATATGGAGCTTCCGGACGCAGTCCGTCATATTGTAGACCAGGTCGGCTTCGGCGCCTTCTGCAGGGGACTTTCACAACTTACCGCGAGCAAGCCTCTCCTTGTCGCTCTGGTGGAGAGGTGGTGGGACACCACCGACTCCTTCCACTTCTCTGCCATGGGAGACATGACGATGACTCCCTATGATTTCTCGATGCTCACAGGTATCGGGGTAGGGGGTGATCCGATCCCCTTCGACACGGACATGGACGAGTGGGAGGCCGCTCAAATGTATTTGCTGGGCGCCCTACCGCCTCTTGCTCACCCAGGCTTCGTCAAATATTCATGGTTCAAGGACCACTTTCGGATTCAGCCAGCTTTAGCTGAGGAGGCGCTGATGACTCAAGAGGAGGTGGAGCAGTACGCGCGCGGCTTCCTCATGTTTCTGCTGGAGACTACTATTTTCGTCGACCGGGCAAACACCGTGCCCCTCTGTCTGCTCAGTGCTTTAGTGGACATGACCAGGATCCTACGCTATGACTGGGGTGGGGTAGCCTTGGCCACACTCTACGGGTACATGAGCTCATCCTCTCGATGCAGCGGGCAGTTGCTTGGAGGTACATCTTCTTCCTCTTTTACATTTCTGCTTTATATTTTTCAGATTCTCATTAATCGCACACATCGTGGTCTCTCAGACCGACTATATCGCACACACGGCACACATATACTCTGCTTAATCGACCGCATAATCGCACACATCAGACACTCGCACAACACACCTGCTCGCCATTTATGCTTTATTCTGCATTTTGCTTTATATGATAAGCGTACTGATATTTGCCCTGCAGTTGTGGGTCTACGCTTGCTTCCCGAGGCTTGCACCAGTGCCTGATGTGGAGACTCCTCTCGGCGTTCCATTCTCCTGACGCTTCAATGTGAGGTGTGTGCGGAGACCCTGGGAGACGTTCATATTCTTCCTCTGCTACTTCGACACCATCACGCCTGCAGAGGTATGTTCAACTTTCAGAGTTTATTTCAAGCTTCGCTTTGCACTGTATTTTCAATAACAGTAAATAACTGACTGCATATCATTTTCAGATCACCTGGCAGCCTTGGGCTCCATTGCCAGCTATGGTTCGGGAGCAGTTTGCCGGCGCTGAGGAGACCGCCCGGTTCAGGATCTTGTTGGAGTGCCCGGTCTGTCGGGCTTGGTACCTAGGTGAGCGCTTCCTATGCCAGACCTTAGGTTTACCGGAGCAGATAGTTCCGGGTCTGCCTCCTACACACATGAGGGAGACAGAGAGGTTCACTCCCGAGCAGATGGCCGATTACACGATCGGCTGGGATGCTAAGGGCTTCAGGGGCGAGGGTGACTACATAGAGTACGTCCAGACCTACATCATGCGGCCTCTGAGCAGTGGCCGTCGAGCTGAGCGAGAGAGGGCACCGGCGCCAGCAGCTAGGGTAGGAGCAGGAGCAGGAGTGGCGAGGACGGCTCGGGTCTGCAGCAGGAGTGGGACTCGGAGAGGACGGGGGGCTAGTTGGCTAGCACTGCCCACGACGATGACATGCCGAGGGCAGGGCGGGGAGACTTACCAGATCCCCATCGCTCCCCCTCCGGCTGATCATGAGTTGGTTGGATTCTACGACTTGCCTCTGGTATGTACTACTGCATTTTGCATCTTGCATCTTGCATTGTCATTTCATTTCATTTGATATTCCGCAGAATACTGATGCTTCTAACACTTTTGCAGGCTTCCTCTGAGTACACTCGTTAGTCCCTGGAGTTGACCGCCTCTGTGATGGGGATGTTCCAGCGGAGCCTCGACCTGCTGGCCATCTATGGCATTCCGATATGTTCTTCAATCGCAGTCTCAAACCATACATAAACTGTTTCACATAATTTGATGTGTCGCACTGTCAACACAACACTTCGATACACGGCCTTCACGGCATCTGATACACTGTAGCCCACAGACTGTTCACAGCATTACTCACGGCATTCATACACTGCACTCAATCACTGCATTCTGCATTGACACACTGCTCATAGCATTCATACTCTGTACTCAAGCACTGTATTCTGTATTCATAGATTGCTCACGACATTCATACTTTGCTTTGCATAGCGTACTGATGCGTTTGCCATTTGTGCTTTCCAGGCCCCATTCCAGATTCCTGCTGCAGGAGGTGCTCTGGCTGGGCCTTCTGTTCCTGCTCGAGGGCGAGATGGAAGAGTATACCCCCGCACCAAAGCGGGGCGCACTCATGTCGGGAGTAGCTCTCGGGCACCGATCCCAGATAATGATGATGAGTTCGAGGAGGAGGCGGAGGCAGAGGCAGAGTCGTCCGAGGAGGAGATCGGAGACGGCTTAGACTCAGATGATGGTGCCGATGATAATGCTCCTGGACCTTCGTCCAGGAAGAGGATGAGGATAGACCCTCAGGCCTGAGATGATCGATGCTGATTCAGACTTTTACTGCTTTTCTTCTTTTTTTTTGTTGCTTTTCTTTTTGTTGGTAGCTTGAGTACCTTGTACTGCCGCAGGCAGGTTTTTGTTTTCTCCAAAACTTTGTACTTGAAAAGATGATAAAATGAAACAAACTTTTTATCTGAAAAAGTGTCACATTGATACATTTCATACTTCGTATTGCATTGCATCATATTAAACCTTAATGTAAATGAGATTGATCTTTTGTCTGAGAATCAAACACTTGTATTGTAGTAATCAGGTAATGAACTGGCCAACAGCAAAACAACTCAAACAACCTACTGCTTATTCTGAACACACAGCCCATAACACAACGCTTGGTTTATTCTACACACAGCGGATCCGCACAGCTCATAACTGATTCTGAACACTGCTCATTCTGAACTCTGCAAAAGTTAAAACACACTCAGATGCTCCAAAAGTTCTTGCTTCACAATCCGAAACCCGAAAGCTTCGGATAGGTTCAGGCTTTCCTATTCACACTTATCGGGGGTGGACCCTGCAGTTTGTTGAAGGAACCAATCTTGCCTTGCACAAATGTGGAGAGTGGCATAGCACCCTGAGCACAAAGCGATTTGAGAAAAGGGCTTGCAACCGAGTATTGAGCCTACGACTGAACATAGTGAAAAAGACTCAATAACGAAAAAGAAAAAAAGAAAGGTAAACAACCTAAACACGACGAGACATGCTCGGAACCGACTCAAAACAAGAGTTGAGGTAAACAAAACAAAAGACATGGCATACAGACGCGTTATAAGGATGAGAGACCTCAGAAATCACGAGGAGCCAGTTTCTTCGGGTATTATTTCCCACCCTTTCTTATTTGTGATTCTCACATCACTCGGCCCTCAGGCTCTGTTTTTCTCTGAAAACCCTTTTGCTCACTTTTCTCTCAATGCACATCTCTCTATTCTTAACTCTCTCATTTTTTATATCCCTCCCAGGGTGGTTGATGGATAAACAAGAGGTTGTGGGTTCATGCCCAACACTATTAGCTCGCAGCTATCACCTCCGGCGACGTTTAGTCGTTGTTCCGGATGAAGGAGTGGAGTATCTTAATCCACCCCAATTCGTGCTTCGCACTTGGTTTGATACCTTGTTGCTTGGAGGATTTTGAGAGAGCTTTCCGCCTTTCGTTGTTAACCTCAGTTGTACCTTTGTTGGCAGGTAGAGTGCCCTTCTGGAAAGTATGCTGACGACGGGGGAAAGATAGAACACCTGACTCAACTGTGCCCTTAGTTCATCATTTTGACCATTTTTTGTTTTGGTTTTCTACTAAAACAATTTTGACCAACATGAGAGTTAGATTAACATGCTTGTTCAATTTTCTGATTTAAAATCATGTAAGTCAGGCTATGAGCACTGAAAATTTTCCTGTATGGGTCCAAGAAAATGGTCCAGTTTTAGAAAATGAAATAATTTCGAGAAAATAGTCAACCTCAGTAAAAATTTTCAAAAACTATTTTTGCAAACGGCCACTGCTCAACGAGCACGAAACTCACTCTCGAGATGTACAACCTCAGATTCGAGGCAATGGAAAATTGCCCCTTGCCTGGATGGCACTGCATGGCAACGAAAAGTTGCCCCTGGTTTAAATGGCGACTCATGGCAACGGAAAGTTGCCCCTTGTCTGGATAACGCCGCAGCATGTTGTAAATAGTCCTCCTTAGTGATGATTATAACTGAACTCTCGGATACAGAGAAGACGAAGATGGTCAAAACCAATATATGGACACAGTCGCTTTGAAAGCGTTGGGGGCTAGATTTCAAAATGAAGTTGCCTACGTATCCCAAACATGGGAATCAAGCTTCACGTAGTTCAGGTTAAGGTATGCTCGTGTATTAACCCTCACTTTTTTATGCTCTAACTTTTGCCAAGGCCGCCCTTCTGGGTTTTCAACCTTGCGAGCTTTGTTTTTCTTTTCTTTTCAATTTTTTGTATCTTTTCATTCCTTTTTCTTTTTTGCATTTTTTTCTTTTTTCTTTTTTCTCTTTTTTCTCTTTTTTGTATTTTTCTCTTGCTCTAACTTTTGCCTGGGTCGCCCTTCCGGGTTTTCGGCCCAGCGAGCCTCTCAAAGGGTAAAAGTGTAACAAGTCCATGCCAAATGGTTTTAGGGTTTTGAAGCCATCCATATCCAGGAGAGTGGCTGTTGTATTGATTTATAGAAAGATCCATCTTCGGCTCTTCGAGCACATCAGACATTTTTGCCCCTAGTTCGAGGGGCGCTTCTGATTTAGCTCTGCAAGATCCTTCTGATGAGGCCTGATTTCCTTGATCTGACTTTGGTGCCTCTTGTTCGAGGGTAGCTTCAAAATTTTCCACACAGGCCTTACGTCGCGGTTGATCGTTGAACAGTCTGAACCCAAGGTCCAAGGTTTGAAGGCAAGGGCTTAAGTCCTGAGGCTGAGAGCGATCCTAAGCTGCACAATCTCAAGAGTGATTCCACATAGGTCTTCGCAGGACTGCGCAAAACATTTCGTTTTTGAAAGTTTTTAAGAAAGCGACAAATTGCTCGCACTGAAGATAGTGTGGAACCAATCTGGATCAAGCCAGGGTCCTTCTCAGTGCTCACGTTAACAAACATGATTTCATTCATTAAAGGCTTAACACGCCTCTCTTTCTCTCAGATTGATCAAAGTTTTACAAATCCCGAGGAATTCCTTCCTCTTCGTTTTCATCACCACAGTTGTAAGGCCCCTGAAATATGTATTTACTTTTAAGACCCTAATGATGAATTATTTTCTTAAAGCCCTCATTTACTTAAATTAATTCGAATCTTGTCGGTTAGCAATTGCTATTTTTATTTTTATCGAAACAGAAATTTCTCTAACCAGATTAGGTTCCCTAACTTAATTTAATTCTACCTAGGTTGCATGTATTTAACGTCAAGCCCTCACTTTTTTTTCTTATTCAAAACTTGCCCCAAAATAGTACTTGTACCTTGTACCTTGGTATACCATCAATATTGCATATATATATATATATACAGCTAGAGGAGTGTGCCTAGAACCTAAAATGATTTAAACAATAACCCCCTCACACTTCCCCAAGAGAGGAGCCAATTTTCAAGAACCACCAACATGATGTTCTAGGAAAAAACACAACCTAGTGGCCTAGACCTAGGTTGCTAATCTCAAAACTAGTTACCTTTCAACTAAAGATCAACTATTTGATTAAAAAACCTATGATTTAGCACCTTAGTTACTCCTATCCCATTTGACACCCACCAAAATCCTAGCTTTCCCATCCATTTTCAACTAAAGGGCTTTTATGTCCTTTTACACCAAATTGCCTATATATACCACACCCCCTAGCTTGCAAACTCACACAACACACTCACTCACACACACATTTTGGTTAGAGAGAGGGAGGAGAGCAAGGAAGAGAAGTCTAGAGGAGAAGAGGAAGGAAGAAGAGAGTTTCTTGTGCAAAGCTTAGAAGGTAAGCCACCAACACAACCTTCTCTTCATTTCCTTTTCTAATGCATGTTTTAAAGTTTCTGAATAACGTTCTAGATCTGTTATTATCAAGTTCTTATGTCAAAAAAATGCTAAGGGTTGTGTATTGATTTCATCCCTCTTGTATTTTCCCCATTTTGGCACAAACCATCTTCTTTTTGTACAAATCTCTCAACTTTTCAAGGGCACTCTTTCAAACAAATTTGACAAAATAAATGGCCGACCGACCATCCAGAGTGCCGATCGGCCAAACATCTGGCCGATAGCAACAAAACACTGGCCGGTGGCCTCAAGCCATGGCCGGTGATGTGTGGAGATGGCCCACAAGCCATTCCCTGCCCCTCCAAGGCAAAACACAAGTGTTTGGTGTAAAACCAAACACAAAACGGTCGAGTTGAGAGATCCTGAGGCAAGGCGCGTGGCCAAGACCTCCGAGAACTCAAGACGAACACAAACGTGGATGATCACCGAGTGTTTAAACGGTGACGTCCAAGTCTTGAGGACGGTGAAAAATGGGGTGTCTACACAACCTTTGATGACAAAAAATGTATAATTAGATTTTTAAGGGGGGCTTATTATAATGTAATTTAGTCAATGTTGGTTTCTATTTCAAAGTTCCTCATCTTTTACATTTTTTTCCCCTCATGATAATGAGGCTCAGTCAAGGCAATTTCATGCAGCTTGCATGCGGTTAAGTTGAAAATTTGAGTAACCTATCTGGGTAATTTGACTTTATTTGTGTAACAGGTGAAGAAAACTTTGGGAGGAGTAAAGGTAATTTCTTCATTGTACCGCTTTAATTGGGCTCCCTTTCGGTGAATAGGCCGGATACCGATTCATTAAAAGTAAAAAAAAAACTTTATGAAATGATATGGAGAGTTTGATTTGCACAGAGATTCTATTTGGTTAGCAAACCAACTAGACTGTGTTGTGGTTTGACAATTGGACTAATTTGACTTTTTTTGATTAAATTAGTCAAATATATATATATATACTATAAAGTCAATAAAATAAAATGTAATATTTAAATCATAATCATTTTATTTTTTTCTCACAAAAGTTAAAAAAATTAAAAAGCCAACTCAAATAAACTTTTTAACTTCAGGCTAAAATAGATAAAAAGTCAAAAAGTCAATTCACTTCCCAAAAGAAGCCAATTTATTTGGTAGAATCCTCTTGCCATATTATTCATATTAAAAATCAAATTAATTAAACAATTATAGTCAAATGTTCATATCACATCTATACTTATCTATTTTTTTTAAAATTATTTTCAAATAATTAAAAAATAAATATATCCATTATTATTTAATCTCATACATAGTATGGGTTATATATGTTAATTTATATAGACATATGATTTAGATTTATATAAAATATTTGGGGTCGAATTTTTACGATAGTATTAATAGGTTTGTTAAGGTAGAAAGTGATGATTTTCATTAACTGGGCATATATTTAGGGTTTTTTTTTTGATTGATTCGATATTATTATAAAATTACCATAGTAAAAATGAAATACAACACATAATTAGTACAAAGCTTTCAAAGTGGGTCTATTATAATTATTATCATTAATAGGCATCCAACTATTATATCCTGAATCTATTGTTGAACTGTAGACTCGTGATTGGGTTTGTGTGGCCTGCAACAACTCTAAGTTTCATAATTTAAATTGCTTATTGTGGGGACATAATTTTTGAGTGACAACACGTGGCCGAGGTGGCACCGAAATGTCAGCCGAGGTGCCATGTGTCCTGCTCATAATGCCGAGGTAATCTTGAATAGTCCGAGGTTATCTGTGAGAATATCGGGATTCGGGATAAACGGATAAAGGACAAGAGTCTTAGAATTGGCGATGACTTCAGTTTGGATAAAGATAAGACTTTTAGAGAGTTTGTTCCAAACTAACTGGGAGTCCAAGATTAACATTGAGATAGAATCCATTGGAGCTAGGCTTCTACTAGGATTAGGTTAGTGTTGGCTATAAAAGAGAGGCACCCTCATGGGTCTAAGGTATGCTTTTTGTATTCTGAATAGTGAGTTAAGCACTTTTACTATCTTTGAGAGATAACTGACTTGATTATCGGAGTGCCTTTGGATGGACGAACCACCGCCGAAATCTCTTCTTTTTGTGATAGGTCATTCGGGCTTAATCTATTCTGCCGGTGTTCTCCAGCTGAGTACTAATTTGGCAGTGTGGTTAGAAATCGACTCACACAATGTGGTGCCGTCTGTGGGAAAGATAGGAGAATAGATGGCCAACGACGGACAAAAAGAGAAAGTTGGGAACGACATTCCTACTGGGAGTGGGAAACATATTGACCTTAACGTCAACGAAGACAACTGTAACGAAGAGACTTATGATAAGAATCACGGAGAAAAAGACATCGACAAAGAAGGAGATGTAACAAAGAAATCAGATCGAGGCAGGTATTATAACGAGGACGACCTCCAGGTATGGAAATATAGATGCCTACGGAGGAACGGCGAGATGAAGGAACTGACAAACAAACTGGCGGACCTACAATCTGTTGTGAATTTCATGATGCAGAACAACGTTATGCAACCACCATTTCCGTTACAAGATACGCCGATTCCAGCGGCCAAAAAAGATGCCCAGACAGGGGGGCATAGGACAATTCCTATGACTCCTCAGCATGATAGGACCAAGGAACACTCTCACCGGCCTTCAAGGGAGGTTGGGTGAGGAGAATCAAGAAGGGGAGATTCACGGAGGACTCATTGCACCAAAGAAGCTGATCCCAAAGAACATCGGCATGTTCAGGGGAAGGAGCCGTGTTTCGACGCAACTAATGGAGAAAGGTCCAAGAGGACTCATAATGATACTGGGAGTAGCACACCAAAAAGGTTGAAATCCGTTGATAGCCGAGCTCTTGGACAGACCAAGGAGGATCTGAGGGATTACCTCCAGAGGAAGCAACAAGATGCCAAGGTAACCTCTCCAGTCAAGCCGAGAACGCAGTTCTCGGTGCAGTTGGAAAAAATTGA
The DNA here is from genome assembly GCA_025200525.1 of Camellia lanceoleosa. Lineage (NCBI taxonomy): Eukaryota > Viridiplantae > Streptophyta > Magnoliopsida > Ericales > Theaceae > Camellia > Camellia lanceoleosa. The sequence continues at coordinate 78,388,955 of CM045771.1, read as the reverse complement.
GGCCTCGAAAAGGTTCCATATACCGAGGTTACAGATATATGACGGTAAGTTGGACCTTAACTTTCATGTCGGCTTATACCTGAACTCAATGGCATTATACACCGGGAACGAACCGTTGCTCTGCAAGTTGTTCCCCTCATCCTTTGGGGAGATCGCATTAGACTGGTTTCACAAGTTGTCGAAAGGAACTGTGAAAAGTTGGGAAGGCCTGGCCGAGATCTTTGTGGCCAGGTTCGTGACAAACAAACTACAGCCATTGAGGGTGGACGCCCTGATGGCTTTGAGAATTGGCGAGGAAAAAAGCCTTAGGGCCTATGCCAAAAGATATTATGAAGTGTTCAACCGTATACCAGGATGCAACTAGGAGGTGGTGGTCGTGTCTTTTAAGAACGGCCTGAAAGATGATTGCCTGCTTCGAAAGTCATTGGCAAAGACATTGTTAAAAAGTATGGAGGAACTTATGGCCAGGATAGAAAAATATGCCAGAGCTAAGGAGGACACACCGGGGACAAATGCGTCAAAACAAGAGAAGAAAAATGGCTCGCTGAAGCGAGGCCGATGTGATGGCAGGTACAACAAACAAGAGACAAGACTGAGGGCTACACAAGCAGTCACTACCGTATTCTGGATTCTGATCTACAAAGTCCTAGAGAGGATCAGGAACCAACCATATTACAGGGCACCAGAGAAGACTCCTGGCAAGTTTATGGGACGAAGTCTGGGGAAGCACTGCACCTACCATAATGAGAATGAGCATCTGACTCAGGGGTGCAGAGCCCTAAAGACACATCTAGAAGACCTGGTAAGACAAGGTGATTTAAGGGACCTGGTAGACGAGACCAGGACAAGAGAAGAGCAAGCAAGACTGCCTCAAGCACCGGCAGCACCGGCAGCACCAACACCGCAACCGCAGGCAGGTGGACCTCGAGTGATCAATGTGATTCACTCGAAGGTCAATGAGAACGAAATCCATGGGGAGACTCAGAAAGTAAAGCACTTACAGCATGTGTACCAGGTCCGTCAGGAAAGACCTAGGACAGACGAATGCTAGGGACCAGTGGTGTCCTTTACTGAAGACGACCTAGAGATGGTACAACATCTACACAACGATGCCTTGGTAATATCCCTCCAGATTGGAGAGTGCCAAGTGAAGTGTATCTTAATCGACCAGGGCAGCTTTTGTGACATCATGTATGTCAGATGTTACAAGGAGTTTGGCTTTCATCAAGATGATCTGGAGCAATCTAATGGTCCTATGGTCGGGTTCAATGGAACGCCGGCGTGGCCCTTGGGAGCAGTAAATTTGGAGGTGCAGGCTGGCACCAAGAAGATTAAAACTGAGTTCAGTGTAATTGACACTCCCTCACCTTACAATGCTATCCTAGGAAGGCCATGGCTGCATGCAATGGGGGCTGTTCCCTCAACATTGCACCAGTTATTGCGGTTCCCAACAGAGCATGGAATTGAGGAGGTCAGAGGGGATCAAGTGCAAGCAAAGAATTGCTTCATGGCAGCAATGAAATCTACCTACAACATACGAGAAGCAGAAACAGCAGAGATCGAGGACAAGGACGTGGAAGTCCTGAAGGACGTCGGCAAAGAGCCAGCTAAGAAGAGTGAAGAAGCCCTGAAGAAAATCCTTGTCCAGCAAGGGGATGAAGAACGCTTCTTCCTTGTCGGCTCAGGCTTGGCCGAGGAAGAAGAAAAAGAGCTAGAGACATTCCTGAGAGCAAACATTGAGGTGTTTTCCTAGACACCATACGAGATGCCTGGCATTGACCCCGAGGTCACTTGCCATAGACTAAATGTGGACAGGTCGGCCAAATGTATAATCCAGAGAGCAAGGAGGCCGACGTTGATGCATGTTGAGGCAATGGAAGAGGAAGTTGGAAAACTTCTGGAGGCCAGAGCCATTCGAGAGGTAAACTACCCAACATGGCTATCAAACACGGTCGTTGTGAAGAAAAAGAATGGAAAGTGGAGGGTTTGCGTGGACTTCACCAGCTTGAACAAGGCTTGTCCCAAAGACAGTTTCCTACTACCCAAAATTGACCAATTGGTAGATGCCACTTCAGGGCATGGAATGATGAGCTTCCTGGATGCTTAAAGGGAGTACCACCAGATAGCCATGTACCCTCCAGATGGGGAGAAGATTGTATTCATCACCCCAAAAGGGCTGTATTGCTATAGAGTGATGCATTTCGGGTTGAAAAATGCAGGAGCAATTTACCAGAGATTGGTAACTAAGATGTTTAGACATCTAATTGGCAAAACTGTGGAGGTATTCATAGATGACATGGTTGTGAAGACCAAAGAACCTGAGGGTCATCTAGAAGACATAAAGGCAGTTTTTGACATCCTTAGAACATATCGGCTCCGACTCAATGCATCGAAGTGTGCATTTGGAGTTGGGTCTGGTAAGTTCTTAGGATATTTGGTTACCAGAAGGGGCATTGAGGCAACCCGGATCATATCAAAGCCATCTTAGAACTAAAGAGCCCAACATTGGCAAAGCAAGTGTAGATGTTGACTGGAAGGGCTGCAGCCCTGAATAGATTCATAAGCAGAAGCTCTGACAAGTGTAAACCTTTCTTCAGCTTGGTGAAGAAAGCCACAGACTTCTTATGGACAGAAGAGTGCGAAGCCGCCTTGGCTGACTTGAAGAAGTATCTGACGACGGCTCCAATTCTCTCAAATCTAATACCTGGAGAGGAGCTGTTCTTATACTTGGCAGCTTCAGAACATGCAGTAAGTGCAGTAGTAGTCAGAGAAGAAAAGGGAGAGCAAAGGGCAGTTTACTACGTGAGTAAAATCCTGGCAGATGTAGAGACCAGATACCTACCCTTGGAGAAGTTAACACTGGCTTTAGTAATGGCTTCTAAGAAGTTGAATCATTATTTTCAAGCCCACAAAATTGTGGTGCTAACAGAGCATCCTTTGAAATCCCTCTTGCAACAAAGAGATCTAACAAGTAGAATAGCTAGATGGGTAGTAGTGTTGGGCCAATATGACCTGGAATTCAGACCCAGAATAGCAATCAAAGGCTAAGTCTTAGCTGACTTCGTGGCCAAGTTCACACCAGACGCCGTCATACATCAGGCTCCGTTGAGCTGAGGTCCAAGTGAGCAAGGAAAAACCCAGCTGGGGATAGCAAAACAAAGGAAGAAAGAGAAACTCAGACCCTGCAGCATTTACATCGGTGAATCCTTCCAGCTGTTTGTCGATGGGAGTTCAAACCGACAAGGAGCAGGGACAAGAGTAGTGCTAGTATCTCTAGATGGGCAGATACTAGAACAATCCATTCGTTTGGGGTTTAAGGCCTCAAACAATGAAGTAGAGTATGAAGCACTAATCGCAGGATTAAAGTTGGCAGCAGCAATGGAAGCTGACGAGGTAATAGTCTTCTGTGACTCCTAGTTTATCGTCCACCAGGCAACAGGCGAATACACAGCCCGAGATGAAAGGATGTCGGCCTATGTGAAGGAAGTGGGCAGACTAGTAGCCTTATTCCAGAATTGTCGTCTACAACAGGTTAGCCGAGATGACAACAGCCATGCCGATGCCTTGGCCAACCTGACTAGTGCAATGAAACTAGGAGAGACAAGAACAATAATGGTTGACTACTTGCCAGGACCAAGTATAGAACCACTAAACACAGAACATGAAGTAATGTGTGTGGAAATGGGACCAAGCTGGATGGATGAAATAATAGTATTCCTTAAAAAAGGAAAACTACTAGATGATCATAAAGAGACGCACAAGATCAGACTGAAGTCGGCAAGGTTCTGTTTGACAGCAGAATGACATCTCTACAGAAGATCTTTTACTGGACCCCTTCTAAGGTGTGTGCATCCTACATAGGTTGAAGACTTTCTGAATGAGATACATGAAGGAGTATATGGAAGCCACGCTGGGGACATGTCACTTGCTCATAGGGCCATTACTCAAGGGTACTGGTGGCCCTACATGCAGAAAAATGCTGAAGCTTATGTCAAGAAGTGTGAGAAGTGCTAGAGGTTTGCACATTTGATACACCAACCAGCAGCAGACTTGAACCCAGTGTCCAGTCCTTGGCCATTTGCCCAATTGGGCATGGATCTTGTTGGAAAATTGCCTCAGGCAACTGGACAAAGGAAGCACCTGCTAGTGGCAACATATTACTTCACCAAGTGGATAGAAACTGAACCCCTTACAAAAATTCAGGACGTTGATGTGAAGAACTTCATATGGAAGAACATCATCATCCGGTTTGAGATCCCAAGGGCAATAATAGCAGGCAATGGTACACAGTTTGACAGTAAGCTAATCAAGAACTTCTGTGCAAAGTATAAGATCAAGAATTACTATTCCACTCCAAGTTTTTCTCAAAGCAATGGACAAGCAGAAACATCCAACAAAGTTATCTTGGAGGGGATTAAGAAGAGGCTGCAAGCAGCAAAGGGAAAGTGGGTGGATGAGTTGCCCAGTGTACTCTGGGCATATCGGACTACGTCGAGAAGATCAATTGGGGGATCCTTATTTGCTATGGCTTATGGCACAGAGGCAGTAATTCCATTGGAGGTCGGCATCCCAGGGATCAGAACCCAGGGAGTAGAAAATGGGACCAATGAGGCATTCTTAGCCCGAGATCTGGATCTGCTAGAGGAACGAAGGGAGAAAGCAGCAATTCAGCTGGGGGCATACTAGTAGCAGCTTGCCAGGGCTTATAATAAGAAGGTCCGCCCACGAGAGTTCCAAGTTGGTGACCTCATCTTGAGAAAGGTCGTCGGCAACAAGAAGGATCCTAGAGAGGGCAAGCTTGGCCCAAATTGGAAGAGACCCTATAGAATCATCTCGATCTTAGGCAACGGGGCATATCGGCTTGAGGACAGTGAAGGCAAAGAGTTTCCAAGACCCTGAAATACTTGCAATCTAAAGTTTTTCTATCACTAAATTTTCTTTTGTTTTGTTATTAGTAGAAGTATTAATAAAGTTTTAACTTGATTTTTTTAACTTGTGTAGTATGATTGATCAGTCACCTAGGCGATGTTTCTAATTGAAATATGACGAATAACTTAGATTTATTATATGACAGAGTTTTTACTTGCATATAATAGAGTTGAACTAAGTTGGTAATGTTTCTGATTGAAACATGACGAATAACTTAGACTTATTATATGGCAGAATTCCTACTTGCACATAATAGAGTTGAACTAAGTTGGCGATGCTTTTGATTAAAACATGACGAATAACTTAAACTTATTATATGGCAGAGTTTTTACTTGCATATAATAGAGTTGAACTAAGTTGGCGATGTTTCTGATTGAAACATGACGAATAACTTAGACTTATTATATGGCAGAGTTAAATTATACTTGCATATAATAGAGTTGAACTAAGTCGAATCAACTTGAACTTACCATATCGACAGAGTCAAACACAGATTGGAACTAAGTACATGTCAATCAGATTAACAAAGAGACCACGGTTGGTAACCTCGGCCACTCTTTGTTTGAATTTGACCTTGGCGACATGGTCAAAGCCACATGCTTAATGAGAATCCAAGTGGAACTTAGGTTCACATTAGGGGGCAGAGAGCTGGAGAATGATACTTGGGAGTTAGAGTTCACAAGCTAAGGTTGGTTTAACACTTGTTGAAATTTTAAGAAAAAATTTACAAGTTGAAGTTAAGCCGAGGTTATACAAAAGGAAGATTGGTTTAACACTTGTTGAAATTTTTAAGAAAAATTTACAAGTTAAGCCAAGGCTATATTGAGAGAACTACTTATGTACTTGCCAAGATTACTACTTTGCCAAGACTTGGAAGATATTGGAAGACAAACGCCTTGATAAGTAAGAGTGAAGTGGCAAGTTGTAAATAACACTTGTGAAAATATTATAAAAAATATATTTTCAAGTGTTAGTCGAGATAATCTGCTAGTGTGTATAGTCGAAGTATTCCTCACCGAGAAGATTACACAGTTAAGGTGTATGTTGAAGGCATGTAAATTATTCCAAGTATAGAGTCATACAAGACAGTAATGGGAGGACAAACATTCAATCACACTAAAAGAAGAAATTAGGAATGCATTCAGATAAGGAAAGAAGGCACTTCGGCCTGACATTGAAGAGTAATTGTTCAGATTACAAAAGTGGCTCGTAGGCCAAGTTAAAACTTACATTGTTTCAAAAGTAAGAAAAAGTACAAGGTACAAGAAATAAAGAAAAAACACCAAAATAAACTACTGGGCGTTGGCGATGAGTTGTGTCTCACCCCCAGAAGACAGTTGGGAAGACTTCTTGGTAGCCTTCTCAACCGCGAGCTCAACATCGATCTCTTGAAGAGTCTGGTCGATGCTCTTCTTGGCAATAGGCCCATCAGATGTTGTCTTCTCAGGGGTAGCATCTTTGGAGACCTCACCATCCTCATCCCGAGACAAGTCTACAACTTGCTCATTCAGAGTAGGGGACTTGGCCCCAGCAGCTTCTTTTTTCTTCTCGGCCTCAGCCTCTTCCTCGGACTCAGCCTTGTCCTCGGATTGGCTTGGAGTAGGGAGGAATGGCAGGATGAGGTTGTTGGCATCTTTGAGGGGAGAGTCCTCAAGGACAGCTAATTTCTTCACAGCAGCCATCCAACCAAGGGTGAAACCCTTGTTGCATGCCTGCTTCACTTGTCTCTTGTAATCTTTCTTGACGTCGACTGCCCCCTCGGCGTACGCCTTCTCATCAGCCGCCTTGATCTCAGCATCTTTTGTGGCCAGGGCAGCCCGGAGCTCGGCCTGGGCTTCAGCAGTTTTCATTTGGGCCTCTTTCTTTTTGGCCTCAAGGACCTTAGCAATGGCCTCGGCAACATCTGCCTTTTCCTCGGCCTCGTCCTAAGCAATTTTGGCAGCCTCAGCCTGATCTATCAAGGCCTTCATTTTGCTCTCTGCCTTGTTAAGGGCCTTTTGCAAGCCAGCAGCCTCCTTGGTTTTATTCGCCAACTCCTTCTTAATGTTGAAGGCTTGCATTGCGAAGGAGTGGCCATGCTGGATCGCCTAGAAGGAATGGACAGGACAAAAAGTTAGAATTTTTTTCTAAGTACAGAAAAATAGAGAATGTAGAGCACCAAGTTTGAGGGGCTTACTTGTACGGAATGCTGCAACATTAGAGCGAAATTTTTGTACTCGCTCATCTTGGTGTTGCGATTAAGATCGTTGGGAAAGAGCAAGGCGGTAGAAGGGGCAATGCCGACTTCAATGTCATCGGCGCTGTTGCCAGCTCTGAGTGGCTTGTCCTCGATTGTAATTGCAGAAGCCCAAAGGGCATCAAACTTCAAAGAGCCTGAGGTTGTTGCTGACTCGGACCTCGGTCTCTTTGACCTGGTTGATTCGGAGGGTGCAGCCTCGGCGGGCCTCTTCTCGGTGGCGGAGGCATTTTTTTTTGCTTCAGTTATCTTGGAGATCAACAAGGTATCCTTAGAGTCAATCTGAGTCACCGTTGCCTTGGGTTAGGCTTTTTTCAGCCTTTTAGGCTTTGGCTTTGGCTGAGATGGTTGTGCGGAGATAGTGGTGGGGATGTCGGCTAGAAGGTCGTCTGCTACTACCTTCTTATGACCCATCTTGGCGGCGGCAACGGTTCGACGTCGGCGTTTGCATTGGGAAGGTGGGATTAATTGTGGAGCCGATATAGATGGTTGTTCTGTTGGATTGGATGCTGACCCTTGGTCAGGCCTTGATGATTCAACTTGTGGAGTTGTAGCTGATGGAGGCGACTTGCCCTTTTTTGGGACGTCGAGCAAGGTGGATTTGTACGTTGGGATGTAGTTGAGCAGCAAGGGAGCTTTCCGCTGCTCAATTGGCAGACCCAACAGCTTTTTGAGGTCCTTGCTGGGAAAGGACTTTCGAAAATCTTTTGGTGGTTGAGGAAGAGCTGCAAGAAAAAAAAAGACATTAGCACATATGTAGAAGGAACAAAGTGTTAAAGACTTGAGAGCAAGGTGACTCTTGGCTCTTACCATCACCCTCTTTAAAAATTGATTGGCTCAAGGGGTAGAGATGGAGGTCCTCATCTGGTGAGAATTCCCAGTTGCTTGAGATGATGAAATAATCGTCCCCGACACCTTTGTTGGAATCAGGGAGGTCGGCGATGAGTTTGTATTGGGTCGACCTCGGCTTAAGGTAGTAGATATAGCCTTTTTCTAAACTAAGGCCACACATGGTGTAGCAGTACTGGATATCGGCAAGAGTAACCCTAGCATTCTCTTTTTTGGCTAAGGCTATTATGCCATTGATAACTTGGTAAGAGTTGATGGCGAGCTGCATTGGGTTCAATTTATAGTAATGGAGGACTTCTCGAAAAAGGATATCAAGTGGAAACCTGAGTCCACATTCTGTGAAGGCTATGATAGGGAAGGGCATGAAGTTCTCGTTAGGTATGATGGAGTCCTCCTCCCCTGCCAACCTGAGATGAACGTTGACAGGGATGGAAAACTCATGCCTGAAATATTCTAACTTGGTTGGGGTGTCTACCCTATACCTCCACATACCCATGATGTTGGCTTAAGGGGAAAGTATTGGATTTCATAAGGAAGTGTTTTGTAAGGGTTTGAGGGACCTCATCCAAAAATTGCAAGTGTGTTGGGGCAAAATTTTCTGGAAGATCTAAGGGGAATTCGTTTAAGTTTTTCCTAAAATTTGTGAGTTCTACAACAAATCCCAAACCTAAGCCTATGTAAACAAGGACTGAAGGCAAGAATCTGGAAAAGAACACAGAAAACAAAAACAAGAACAGTGATTCAGAATCAAGAATAGTGATGAACTATTAAGAACATTGTGGCAAAAATTAGCAAATATGTAAGCAGTGTGTGTATACTCAAGAATGGATTGGGCAAAAACAGAATCATGAAACAAACATGCTCGATACATGGTGGAGTTCAAGATACAAATTAACGATCAAAGACATGAGCAAGTATGCAAAGGCAACGTGTACAGCAGTGGAGTTCTTTAGAGTAAAATAAGAAATTGAAATAAGAGGAACAGTGGCTTACCGGGAAGAAAAAGGCCGGTGTGAAATACGCCGGTGTCAGACGGTGGCAGTGAGCGAAGAAGTGCAGCAGAAGCCTCACTAGAGGGGGAGAGCGAAACTGGTTGCAGAAAGCTTCGCGAAAGCAGCAATGGAGGATTTGAGAGAGAAATTTTGAATGAGAACGGAGATGCAAAAGTGAAAAGATGGAGAGAGAGAAGTGATTTTGATCAAAACCACGAAACGGCGACAAAATTGCAATCAGTATGCTTAGGGCGACGTGCTTGTCAGACGGCGCACGCACGAGCGATGCGACTTAATGTCACGTGTTGAGTACGGTCCAATGGGGGAAAGACACGTGGGAAAAATGGTTGGGTTGCTGTGCGTGACAGCTCATACGCATGTTGAATCTCTTAAAGTGCTTGGTTTAATGAAGCAAAGACCTCGGCTAGGAGGATGATCTCGGCTAAATAATTTGAACTGACTTGATTATTTGTTCTAAGGCATTGGTGAAAATAGATTACAGGTCTTGGTCATATGGGGCCAACGAATGATGACCTCGGTAATGAAGGATAAAGCGAGCTTAGCCGACGTGCTAAAAGGAAGAAATGATATAGGTTTCATCACCTCAAGATGCCGAGGTAATAGAACCTAAGGGGCAGTTGTGGGGACATAATTTTTGAGTGGCAACATGTGGCTGAGGTGACATCGAAGTGTTAGCCGTGGTGTCACGTGTCCTGGTCATAATGCTGAGGTAATCTCGGATAGTCCGAGGTTATTTGCGAGAATACTGGGATCCGAGATAAGCGGATAAGAAACAAGAGTCCTAGAATTGGCAAGGATTTCAGTTTGGATAAAGATAAGACTCTTAGAGAGTTTATTCCAATCTAACTAGGAGTCCAGGATTAACATTGAGATAGAATCTATTGGAGCTAGGCTTCTACTAGGATTAGGTCAGTGTTGGCTATAAAAGAGAGGCACCCTCATGGGTCTAAGGTACGTTTTTTATATTCTGAATAGTGAGTTAAGCACTTTTGTTATCTTTGAGAGATAACTGAATTGATCGTCGGAGTGCCTCCGGGTAGACGAACTACCGTCGGAATCTTTTCTTTTTGTGATAGGTCGTTCGGGCTTAATCTATTCTGCCGGTGTTCTCCAGCCGAGTACTAATTTGGTAGTGTGGTCAGAAATTGACTCACACACTTATTTTATAGGATTTTTTTATGTAGATTATTTATAAGAAAAAAAAATAGATTGATTAACGTATATTTGTCTTAAAATAATAGAAGACACATAATTTTAAACATAGATAATTTATTTTTAAGATAAACGTGTGAGTGAATTTCTGACCACACTGCCAACTCAGTATTCAGCTGGAAAGTACTGGCAGAATAGATGGCACCTGGATGACTTGCAACAGAAAGAAGAGACTCCGGCGGTGGTTCGTCCACCCGGGGGCACTCCGATGATTAAATCAGTAATCAAGTATCTCTCATAGATAAATCAATGGTGCTTAATTCACTATTCTGAACATAAATTGTGTACCTTAGACCCATCGGGGGTGCTTTTCTTTTATAGTTAACTCAATCCTTGTCCTAACAGAAGCCTAGCTTCAATGGACTTTGGCTTAGTGCTTATCCAGGACTCTTCAATAGATAGAGATAAACTCCCTAAGAGCTTTATCCTTATCCAGGCTGAGTCTCCTCATCATTTTAGGACTCTTGTGCCTTATCCGCTTATCTCGGATCCCGATATCTTCGGAGATAACCTCGGCTTTGCCGAGATCACCTCGGCATCTTGACCAGGACACGTGGCACCTCGGCTGACACGTCGGCGTCACCTTGGCCACGTGTTGGTACTCAAAAAATATATCCCCACAACTGCCCCCTAGGTTCTATTACTTCGGCATTCTGAGGTGATGAAACCTATATCGGTACTTCCTACCAGTACGTCGGTTTAAAGTATCTCAGTCGAGATCATTGCTTAAGGCCGACATGTCTCTTTGAAGAACAAGGATCCCAAGAGCTCTTCTCAAGCGTATGAGCTGTCATACATAATAACTTAACCACTTTAGCCACGCGTCTTCCCCTTATTGGATCGTACTCTGGACGCGTTTGCAAGTTGTCTCGCGCCTACATGCGCCGTCTGACGCATTCATTGTTCTAGGTGCATTACTTGCCCTTTTTTCTGCCGTTTCAAGTTTTTGACAAAACTTGTTTCTTTCCCCCGTCTTTTCACTTTACATTGTTTCATAAGCTCTCCTTCTCTCTAGCTTTTTTAAAGCCTCCATTGTTCAAGCTTCCACAGCTCTACGACTTGCTCCGTTTACCCCTTCCGGCGTGATTTTCACTGATCTTCCACCTTTGCAACTGTCGTCAGACTTCGGCAATCCCCATTCTGGCTTCTTTTTTTCTGGTAAGCCTCTGTTCCTCCTGGTTTTATTTCTTGTTGCTCTCCAAGAAATTTTGCTTCATCATTTAGTCGCCATTGCTGTTTTACTCAAGTATTTGATTTATGAATCACATATCTGAGTGTGTTTATTTCATGACTTTGTTATTTGCCCATGTCTTGAATACACACTGCTCACAACTTTTCTGCACTTTTGCCACTATTCTTGACCTTATACCCTTTATACATACAATGTTCTTGATAGTCCATCTTTTGTTCTTGATTCTGAAGCACATTCTTGCTTTTCTGTTTTTCAGATTCGTGCCTTCAATCCTCGTTTCCATAGATCTAGGTTTGGGGATTTGTAAGTAGAACCCATTGAATCTAAGAAGAACTGAAACGATCCCCACAAATTCTTACCCAACTCTCTTTTAGGTTTTTGCCGAGGTCCACATAACCTTTTCAGAACACCTTCTTTTCTGAAATCCAGCTCCCAAACTTTAAGCCGATATCATGGGCATGTGGAAACATAGGGTAGACACCCCATCCAAGTTAGAGTACTTTAGGCGAGAGTTTGACATCTCGGCCGAAGTCCATCTAAGGTTGGCGGGGGATGATGACTCCATCATGCCTACAACTGATTCTATGCCCTTCTCTGTGATAGCCTTTATTGAGTGCGGACTTCGGCTCCTACTGAACACTCTTTTTTCGTGAAACACTTCACTATTATAAGTTGAACCTGATGCAACTTGCCATCAATTCCTATCAGATCATCAATGGTATCATAGCCTTAGCCAGACAAGAAAACGCTAGGATTACCTTAGCCAATATCCAATACTGTCGCACCATGTGTGGCCTCAAAAAAGATACGGGCTATGTTTACTACCTTAAGCTGAGGTCCACAGAGTATAAAATTGTTGCTGACCTCCCTGACTCCATTAAGGGAGCTGGGAATGACTATTTCATTACCTTGGGGAACTGGGAGTTCGCTCCAGACGAGGACCTCCATCTCTACCCTCTTCCTCGATCAGTTTTTGTAGAGGGCAATGGTAAGAGCCCTGTGTTCATACTAACTTGTTTCTAAAGTCTTCAATACTTTATCTGTTTCTAATTTCTGTTCTTCTTGCAGCTCTTCGTCAGCCACCAAAAGGCTTCCGTCAGTCTTTCTTTCCCAGCAAAGACTTGAGGAAACTTTTGGATTTGCCAGTCCACAAACGGAAGGCCCCTCTTCTACTTAATTTCATTCCTACGTATAAGTCAGCTCTTCCCGACGTCCCCAAGAAGAAGAAGAAGAAGAGTCTGTCTCCTCCTTCCGCCATAACTCCTCAAGCTGCCTCTACATCGAGGCAAGATCAAGGATCGACTTCTGATCCAGCCGAGCACCCGTCTACCTCGGCTCCATATCTGATCCCACTATCTCAATGACAATGTCGGTGATGATTTGTTCTTGCCGCCGAGATGGGCCGCCAAAAAGCAGACGCTAAGGATCTTTTGGCCAATATTCCTGACTCAGTTGATGCTCAATCAGCTCCAACCCAGCCTCCAAAGCCAAAGCAAAAAAGGATCAAGAAGGCTCAGCTAAAGGCAACGGTGACTCAGGTTGACACTGAGGACACCTTGCCAATCTCCAAATTGGCTGAGAGCGATAAGTCCCAATCTGCTGCTGAGAAGAGGCGTGTCGAGGCCCAACTATCCAAGTCTATCCGATCAAAGAGGCCGCGGTCATCCGCTGCAACCACCTCGAGGTCTCAAAAGCATGATTTCCCCTCAGCCCCCAAAATCACGTTGGAGGATAAGCCAGTTATGGATAACGATAGCGCTCATGACATTAATGTCGGCATTGCCCTTAGTATCGCTCTGCTTCTTCCCAGCGATCTCGACCGAAATGTCGAGTTGAGCGAATATGAAAACTATACTCTGATGCTCCAGTGCTCTGTTCAAGTAAGTGTTTTTATTTGGTAATTTTTTCATTCTTTTTCTTCATTTCATACTTATAATATTTTCTGATAACTTCTATTCACTTTCAGGCCATCCATCATGCTCATTCTTTCTCAGTACAAGCCTTTGAGAATCGGCAGGAGTTGGCCGACAAGAAGAGGGAGGTCTCCAGTCTTCAGAAGTCCAATAAAAATTTGCAATCAAAGATGAAGACCTTGGAGGATCAAGCCGAGGCCGCTATCAAAGCTCAAAATGACGCCGAAGAAAAGGCGGAATTTGTTGAGGCCATCAAGAAAGTTCTTGAGGCCGAAAAGAAGGAGGCCGAGGAGAAAATGGCCCAGGCCCAAAAAGAACTGCAAGAAGCCTTGGCCACGAAGGATGCCGAGCTCCAGGCAGTTGATGAGAAGGGCTACAAAGAGGGGATCGCCGATGTCACAGCGGACTATGAAAAACAAGTGAAGCAGACATGCAACAAGGGTTTTACCCTTGGTTGGATGTCTCTTCTGAAAAAGCTTGAAGTCCCCGAGGACTCGCCCCTTAGGAACGCCGACATCATTCCTCTTCCATTCCCTCCAACTCCAAGTCAATCCGACGATGAATCTGAGTCTGAGGAGGAGACCTTGGTAAGGAAATCAAAGGAGGCTGCTGGGACCAAGTCCCCTTCTCTGAATGAGCAAGTCCTGGACTTGACTAATGATGAGGAGGGTGAGGAAGTCCCTAAGGATGCCACTCCTGAGAAGCCGTCATCGGACGTGCTTCTTGCCGAAAAAAGCCTCGATCTGACCCTTCAAGAAATTTATGCTGAGCTCACGACCGAGAAGGATGCCGAGATGTCTTCCCAACAATCGTCTGAACTTCAAACCCAACCAACTGCTGTTGCTGAGGAGTCTTAGCTTTATGTTTTTCCCTTCTTTTCTTGTACTTTGTTTTCTTTTTGAAGTAATGTAAACTCTTTACATCGCCGATGTGCTTTTAATACAACTCTTTTGTTTTTGAATGCTTGCATGTTTGCCTTGTATGCTTCCATACTTAGAATATTTTGCATATCTTTAATATACACTTCAATCCTTGTGCAACCTTCTTGGGGTGACACACCTCGGTTATACAAACTAATGATTTACCTTGGCAAGTACTCAAGTACCTTTCTTGGCATAGCCTTGGTTTCACCTTGTAAATTTTTTCATAAAATTTCAACAAGTGTTTAACCTTAGTCTAACTTGTAAACTTTTCTCAAGTTTCAACAAGTGTTAAACATCATCTCGGTTTAACTTCAACTTGTAATATTTTCTCAAGTTTTAACAAGTGTTAAACATGATCTCGATTTAACTTCAACTTGTAAACTTTTCTTAAGTTTCAACAAGTGTTAAACATGATCTCGGTTTAACTTCAACTTGTAAACTTTTCTCAAGTTTCAACAAGTGTTAAACATGATCTCGGTTTAACTTCAACTTGTAAACTTTTCTCAAGTTTCAACAAGTGTTAAACATCATCTCTTTTTCTCTCTGCCCCCTAATGTGAACCTAAGTTCCACTTGGGTTCTCATTATAGATGTATTTCAAAAACAACGTTATGTATCTTTATCAGTCACAAGTGTATAAACATGTAAACAAGCGAAAATTTTATTTATGTACTTCATTTTATATATCAAAGTTTTAAGTATGTTTAAGACTTCTTTTAAGTATCTCAAAGACTTCTTTTAGGTCGGCTAGATGACCCTCAGGTTCCTTGGTCTTTACGGCCATGTCGTCGATGTAAACTTCCACCGTTCAGCCAATCAGGTGTCTGAACATCTTGGTTACCAATCTTTGGTAAGTTGCTCCTGCGTTTTTTAACCCAAAGGGCATCACTTCGTAGTAATACAACCCTTTTAGGATGATAAACGCAGTCTTCTCTTCGTCTGGGGGGTACATGGCTATCTGGTGGTATCCTTTGTAGGCATCCAGGAAGCTCATCCTTCCATGCCCTGAAGTGGCATCCGCTAGCTGGTCAATCTTGGGTAGAGGAAAGCTGTCTTTGGGACAGGCCTTGTTCAGGCTAGTAAAGTCCATGTAGACCCTCCATTGACCATTCTTCTTCTTTACCACCACTGTATTAGACAGCCATGTCGGGTAGTTAACTTCTCTAATGGCCTTGGCCTCTAGAAGTCTGTCTACTTCTTCCTCCACTACCTCGACATGCATCAACGTCGGTCTCCTTGCTCGTTGGATTACAGGTTTGGCCGACCTTTCAACGTTCAGTTTATGGCAAGTGACCTCAGGGCCAATGCCAGGCATTTCGTAAGTCGTCCAAGCAAACACCTCAATATTTGCCCTCAAAAAAGCTTCCAAGTATTTTTTCTCTTCTTCGGCTAAGCCCGAGCCGAGAAGAAAGAAGCATTCTTCATCCCCCTCCTGGACGAGGATTTTCTTCAGTGCCTCTTCACTCTTCTCGGCTGGCTCCTTGCCGACATCCTCTAGGACCTCCCCGTCCTCGCCTTCGATCTTTGCCTTCTCTGGTTCTCGTATGCTGCAAGTTGATTTCATTGCTACTATGGAGCAATTCTTTGCTTGCAGCTGATCTCCTCTGATCTCCTCTATCCCATGCTCTGTTGGGAACCGCAATAGTTGATGCAATGTTGGGGAAATAGCCCCCATCGTATGCAACCATGGCCTTCCCAAGATAGTATTGTAAAGGGAGGGTGTGTCGATTACGGTGAACTTTGTCTTTATCTTCTTGGTGCCAACCTGCACCTCCAAGCTTATTGCTCCTAGTGGCCATGTCGGCGTTCCATTGAACCCGACCATTGGGCCGTTAGATTGTTCCATATCATCTCGGTGAAGGCCAAGCTCCTTGTAACATCTGGCATACATGATGTCACAAGAGTTGCCTTGGTCAATGAGGATGCGCTTTACTTGGCACTCCCCAACCTAGAGGGATACTACCAAGGCATCGTTGTGTGGGTGTTGGACCATCTCAAGGTCGGCTTCAGTGAAGGACACTACTGGTCCCAGGTATTCCTCTGCCTGATGTCTCTTCCCCGACTTGGTAGACATGCTGCAAGTGCTTCACCTTCTGGGTCTCTCCCCTAATTTCGTTCTCGTTGACCTTCGAGTGAATTACATTAATTACCCGAGGTTCTCCTACCTGAGGTTATTGTGCTGGGGGAGGCAGAGCTGCTAGTGCCTGAGGCAGTCTTGCTTGTTCTTCCCTTGTTCTGGCCTCATCGACAAGGTCCCTCAGATGGCCTTGCCTCACTAGGTCTTCCAAGTGTGTTTTCAGGGCTCTGTAGCCCTGAGTCATATGCCCATCTTCATTGTGGTAAGCACAATGCCTGCCAAGGTTTCTTTCCATAAATTCTCCTGGTGCCCTCGCTGGTGTTCTGAAATAGGGTTGATTCCAAATTTTATCCAGGACTTTGTGAATTGGGATTTGGAACACAGTTGTCACTGCCTGTGCAGCCCTCAGTTCTGTCTCTTACTTGCCGGATCAATTGTTACCTCGGTCTCGCTTCGGCGAGCCGTTTCCTTTCTCTTGCTTTGTCTCCTTAGTTCCTGATGTATTTTCCTCGGCTCTGGCGTATTTTTCAATTCCGGCCATGAGCTCTTCCATGCTTTTTGGTAGTGTCTTTGCCAAAGACTTTCGTAGTGGGCAGTCGTCTTTTAGGCCGTTCTTGAAAGATACGACCACCACCTCTTGATTACATTCGCGTAATCGGTTGAACACCTCATAGTATCTTTTTACACAGGCCCCAAGGCCTTCATCCTCACTGATCTTTAGAGCCATCAATGCGTCCACCCTTAATGGCTGTAGCTTGTTTGTTACAAACCTGGCCACAAACATCTCGCCCAGGCCTTCCCAGGTCTTCACACTTCCCTTTGGTAGTTTGTGAAACCAATCTGATACAATCTCCCCAAAGGACGAGGAGAACACTTTACAGAGCAACGGCTCGTTCCCACTATACAATGCCATTGAGTTCAAGTATAATCCAACGTGGAAGTTGGGATTTGACTTACAATCGTATATTTGGAACCTCGGCATACTGAATCTCTTCGGCACCTCAAATCTGTCCAACTCTACTGAGAATGGTGTTCTTGGTTTAACAGTGGATGTTACCTCGGCATGATCTTGCTTCCTCTTGAGGTAATCTCTCAAGTCCTCTTTAGTCCGGCCAGGAGCTCGGTTGTCTCCTGACTTCAATCTTTTTGGAGCATTGCTCTCAGCTTCGTTGTGAGCCCTTTTCGATCTTTCTTCGTTAGGCGTGTCGAAGCACAGCGCCTGCCCCTAAACATGCCGATGTTCTTTGGGGTCTGCTTCCTTTGTGCGATGCGTCCTATGTGATTCTGCCCTTCTTGACTCTCCTTGTCCGACCTCCCTGGAAGGTTAGTGAGAGTGTCTTTCGCTCCTGGTGTGCTGAGGGGCTATGGGGATTGTTTTTTGCCCTCCCTTCTGGGCATTGGCCGCTGGAATCGACGTGTCCTACAGTGGGAATGGTGGCTTCATGATGTTGTTTTTCATCATGAAATTGACGACCGATTGTAGGTCTGCCAATTTGTTTGCCATCTCTTTTACCTCTTCGTCCTTCCGCAGGCATCTATCCTTCCATACCTGGAGGTCACCCTCATTGTAGTACCCACTTCGATCTGGCTTCTTTGGTGCGTCGCCATCCTCGCCGATGTCTTTCTTGCTGTGATTCTGGTCACGAGTTTCTGTATTGCCGTTGTCTCCTTCAATGTCAAGGTCGATAGGTCTGCCACTCCCAGCAGGAGTGTCGTTGTAAACGTCCCCGAACGTCCCAGGAGGGAATTCTGTTCAGTTCATTTGGGCTCACTACAGTTCAGGACTCAAAGTCACAGTCCTGTATCTAATCTCGCAGAGTGCAATGTAAGACCGATGAATCATCAAAGAGTCCAAATCTGGTAAATAGTTTTTGAAAATAGATTTTTTGAAAGAAGTACCAAACATGGACTGCTTTGCCAGATACAGAGTCGCCACCTAAATATTTTATTTTGGGAAATTTAGGAAATCCTGACTCGTCGCCTAAGGCCACGTGTTCGTCATCAACAAAGTTGCCTCGGCTCGGGAACTTGGGTACGATTGGGGAAGGTCACTTCGTGAGCACCCCCGCTCGCCCGATTAAAGATCGGCCTCTACTAACCATGATATTTAGTTTTGGAAACATTATGCGTTCTTATTCCGGTTATTAGCCTAGATTTACTATGTGATGTACACAACACACAAGTATAGACTGGATCGCCTGAATTGGAACAAAACATCTCATGTTTGTTTTGAAAACGGTTTGCTACTCGCAAGTAGGCTTAAAATGTGGATTTGCCACCCTCAAGTGGGCTTAGAAAACATGATTTTGCCACTCGCAAGTGGGCTTAAAACTCGAAATGATTTACTCCAATTCAGATAATTCAACCTTCATCCACAGGCATTCAGGCAATTATATCACATAAGCATATAGCCTCATGCTAAGCATGCTATCATGGTAGTCACTCACACACATGCAAGGATACTAAAGCATAAACATTTACTGAGTACTCCGAGCCAAAGAAAGAAGTTGATTAGAAAACATGCATGAATCCTAACTATGCTGAGATGCCTAATGCAACACATGCAAGAATGCAACTAAGATAGGCTCGGCTATTCTACAATGGCATGTGAAATGCAACACTTAACATGTATTCAACTCGGAATTGAGATACAATGCAGTTAGCATGATGCGCCGAGCCCAGTGCATGCAAGATAGATGAATGAATGCAAACACGCGAACATAAGTATGCTAATTGAAATATGCCCTAAACTAACCATCATAAGCTGGTAAATAAAAGGGAGAAATACGTGGGGTTGGAAGACATGCATCACACACACGTACACTTATTACAACATTGCCCTCTCTCAGAGGGTCCGAATAAATAATACAGAATCGAATTAACTAATTATTACACAATACTAACTAATTAACAAACTAGCTAAGTAAGCATGTAAACTAAATGAATGTGACTGCCTCGGCTCTGTTTTGGATGACAATGGATGCATGCATGCTCGAGTCACTTCGTCGGGAAATCCATCGTGATGCCTCGTCTCACCTTTGTGTGCAATTGATTTCAGAAACTTGCACAAACCTCCAAGAGACTGAAACTCCACCCTGGAAGACTGTGGGAAGGCTGCCGACCAGCCCTTGGCCATGGAGACCACCTGCCAACGACCCCTTGTGGTGGAGACCAAAAGAGGTGGTCGGCCTACCAGAAAAGCTGGTCGGCCAACCACTTTCTGCCCCTGGATTCTGGTTTTTCTGCAACAAAGGCAAGAGGGAGAGAAAACAAGGTATTTTCAACATATGTGTGCAAGACCACTCTCCTCGTCATTGCATAGGCTCTAGGGAGTGTAGTTCTCGATCCCCGGGCCACCAATCACGCATCTCGATGCATGATGGCCGAGGAGATGAATTGTATGACTCAATATGACATGAATGCACAAATGAACACCTAAAGCCAACAACTCTATCACGGGTAGTCAAGAATGTCGGCGACCGGGAATCGAGACACGTTTCGCCACTTTGAGTATGAAATGTCCCTCGTTTCCCGTGTTTGGACTAATTCCTACTCCAAACACAATGCAACAAGTTGAATGGCATGGCACAATGCAACTCTAGCATGCAACCTAAATGCAATGGAACTAAGGCATGCAAACATGCAAGCATGCAACTCTAGCATGCAAACATGCAAACATACAAAGGGGTGAACATGCAAGTATGCACCTAGCATACACAATGCTAAAGCTAAAATGGCATACTCAATGCACATGGACTAAACAATGGCATACGCAATGCACTTACGGAGACAAATGATGAGATGAACAAGGCATACATAATGCAATGGCCAATCATGCAACAACATAGACTATATGGCATACACGATGCAAGATGGACTTAAACTAAAATGAGTGGACCTCAGCCACACTCAAATCAGTGGCCATACGTGATGGAATTAGGCAATGAAACTCATGCAAATATGTACCAATGCAAGGGACCGATCCTAAGGCACCAAATGCCACTCTACCAAAGCATGGCCAGGGATGAAATATGGCATACATACACACAAATTTCAGCTCTGAAACATGATGCACAATGGTCCCGAATCATGCAAACACTTCACACAATGCATGCTAGATGTTTCGAATACTGAAACTAGTGAAGCGAATTACACTAGAGGCATACAAAGCAATGTATAAATGGAAAAACCAGCCCCAAACAGACCCTAGGCAGGTCCTAGGCAGTGGGAAAATGGCCTAAAATGATGGCTCAAGATGCATGGAAATGAAGCTCATTCAATGGTCTGAAAACAAGGCATTCATGCACAACTCTCAAACACATTTAAAGAGTGGAAATCATGGAAATATGGCATATATGTAAGCTCTGAAATATGATGCATAATGGCCCCAAAACATGAAAACACTTCAGTATATGCATGCAATAGACCTCCAAACTCAAAGCTAGGCATGGATATTATACCACAAGCATGCAAAACAAGCATCATTTGACCATGAGACCCCAAAACAGAGCTAAGGCAGTCCAAAATATGCACAAAATCAGTTTAAGGCATGGCCAAAAAGTGCTAGAATCAAGGGCCAACATAGCATGCAATGTAAGCTAGTAAAGGGGATTTGTACTACAAGTATGTGAAGCACATGAGAGGTCACCAAACCATCCAAAAAAAGAAACATGGCATGCCAAAATATGACCAAAAATCCACTGAAACTCAGTCAACACATGTCAGAATGAGGGGCTCCTTTGGAAGGTCATGCAAGGGGTTGTTCTACACATGCAAGATAGACATTCAATATGACAAAAACACCTCTGGATAAAGGTTATGAAGGCCCTAAAACTCACTGAAAGGGCTTGAAATGAGGCTAGGAAGCATGCAAGTAAAGGCTCCTTTGAAAGGCTATGAAGAGGGTCACTCTACACATGCAAGAGGGACACCTAGCATGGCAAAAACAACTCTGGGCAGAGTTCATGCAGGTCATAAAACTCACAAAAAATGGCCTGAAACATGGCTTGAAAACATGCAAATAGGTGCTCCTTTGTATGGCTAAGAAAGCTAGTAAACAAAACAAGGGGTTAGAGGGTCACCCCTCTCTGATTTTGGGGCTCAAAACAGCATGTTAGCCACTGAAAATCCACTGGATTTCAGTGGCTAGAAGGCCAAACAAAGCTCACTTCAAAGGCCTAGATGCATGGCTCAAAACAAGATGAAAACAAGCATGCAAGGGGGGAGATGACCCCCAACAGAAAATGGACCTTAAACAAACTTCAAGAGGAGCTCAAAATAAGACTTTTTTTTTTTTTTTTTTTCCAGTTTATGCCAAAGCCCAAATATGCTTGAAAGTATGGCAAAAATAAGGAGCAAAATGAAGACCAAAAGAGGGAAAGAGTATGTTACCCTTGTAGCCAAGAACTCCAACAGTCTCAAAAACCAGCTCCTTAGCCTCTAGAAACAGCCTCCAAGAACCTCCAAGCTATGGTGGAAGTGTGGTTGTAAGGTGGTGTGTAAATAGGGGTCAAGAACAAGACTCTTTCTAACACAAGATATAGAGACAAGAGGGAGATATGATGTATATGCCTCAGCCACTTCTTCAACCCTTGCAATGGAAGATGAGCCCTTCCTTTATAGAGAGGAGAGGCTAAAACTTCTCCAAGAAGCTTCAAAGCTAGGTTAAACATCTTCAAAGCTTCAAAGATGAGCCCTTCCTTTCTGGTTGGACATGTGGCCACATTGAATCCCCAGAAGTTATATTTCCAATGGCACCAACCTTGCATCAAAATTCCTCCTGTGCAAAGAGTTATGCCCGTTTCGGTGAAGCCGCGCAGATTCGGTCCTACCCGGATTCATGCCGAACTTCTCCCAAACTAGTTTTCTTCTCTCTTCTCCTCTTTTCTTCAACTCCAAACCCCTAAACAAGGTGTTTTGAAATATTTTTCAAAGATTTCAACTCTCTTTCATTCATTTCAACTCTGCCCTTGCTCGGTTTACCGAAAAGCGCAACATTTAACAAAATGCGAGCCTTAGAGTATCGTAGAAACTTTATTTCAAAAAAGTTTTGAAAGAGAGGGTTTTAAGGTCTAAAATCATCCAAAATGGCTTTGGTCCAAAAAAGGGGAATGAAGTTTAGATTTGACTTTTTCCTTGTCGAAGAAACTGAACCTTTGCCCTGCATACCTTTCTTCACCAAGTAAACCATCAATAGTGCCCAAGTCTTCGGGGCGGTAAAAAATGGGGTGTCTACATTTGCCCCTCTTTGACAAAACTCAGAAGTCAAGAAGTGACGGGAGTGAATGTCAAAGCCCAGAGACGGCCCATTTTTGACAAGGCCGAAGACTTGGACAAACAGACAAAATACAGATGTAGTTGGTTGAACTCGCAGGTTGCCTACGTATCCCTTTGCAAGGAATCAAACCAACGTAGTTCAGGGATAGGATGCAAAATGTTATGCAGGAAGATTTTGATAATTGGAATTATACGCTACGCGAAGCCGATTTGAAAATTGGACTTATATGCTATGCGAAGCCGATTTGAAAATTGGACTTATACGCTACGCGAAGCCGGTTTGAAAATTGGACTTATACGCTATGCGAAGCCGATTTGATAATTGGACTTATATGCTACGCGAAGCTATTTTGAAAATTGGACTTATACGCTATGCGAAGCCGGTTTGGAACTTGAGGATTTATGCAATGCACTATAATGTAGTGGCTAAAATGCAATGTAATGGCTAAGAGGTGTGTAGACGTCCCCGAACGTCCTAGGAGGAAATCCCCCGTTCTGTTCATTTGGGCTCACTACAGTTCAGGACTCAATGTCACAGTCCTGTATCTAATCTCGCAGAGTGCAATGCAAGACCGATGAATCATCAAAGAGTCCAAATCCGGCAAATTGTTTTTGAAAACAGATTTTTTTTGCAAGAAGTGCCAAACATAGACTGCTTTGCCAGATACAGAGTCGCCACCTAAATATTTATTTTGGAAAATTTAGGAAACGCTGACTCGTTGCCTAAGGCCACGTGTCCGTCATCACCAAAGTTGCCTCGCCTCGAGAACTTGGGTACGATTGGGGAAGGTCACTTCGTGAGCACCCCTGCTCGGCCGATCAAAGATCAGCCTCTACTAACCATGATATCGAGTTTTGAAAACATTATGCGTTCTTATTCCGGTTATTAGCCTAGAATTACTATGTGATGCACACAACATACAAGTATAGACTAGATCGCCTGAATTGGAACAAAACATTTCATGTTTGTTTTTTAAAGCGGTTTGCTACTCGCAAGTAGGCTAAAAATGCAGATTTTGCCACCCTCGAGTGGGCTTAGAAAATATGATTTTGCCACTATCTTGTGGGCTTAAAACTCACAGTCAATGCATTATTCCAATTCAGATAATCCGACCTTCACTCACAGGCATTCAAGCAGATATATCACATAAGCACGTAGCCTCATGGTAAGCATACTATCATGGCAACACTCACACACATGCAAGGATGCTAAAGCGTAAATGCTTACCTAGTACTCCAAGCCAAAACAAAAACTAGTTAATAATCAAATGCATGATCCTAGTTCATGTTAAGATGGCTAATGCAACACATGCAAGACGCAACTACAATAGGCTCGGCTATTCTAAGATGGCATATGATGATGCCACAACTAACATGTATTCAACTTAGAATTGAAATACAAATGCAGTTAGTATGATGCGCCGAGCCCGGTGCATGCAATACAGATAAATGATGCAAACACGAGAAGCATAAGTATGCTAAATAAAACATGCCCTAATCTAACCATCATAAGCTAGTAAATAAAAAGGGAGAAAGATGTGGGGTTGGAATACATACACACACTCACGCACACTTATTACAGAATTGCCCTCGTCCGGAGGGACCAAAAGAATAATACAAATGAAACAAATAATTAACTACTCTAGCTAATTAAATATTACAAAGCTTCTAATTAATTAACAAATTAAATACAGAAGGAAAGTGGCCGCAGCCCTGCCTCGGAATGATGGGATGATGTATGCTCGGTTCGCCTCGCTTGGAAACCTAGTACCATGCCACTGTTGCCTCTGTTTACACTGCCTTGCTCCTCTGAAATTTATGAAAGTTTCCAGAATCCTTCTGAATCACTCTTTGAGTGTTATGGAATATCACCGGCCACAATTCAAATCCACCGGCCATGGGAATAGGCTTATTGACTAAATATTGAACCACCGGCTGGACACTGATGGTCGGTTGGCACCAAAAGTGGTCGGCCGGCCATTTCTTCCCGCAGAGCCCTGTTTTGACAGCAGCAGAGGACAGACAGTGCATGGTATGGAATTTTCAAAGCAATGTGTGCATGGCCACTCTCTCTATCATGCTATGGGCTCAAGGGAGTTTGGTACTCGACCCTCGGACCACCAATCACGCATTTCAATGCATGATGGTCCAAGAAGTCAAGTATGCATTTCAATGTGAATGAATGCAACAAAACACATGAGTGCTACATGCCCTATCATGTTGAGATCAAGGACATCGGCGATCGAGGATTGAGGCGCGTTATGTCACTTTGAGTACGAACGCCCCTCATTCCTCATGCTTGGTTTGACACCCCAAACCAAGCAAAATGTAATGCAAGTATGCAATGTGACTCAAGTATGCAACATGTCTCAAGCATGCAATATGAGGCTAAGGTAACAAACATGCCAAGTGCAATGTGCCAAACATGCAAGATACAATGCAATGCAACCTATCATGCAAGCTAGGATATGGAATGTAACTAGCTAAACAACATGCAAACGTGCAAAGATGAGACAATGAAAGCATGAAACCAAAGTAATGCAACATGTCAAAACATGCAATGGTGGACTTAAACCGCAAAGGGCAGACCTCAGCCTTGCCATAAACTGTGGCCAAAGATGATGCAAATGATGGACAAATGCTCATGCAAAGATGCACACCAATGGGCCTAAAGCTAAGGCACAAAAGGTAACTTTCAAGAACACTCAAAAGATGATAAACATGGACATTTAGACCAACATGTTAAACTCTGAAAATGCATAGAGGATGATGCCAAATCAACCATGTTATGCAAGTAAGGCATGCAATAATGACCAAACTTGAAGCCAACAAAGGGGTCCAAACCATAGCTATGTCAACCAAACCCCAAAGGACCAAAATGGCTTAAAATAGTCCTCAGGCACTCCAAAACAAGACTAAAGCATGCATAGATCATGGTCAAAACATGCTAAGAAATGGATGCAAAACAAACGGGGATTTAAGGCCACAAAGAGGGCATTCTACTACAACCACCACAACCAAACATGGCATGGATTATGTGATGAAAAATAGAGTTTTAACATGCAAAAAGGAGCCCTAAAACTCACTGATATGGCAGCTAAGGGACTCAAACCAAGAGGCATGCACAATGACTCATTTTAAGGCACAAAAGGACACCTCTCCAAAGCATGGAAAGGATGATGAATGCAAGCATACAAGCATGGATTATGGGCTGAAATAGCATGGGAAATGACTCCAAATCATTGAAACAACCCAACTAAAACATGCTAATGACTCACACACTCAAGGCTCACAAGCCAAAATGCATGGTGGCTATACCAAACATGGAAAATATGACCAAATCAATACCAAACAGACCTTAAGCATGGAAAAACATAACTAAAAGCTTCATGAAGTCAAGCTAAAGTATGCAAGCATGATGGCCTAAATGCATGGCGCATGTTGGGACAACAAAGGGGATTACTAAGCAAGTGTGTGATGCATGTAATGGACCATAAATCTGACCAAAGACAGAGATATAATATGACCAAATAACACCCAAAAACCTCTGAAATGGAGCTAAGAACAACTAGGCATGCATGCTACCCTTATGAGCCAAAAACACGAACAAATGAGACACAAAGGGAGAGAGGTGTCCCTCCCCTATGCAAGACCTTGAAACCTCTTCTTCACCACTAAAAATTCTCTAGATTTCAGTGGTGAGAAGGCTAATACACAAAAGGTTCCAAAGCTCAACAAAAGAAGGCACAAAAGGGGTCGAACAAGGCCTAATAGAGGGGGAGGTCGACCCCAAACACAAAAGAGACCTTAATGAAACATCTTAAGCATGAAAAATAAGAGTTTTTATCAGTTATACACAAAGCTCAAAACAACATTCAAAGTGGGTTAAAAGCTAGTGCAAGAACGGGGAATATAAAGTAGCTATGCTCACCCTTGAAGAACACTTGAAGAAGATCAACCTCAGGCCCCTTCTTCTGATCAAAATCAACTCAAAACTCCAAGAACAAACTCTCAAGGCCCCAATAACTCAAGTATGGTGTAATACTAGGTGCCTTAGTGCAAAACTAAGAACAAAACACCCTTTTAGGCCCTCTAACACACACAAATGAATAGAGAGAGAGATATAGAGAGAAAGTGGTGTATATATCACATATATATCTAATTTTGCTGACCCTCTTCAAAGGAGAAGGAAGGCTTCCTTTTATAGAGGAAGACAAAGTGCTAAGCTTCTAAGGGAAGCTAATACAAAAGGGTCAAGGGGGTCAAGCTTCTCAAGGAAGCTAACTCAAAGGTCCAAGCTTCTTGAGAAAGCTAAGACAAAGGTCCAAGCTTCCTCAAGAAGCTTGAGCAAAAGGTGCAAGCTTCTCCAAGAAGCTTAGAAGAAAAGGGTGCAAAAGGGGCAAATCCTCCATACAAGTGTATGTAGGACAAGTCCGTGCACTCCAGCTGGCACAGCTGGCATGCACCATGCCTGAAAAAGGCGAAAAGGAGGTATCGGCCAGAAAAGGAGTCAATCAGCCAAATAAATGGTCGGCTGACCACACAAAATGCCGACCGGCTATCACCAATGGCCGGTCGCATTAAAATAGGGCCGGTGGCCTCAAGCCAAGGCCGGTGGGTTTTAGGGGCGGCTAAAAAGCCACTTCCTACCCTCAGATGCAAGAAAACATGTTTGCTTTCATTCCTCACCTAATTTTAGAGCTTATTGCATTGTCACATTCTCATGTTTATCACATCCCGCTCATGTTTGAGGATTGTGCATTGTTGCATAGTTTATGGACCAATGTGTGTATATGTGTGTTTTGCCCTTTTGGTGCCTTGGTTTTAGTGTCTTGGCCACTGATCTGGGCATGGCCAAAGTCTGTCCTTTTGGTCTAAATCCATTAAACATGTTTGCTTTCATGAAATTTGCATGCCTTGCTTTACATGGTCCATTACTATCGCATGCTTGTCCCATTGTATTTGAGATTGCATGTTTGAGTTGTTCACATGGTTCCTGACATGCTTATGTCGTACTAACTTAGCTTGTATACTTAGGTTGCATTGCATCAAGTTGGCATTGCTCATGTTGCACTACATTGGTTGCATGCTTTGCATTATATTTGGCATACATACATTGCATCATGTTTGGTTTGGGGTGTCAAACCAAACACGAGGCCCGAGGGACATTTCGTACTTAAAGTGACGAAATGTGCATCAAACCTCGGTCGCTGACACTCTTGATCCAACATGATAGAGTGTGAGGCATTCAAGTGTTTTTATGCATTCATTCCATAGTGAATTGCACACTGGGCCTCTTTGGCCATCATGCATCGAGATGCGTGATTGGTGGCCCGAGGGTCGAGCACTACACACCTTTGAGCCTTAGACATGATAAGGGGTGTAGTTGCATGCATCTTTTCTTGCAAATGTATCGCCATACTCTGTTTGTCCTCTGCTGTAGCAAAACAACATTCTGCAGGAAGAAATGGCCGGTCGGCTACTTTTAGTGCCGATCGGCTAGCCATGGTTGGCCGACAGCTCCATAATTGGTCGATGGCACCTTTCCATTGGCCGATGGCCTTACCACTTGGTCGATAACCTCACAGCATGCCCACAAGGTGGTTCAGAAGTGTCACAGAAGTTGGCACAATTTTCAGAGGTACAGAGCACGCATTCATCCCTTGTCTTGAGGTCATTTCAGTGTTCTAATAACTTAGAATAGTTATTTATTTCGATTTGGTTGTGTAATTAATTAATTAGCTTGTTAGGTTAATTAATTAGTTGATTTGTATTATTCTTTTGGACCCTCCGAGAGGGCGAATGCGTGAGTGTGTGAATGTCTTCCAACCCCACGTCTTTCTCCCTTTTACTTACCTGCTTTTGATGGTTAGTTTAGGGTCATTTTCAATTAGCATACTTATGCTATGAATGTTTGCATCATTCATCTGTCTTGCATGCACCGGGCTCGGCACATCATACTAACTGCATTGTATTTCAATACTAAGTTGAATACATGTATCAAGTTGTATCTCATATGCCATCTTAGAATAGCCGAGCCTATTTCTAGTTGCATTTTGCATGTGTTGCTGTAGACATCCCATTTTTGACCGACCTTAAGACTCAGACGTCATCGATTGAGCGCTCGGTGATGATGCATGTTGTGCTCGTCCTGAGGTTTCAAAGTTCTCGGCTGAGAGCCTTGCCCCTAGGCCTCGGAACTTTTTGTGCTTTGCCTCGGTTTGCGAACCAAGTCTTGTTTTCTCTTCCCGAAGGGAGGGAGAGGTCTTTCAGACCATCTCTCAGTGGTCGTAGACTACTTTTCGTGGTCGTAGGCCACTGTTCCCGTTTGGAGACTAGTTTTCGATTTTCGGAGCTGTCGGCCGCGCACCTCGGCTCGGGACAGCTTAACATTCTCCGTTTGCTCCGGTTTTTGGCACACACCTTGCTTCCTCTCTCTAGAGGGACACTGTGGCCCGGGAGACCACCTTTGTGGTCGCACACCACTTTCGTTGCTTAACAGCCTATTTTCGGGGCACCCGTCTGCGCGTTTTGACCCCCGAACACTCGTTTTGCATCCGTCTTGGTTCATTTTTGGCATGGACCTTGTTTTCATTGTTTGGAAGGTGGTACAGGGGTGGGAGACCAGCATTTCTCTTGGAGATCACTTCTCTCTCCGCCAGCTGGTTTTCTGCTCAGGAAACTGGTCTCCATGTATTTTGAGCCACATTTATTGGTCTCCCATAGTACCACTGGCTTGCACTCAGTTGGGAGACCACCAATTAGGGCTATCGACCACCTTTCATGAGGTTGAACCTTTTGAACTGGTCGGCCGACCACCTGAACTGGTCGTCCTGTCTCCCTCAGTTCTGTCTATGTGAGTTATTGCCAGCTGTGCCAGCTGGAAGGCACAGACTGGATCCTCCATACACGTGTATGGAGGATCTTGAGCCTTGTTTAGCTTCTCCAAGAAGCTTGAACCCTCTTGTTTTTCTATAAGAGAGGCCCTCCCTCTCCGTTAGAGAGGTTCAGAAATTTGGTTTAAGAGATAGCCACATATCCTTCTCTTTCCCTCCATATATTGTTGCTTTGCTTCACATTTGTGCATACACTCTCATAGCCACACACCTTTACCTTGCCACTGAATTGCTGGAGGGCCTTGAGAGGGCTCAAAAGTTGGGTTTTGGTTTAGAAAATCTGCTGGTTTTGGCTGAGCTTCAAGGGTAACTTCTTTCTCCCTTTTTAAGCTCTATTTTGATCCTTCTCTTAGCCTTATTTTCATGCATATTTAGGCTTTGTTGTCAACTGATAAAAGCTTTATTTTTAAGTGTTTTTCATGTTTGTTTAAGATCATTTTCCTGTTGGAGGTCATCTACCCTCTTGCATGCTTCATTTTTCCTTATTTTGAGCCATGCCTTAGGGCCTTTGTGTTGACTTTTGCTTGGCCCTTTAGCCACTGAAATCTAGCAGATTTTCAGTGGTTGCCATGCTATTTTGAGGGCCAAAATCAGAGAGGGGTGACCCTCTCTCTTTTGGCCTTATTTGTTGGCATTTTTGGCCTTTCAAAAGAGCCTATATTTTCATGCTTCCAAGCCTTGGTTCAGGTACTTTTTGGTGATTTTTGAGACCTTCCTAGGCTCTTTCCATAGTTTTTTTGTCCACCTTTTGTATGCTTCTTGCATGTGTAGAGCAATCCCATTCATAGCTTTTCAAAGGAGCATGTCATTCTTGCATGTATTGACCATGTTTCAGTGGGTTTTTGGTCATATTTTGGCATGCCATGATTCTATTTTTGGCTGGTTTGGTGGCCCCTCACATGCTTCATAGGCTTGTAGTGTAAATCTTGCTTACTAGCTCACATTGCATGTTGTTTTGGCCCTCTATTCTAGCATCTTTTGGCCACACTCCGAGCATGTTTTGTTCATATTTTGGGCTGCCTTAGCTCTGTTTTTAGGCCTCTTGGTCGATTGGTGCTTTCCATGCATGGTTGTAGTGTAATAGCCTTGCTTATCTTTGAGTTTTGGGGTCCCTTGCATGTGTTGCTTGAGGCATTTTAGTGTTTTGGCATCATTGAATATGATATTTCAGAGTTTATAGGTGTGCCATATTCCCATGTTTATCACTATTTAAATGTGTTTGAGAGTTGTGCTTGAATGCCTCATTTATGGGCCATTGCATGAGCTTCATTTTTGTGCACTTCAAGCCATCACTTTAGCCCATTTTGCCACTGTTTTGGGCCTGCATAGAGACTATTTGGGGCTGGTTTGGTCATTTGTGCATTGTTTTTCATACTTCTAGTGTAATGTGCTTCACTAGTTTCGGTATTTGAGCCATTCAACATGCATCAGGTGAGTTGTTTGCATGATTCGGGACCATCTTGTATGTCATTTCAAAGCTGGGACATGTGTTGTGGTATGCCATATTTCATCCTTGCCATGCTCTTGTAAAGTTGTTCTTTGTGCCCTGGACTTGGAGCCATTGTGTAGACGTGCCCGTAAGGGACCTCGTGCTACAGCTCGGACTCTCTTTTTGTGTGTTACGGTTCTTAATCTCGAACCAAAGAGTCCAACTCTGGCAAATCGTTTTGAGAAAACAATTTTGAAAAGAAGTGCCAAACATGGACTGCTTTTCCAGATTACAGAGTCGCCACCTAAATATTTTTTAAAATGGGGGAATTTAGGAAACCCTGACTCGGTGCCAAAGGCCACGTGTCCGTCATCACCAAAGTATCTTGGCTCGGGAGCTTGGGTACGATCGGGGAAGGTCAGCTATGAGCACCCCCTTTAACCCGGTCCGAAAACCGACCTCTACTAACCGTGATATCCGTTTTTGAAAACTTTATGCGTTCTTATCCCGATTAATTAGCTAGAATTACTATGTGATGCGCACAACACAAAAGTATAGACTAGATCGCCCAATTTGGAAATAAACATTGCATATCCGTTTGCTTTTGAAAATGTTTTGGATTTTGCTACTCGCAAGTAGGCTAAAATATGGATTTCAATGAGTTATTCCAACTTAAATAACCCAACCTTCACCCACAGGCATTCAAGCAGTTTATATCATGTAAGCATTTAGCTGCATGGCAAGCATACTGTTATGGCAACACTCACGCGCATGTGGTATGCTAAAGCATAAAATACTTACATTGTACTCCGAGCCAAAACAGTAAACTAGTTAGCAAACATGCATGACTTAGCTCATGTTAAATGACTAATGCAACACATACAAAATGCAACCTAGAGTAGGCTCGGCTAATCTAGAAATGGCATGTGAGATGCTACAAATAACATGTATTCAATTTGGAATCGGAATACAATGCAGTTAGCATGATGTGCCGAGCCTGGTGCATGCAATACAAATGTATGAATGCACGCATGCTATCATACTGTTATGCTAAATTCAACATGCCCTAATCTACCATCATAAGCAGGTAAATAAAAGGGAAGAAAGACGTGAGGTTGGAAGACATACACATACCCACGCACACTTATTACAGACATGCCCTCACTCGGAGGGACCAAAATAATAATACAATCCAAAAATAAACGAATAAATTATTACAAAATTCTAATTATCAAATTGAATTGAATATAAAAAGGAAAGGGGGCCTCAGCCCTGCCTCGGGATGCGCGAATGATGCATGCTCGATCCAACTTGCCTGGAAAGTCCACACCGTATCACTGCCGCCTTTGTTTTCACTGTCCTGCCTTTCTGTAAACTGCCAAATTCCCAGAACACCTTCTATACACACTGCAGTACACCATCGGCTGGAGGAAGTGACCACCGGCCGCTTAGAATGATCATCGACTGCTTGAGAGGTTATCGGCCACGAACAGATGGCCGGTCGGCACTCTGTTCTGCCGGTCGGCAAACAATTCCTGAAGAAGATAGTTTTGACAATAACAGCAGACCAGCAGTGCATGGTATGGAATTTTGAGCATATTTATGCATGGCCAATGCCCCCTATCATGCAGGGGACTCAAGGGAGCATGGCCCTTGGTCTTTGGGTCACCATATTATGCCTTTTGATGCATGATGGCCTAAGGGACCAAGAGTGCAATTCAATGTAACTATGCATGCAACACACCAAATGAGAACCAAGACCCTATCATGTTAAGATCAAGGGCCCTAGTGACATGAGAAGTGAAATGTGTTTTGTCACTTAAAGTACAAACACCTTTCATCTCTCATACTTGGTTTGACACCCCAAACCAAGCAATGCAATGTAGGTTATGCAAACATGGCTTAACAATGCAATATGATGCTAAGGTGCAAGGCATGCCAAATGCAATGCAACTACCATGTTAAGCATGCAAAATGCTAGAGCATGCAAGATGCAAATGTTATGCAAACATGGGCCAATCAAGCATAGGACCATCATGCTACAACACCTAATGGACCAAACATGCAACAAGCATGTGATAAACATACAATGGTGGATCTAACCATAATGGGGCAGGCCTCAAACCTCCCCAAAACAGTGGCCAAAATGGACTGAAAAGTGGACCAAAGTTCAACCAATATGCAAGCAAAAAGGGTCTAATGCTAAGGCACAAAGTGGAACATTCCATTACCTATTAACATGACCACTCATGGCATAAATTAGACAAGCAAACACAGATTTCTAACATGCCAAAATACACCCAAAACTCACACACATGGCACCCCCAAAATGCCTTAAACATACAAGCATGCATTAGGCCTATTTCAAGGCATAAGAAACCAACCTTTCAAAACAAGAAACAAGTGATAAATGGGGACATATAAGCATGGCATAAGGACTAAAATATCACCTACAATGATGCCAAATCATGAGTAGGAGCCAAGATAAGCATGCTAGTGACCCATGCAACCAAAGCTTACAAGCCAACATGCAAAACAACTATACCAAACATGCCAAACATGGCAAAATTAGTGGTCAACAGACCTTGAGCATGACAAAACATGACCAAAAGCTTCAACATGCTAAGCTAAAACATAAGGATATGCTAGGCTAAACACATGGCACATTTCTAAGCAAGATAGAGGGTTACAAAGCAAGTATAAAAGGCATGCCAAAGGCCAACAAACCTACATTAGAAAGAGGTTAACCATGCCCCAAAACACCCAAAAACACTCTGAAATGAAGCCAAATGCAACTACTCATGCATGCTACCCTTTAGGCCAAAGACAAAGGCAAGCAAGGGACAAAGGGGAGAGGGGTGTCCCTCCCCTATACACGACTTCAAACCAACTTCTCACCACTAAAAATCCACTGGATTTCAGTGGTGAAAAGATCTAAACACACAAGCAAACAAAGCCTTGCCAAAAAGGCACCAAAATGGCCAAAACAAGGCCTAAAGGGGTGAGCCTTCACTCAAACCACAAAGTGACCTTAATGAATGTTCTTAAGCAAGTAAAAACAAGATTTTTTTATGTTATTCACAAATCCAAAAACACAAAGCAAGATAGGTGAAAACTTGTTGCAAACATGGGGAATCTAAAGTAAAGTGCTCACCCTTGAAGAAACCTTGAAGAACAGGTGGTCCAGCCCTCTTGTTTTGATCAAAACCAGTCCAAAACTTCAACAAACAACCCTCCAAGTCTCTCAATCTCGGAGCTAGGTGTAGTAGTGTGTGTAATGGTGCAAAAGTAAGGTAAAGCACACTATTTAGGCCTAAAACACACACACAAAGATGAGAGAGAGGGAGATATAGATATAGATGGATATATATCAGAGATATAGATATAGAAGCTCTGGTTTTTGTTCAAGAATGGCTAATCTCTATACAAAGGAGAGCAAAGGTGCTTATATAGGCCAAGAAGCTTAATGGCTAAGCAAAAGAAAAGGAGTCAAGGGGTTCAAGGGATTCAAGGGAGTCAAGGGCTTCTAGAAGAGGCTAGGACAGCTGGCCAAGCTTCTCCAAGAAGCTTGGCCAAGGGTTCAAGCTCTTAGAAGGGAGAAGGGGTCAAAGGGTCCAAAATGGCCACCCCCGTGAATAGGGAGTGGTGATGGTGCATTCCAGCTGGCATAGCTGGCATGCACTATCCCTGAGGGTGCAAAGGGTGCAAACCGGCTAGCCAAAACAGTCATCGGCACAAAAAGGTGCCGGTCGGCAACATATAGTGCCGACCGGCCATAGGTTTCAAGGAACCAAGGCCGGTAGCATCAACAGGAAGCCGGTGAAGTCAAGGGGCAGCCGGTGGGGTGCAGGAGTGGTCAAAAGGGTTAACCAAACAAAACCAATTGCCGACCGGCAGTATAAACTGCCGGTGACATTAAAACCTGGCCGGTGGACCCTAGCCACAGCCGGTGGTGTGTGGGGATGCCTTACGAGGCATTCCTTGCCCCTCTCCAAGGCAAAACACAAGTGTTTGGTGCAAAACCAAACACAAACAGTCGAGCCGAGAGGTCCTGAGGCAAGGCGCGCGAGCCGAGACCTCCGGGAACTCAAGACGAACACAAACATGGATGATCACCGAGTGTTCAAGCGGCGACGTCCAAGCCTCGAGGACGGTCAAAAATGGGGTGTCTACACATTGCACCTTGCATGTTTGTGTGTGTTATTGTTTCATTTTCATCATGTATGGCCACTAATTTGGGTGTGGCTGAGGTCCATCCATCTTGGTTTAAGTCCACTTAGCATTGCGCATACCATGTAGTTCGTAACATTGACTATGCTATTTGACATTTGCATTGTGTAGGTTAGTCTCATTTTGTCATATTGTTGCATGCTTATGACTGTCTTGCATTGAGTATGTGGCTTTAGCATTGTGTATGCTTGTTGCATGTTTGCATGTTATCCTTTGTATGTTCGCATCACTTAGTTGCATTGCATTAGGATTGCATTTGTACGATAGATTCGCATTGTGCATGCCATTCTATTGGTTGCATTGTGTTTGGGATAGGAGTTAGCCCAAACACGGGAAACGAGGGACGTTTCATACTCGAAGTGATGAAACGTGCCTCGATTCCCGATCGCCGACACTTTTGACTACACATGATGGAGTTTAGTCATTATGTGTTCATATGTGCATTCATTCTATATTAAGTTGTGTAATTTGGTTTCTCGACCATCATGCATTGAGATGCATGATTGGTGGCCCGAGGATCGAGACCTACACTTCCTTGAGCTTGTGCAAGGACGGGGAGAGTGGTCGTACATTGAGTATGCTATTTGACATTGAGTATACTCAAATAGCATTGAGTATGTGTAACCAAAATCCCCGGAGAGGGACCCCGCGCTACAGCTCGGACTCTTTCATTTTTTGTTTGGATTGTGGTTCTACATCTAAACCAAAGAGTCCACCTCTGGCAAATCGTTTTGAGAAAAAAACAGATTTTTTGAAAAGTAGTGCCAAACATGGACTGCTTTGCCAGATACAGAGTCGCCACCTAAATATTTTTAAAATGGGGGAATTTAGGAAACCCTGACTCGGTGCCTATGGCCACGTGTCCGTCATCACCAAAGTGATCTTGGCTCGGGAGCTTGGGTACGATCGGGGAAGGTCAGCTATGAGCACCCCCTTTCGCCCGGTCCGAAGACCGGCCTCTACTAACCATGATATCCCTTTTTGAAAACGTTATGTGTTCTTATTCCGGTTATTAGCCTAGAATTACTATGTTATGCACACAGCAAACAAGTATAGACTAGATTGCCTAATTTGGAAACAAGCATTGCATATCCATTTTGCTTTGAAAATGTTTGGAATTTGCTACTCGCAAGTAGGCTAAAACACGGATTTCAATGAGTTGTTCCAACTCAAACAATCCAACCTTCACCCACAGGCATTCAAACAGTTTATCTCATGTAAGCATTTAGCCGCATGGCAAGCATACTGTCATGTTAGCATTCACATGCATGCGATACGCTAAAGCATAAAAACTTACATCGTACTCCGTGCCAAAACAAGAAACTAGTTAGCAAACATGCATGACCTAGTTCATGTTAAGTGACTAATGCATCACATATAGGGATGTAATCTAGACAGGCTCGGCTATCCCTAAACATGGCACATGAAATGCTACAGCTATCATGTATTCAATTTGGAATTGAAAGTACGATGCAGTTTGCATGATGTTCCGAGCCCGATGCATGTAAGCAAATGCATGAATGCACGCATGCATTGCATAAGGTATGCTAAGATAAACGTGCCCTAGTCTACCATCATAAGCAGGTAAATAAAAGGGTAGAAAGAAATGGGGGTTGGAAGACATACACACCACACACCCACACTTATTACAGATATGCCCTCACCCGGAGGGACCAAAAGAATATACAAATAATTAACTACACAAGCTAATTAAAATATTACAAATTAATTGAATTAATCAAATAAATTAATTAATCTATCTAAAGCAGTAAACCGCCTCGGGATGAGGGCCAAATGCATCGCACGCTCGGGACTCGCTCGGAATCGCACTGCCATGCATGACTTGCCTCTGTTTTCCCTGCTTTCCTCCTCTGAAGACCACCAAAGTCTCAGGAATACACCCTTGGGCACTGAAGAACACTACCGGCTGCACAGAATAGCCATCGGCTGCTATATGTGGTCATCGGCACTGAATTGATCCATCGGCTGCAGATTGACTGCCGGTCGGCACTAAACACTGCCGGCCGGCACAAAATGTCTGCAGAACCTGCAACTCACAGCAGCAGAGGACAACAACTTGCATGGCAATGCAATTCAAAGCATGTATGCACCAAACACACTCCTCATCATGTTGATGACTCAAAGGAAGATGTGCCTCGATTCTCGGACCACCAATCACGCATTCCCATGCATGATGGCCCAAAGAACCAAGAATGCAACTTTAATTTCAAATGCATATAAACCAAATAAACAAACAAAGGTGCCAAACCTCCATCATACTTTACTTCAAGAGGCCAAGCATGCATGCCAATGCAATGCAACCCTAAGCATGTTATCTAGCATGCAACATGGACTATGCAAGGCACCTATGCAAGCATACAAGTAAACATACAAGGCAAGCATGCAAACCAAGTAAAAGAGGGACCTAAACATGAATTAGGCCACCCTAAAAGGCCCAAAATCAGTGGCCAAAACCAAGGAAATGGGGGCTAAAATGCACACACACATGCATGCAATCATGGTCCAACACTTAGGCACAAACATGGCCGCTCTCAAGCACACTTAAAGAGACCAAACATAGACAATGAGCATGCATTGTAAAGCTCTGAAAATCATGTTAAACATGGTGCCAAACCAACTAACAAAGCAAGCCAAACAAAGCATACAAATGGTCCAAGCATTAAGGCAAACCAATGAGGCATTGAACCACACATAGTACAACCCCACATGACAATACTTAAGCAATTAAAATCAGAGTTTTAACACATAAAACTAAGCTCAAAAGACCACCTAGATGGCATCTAGATGACATAAATCTAAAGGCATGCATTATGGCCAAAACAAGGAGCATACAACACATGCTTTTAAAGCACTAAAGAGACAACTAAGGCAAGCATACAAGCACACCAAAGGGACTGAAATGATGCTATTAATGGTGCCAAACCACTAAAACTAAAGCAAGCAAGGCATGCTACACACTTGTACTCCTAAGGCCAACAAGCCAAACATAAAGAGGACACAAGATATGAGCCATGGTCGACCAAAACAAGCATGGACAGACCTCATACATGGCAAAATAAGCGTACAAGCTTCATGGATCTAAGCCTAAAACATGCTAGAATAAAGGCATACAAACCTAGAGCAAGTTAAGGCAACAAAGAGGCATTACAAAGCATCTATGCAAAACATGCAAGGAGTACTAAAACCAACTTAAAACCAAGTTAGATCATGGTATAATAAGCATGAAAAACAGCCAATACATGCTCAAAATACACTCAAGCACAATGCTCCCTCAAGAGGCAAAACTTGCCCTTTTCAAGGACAACAAGGAGAGGGGGGTGACCCTCTCCTTCTTGAGACTACAAGGCACCATCTTTACCACTGAAATCCCTCAAGATTTTAGTGGTGAAGAGGCCCAAGCACCAAAGTCCCGGATCTCAACAAAATAGGCACAAAATGAGACCTTTTCAAGGCCTAAGGGTGGTCAAACCTACCCAAACCATCAAGCACTCTTAATAAACAATAAAGAGGGCTAAAAATCAAAACTTTTTTGTGTTAATCACTAAGCACAAAAACTATTTTAAACTAGGTAAAAATGGAGTGCAAAAAAGGGGTAAAAAGAGCTAGTTTCTTACCCTTGATGACCACCTTCACAAAGGTTGTTGTTGTTGCTTCCTTAGGCTCAAAACCAGTCAAGAACTTCAAGAACAAACCTTTGGACCCTCAGCAACCAAAGGAAGGTGAAACACTAGGTGTTGATGAGCAATAGTAAGTCACAAACACCTAGTGTACAAAAGAAGAGGAAAGAAGAGAGATACAATAGATACAAAGCTTCTAACCTAAAACCAGAGCTTGGTTCTCTCTAAAAATGTCTAAGTCTTGTAACCTCTTCAACCCTTGCCAAGAGAAGAAGCCTCTCTCTTATAGGCAACCAAACTTACAAGTTAAGCAAGCCAAGAGGTTGATCCCTCCATATACGTGTATGGAGGGGAAACAAAAGGCATACAGCTGCCATAAAATATCAAATAAAGCAGCTGAACAGTGATCGGCAGGGCAAAAATGTCATTTTGACAAATTTGACTGCCGACCGGCACAAAAGAGTGCCGACCGGCACAAAATAGTGCCGATGGCAACCACAGCCAGCCGGTGGTGTATGGGGATGCCTCACAAAGCATTCCCCGCCCCTCCAAGGCAAACACAAGTGTTTGGTGCAAAACCAGACACAAAATGGTCGAGTTCGGAGGTCTTGAGGCAAGGCGCGTGTAGTCGAGAACTCCGGGAGCTCCAAACGAACACAAACAGGGATAATCACCGGGTGTTCAAGCGGTGACGTCCAAGTCTTGAGGACGGTCAAAAATGGGGTGTCTACAGTATGCTATTTGACATTTGCATTGTGTAGGTTAGTCTCATTTTGTCATATTGTTGCATGCTTATGATTGTCTTGCGTTGAGTATGTGGCTTTAGCATTGTGTATGCTTGTTGCATGTTTGCATGTTATCCTTTGCATGTTCGCATCACTTAGTTGCATTGCATTAGGATTGCATTTGTACGATAGATTCGCATTGTGCATGCCATTCTATTGGTTGCATTGTGTTTGGGATAGGAGTTAGCCCAAACACGGGAAACGAGGGACGTTTCATACTCGAAGTGATGAAACGTGCCTCGATTCCTGGTCGCCGACACTTTTGACTACACATGATGGAGTTTAGGCATTTATGTGTTCATATGTGCACTCATTCTATATTAAGTTGTGCAATTCGGTTCCTCGGCCATCATGCATCGAGATGCATGATTGGTGGCCCGAGGATCGAGACCTACACTTCCTTGAGCTTATGCAAGGACGGGGAGAGTGGTCGTGCACACATGCGTTGCAAATACCTTGCTTTCTCTCTCTCTCTCTCTTGCCTTTGTTGCAGAAAATGCAGAAACTGGTCGGCCGACCAGCTTTCCTGGCAGGCCGACCACCCCTTTTGGTTTTTCCTGCATAAACTGGTCGGTGGGTGGTCTCCAAGCCCAATAGCTAGTCGGTGGCCCTCCCATAGATTCCCAAGGTGGAGTTTCAGCCTCCTGGGGCTTCATGCAAGTTTCTGAAATCAATTGCGAACAAAGGCGAGTCGAGACATCGCGATGGATTTCCCGACAAGGCGACTCGAGCATGCATGCATCCTTTATCATTCAAAGCAGAGCTGAGGCAGCCCATTTTACATAGTCTGCATGCTAGTTTAGTTAATTTGTTAATTAGCTATTGTTGTGTAATAATTAGCTATAATTCGTTATTCATTTGGGTTGTGTATTATTTATTCGGACCCTCCGTCGAGAGGGCGAATTTTGTAATAAGTGTGTGTGAGTGTGTGAATGTCTTCTAACCCCACGTCTTTCTCCCTTTTACTTGCTTGCTTTTGATGGTTAGTTTAAGGCATGTTTTAATTAGCATACTTATGCTTTGCATGTTTGCATTCATTCATCTGTCTTGCATGCACCGGGCTCGGCGCATCATACTAATTGCATTGTATTTCAATTCCTATTTGAATACATGTTATCTGTAGCATCTCATATGCCATCTTAGAATAGCCGAGCCTACTTCTAGTTTCATTTCGAAGTTCTCGGCTAAGAGCCTTGTCCCGGGCCTCGAAACGTTTTGTGCTTTGCCTCGGTTTGCGAACCAGGTCTTGTTTTCTCTTCACGAAGGGAGGGAGAGGTCTTGCAAACCATCTCCCAGTGGTCCTAGGCCATTGTTCCCGTTTGTAGACTAGTTTCCGATTTTTGGAGTCGTTAGCCGCGCACCTCGACTCGGGATCGCTTAACATTCTTCGTTTGCTCCGGTTTTTGACACACACCTTGCTTACTCTCTCTAGAGGGACATTGTGGCCCGGGAGACCACCTTTGTGGTCGCACGCCACTTTCGTTGCTTAACAGCCTGTTTTTGGGGCACCCGGCTGCGCGTTTTGACCCCTGAACCCTCGTTTTGCATCCGTCTTGGTTCATTTTTGGCATGGACCTTGTTTTCATTGTTTGGAAGGTGGTACAGGGGTGGGAGACCAACATTTCTCTTGGAGACCACTTCTCTCTCCGCTAGCAGATTTTCTGCTCAGGAAACTGGTCTCCATGTGTTTTGAGCCACATTTACTGGTCTCCCATAGCACCACTGGCTTGCACTCAGTTGGGAGACCACCAATTAGGGCTTCCGACCACCTTTCATGAGGTTGACCCTTTTGAACTGATCGGCCGAGCAGGGGAAGTTGTCAGCCGACCACCTGAACTGGTCGGTCAGCCTCTCTCAGTTATGTCTTTGTGAGTTGTTGCCAGCTAGAAGGCACAGTCTGGATCCTCTATACATGTGAATGGAGGATCTTGAGCCTTTTTTAGCTTCTCCAAGAAGCTTGAACCCTCTTGTTTTTCTATAAGAGAGGCCCTCCCTCTCCTTTAGAGAGGTTCAGAAATTTGGTTTAAGAGATAGCCATATATCCCTCTCTTTCCCTCTCTACATTGTTGCTTTGCTTCACATCTGTGCATACACTCTCATAGCCACACATCTCTACCTTGCCACTGAGTTGCTGGAGGGTCTTGAGAGGGCTCAAAAGTTGGGTTTTGGTCAAGACAATCTGTTGGTTTTGGCTGAGCTTCAAGGGTAACTTCTTTCTCCTTTTTTAAGCTCTATTTTGATCCTTCTCTTAGCGTTATTTTCATGCATATTTAGGCTTTGTTGTCAACTGTGAAAAGCTTTATTTTAAAGTGTTTTAAATCAGAGAGGGGTGACCCTCTCTCTTTTGGCCTTGTTTGTTGGCATTTTTGGCCTTTCAAAGGAGCCTATATTTTCATGCTTCCAAGCCTTGGTTCAGGTAATTTTTGAGATCTGCCTAGGCTCTTTCCATAGTTGTTTTGTCCACCTTTTGTTTGCTTCTTGCATGTGTAGAGAAATCCCATTCATAGCTTTTCAAAGGAGCATGTCATTCTTGCATGTATTGACCATGTTTCAGTGGATTTTTGGTCATATTTTGGCATGCCATGATTCTATTTTTGGCTGGTTTGGTGGCCCCTAAAATGCTTCGTAGGCTTGTAGTGTAAATCATGCTTACTAGCTCACATTGCATGTTGTTTTGGCCCTCTATTCCAGCATCTTTTGGCCACACTCCGAGCATGTTTTGTTCATATTTTGGGCTGCCTTAGCTCTATTTTTAGGCCTCTTGGTCGATTGGTGCTTGCCATGCATGGTTGTAGTGTAATAGCCTTGCTTATCTTTGAGTTTTGGGGTCCCTTGCATGTGTTGCTTGAGGCATTTTAGTGTTTTGGCATCATTGAATATGAT
Source organism: Camellia lanceoleosa (assembly GCA_025200525.1). Taxonomy (NCBI): domain Eukaryota; kingdom Viridiplantae; phylum Streptophyta; class Magnoliopsida; order Ericales; family Theaceae; genus Camellia; species Camellia lanceoleosa. The sequence continues at coordinate 78,346,475 of CM045771.1, read as the reverse complement.
ATTTCAGAGTTTATAGGTGTGCCATATTCCCATGTTTATCATTGTTTAAATGTGTTTGAGAGTTGTGCTTGAATGCCTCATTTATGGGGCATTGCATGAGATTCATTTTTGTGCACTTCAAGCCATCACTTTAGCCCATTTTGCCACTGTTTTGGGCCTGCATAGGGACTTTTTGGTGCTGGTTTGGTCATTTGTGCATTGCTTTGCATACTTCTAGTGCAATGTGCTTCACTAGTTTCGGTATTTGAGCCATTCTACATGCATCGGGTGAGTTGTTTGCATGAGTCGGGACCATCTTGTATGTCATTTCAGAGCTGGGACATGTGTTCTGGTATGCCATATTTCATCCTTGCCATGGTCTTGTAGAGTTGTGCTTTGTGCCCTAGACTTGGAGCCATTGCACCTTGCATGTTTGTGTGTGTGTTGTTGTTTCATTTTCATCATGTATGGCCACTGATTTGGGTGTGGCTGAGGTCCATCCATCTTGGTTTAAGTCCACTTAGCATTACGCATGCCATGTAGTTCGTATCATTAAGTATGCTATTTGACATTTGCATTGTGTAGGTTAGTCTCATTTTATCATATTGTTGCATGCTTATGATTGTCTTGCGTTGATTATGTGGCTTTAGCATTGTGTATGCTTGTTGCATGTTTGCATGTTATCCTTTGCATGTTCGCATCACTTAGTTGCATTGCATTAGGATTGCATTTGTATGATAGATTCGCATTGTGCATGCCATTCTATTGGTTGCATTGTGTTTGGGATAGGAGTTAGCCCAAACACGGGAAACGAGGGACGTTTCATACTCGAAGTGATGAAATGTGCCTCGATTCCCGATCGCCAACACTCTTGACTACACATGATGGAGTTTAGGCATTTATGTGTTCATATGTGCATTCATTCTATATTAAGTTGCGCAATTCGGTTCCTTGGCCATCATGCATCAAGATGCATGATTGGTGGCCCGAGGATCGAGTTCTACACTTCCTTGAGCTTATGCAAGGACAGGGAGAGTGGTCGTGCACACATGCATTGCAAATACCTTGCTTTCTCTTTCTCTTGCCTTTGTTGCAGAAAATGTAGAAACTGGTCGGCCGACCAGCTTTCCTGGCAGGCCGGCCACCCCTTTTGGTTTTTCCCATATAAACTGGTCGGTGGGTGGTCTCCAAGCCCAATAGCTGGTCGGTGGCCTTCCCACAGATTCCCAAGGTGGAGTTTCAGCTTGGGGCTTCATGCAAGTTTCTGAAATCAATTGCGAACATAGGCGAGTCGAGACATCACGATGGATTTCCTGACAAGGCGACTCGAGCATGCATGCATCCTTTATCATTCAAAGTAGAGTTGAGGCAGCCCATTTTACATAGTTTGCATGCTAGTTTAGTTAATTTGTTAATTAGCTAGTGTTGTGTAATAATTAGCTGTAATTCGTTATTCATTTGGGTTGTGTATTATTTATTCGGACCCTCGGTCGAGAGGGCGAATTTTGTAATAAGTGTGCGTGAGTGTGTGAATGTCTTCCAACCCCACGTCTTTCTCCCTTTTACTTGCTTGCTTTTGATGGCTAGTTTAAGGCATGTTTCAATTATCATACTTATGCTTCGCATGTTTGCATTTATTCACCTGTCTTGCATGCACCGGGCTCGGCGCATCATACTAACTGCATTGTATTTCAATTCCTATTTGAATACATGTTATCTGTAGCATTTCATATGCCATCTTAGAATAGCCGAGCCTACTTCTAGTTGCATTTTGTGTGTGTTGCATTAGGCATTCTTAACATAGCTAGGATCATGCATTGATTTCTAACGTAGCTTTTGTTTTGGCTCGGAGTACTCGGTAAGTGTTTATGCTTTAGCATCCTTGCATGCGTGTGAGTGACTGCCATGATAGCATGCTTACCATGAGGCTATTTGCTTATGTGATATAACTGCCTGAATGCCTGTGGGTGAAGGTTGGATTATTTGAATTGGAACAATTCATTGAATGCGAGTTTTAGGCCCACTTGAGAGTGTCAAATCATGTTTTCTAAGCCCACTTGAGGGTGGCAAATCCACGTCTTAGCCTACTTGCTGGTAGCACCATCATACATTTTCAAATAAACAAACATGAAATGTTTTGTTCCAATTTAGGCGATCCAGTCTATACTTGTGTGTTGTGCGCATCACATAGTAATCTTAGGCTAATAATCGAAATAAGAGCGCATATGTTTTCAAAACAAAATATCATGTTTAGTAATGGCCGGTCTTTGATCAGGCGAGCGGGGGTGCTCATAGCTGACCTTCCCGAATCGTACGCAAGTTCCCGAGCCGAGGCAACTTTGGTGATGACGGACACGTGGCCTTAAGCACGAGTTAGGGTTTCCTAAATTTCCCCAAAAATAAAATATTTAGGTGGCGACTCCGTATCTGGCAAAGCAGTCCATGTTTGGCACTTCTTTCTAAAAAAATCAGTTTTCCAAAACGATTTGTCGGATTTGAACTCTTTGATGATTTATCAATCTTGCATTGCACTTTGCGAGATCAGATTAAGAACTGTGACATATGAGTCCGAACTGTAGCATGAGGCCCTCGGGGCACGTCTACAGTTGCATTAGCCATCTTAACATGAAACTAGGATCATGCATTGATTACTAACTAGCTTCTTATTTTGGCTCGGAGTACACTGTAAGTGTTTATGCTTTAGCATCTTGTATGAGTGTGAGTATTGCCATGATAGCATGCTTGCCATGAGGCTATTTGCTTATGTGATATAACTGTCTGAATGCCAGTGGGTGAAGGTTAGATTGCTTGAATTGGAACAATTCATCGAAATGCAAGTTTTAAGCCCACTTGAGGTGGCAAATCATGTTTTCTAAGCCCACTCGAGGGTGGCAAATCCGCGTCTTAGCCTACTTGCGAGTAGTATTTTCAAACCATTTTTAAACAAACAAACGTGAGATGTTTTGTTCCAACTTAGGCGATCTAGCCTATACTTTTGTGTTGTGTGCATCACATAGTAATTCTAGCTAATTGATCGGAATAAGAACACATTGTTTTCAAAAATAAAATATCATGCTTAGTACAGGTCGATCTTTGATCGGGCGGTCGGGATTGCTCATTAAATAACCTTCCCCAATCGTACCCAAGTTCCCGAGTCGAGGCAACTTTGGTGATAACGGACACGTGGCCTCAGGCACGAGTCAAGGTTTCCTAAATTCCCCCCAAAATAAAATATTTAGGTGGCAACTCTGTATCTGGCAAATCAGTCCATGTTTGGCACTTCTTTCTTAAAAATCAGTTTTCCAAAACGATTTGCCGGATTTGGACTCTTTGGTGATTTATCAATCTCACATTGCACATTGTGAGACCAGATTAAGAACCGTAACATTTGAGTCCGAACTGTAGCATGAGGCCCTCGGGGCGCGTCTACAGTTTCTGGCGACTCTGCTGGGTATTTAGAGGACTTGACTTCGAACTTATGATATCTTGTTTTGATTACACTTATGTGTTTCTTTGCATTGCATTTGCATTGGTGTGCCTAGGACACCGTGTTTGCCGTATGCTATTCCTGAATGGTTTGTCGGAGGCTTGCTTTGAGAAGCGTGCCATAAGGCTAATCGGTTGCGGGCTCTGCCACGGCAGGAACACAAACCCCGATTTTACCGGGCCACCCTTTTTGACCATTCGACCTAGGGCATATCAGAATCCATAGTGACTATTCTAAACTAGGACATGTTACTTACCCGATTGTAGGTTGTTTGAAATCGCTGCGTGCGTAGTGAAACCCTAGTTCTTGACAAAATAGGACAGGGAATGTCACGCCCCAAACCCGCCCCTAGAAGTTTAGGCATGACCACTTCAGAAACGGACATTTAACCTGTTTTATATATATATATATATATATATGGGGCCTGAACGGAAGCACTAAATATCAAAATTTGACAATGAAAACAAACACCATCGAGCTACTACTATCATGCTAGGATCACAAAATTTTAACAGACAAATAAAATGTAAAACATACACCTGAACATCGGTTATATACATACATATATACAGACCCAGCCCTATCATTGGGCATATACAAAAACATGGAAGCTATATACATCAATCTTAGATAGACATTCAAAAAGCAAGCCAACATCTTATCAGTTTAACAAAATCAATGGCTGTGTATAGTGCCTGGACACACGAAGGTTGACAAAAGAAAGCGGCGTCATGGCTAGGACTAACCACCTGATTGGTGAACTACAGAAACAGACATAACAGAGAGTGAGCTGGGCTCAGTGAATAGTAATACATAAATAAAACGATGCTTAACTTGAAACATAATACATAGCAATGCATATAAAGATGCTTAACTTGAAACATAAACATAGAAATGCATATAAAGATGTAAAGTTCACATAGTTAGTCTAATTCTGTGCTAAGTACATAACGGCCTTAGGTTCAATCTTGCAACATAAACATGGTGGCTATAAGCCCTTGAAACATGGTGGCACGAGGCCCTTGAAACATGGTGGCTATAAGCCCTTGAAACTTGTGGCATAAAGCCCTTGTAACATATGACACTAAGGCCCTTGAAACATGTGGCATAAAGCCCTTGTAACATATGACACTAAGGCCCTTGAAAGATTGGCATAAAGCCCTTGAAAGATTGGCATAAAGCCCTTGAAACATATGGCATTAAGCCCTTGAAAGATTATTTGACCTTGTAGCATATTTAAACTTGTAACATATACTTGAAACATACCTGAACATACTTGAACTTGTAACATACTGGAAACATGCTTGAAACATACTTGAACATCATTCATTAATTCAAACGGAACATTTCATAACTAGAGCATTTCTTGTTGTATCATGTCATTATCGTACGCTTAACAATGAGAGACTAATTCACATTCTCATGAGGGTCACACAATGATGCTGAACTTTGCACTTATATCGTAGATTCTGGATAACTTCCAATTTATAAGCAACATAGCAAAATAACTTCAATTCATATGGATACACATAGCTACTCTTGTATTTACTCAGAATCCATTCTTCAAAAATGAACATAAATTCTTTTGGGTAAATGACTTACTTTGCATGCTCTATTAATCAATAGCATACACCTTTGTTTAATCATTCTTATATGTTAACATAGTTGCCTTGCCTTGTAATTAACAGAGTCCCAATGGTAACCGTTACATCACTCCCATGAGTTAACATAATTAACGTAAAGTTAACAGGGCATTCCTGATAATTAGTAATGAAAAGTAAGCACATTTTCATTAGATTACAGATGACTTTATTGGTTTCACAATTTCATAGTTCGGCCCTTGGCCTGAGGGGTTCACACATTTACAATAGCCTTTGGGTTTCATAGATTCACAACTTATCACATCGGCCTTCGGCCCTTTGGATTCACAAGTTCACAAGTTTGGCCCTTGGCCACATAGCTTTATAAGTCACAAGTCGGCCCTTGGCCACATAGGTTTGATCTTCACAAGTTCTTTTGATGTTTTCATAATTTCATAATGTTTCTCACATAACATACATAGCTTCACAAACTCTTTTGAAGTTTCCATAATGTCACCGTGTTTCTCACATAGCATACATAACATATATGTCAACATAATTCTTACGATGAAGATTTAACATCAATAACGATAAACGGTTAAAGGTACATCAAAGTACTACTACTCACAGCGTTCAGGTGCTTGCTCCGCCCCTGTAGCTGACCCTACACAATTCACATAATTCAAACATAATTCATCAGAGTACAACACTAATCAATTCACTATGAGTCAACATAACATAATCCAACAAAGTCAATATCACTTAGTTCATTAACACCATTTGTAATTTAACATAATTCAAAATAAATCCTTGAATTCTATTTCAACATTCCAAAATCGAGTTTATATCATCCATATCATTAATAGATTATTTCCCCAATTTTCCCTTCACATTACAGCATGAATTACAATGTTTATAACATAGTTCATTTGCAAATTTTAAACATAATTTTCAAACATTTCCAAATTTCAATTAAACTTGAAGACATATAATTCCATACCTCAATTTCATTATTCTACCTTCAATTTGGCCAATTCATTGGTTATCATCATTAATCAACCTAGGGTTTCAAGAAAATATTGAAATTTCAAGAAAAATTCAAACTTATTAACCCATTACTTTTTATTCCAATTTTCCCAATGATTATACATCTAGGAGTCACAATCCATCATTTTAACCCACCAATTTAACTTCCAACATCTCTAACTCTAAATCCCCAATTCTCAAGTTGGACATAATATGCTCAAAACTATAGGTTTTGTTTGTATATACACAAAATTCCACAAACCCATCCATGAATGCAAATATTGAAAGGGAATAAGGACCCCTACCTCAAGAATCAAACAAAGGAGTAAAGATTGAGAAGAATCCTCCAAAAATTCAAATTTCAATCGGTTGGAAATGTTGACTCTTTCTTGTTCTCCATCCTTGATGCAAGATCCATGGTGGATTTGTTGATAAAAGTGGAGGAAATCAAGGTTTTGGGAGCTAGGGTTTTGGACATGGAAGAGGGGAGAAGAAGAGAGGAAAAGGAAATGTAAGAAATGGGCCAAAAATCTCGTTTTTGAGCTACTGTCCCTGCGTCTTGGTGCTATTCCCAAGACGTCTTGACTCTGCTTCCAGCATAGATGTGAAAACTTCAAACGGGTATAACTCTCTCATCAAGACTCCATTCTAGGTCATTCTTGTGATCAAATTGAAGCCCCGGAGATAAGATTTCCAATGGTTCTAACCTCACATCCAAATTGAAAGTGTGGAAAAAGAAAAGGGCAAATGAATGACGGCTGATCGTAGATTAACTATCCGAATTATATTCATTGGTCCAATCTTACTTTACCATCATACCACCACCTCAATCAATACCCCAAAATAAGATAAAAACATTCTCAATCCCAATAGATATAATTGAATTAAAACACATTAACCCCTAATTAAATAAGGATGACTTTTGGGGTCATTACAGGGAAAGCCTACCCCTCCATAGGGGTGTTTTGGCTCTCACTTGCTTGTTATGTGCTTTTAGAGTGCGTCTCTACAGGAATGCACGTATCAGTTTGCAAGTCTGGGTATCAGCATTAGTATTTGGGAATCAGTTTTACCTGCGGGTATCGGATTCAGATTTGGGGCAGTAATTTGGGAACAGTGATCAGTGGTTGAGAACAGTTCTTCCAGCTTGTATTTGCCCACTGTGTGTTGTATTTATTTAAGCTGTTATGCTGTCTGTTTTTCTGTTCATTATTTCCTTATTATGCTTTATTTATCTTTTTGCAAGGTAGTTTAGCACAATTGCATCCGACCAGACAGATATTCCCCGAGCACTCTGGGTTAGAGGTCGTAGACTTAATCGATTCGAGGATCTGATAGACGGACAACCAATGTTCCACTCTTTACCCCCGGTTACCAGACGGAGGTCAGTAAGGCGTAGTGTATCAGTACAGCAGTCGCCAGATCAGTGGTCTACCCCACCAGTGAACAGTCAGGCCGAGGTCTCAATTTCTACTGCACGGACATATATATCCTTTGTTCAAATAAACCAGCACAATATGGTAGGCTTAGAAGAGATGATACGTCAGCTCCAGGAAAGTATGAAAATTATGCAGCAGGATGCGCCTTGTCAAGCGGAATTCGCCAAACAATAGGCCGAGGTCATGACCCAATAGGCAGAGTTAATTACCAGACTACAGCAGCAAACTGGGGCGTCTGCTTCGCACCAATCTTCTCCCCCACCAAGAGTTCCAATCCTCGGGGAGGCAGCTAACGTCCAGGATGATACGAACATTCCAATCAGGCCAGCTCCACCCCCGGTTCTACCCCAGCTATTCAAAACACCCACTAACCTACTAGATTCTCCCTTTGAGTTCGAGGTGCACCCCATAGCATTAAAAGTGAGCAAGCTTGAAAAGCTGTTCAAGAAATCTCAGGGTGTGAAGTCCATCCCAGATATAGAGGATGGGCATACCGACTCGGCCGTGACTCTGCCGGACCAGTTTAAAATGCCGCACACAGACTGTTTCTATCCGTCTGGAGATCCTATGGTGCATTTGCGGTTGTTCTCGGACATACTAAGGCTGATGGGCCTCTCCAGATTGTAGAAACTTTCTCTGTTTGCCAGACCCTATCGAGTGTAACGACTATTTGGTATGCAAAACTGGAAGATTCTGTTAAGAGAAGTTGAGAGGAGATGGCCGAGGCCTTCATAGCTCAATACTCCTATAATACACAGATCGAGGTCACGACTCGTGATCTCGAGACAATTAGGAAAGAGCCGAAGGAGAGCTTCTCCGATTTTGTGACCCGGTGGAGGGTTAAGGCCTCGATGATGGCCATCAGGCCCATTGACAAAGATCAGATTCGGATGGTTGTGTGCAACCTCCAGCCCAAGCTCATGTAAAAGATGATCGTTCTCCCCCTCCCCACCTTTGCAGATTTACATGAGATAGGGGTGCAGATCGAAGACGCTATAAAACAGAGCCTCATCGATCATGAGAGAGAGCAGCCCAAGAGGGCATTCAACCACAGTACAAATGCAGGCACAAGCAGTGTTGCAGCTGCCAATGCTTCAGATGTGAGTATGGTCACCACCACTACCACCCCAAGAACCCTTGTAGCTACACTATTCACCGGTGCGTCCGGAAGTGGCTCGCAAATGACCAAATTCGCACCTCGAGGCCGGAGAACCTTTACCCCGCTGTATATGTCTCCATCCAAAGCTTTGGGGGTTTTGATCAGGAAGGGGCACCTGAAGCCCCTAGAGCTGCGTCCCTTACCAAGTAATCTTTCCCCATCCCATAACCCAGCAAAGTACTGCGCCTTTCACTAACAACATGGTCATGACATCGATCAGTGCTTTAGATTGCATCATGAGATTCAGGATCTCATTGACAATAGGGTGATCGTGCCTCCGGAGAAACCGAATGTCACAACCAACCCTCTCCCACCACATAACCAAGCTCTACCTCCCAAACACATCAATCTAATCCAAACTGGGGTTGTGTCATATGACCCTAGCATATATATCACCCCTTCCCACCTACCCAAGCCGGAGGTGTTCATTCCTGACAGCATTGACTTGTGCATATTGGACATCTCCCAAACCCAACCAGAAACGGTGGTGGTAGCTATCGGAGATAGAATTGGGTTGACTGTGGAGGCAAATGAGAATGGTTTTACAGAGCCCGAGGGATCTACGAGCTTCATATACAACCCGAGCGCTTACATTACATCAGCAGGCCAGGCTAGGTCGAATGTGGAATTTCCGATGGGGGCAGAGATATGTGTAGTACGGGAGGATGGGCTTAATTAGGGGCTAGATGACCTAGCAGATTTGGAAGAGGACATTGCTAACCTTCAGTTTTTCAACGAACAAGATCCGGGAGACGTAACAGTCAACTGGTTTGATATTGATGGGTCAGCGGAGTCTACTGGGTGGCTTGACGACCAACTGGACGTTGTTGAACAACCTCAACTAGAACAGGGTCCGTCAGGGACAGGGACATCAGCTGTGTCTGGAAGGGCCGAGAATCAGTTTGCACCACCGGAGAGCACCGGTGTAAAGAATTTTGCTCGGGATCAGAGCAGTTTGAGTAGAGAAAATACTGAGTAGCAGGTCGCACTGAAGCAGTCTGAGAAGGAAAGGATCGAAGATTCTGAGAGGTCCAGAAAGGCCAAAGCCCCTGCGGGGACAGAACATGCTGTGTGCACAGGAACGGGACATGTTGCGGGCAGAGGAACGCAAGGTGCTGTGGGCACATGAATAGTTGTAACGGTGCCAGACAGGTGTCTGTCGACTGTCGATGGCATGTGGTAGAAAGATGACGACCTATGTCTTGCCCACACAGACGAAGACTGGGGACAAGGCCAGCCGGATGATACCTGGTATGTGGGAGAGGTTGACCACATGACTAGGAGTGGGCAGTATTTCAAGCCCCCACACTTAGATCAACCAGAGGCTTCCGGAAAGGACAAGGAGGTGGAGAAGCAGAAGGAGAAATTGCTCGAAGAAAAGGCTGTGCTGAAACAGCTAAAAAAGATACAAGCAGACATCTCCATCTGGGGACTGCTTATGGCTTCCAGAGTTCATAGACAGGCTGTCCTTTCTGTAATAGACAAAACCAAACTCTCAATAGATACCACACCTAAACAACTGGTAGGATTGGTTTTTCCGGGAGGAGCTTCTCCGACGTTGACCTTTTCTGACAAAGAACTGCCACCTGAGGGCGCAAACCATAACAAACCGCTCTACATCTCTATGGTGTGTAAGGACAAATGGATACCGGTGGTTCTTGTTGACACGGGATCCGCTATTAATGTGTGCCCATCGAGGACGACATATGCAATCGGGTCGCACTTTGTGCCAACTGCCCAGGTGATAAGGGTTTACGACAATACAAGCAGAGAGGTGATGGGGATTGTGCAGGTTCAGACTACGGTTGGTCCCGGACAACACGATATTGACTTTCATGTCTTGAACGTTCCCGCAACCTTCAGTTTACTCCTAGAGCGGCCGTGGTTGCACCAGGTGAAGGCATCTCTTCCACCCTGCATCAGATGTTGAAATACCCCTACGGGAAGGGGGTGGCTATTGTTTTCGGGAATTCGTCAATCCATCCGCCGCCAGAGGTGTCTACACCGGTTCTGGAAATTGAGCATGGCACGAAGGATGTGTTCCTATCAAGATTTACCCTAGTTGAGGCCCGGGTCGTGCAGAACATTTTGGCTATTGATGAGGGATTGTATGCCAGTGCGCAGTTTGTTTATCTCATGAACAAGTTCCGGCACATCCCTGGGATGGGACTAGGAAGAAGTGGCTGGAAGGGCATTGCTGTATCTGTCGAAGTGCCGCACAACCCGCATACCTTTGGTTTAGGTTATTTGCCTACCAAGGAGGACTGGGTGAGAAAGGGCAAAGAAATGGCCAGGAGAGCTAGAGCTAACCAGTCGGGGAAGCATTTTGAGTTGATGCATCGGCCTATCCAGGGCACCCTGAATGGACGCTTCGTCCGGGAGGGAGAAGACTTTCCATTCTGCGGCTTCCCCGAGCCATGGCTGAACGCAGAGAAGAGGCGCTTGCTGGGGTTTGAAATTTCTTCGACTTCCCGATGTCTGGGGATAATGTCACCGAGGCGCAGACAGACCCATCAGCTGAGGTTGTGCGGTATAAGGAAGTGGATTCTGAGAGCACCGAGTTTGAAATGGGGGTAGCACTGGCTTGTCTACTTTCAGATCCTCCGTTCATACATGAGTGCTTGGGAAATGACTTCTCAGTGTCTATGATCGGGAATGAAATGGTTGTGAGCCCACCTTCAAACATTTTGGATGCAACCATCGCACCTTCCCTCGTCTGGCAGTATGAGGAGGGATTCTTATCGAGCAGCACCGGGTCAGGTAGTGAGCCGGAATCTGATTCCACCGAATCTGTTGAGTCGGAATCAGGTTCCAGCTCGTCTGAGTCTGATTCTGGTATTCCTGGGAGTGATAACTCGAATGCCATAGTCTTGTCTAGGTCATTTTTTCTTTTTCCTTTGAGTCTGTTGTAACAGTGGAATCAGGCGACATGGAAGTGATTAATGAGAATGGAATGGCTGTGGCTTTTGAGTATTTTTCTGTGCCTTTGATTTGTTGCATTAATTCAGACTTTCAAAATTTCAATGAAAATGATGAGGAAGAAATTCCTCTGGTTTTGAAATATTTGCTAGAACAAGAGTAGGAGAGGTTTGTAAAACCGCTGGTTGATGATATCACCCAAATTAATGTTAGTACTGAGAAGGACCCGCGGCTGTTCCAGATCGGGTCCACGTTGTCTTCGGAGGAGCGCAAGCGCTTAGTCGCTTTATTAAAACATTTCAAAGATGTTTTTGTGAGGTCCTACGAAGACATGCCTGGAATCGATCCTGAGATTGTATAGCACCGGATCCCTCTTGACCCAGAGGCCCAACCTGTTAAGTAGAAACTCAGAAGGATCCTCCCGGATTGGCTATCAAGATCAAAGAAGACGTCGCCAAGCAAATTGACGTAGGGTTCCTGCTAGTATCTGAATACCCAACTTGGCTGGCCAACATTGTTTCGGTGCCGAAGAAGGACGGCAAGATTCAAGTATGTGTGGATTTCAGGGATTTGAATAGAGCCAGTCCGAAGGATGACTTTACTCTGTCTCATATCGATGAGTTAGTGGATTTTACCGCTGGGCATGCATTGCTCTCATTCATGGATGGCTTCTCAAGCTACAATCAGATATTGATGGCACCCGAAGACCGGGAGAAGACTGTTTTTACCACCCCATGGGGGACCTATTGTTATAGGGTGATGCCATTTGGGTTGAAGAATGCTGGAGCTACATATCAACTGGCTGCGACCATAATATTTCACGACAAGATTCATAAAGAGGTCGAGGTGTACATGGACGACATGATTGTCAAGTCCAAGGAAAGAGAGGGCCACTACACCGCCTTGCAAAAGTTCTTCCAAAGGATCAGAGAATTCCGGTTGCGGCTGAATCCTAAAAAATGTACGTTTGGTGTTACAGCAGGGAAAATGCTGGGGTTCTTGATCACACAGAGAAGTATCGAGGTCGATCCTTCCAAAATTAAGGCCATCTTAGAAATGCCACCACCAAGGACTGAAAAGGAGGTGCGAGGCTTTTTGGGTAAAGTCCAATTCATAAGACAGTTTATCTCAAAATTAACCTTGACTTGTGAACCACTCTTTGGTCTCCTGAAGAAAGGAACGATGTTCCAATGGGACGGTCGATGCCAAGCTGCTTTTGAACAGATCAAACAATATCTACAGAACCCACCTGTGTTGTCACCACCTGAGCCGGGAAAACCGTTGATTTTGTATATTTCAGTGACTGAAACTACGATGGGCTGCATGCTTGCATAGGAGTCTGAGGACAAAGTGGAGAGAGCTATCTACTACCTGAGTAAGAAAATGCTAGATTACGAGACCCCGTTACACTCAGCTCGAGAAGGCTTGTCTGGCCTTGGTATGGGCTACCAGGAAGCTGCGGCACTACCTGTTAGCTCACTTTGTAATGTTGGTTTTGAGATTAGATCCCATCAAATATCTCTTCAAGAAACCGACACTTACGGGTAGGCTAGCCCGTTGGTTGCTTCTGTTTTCCGAATTTGATCTGAAGCATGTGACATGCAAGTCAGTAAAGGGAAGAGCGGTAGTGTAGTTCCCAACCGATCACCCGGTTGAAGGGGACGAAGCAGTTGAGTACTTATTCCCAGACGAGGCTATTCTGCATGTCGAAGACGAAACTTGGACGATGTACTTTGACGGAGCGTCAAACCAATATGGGTATGGGATAGGGGTGTTGCTAATAGCACCCGACAATTCTCGCATCCCTCTAGCATTCAAACTCCGGTTCAAAGTCTCAAACAACGAGGCAGAATATGAGGCATGCATTGCTGGTTTAGAAGCTGCCCTAGAACTAGGGGCAAAACGGTTGGATGTCATCGGGGACTTGAACCTTATTGTATCTCAGGCTAAAGGAGATTGGAAAGTCAAAGAAGAAAAGATGAGAATCTATCACCAGACCTTGGACGTGTTGATTCCTCGGTTTGAGAAGCTGAACTTCTCTCATCTGTTAAGAGAGAACAACAGGTTCGCAGATTCATTAGCAACTCTATCATCCATGATAGACATCCATTTTGGAGTCCGAATGCGTCCGATCATCATTGACCAGAAATTTGTGCCGCCTACAAGATGATTGCAGCCATAGATGAGGTTCAAGACGAGAACCCCTGGTATTACGATGTCTGAAACTTCTTGGAAAAAGAGACGTATCCACCAGGGGCAAACGCCAAAGATAAGAGAGCAATACAAAGAATGGCTGCTCAGTTCATCATTTGCGGGGTAAACTGTATAAGAGAGGTCATCTGGGGATGCATAAGCTGTGTGTTGATGCTGAAGAGTCTAAGCGCCTGATGGAGGCATCCATGGAGTAGAGTGCGGAGTACACATGAACGGGGTGATGCTAGCCCGGAAGATCCTTAGACAGGGTTACTACTGGTCCACCATGGAGGAGGATTGTATTGGCTTTGTCCGTCGATGCCACAAGTGTCAGATCTATGCAAATCGCATGAACATTCCACCGTTTAAGCTGTACAACATGACTTCCCCATGGTTGTTTTCAGTCTGGGGGATTGATGTGATTGGGGCTGTCACCCCGAAAGGATCCAATGGGCATGAGTTGATTCTGGTCGCGATAGATTATTTTACGAAGTGGGTTGAGGCCCAATCTTATGCAGTGTTGAAGGCTTCGCATGTTGCAAAATTCATCAGGAATAACATCATCTGTCGCTACAGGGTCCCGAACGAGATCATTTTAGATAACGGTTCCCACTTTAAAAAAGAAGTGATCGACTTGTTGGAGAAGTACAACGTGGCTTTTCATAAGTCATCTACATATCGGCCGCAAACCAATGGAGCGGTTGAGGCCGCTAATAAGAACATCGAGCATATTTTGCAGAAGATGGTGGAAACTTACCGGGACTGTCCAGATAAGTTGCCATTTGCTCTGTGGGGCTATCGGACTTCAATTCGAACTTCCACTGGAGTGACTCCGTATTCCTTGGTCTATGGGATGGAGGCTATTCTGCCTATCGAAGTTGAGGTTTCGTTATTGCGAGTACTGGCTGAGTGTCAGATAGCTGAGGCAGATTTGCAGCAGAGCAGATTCGAAGAACTCATGCTCTTTAGCGAGAGGAGGCTGAAAGCACTATGCCATGTTCAGGGTTATCAACGAAGAATTGCCAGGGCTTTCAATAAGAAGGTTAAGTGCAGGAATTTGAAAGAAGGAGACAGTCCTCAAAGACAATCGAGCTCCCATTCACGACCTTAGGGGCAAGTTCAAACCCAATTGGACTGGCCTTACATCATTAAGACTATCTGGTCGGGTGGAGTTGTCATTCTAATGGACCTAGATGGCCTAGAGTTCTCCCAACCGATCAAGATGGACAAGTTGAAGAAATACTTTCCCTGAGTGGCTCGCTAGGCCGAAAACCCGAAAGGGCGACCTAGGCAAAAGTTAGAGCATGAAAAAATTTAAATTATAAAAACTGAGCTCGCAAGGTTGAAAACCCGCAAAGGGCGGCCTTGGTAAAAGTTAGAGCACAAAAGGAGAGTGTTAATACATGAGTGAACCCAAGCTGAATTGCGTAAGGCTTGATTCCCATCTTTGGGATACGTAGGCAACTTCATCCTGAAGTGCAGCCATAAACACTTCCCCGATCAACTTTGTGCATATGATCATGCTTGGTCATCTTTGATTATTTAGCATTCGAGAGCTTGGTGGTGATCACCAGCGCAGTGCTATTCAGACTAGGGGTAACTTTCTAGTTGCTGGGATCCAGAGTTGTACTTCTTAGTGACAGATCTCAGGTGTGTCCAGTTGTGATCCATATCGAAAATGGTTTTGAAAAGTTTTAATAAAAGTTGATTTTGTTCAAATTAATCTTTTTACAACTTAGACCATTTTTGGACGAAATGGAAAATTTTCAGTACCCACAACCTTCAATTTCTTTGATTTCAACATAGAGTTCTCCTACTTTTGAATACAAATTGAAGTTGTTTTTTATTACATTCATAAAGAAAACTTGGAAGTACTGATTAAAGTAAATAAATTCGCGGTATAGTCAGGTGTTCCTGCGTTCCCTCCCAGAGCTTGTGGAAGCCTCTGATGTGGAAGTAGGCCCAACCTGTGCCTCTTTAACAAGCCAAGCTATGCACTCATCAGAGAGGGTGTAACTGAAAGTGGGAGTGGGGGCTAGAAGCTCTCTCGTCCTCCATGCTGTGGCATACCGAGCTAGCTTTGCGCCTCAGACCGGAAATGCAGCAAGGTACTCAATCCCCTCTTCCGGGCAAGTCTGATTGTGTCCGAATTGGCACCGGAATCGGAATGGGAAAAAGAACACACAGTGTGTCATGCCAATCAGCTGAATCCTAGGCTGGCAGGTCATGCTGTAACTTATTTTCGGTAAATTGAGTCAAGGGCAGCGCCAAGCAATGCGGTCTGCGGACAAACTACACATCCAGTTGCACCACCATCCCTCATCAGGGGCATTGACTAGACGTCGTCGGAAGAAATAGCTGCGAGCTGAATATGCCGGACAAGAGTCCATAATCTTCAATTTGTCCATCAACCATACCTGGGGAGGGATGAAAAATGAGAGAATAAAGAATAGAGAGGTGTACGTTGAGAGAAAAAGTGAGAAAAGGGTTTTGAGAGAAAAAACCGAGCCTGAGGGCCGAGTGATGTGAGAAATATATGTGTGATGGGATGGGAAACATTACCTACAATAGTAGTGGACTCCCCGCCAAGCTAGCCGTCTCCCGGCGATGAAAAACGTCCAAGCCTACCAATGTTTTAGCTAATGTCATGGCGATGCAGCTCTTCCCCTCTTTTAAGCCCTCAGCGACTTCGATCAAACAAGTGCTAAACCCACCGGAGCTTGGGGTAAGCAAGAAATGAGACAGCATGCACAAGCAAAGCACATGTTGCCAATAACCCCGCCAATGATGGTCGCCGCGATCACCGACATCAGAAAAACGACGAACCAAGCTCGGAATGTCCAGCTCTCTGTCGTGAATCAATGACCGAGCGTCGTGCAAAGTGAGGCCGCACATCCATCCTAGGGCTTGGACGTGGCTGAACCGGAATTAAGGCAAAATTTCTTCACCACGCTCTGATTCCATTAAAGCTCGTAAATCCTCAAAAGTGGGACACATCTCTTGTCCACCAAAGCTAAAGATGTGTGTCACCGGATTCCAAAACCTTTCCGCGGCATGGAGGAACGGAAAACGCAGCGGAGTGCGACTCAACGTGAACAGTGCATTTATGCCAAAACCCCGGAAATTCAACTTTTCCGAGCCATCCAAGTTGGCAATCCAATTGGTGAGGATTTGGACAAGAAAAGCCTCCATTATGTGCAAAAACAGTGATGAAATGAGCAAACTACGAAGCTGGGGCTTTTATAGAAGATAAGGTGTTAAGTGGAAGACAGGTGTCAACATTCTGGTGGTTCTTGCCATTTTTGGCCGATCGGCCAAAAAGAGTGCCGACCGACCACCATTTTTGGCCAATCGGCTAGTAATGATGGTCGATGGCCATTTCTTGTGGCTGATGGCCTCTCCCTTCGGCCGATGGCCTTCCCTCTTATCTTCAGAGCTATCCATTTGCTGAGGATGCTAAGAACTTGTGACTGGTTCCACTTCCAGTGCCTCGGGTGATGATTTTGCGAAGTCACGCCTATTTGTTTATCGAGTTGTTGTACTTTTGTTTATCGAGTTGTATCTTGTGTTCTTGAGTCCTTGTTTTGCTTATCGAGTTGTAGTTACATTCGGAAGGCCTGTCAAGTTCTTTGTTTATCGAGTTGTTTTGTTAGTTGGTTCACTACCTGATCAATGCAATTCGAGTGTTTGGTTTTCAAAAAAAGTCCAATCTCATTTACATTGTTATGTAATGTGATACAATGTGATGCGATGCTCAGAATGTACAAATGTAACACTTCTTTCAAAAAAGCATGTTTTATTCCATCATCTTTTCAAGTACATAGTTTTTGAAGAAAACAAAAACCTGCCTGAGGCAGTACAATGTGCTCAAACTATCAGTAAAAAGAAAAGTAAAACAAAAAAGGAAAAGCAACAAAATGTCTGAACAAAGCTAAAAAGAGAAAAACAGCAAATGTCTGGATCAACATAAGTCATATCAAGCACGAGAGTCTGTCCTCGTCCTCTTCCTAGATGAAGGTCCAGGATCGTCGCCTCCAGCTCCGCCATTTGAGCTCGAGCCTGAGCCATCTCCAGTCTCATCCTCAGACGACTCTACCTCTGCCTCAAACTCAACGTCGTCTGGAATCGGCGCCCGTGAGCTGCTCCCAAGGTGAGTACGCTCGGCTTTGCTGCAGGGGCGTACTATGGTCCCTCGCCTTGCTCTCCCTACTCCTCGGGTGGATGCCGATGGTCTTGCTGGAACACCCCCTGCAGCCGGTATCTGGAATGGGGCCTGAAAAGAACAATTGGCAAGCGCATCAGTAATGCTATGGGAAATCGAGCGTGAATACCGAATACAGTGTGTGAGTACGGTGTGTGAATGCTGTGAGCAGTGTATCAGTATCAAATCCAGTGTATGAGTTACAGTGTATCAGTGCCGTGAGTGATGTGTATCAAGTGCCGTATTGATATTACGATGTGTCTGATCATGTGTGGAACAGAATATGTAGATGTTTTGGGACTAAGTTTGAAAGAACTTACCGGGATACCATAGATGGTCAGTAGGTCCAGGCTCCTCTACAGCATCCCCATCACCGAGGCAGTCAGCTCCAGAGACTGATGACTGTACTCAATGGAAGCCTGCAAAAGTGTTGAATTCTGTAGGATATCAAATGAATTGAAATGACTGTACAGAATGCAAAGTATAACAGTACATACCGGGGCTGAATCGTAAACTCCAACAAGCCCATGATCAGCTAGAGGAGGAGCGATGGGTATCTGGTAAGTCTCTCCACCCTGTCCTCGGCATGTCATCATAGTGGGCAGCGCTGGGCACCCGACTCCCTGTCCTCTCTGGGACCCACTCCTGCTATGGGTCTGAGTTTCCCTAGATGCCCCCACTCCTGTCGCGGGCGCCGTAGGCCTCTCTCTCTCGACTCGACGAGCACCGGATAAAGGCCGTATCAGATAAACCTGAATGAACTCGGTGTAGTCGCCCTCGCCTCTGAAGAGGTCAGAATCCCAACCTATCATATAATCCATCATCTCCTCAAAGGTGTACCTCTCGGTATGCCTCATATAAGTAGGAGGTGGGCTCGGAACTATCTACTCCGGTAAGCCGAGGGTCTGGCGTAGGAAGCGCTCACCCAAGTACCAAACTCGGCAGATCGGACCCTCCAATAAAATCTTGAACCGGGCAGTCTCCCGAGAACCCGATATCTTGCTCCTCACGTCGAATCGGAGCCTGTACGCCAAGTGATCTGCAAATAAGAGAATATACAGTTTGTTATCTACTGTTGGAGGTATAATGTAAAGTGAAGCTTAAATGAACTGTAAAGTTTGAAAAACCTCTGCGGCAGTGATGGTGTCAAAGTGCCTACGAAAAAACAGGAAGGACTCCCGTGGCCTCCGCTCACATCTCACATCGAATCAATGGGAAAATGGAACGCCGAGGGAGATCTCCACATCTGGCACTGGGGCAAGCCTAGGAAAGTAGGCATACACCCACAACTGTAGAATGTAACAGGGAAAATATCAGTATGCTTATCAAAGAGCAGAATATAGAATAAAGTAGAAATCAGAGAACAGTGTGCAGTGTAAAGCAGATTGCGTGTGTGCAGCGTGTGCAATGTACAGATAGTATAAAGTAGAACCGTAAAACAGAAAGGGAAGGTGTACCTCCCAGGCTTGCCAGTAGCCTCCAAGCAAGTGTCCGCTGCAGCGGGAAGATGAACTCATATATCCATAAAGTGTGGCCAAGCCAGCGCCACTGCAGTCGTAGCGGCGGATCTATGTCATGTCCACCAATGCGCTCAGCAAGTAAAGGGCGACAGTGTTCGCGTGGTCGGCGAAGAGGGTGGTCCTTAGCAAGAACATGATGAAGCCTTGAGCATACTGCTCCACCTCCTCCTGGGTCGTCGGTGCCTCTACTCTAAAGTGGTCCTCAAACTAGGAATACCTCATGAACCCTGGCCGGGAGAGAGGTGGCTGATCACCGAGTAAGTACATCTGGGCAGCGTCCCACTCATCCATGTCAGTGTCAAAGGGAATCGGATCACCCCCTACCCCGATGTCGGTGAGCATCAAGAAGTCGAAGGAGTCATCGTCATCTCCCATGCAGTGGAAAGGTGGAAGGAATCGGTGGTGTCCCCCCACCTCTCCACCAAAGCGCCTAGAAGCGGCCTACTCGCAGTAAGGCGCGAGAGTCCCATGCAGAAGACGCCAAAGTCGGCCTGGTCGACAAGGTGACGAACTGCATCGAGCAGCTCCATGTACCAACCACGGGCAACGGTATTCCCATACCCCCGGAAGGCATGGGAATCTCCCTGTGTTCAAAACAAGCAGTTGTGAAGCAATGTTAGAAATATAGTTTTTGAATACGTTCAGTTGAATATGCAGTGTGTGTGCATGTGTTTCAGATTACTCAGACATTGGGTATGGGTGTGCTCATGATGAATTACAGCATATGGTGAATCAGTGTGTTTAAGCATTCAGTTGAATATACAGTGTGTGTGCATGTGTTCAAAATTACATAGACATCAGGTTTGGGTGCTCTCACGATAAACTAAGCATATGACATTTCAGTGTATCTGGGTTAAGTAGTTAAAGAGCAGAATTGACTATCACAGTTAGATCTTCTACATTACAGAAAATGAAACAGAGAAGTGTACCTCAGTGGCGTCGTAAGACAGATGTGACTTTGGCTCGCGCAACAAGAGCTCCTCTGGTGCGCCCCGCGCATAACACCTAAAGTGGCGGATGCCATCGGGAGGCAACACATGTACCGCCGGCCTGTAGGTTGTTGGGTCAAATGGTCGGACACGGAGAAGCAAGAGCTCGACCTCAGGGTCCACATCTATCTCCGGGGGAGCCCCACCCTGTGGAATGTCGTCTACTATCTCAGAAAGAGTGCAAAAATGGCCGAAAATGTGAAAATGGGTGAGAATGTGAAAAATCAACCCAAAAGTCAACCCCGAGAGGTGAAAAATGAGAGAAAAGGTCGGAGTGTGGAAAAGGCACGAAGGTCAAGGTATGACTCAGGGGAAACAAACCCCAAGTGGTGGAAACCAAGAAAGGGTCGCCGAAAATGAGTTTTGTTCCGTTCAAAGTGTGTGAAACAGGAAGGGTTTTGCGAATCGAACGATGGAAAAGGCTCGAAAACGCGGTAAAAACTTGGATCGAAGGTTGGGAAATCACCTAGAGAGAGAGAGAGGAGTGATTTTCAAGCTAGGGTGAAGTGAAAATATAAGGTTTGGAACCTTATATTTAAAGACCCGAGGCAAAAGGACAAAACTACCCGAAACTGCCATTTTTGGCCGATCGGCCAAATCGGCCAAATTGTTAGCCGATCGGCTAAATATTTGGCCGATGATCTCATTTGATGGCCGATGGATGGTCGATGGCCTCCTCTTGTGGTCGATGCATCTCCCACACTCTTGTTTGGGTCAGTTATGTGGTTTGGGACCTTCATTCCTCAAGAAACTGCAAGAAAGTGCACTTTTGAAGCTTAACCGGTCTTCGTTTTGACTTCGAACCGTGTCTTCCGTGTGCGACACTCAATACGCATGAGGTGTATCATTTTTTGTATCCTTTTGTATATGGAAAAATTCAAGAATAGCTCGAGAATTGCTTTTGAATATGTTGTATTACGATGCTTTGTAATGATTGCAATAAGCGTGCTTATTACGTGTCTTTTCGCTCTTGCATTGAGCATGCCTTGTCTTGCTTTGAAGTTGCATTTCAACTAACATGCCTTTACCATGCTTATGTTGAATATATGTTCTTGTCACTTGCATTGTTATGCACACACTCTCTACGTTGTCACACACGTTTTGTTCGGGTTATTATGCATCCCACTCGGCTTGCGTCGTCGCGCATGCCCTTCTTTCATTGTTCTGCTTTTTTCAATTGCATTGTTATGCATCGAACTTAGGTTGCATTGTTATGCACCTCTTCACTCGCATTATCGTGCACTTTTCACTTGCATTGTTATGCATGTTTCTAACGATATTGTACCTATTAAAGTTTCTTCCTTATGCAGGACACGATATTGTATGTACGATTCATTCAGAGGAATTCCAGGTGAGACCTTTCCTGTCCTTTGAGTTCGTCTTGTTTCAGTTAGAAACACCCCGGCGCACTTGATGTGGTACGTCGAGTCTTGCTCTCTTCCTTCTCTTGCATGTGATACGCTGAGAATTGCTTCCTTCTCCTGCATGCGATACGCTGAGAATTGCTTCGTTCTCCTGCGTGCGATACGCTGAGAACTTCTTCCTTCTCTTGCGTGTGATACGCTGAGAATTTCTTCCTTTTCTTGCATGCGATACGCTGAGAATTGCTTCCTTCTCTTGCGTGTGATACGCTGAGAATTGCTTTCCTTCTCTTGCGTGTGATACACTGAGAATTGCTTCCCTTCTCTTGTGTGGGATACGTTGAGAATTGCTTCCTTCTCCTGTGTGCGATATGCTGAGAATTCCTTTCCTTGTCTTCCGTGTGATACGCTGAGAATTGCTTCCTTCTCTTGGGTGGGATATGCTGAGAATTGCTTTCCTTCTCTTGCGTGTGATACACTGAGAATTGCTTCCCTTCTCTTGCGTGTGATACGCTAAGAATTGCTTCCTTCTCTTGTATACGATATGCTGAGAATTGCTTTCCTTCTCTTGCATGTGATACGCTGAGAATTTCTTCCTTTTCTTACATGTGATACGCTAAGAATTGCTTTCCTTCTCTTGCGTGTGATACGCTGAGAATTGCTTCCTTCTCCTGCGTGTGATACGCTGAGAATTGCTTCCCTTCTCTTGTGTGCGATACACTGAGAATTGCTTTCCTTCTCTTGCGTGTGATACGCTGAGAATTGTCACTCCTTCCTTCTCTTGTTGTGTTTGAGACTCCGGGTTTCCTTGGTAGTCGCTTTTAGACTTCTCTGCGTGAAACGTAGTGAGAATTGCATTTGTTTCTTGCGTCCTTTCTACATGAAATGTAGTTTGATTCTTACTCGTTTGCTTAAACGGTTGCATGTTATGCTTTGTTACAGCTTTCTTTGCATGATCATAAGTTATGTTCGGCATCCTGCATGTCATTTGTATTTTGCCCTTGCCTACGGGTACATATCTTTATTGTCTTGTATGCTTGTCTAAGTCTTCGGCCTTGTCAAAAATGGGTCGTTTCTGGGCTTTGACATTCACTCCCGTCATCTTATGACTTTCGAGTTCTGTTAAAGAGGGGCAACTGTAGACACCCCATTTTTGACCGTCCTCAAGACTTGGACGTCATCGTTTGAGCACTCAATGATCATTCATGCTCGTGTTCGTTTTGAGTTCCTAGAGGTCTCGGCCGCGCACCTTGCCTCAAGATATTTGAACTTGACTGTTTTGTGCTTGGTTGTGGACCAAGCACTTGTGTTTTTTCTTTTGAGGGAAGAGGGTGACTTGTTGGTCATTTCCTCAACCCATCAGCCAAGGCATGAAGCCATCGACCCCTTTTTCTTGCCATCGGCCAAAGGTGTTGGCCGATCGGCACTTTTTTTGGTCGGTCGGCCCCCTTTGTTGGTCAATCGGCCATATTTTACGGCCGAACCCTGTTCATCTGCTTTTTGCAGATATTTTCTGCCAGCTGTCACAGCTGGCATGCATAATCCACCCCTTCCATACACGTTGTGGTGAGGTGGTTTAGAAATACTCTTCTGATCCTGGAAGACGCCAACGATCCTCAGCTAGTCACCTGCAAAGACACAAATACTCCGGTCGGGGGTGCCGGAATTAGCACTCCGACGGACAAGTCAGTTCTCTTATTCAAGAAAGCTTATTTACTAAGTTTTGTAAAGTGATTCTTACATACCTGTACCAATCCGAAGCTGTTGTATTTATATCCCTTTTTTGGACCTCGGGGCCAGAGTCTACCTTTTTATTTATTATTCTCTCACTTGTCTCGATATGCCTTCTTAAGTTTTTTCGGCCTTAAGAACCTGCTCGGCGTCCTAGTTGAGCAGAATGGAGCCGTTCAGATCCCCGTTCCTCGGATGCACCGGATTCCGCTCCTCCATTTATTCGGCTCCCACAATTGCCCCCCAAGCATTCTGTCAATGACAGTTGGGTGAAATGCTTGGTTTTGCTTTTCGAATATTTCGAACCGAAGTTTGGGGGTTAGACCCATCACGCGGACGTTTAATTACTTCCCTCTAATTGTCATCTCAGCTTCCCGCCGCTTTGCACGCGCCTATCTATTACAATTCAGAATCCGATGTCCTTTCGATTCCGTACTCTACGACGCTGGTTGCTGGGTTATCTTCGGATCGTTCTTGCAACTACCGTCTTTGATACTCTCTTCACTTTTGTAAGTTTTCCTCTCTCTCGCTCCGAAGGTTTTTCCCAATCTGTTTATTCCATCGCATGTTCTTGTAGACAGTAGGTTATGGTGAAACATTTAAAAGATCTCCTTTTGTCAGATCGGATTACTGGCTTTAGACGCCATTTCTCTATCCCTGACGATGTCCACATATCGTTTGTGGCGGACGGCACTCTTGATATGGTGAGGGAGGACGAAACCACGATTGTTTTCCCCCTTTTGTCAATCGCAGAGGGTGGAGTTCGTTTTCCCCTTCACCCGTTTCTGAGGGCTGTTCTTCGCCATTGGGATTTGATACCTTCCCAACCCAACGTGAATTTCTTTAGAATTATCATGGGGGTCGTAGTGCTGAACCGTTGCCTTGGAATTAATCTGGGCATTCCTGCCATTCGGCACTGTTATGCTTTGGCTAAATCCTCTGGTCGGCACGGACGTTATTTCCTCAGAGCCAAGGACACAGATCACCAGTTAATCACTATGCTTTCCAGCTCTGGGAAACGAGTTGATGACGTTATGGTCCTTGTCTGTGGCAACTGGGAGTTCGGCGAAGGGGAGGATCACGTCGATCCTATTCCTAGACGTAGGGGCGATCCAGGTCGCCGAATGCCCTCTTGCTTGTGTCGTGTGTTTATATTTGCTATACCCTGTTTTCTTGAGTCTCATGGCTTGCCTTGTGCAGGGAACGATTTGAAAAAAGTTCAAACTTCAACGGACGACGCCGTTCTTTCGGACATCGGGACTGCTCTTAATTATTTCGGCCGTCACAGTCTTTACAAGCAGGGAAGAGCGGCTCATTGTAGACACCCCATTTTTGACCGTCCTCAAGACTTGGACGTCACCGTTGGAACACTCGGTGATTATCCATGTTTGTGTTCGTTTGGAGTTCCCGGAGTTCTCGGCTCGCACGCCTTGCCTCAGGACCTCCGAACTCGACCGTTTGTGTTTGGTTTTATACCAAGCACTTGTGTTTTGCCTTGGGAAGGCAGGGAATGCTTTGTGAGGCATCCCTACACACCACCGGCTGGGGCTAGAGGCCACCGGCTGGCTAGAGTTTCCATCAGCACTATATTGTGCCGATTGGCACTAAATTTTGTCAAAATGACATTTCTGCCGGCCGAGCACTGTGCACTTGCTTTCTGAGATATTTTCAGACAGCTGTGTGCAATTGGTTTCCCCTCCATACACGTGTATGGAGGGATGAGCTTGCTTAGGGACTAAGCTTGTAAGCTTTTGGCCTATAAGAGGGAAGGCTCTTCCCTTTGCTCAAGGGTTACAAAATCCAAGAGCTTTAGCCATTGTTAGAGAGTTAGAGCTCTGGTTTTTTTTAGGGTTAGAATAGATATACACTTTGTCTCTCTCTTTCCCTTTGTAATCTAGGTGTTTTAGTTCATATTATTGCACTAAGACACCTAGTGTTCCACCTTCTCCTTGCAACTGAGGTTCTGAGGGCTGGTTCTTGGAGTTCTTGACTGATTTTGAGCTCAAGGAAGCATCAACCACAACCTTTGTGAAGAGGTCTACAAGGGTGAGATACTAACCCCCTTTTTCCCCCATTCTTGCACCTCTTTTCTACTTGCTTTTAAATAGTTTTTGAGCTTAGTGTTTGGCACAAAAAAGTTCTAATTTTCAACCCTCTTTGTTGTATATCAAGAGTGTTTAGAGGTTTGGGGAAGTTTGGTCCCCTTTAGGCCTTGAAAAGGCCCATTTTTGAGCTATTTTGGAGAGATCCGAGATTTTGGTGATAGGATCTCTTCACCACTGAAATCTTGAGGGATTTCAGTGGTGAAGAGCATGCCTTGAAGTCTCAAGAAGGGGAGGGTCACCCCCTCTCCTTGGTGTCCTTGAAAAGGGCAAGATTTGCTTCCTTAGGGAACTCCATGTTTGGTTGTGTATTGAGCACGTTTGACTTGTTTTCCATGCTTATATTGCCATGTTATAGCATGATTTCAAGTTGGTTTTGGCCTCTTATACATGCTTAGTATAGTTGCCTTGTAATCCCCTTTTATGCCTTAACATGTCTAGTTTGTATGCCCTCATTTCTAGCATGCTTTAGGCCTAGGTTTAAGAAGTTTTTGTGCTTGTTTTAACATGTTTTAGGTCTGACCATAGTCATTTGGTTCGATTTTAGCATGCTTAATATGACTCCTTTGTATTGTGACTTGTTGGTCTCAAGTATGTGCATGTGTAGCATGTGTTGCTTGCATTATTTTGATGGTTTGGGACCATTATCCATGCTATTTCAGTCCCTCACATATGCTTATTTGATTGCCTAGCATGCATCTCTAATGCTTTGGTTGCATGTGTTGCATACCCCTTTGAAAGTGCATGTGTGCATGCCCTTGATTTTGAGTCATGTAGATGCCATCTAGGTGTTATTTTGAGCTTAGTTTTATGTATTAAAACTCTGATTTTAGTTGGTTAAGTGTTGCCATGTGTGGTTATGCTAGGTGTAGTTCAATGCATCTTTGGCCTACCTTAGACTTTGGACCATTTGCATGCTTTGTTTGGTTTGGTTTATTGCATGATTTGGCATCATGTCTTGCATGAATTTCAGAGCCTAAGTTGCATGCTATTAGTCCATACTTATGCCTCTTAGATGTGTTCAAGAGTTGTCATGTTCATGCCTTGGTTTTGGACCACAACATGTGCATGTGTGTGTGTGCATTTGGTCTCATTGTGTGAGCACTTGGCCACTGTTTTTAGGCCTTCTTGTGCTGCCTAATTCATGCCTAGGACCATCATTCTATTGGTTTGCATGCTTACTTCATATGCTTGTTTGTATGCTTGCATAATTGCCTTGCATTGTCCATATGGCATAATAGCTAACATGCTTAGGACCTTACTGCATTAGCATGCATGTTTGGCCTCTTGAGGTGAAGTATGATGGAGGTTGAACACCCTTGTTTGATTATTTGATTTGCATACATTTGAAAGCAAAGTTGCTCTCTTGGTTCTTTGGGCCATCACGCATGGAAATGCGCGATTGGTGGTCCGAGGATCGAGGCACATGCCCCATTGAGTCATAAACATGATGTGGGATGTGTTTGGTGCATAAATGGCTTGAATTGCATTGCCTTGTGTGTTGTTTCCCTCTGCTGCTGTGAGTTGCAGGTTCTGCAGGAATTTTGTGCCGACCGGCACTGTTTAGTGCCGACCGGCACTCCTTTGGCAGCCGATAAGGAAATTCAGTGCCGGTGGCCTCCTCCTTCAGCCGATGGCTAATCCCCCCAGCCGGTGGTGATCCCCAGTACCCTGAGAGGCATTCCAGAGGTTTTGGTAATTTTCTGAGGAGGAGAGCAGAGGAAACAGAGGCAATCTGTGCTCGGCAGTGCAATTCCGAGCCGGTCCCGAGCGCGCGCTGCAGTTGGCCCTCATCCCGAGGCGGTTTATGGCTTAATTAGATTAGTTAATTAATTTAATTAATTTAGTTAATTTGTAATAATTAATTAGCTAGGATAGTTATTTATTTATTCATTTTGTATTATTATTTTGGCCCCTCCGAGTGAGGGCAAAATTGTAATAAGTGTGTGTGAGTGGATGTATGTCTTCCAATCCCCACTTCTTTCTATCCCTTTTATTTACCTGCTTATGGTAGATTAGGGCACATTTTATTTTAGCATACCTTATGCTTCGCATGCGTGCATTCATGCATTTGTTTACATGCACCGGGCTCGGTACATCATACAAATTGCATCGTAACTTTCAATTTCCAAATTGAATACGTGCTATTCGCGCATTTCACATGCCATGTCTAGGGTTAGCCGAGCCTACTCTAGATTGCATCTATGCCTGTGTTGCATTAGCCACTTAACATGAACTAGGCCATGCATGTTTGCTAACTAGTTTATTGTTTTTTGGCGCGGAGTACGATGTAAGTTTTTACGCTTTAGCATATCGCATGCGTGTGAATGTCAACATGACAGATGGGATTGCCATGCGGCTAAATGCTTATGTGTTATAAAGCTTTGAGTGCACGTGGGTGGAGGTTAGATTGCCTGAGTTGGAACAACTCGTTGAAATCAATTTTAGCCTACTTGCGGTAGCATAAAACCAACACGTTTTTCGAGACAAAACGGATATGCAATGTTTATTTCCAAATTAGGCAATCTAGTCTATACTTTTGTGTTGTGCATCACATAGTAATTCTAGGCTAATAACCGAATAAGAACGCATAAAGTTTTCAAAACGGATATCATGGTTAGTAGAGGCCGGTCTTGGACGGGCGAGAGGGTTGCTCATAGTGACCTTCCCGATCGTACCCAAGCTCCCGAGCCAAGTCACTTTGGTGATAGCGGATTTTATTACGCCTTCGCACCGAGTCAGGGTTTCCTAAATTCCCCATTTTAAAAATATTTAGGTGGCGACTCTGTATCTGGCAAAGCAGTCCATGTTTGGCACTACTTTTCAAAAAAATCTGTTTTTCTTCAAAACGATTTGCCAGAGGTGGACTCTTTGGTTCAGATTACGAACCGCATCTTTTCAAAAAAAAGCAGGGGAGTCCGAACTGTGGCGCGGGGTCCCTCGCGGGCTTTGGTTACAGTTTCTGGCGACTCTGCTGGGGATTTTTAGAGAGTTTGACTCGAACTCGTGATATCCGGTTTTGACTACGCTTATGTGTTTCTTTGCATTACATTTGCATTGGTGCGCCTAGGAACATAGTGTTTGCCATCTGCCATTCCTGAACGGTTTGCCGGAGGCTTGTCTTGTCCAGATATGACCATAAGGCTGACCGGTTATGGGCTCTGACAGCATGGGAACACAAACCCCGGTTTTACCGGGGCACCCTTTTCGACCATTCGACTTAGTGCATATTCGGAATCCGTAGTGACCATTCCAAACTAGGACAGGTTGCTTACCCGATGCTAAGTTGTTTGAAACCGCTGTGTGCATAGTGAAACCCTAGCTCCTGACAAAATAGGGCAGGGAAACCCTACCCCAACATAGGGGTGTTTTGGTTCTCATTTATCTGCTATATGCTTTTAGAGTGTACCTCTGCAGGGAATGTACATATCAGCTTACCAGTATGGATATCCGGCCCGAGGGACACGATGTCGATGTTGTTGAGAACCGATTATCTGCGGTATCGGTTCAATTTGGGAACGATGATTTTGGGAAGCGATTATCGATAGTAGAGATCGATTGATAAGGCGTATACGTGTTTGATCTGTTTTGAAATTTGAGATCTTTGTCCGTTTTTCCTTTCAGTTCAGAGAGCTCAGAAGATTGAGAACAGAATAGTCAGTATTTCCCCTTCGCTGAGGCAGGACTAGGGATGACGCAAAGTTCAGAAGAAATAGTTGTTATGACAGCCGCGCTGGATCAAGGGGTCACCCTACAGAGAGAGACCGGCGTTGACATGCCGCATCCTCCTAGGTCACCCGCTGCACACCCGATCTGGGCCCCCCAGTTCTATCAGGCTCGCGAGCCCACTACGTTTGAGTTAATGGGGATGATAGGCGATCTTCAAAGGTCTGTGGCAGATCTCGCCTATGGGATGTCAACCTCGCCACCGGTTGCACCGTATCCCGGAAATTTTGAACCCCAGGAGCCCCCGCTACTGGGGCGGATTGTGATCGAGCTAAGTCAGCCGGAGCTGGCAGTCACTCACAACAGCGATGTGTCAGTACCAACCCAAACCTCTCACCAGGCTGAGGCCAGAGGCAAAGACAAAGTGATGGCAGACGCCGACCCTGTGGGACAGCTGCTGTGGGCAGTCAAGGCTTTGAAAGCTGGAGGAACGAGCAAACAACAGACATCCGCAATTGTAACCAAAATTGTGGATGATGTTTTCCCCACTCTACCTGAGGGTAGTTCGAATCAGTCAGAAAACCCGGACAGGCCCCGTCATGCCAGAGGAGTTCCTCCTATCCCCAACCCTACACCGGGAAAGGATCAGAAATCCAAGCCTGCACCTGCCGATCCATTCGCCAGTACGTCGAGCAAGAACACTCAGACTTCCAAGTATCAGCCCCGAGGGCACAGGGCCTTTCATGCTCTCTACATGCCGCTGTCTAGGGCATTCATTATTTTGTCCAAGAAGGGGCATCTTACACCTTTGGAGCCGCGACCTCTGCCGAAGAATCTTCCGGCAGGCCATGATGCCTCTGCGATCAGGCGTACCACCAAGAATCGCCACTCCACCGACAAGCGCTGCGTCCGCCACGAGGTGCAGGATTTGATTGACAACGAGGTTATCCTCCCACCCACCTCAACTAAATCTGCCACCACTCAGTTGCTGGATTTTGAGGACACCGATACTGCGGGTATCTGATTGGGATTCAACCGCCTGCGGGCAGCGCCTCGAGTTTTTGATGTGGCGTCTGGCACGCATTTTTGAGCATCTGCGAATGCTAACCTTGTAAATCCTGGCTTGGGTGCCGAGTCAGCCTTTTGTTTTGTTTTGAGTCTGTCTCTGTCTTGAGTCAGTCTTTTTGCTTATGGGTCAGTCTTGTTGTAACGAGTCAGTCCCCCTTTTGTATAGAATACCAGGTGATTCTAGGGTTGTTACCTCAGACACCGTTTTGTCTTGTAATTATCTTTTACTTTCTTTTGGGTCTGCCTCTGTTGAAGTGGAGTCAGTTACATCCGGGAAACCTGAGTGAAACAGCCGCTGCGGCTACTGTATTTCCGTGCTATTTGTGTTTGAGCTAGTTGTGCCAGAGAATCTGAATGGGGTGACAGGGCATTCCACCTGCTCTCTTGTGCCTTAAAAATTTTTGCGTTGACCTAAGTTTTCCAAAACCATTTTGAACACTGCGGTGATAAAAACGAAGGGGAAGGAATTCCTCGGGTTTTACAAAACTTTGATCAAATTGAAAGAAAGAGAGGCATGCTAAGCCCTTAATGAATGAAATCATGCCTGTCGGCGTAAGTACTGAGAAGGACCCTGGCTTAATCCAGACTGGTTCCACACTGTCTTTGGCACGAGCGATTCGTCGCCTCCTTAAAAACTTTCAAAAACAAAGTGTTTTGCGCAGTCCTGCGAAGACCTGTGTGGAATCGCTCTCGAGATTGCGCAGCTTAGGATCACTCTCAGCCTCAAAACTTGACCCTTCATTGTCAAACCTTGGACCAGCATCCAGAATTCAGCTATCGATGCAAGACCCGTGTGGCCAGATCCGAAGCAGCCCTCGATCAAGAGGCATCGAGATCGGAGCAAAAGTTTAAATTTCACCGGGCGAAGTCTGCAAAGCAGCCGTGATGAACCCTCCTGCAAAGTACTGCAACAGTCATTCTCCCGGGAAAGGGGAAGCTTCGACTCCAAAAACCATTTGACATGGACTTGCTACACTTTTACCCTTTGAGAGGCTCGCTGGGCTGAAAACCCGGAAGGGCAACCCAGGCAAAAGTTAGAGCAAAAGAAAAAAGATACAAAAAATATATATAAATACAAAAAAATGCAAAAAAGAAGAAGCTCGCAAGGTCGAAAACCCGCATCGGGCGCCTTGGCAAAAGTTAGAGCAAAAGAAAAAAGATACAAAAAAAAATAAATACAAAAAATGCAAAAAAGAAGAAGCTCGCAAGGTCGAAAACCCGCATTGGGCGCCTTGGCAAAAGTAAGAGCCTGAAAAAAATAGTGAAGGTTAAAATACCCGAGAGTACCTTAACCGGAACTACGTAAGGCTTGATTCCCATGTTTGGGATACGTAGGCAACTTCATCCTGAAGTCCAGCCCTTAACGCTTTCATAGCGTCTCAGTCCATGCAATGGTCTTGATTACCCCTGTGCCTCCTTCCGAATCCGATGTCTCGGTTGCAATGGCTGGAGCTACGCGATCAACTTCTTCCTGAATACCGGCCACCAATGCCTTCAAGGCGACTGTGTCCATATATTGTTTGTGGCCGTCTTCGTCCTCTCCGTGCCAGAGAGCCCGGTCGCAGTCAATCATCAATGAGCATGCCGTGGCATTATTCCAAACAAGGGGCAACTTTCCGTTGCCTCGCATTGCCATAAAGATTGCCCTCAGTTGCCGCCCAAACTAGGGGCAACTTTCCGTTGCCTTCTTCCCTCCCTTCAAGCAAGGGGCAATTTTCCCAAATTGCCTCCGACCCGAGGTTGCGCATCTCGAGGATAGATTCTATGCTTGTTAAGCATTCACTGTTTGCAAAAATAATTTTTTTGAAAATTTTTACTGAGGTTGACTATTTTCTCGAAAATTGTTTCACTTTCCAAAATTGGACCATGTCTGGACCTAAAAAGGAAAACTTTCAGTGCTTGCAACCTGACTTGCATGATTTTCAAATCAAAAAAATTGCCCAAGCACGTTAATCTGACGCTCATTTTGATCAAAACTGTTTTAGAAAGAAAACAAAAAATGGTCAGAGTAACGAACTAGGGGCACAGTTGAGCCAGGTGTTCTGTCTCCCCTCCTCATCATCAACGCGTTTGCCAAAAGGGCACTCTATCCACCGAGAGGAATAGCCGTGAGCTAGCCGTATCAAACATTAACCAGCCGCTTCCTATTCATCTATCAACCACCCCGGGGAGGGATGAAAAATGAGAGAATAAAGAATA
Organism: Camellia lanceoleosa; assembly: GCA_025200525.1. Classification (NCBI taxonomy): domain Eukaryota; kingdom Viridiplantae; phylum Streptophyta; class Magnoliopsida; order Ericales; family Theaceae; genus Camellia; species Camellia lanceoleosa. The sequence goes on along the minus strand of CM045771.1, from coordinate 78,313,856 downwards.
GAGAGGTGTAAGTTGAGAGAAAAGTGAGAAAAGGGTTTTGTGAGAAAAGCCGAGCTTGAGGGCCGAGTGGCGTGAGAATCACACAAATCAGAAAGGGTGGGGAACCTGCCCGGAAGAATCGGCTCCTCGAGATTTGATGTCTTTTGTTTTCAAACACGTCCGTGTGTCGTGTCTTTTGATTTGTCGGTCTCAACTTAGTTTTAAGTCATCTCCGAGTGTATCTCGTTGTCTTTAGGTCGTGTGCCTTTTGTTTTCTTTGCGTGAGTTCCCCAGCAGTGTCCAGTTGTAGGCTCGATACCCGGGTTGAAAACCCCTCTTTATCTCAAAATCGTTTGTGCTCAGAATGCCGTGCCATTCTCTACATCTATGCGAAGCCAGGAGAAGAAATGGAAAATTTGGGACATCCGAGTGTGTTTCAATTTCAGTCAGTTTCAGCTTTGTGGTCCGTCTTGTCAGATTGGGCTGGTTGTTCAAAGTTCGCTGTGTGCAGAATGAGCCGAGTATTGTATTATGGGTTGTATGCAGATTAATCTCCAGCAGAATACGGGTTATGTATTCAGTTTGAACAGTTATTTGTTTGAGTTGTTTGCCGTTAGTTGGTTGGTTATCCGATTACTACAGTGCAAATGCTCCATTTTCAGATAGCAAATTCATTCCATTTACATTTGAGGTGTAACATGATGCAATACAGTGCAAAGTATGAGATAAGTAAATAAAACACTTTTCAGATAAAAGTCTGTTTTATATCATCTACTCCAAATACAAAGTTTTGAAAGCCAAAAATCTGCCTGCGGCAGTACATAGTACTCTATCTACTAAAAAAGAGAAAAGTACAAGAAAAGAAAAGAAAGGAAAAAAGCAGTAAAAATCATCATCATCAGTAGCAACCTCAAGCCTGGGGATCCATCCTAGCCCTCTTCCTGGGCAGGAGCACATGAGCGTCGCCGGAAGTGTCACTGTCTGAGCCTGAGCCCGAGCTGTCCCCGGCCTCCTCCTCGAAAGCCTCAGTCTCCGCCTCCGACTCACCGTCCCCTGGAACTGGAGCTCGTGAGCTGCTCCCCACGTGACCACGTCCCCCTCTGGTGCGAGGGAATATCCTGCCGTCCCGCGTAGAGATGGGAGGCCCCGCTGGAGCAGCACCACCTACTGGAGGAATCGGGAAGGGAGGCTGAAAAATACAAAAGAACAAACGCATCAGATGATTTACAAATGCAGCGTATGAGTAGAGTGTATCAATGCCGTGAGCAATTCATCAGATGATTTACAAATGCAGTGTATGAGTACAGTGTATCAATGCCGTGAGCAGTTCATCAGTGTAGAATGCAGTGTATGAGTACAGTGTATGAATGCCGTGATCAGTTTATCAGTGTAGAATGCAGTGTATGAGTACAGTGTATCGATGCCGTGGGCAGTTTATCAGATTTTTGTGCAGTCAAGTAGAATGTGTGAAACAGAGTATGGTTCGAGACTGTGGTCAGAAGAACATACCGGAAGGCTGTAGACGGCCAAGGCGTCGAGAGTCCGCTGTAGCATCCCCATCAGGGAGGCATTCAGCTCCACCGACTGACGGGTATACTCGGAGGAAGCCTGCAAAAGTGTTGAAATACATCAGTATTCTGTGGGATACTTGAATGAACTGAAATGAAATAACAATGCAAGATGCAGAAATAAAGTAATACATACCGGAGGCAAGTCGGGAATGCCGGCCAGCTCGTGACCAGCTGGCGGGGGAGCGAAGGGGATCTGGTAGGTCTCCCCACTCTGCCCCCTGTAAGTCAGCATAGTGGGCAGAGCGGGCCAACCAGCACCTCGTCCCCTCTGCGCCCCCCTCCTGCCGCGAGCTCGGGCTCTCTGTGACGACCCCACTCCTGCCCCTGCCTCTGCCCGGGCCGCTGGCGCTGCGGGTCTCGCTGGATCAGCGTGGGAGCCCCTGCTCAAAGGCCGCATCAAGAAGGTCCGGACATACTCTGAGTAGTCGCCCTCGCCCCTGTAGCCGTCCTCGTCCCAGCCGAGGGTGTAGTCTGCCATCTCCTGATAAGAGAACCTCTCGGTATCCCTCATATGCTCAGGAGGGTGAACCGGGACTACCTGCTCTGGCAACCCGAGGGTCTGGCGCAGAAAACGCTCCCCCAGGTACCAAGCCCGACAGACCGGGCCCTCCAGCAAAATTCGGTACCGAGAGGTCTCCTCAGCACCGGCGTACCGATCCTGGATCTCCGCTGACATCGCAGTCCACGGCCGCCAAGTGACCTGGATTGAAACAGTTGGTTATCTATTGCTATTTGAAACATGCAGTGAAAAAGCGAAGCTTAAACGGACTGTAAGTAAAACATACCTCCGTGGGGGCGACAGTGTCGAAGAACCGGCGGAAGAAGCTAAAAGTGTCCCGGGGCCTCCGGGAGCACCGGCCGTCATAACGGCGAGAGAAGGGGACAACCAGAGGGGTCTCCGCCTCCGGCACTGGCTCTAGCCTGGGAAAGTAGGCATAGACCCACAACTGCAAAACAGATATCAGTACGACTATCAGATAAAGCAGAAATGAAAAAGAGCAGAAATAACGGAGCCGTGTGCTGTGTATTGTGTTGTGCAGAGTGTACAGTGTGAACAGTGTACAGTCAATGTAAAGCAGAGTATGTGTGTGCCGTGTGTACAGTATACAAATCATAGTGTGTGCAGTGTACAAAATACAGAAAGTATAGAACAGAAATGTAAAGTAGAGAAGAAGACATACCTCCCAGGCTCGCCAGTAGCCTCCTAGCAGCTGCCCACTGCCGCGAGAGACTGAGCTCATATAACCATAAAGGGTGGCCAAAGCCGCGCCCCCCCAGTCATACTGCACAATCCTCTCGATGTCCACCAAGGCGCTGAGGAGTCAGAGGGGCACCGTGTTCCCCCGGTCGGCGAACTAGGTAGTCCCCAGCAAGAAGAACATCGAAATCACAGATATCTCTCGGCCTCTGGGTCATCGAGTCGCATCCACCAAAGACGGCCGCACTCGAATCGCACCTCGAACCAGGAATAGCGGACGAACCCTGGACGAGCAAGCGGCGGCGCCTCGCCGAGCAAGTAGACCTGAGCGGCAATCCACTCATCCATGTCTGTGTCGAAGGGGATCGGATCACCCCCCACCGCGATGCCGGTGAGCATCGAGAAGTCGTAAGGGGTCATCGTCATGTCCCCAGTCGCCGGTAGATGAAAGGAATCGGTGGTGTCCCACCACCTCTCTGCCAGAGCGGCAAGAAGAGGTCTGCAGGCAGAAAGCCGGAAAGTCCCCTGCAGAAGGTGCCGAAGCCGGCCCGGTCTACAATGCGGCAAACGGCGTCGGGTAGCTCGGCGTACCAATCACGAGCGGCGACGTTCCCATACCCGCGGAGAGTATGGGAGTCTCCCTGTAATCAAGAAATTGCGAAGCCATATGAAGATATGCAGTCGATACAAATCTGGCATGCGTGCAGATTTTCGAAGTTCAAACAGAAACCGGGTACCGGTGTGCTTACAGTGAACTACAGGCGCGTGATGCGTCAGTGTGTTTTAGATGCCCCAGTGTAAACTTGGTGCATGTGTGCACATTTTTCAGATTCAAGTAAATATCAGGTTCCAGTGTGCCAGTGGGCGAACTACGGCCTGTGATATGTCAGTGCTCCTGTGAGGATCAGTGTAAACATAGCATGTGTGCGTGTTTTTTTTTTTTTTTTAAGTTCGAATAGATGCCAGGTCTCGGTATGTTTCAGTAAACTCCAACGTGTGATGTGTCCGCGTGTTTGTGTAGTTTTGTGCAAGTCTAGCATGCGTGCGAGTTTTTCAGATTCAAATAAGCACCGGGTGTCGGTGAGCTTGCAGTGCAACGTGTGCCGTGTGTTTGGGGTGATTCAGACTAGTGCAGTGTGTGTGCATGTGCGTCGGTCCTAAGCAGTTATCAGTTGTGAGTTTGTCTACGATCAACTACAAGACAAAGACATCGAGATAAGCGATTAATGGGTTCGATTAGCTACGGCGATTAGCGAAATTCTACACTGCAGAAAATAAAGCAAAGACAAGAGTGTTACCTCGGCGCCAGACAAGGCAAGTGGCTCGGGTCGGCCAGCGCTCGGTCGAAGCCACGGAAGTGGCGGAGTCCATCTGGTGGTAGAACATGGATGGCCGGCCGGTAGGTCGCCGGGTCGAAGGGGCGCTCGCTCAGTGGCAGGAGCTCGACCCCGGGATCCATCTCGTGGTCCGGGGGAGTCCCGACATGTGGAATATCATCGGCCATGGCAATGGAGATGAGAAAGTGGCCGAAAAGTGAAAAACGGGCCGGAATACGAAAAGTCAACTGGGAAGTCAGCCCCGAGAGGGTCGGAAAATGACCGGAAGGGTCGGAATGTGAAAATGTACGGAAATGAAGATGAAATCAAGGGGAACAAGTCCCGAAAAGGCGAGAATAGCAAAAGACGCACCAAAACGAAGATCCGTTCGGTTTAAAATGTCCGAAACGCGAAGAATATCGCGAATCCGACGAGAAAACGGGCCTAGAACGCGCGGAAATCAAGGAAAAAGTGAGAGAAAACACTTGGGAGAGAGAAGGCAAGGATTTTCGGCGGCTTAGAAGTGAAAGAAATAGGGTTTAACACCCTATTTTATAAGACCCATGGCAAAATGGCAAAACTGCCCCTGATCAGGCATTTTCTGCCGATCGGCACTATTTTGTGCCGGTCGGCACTTTTTTGTGCCGATGGAGTGTTTCAGGCAGCCGGTGGCAGCCGGTGACCACCCCACCCAGCCGGTGGTGTTCCCAAGAATGTTTTCAGGCCAGATGAGGGGTTTTGGGTCTTCATAGATCAAGAAAGTGCAAGAAAGTGCCTCCCCGATGCTCAACCGGCCTCCGTTTCAACCCCGGACAGTGTCTTCTGTGTGTGGCACTCAAATTCAAGCAGAGATTGTATCCTTTTGTATCCTTTTGTCTTTTTATAAGATTCAAAAGTTTCCCTGTGTGTGCTGCGTGCATCCATCACTTCGATTAGTGCGGCACGTCGCGCCATTTTGCGCGTCCTCTGCGACTCATACTGTTTTCATACTTCGTGCGGCATGCGTGTCACACTTGCATCATTTTGTACTTTGTGCACTTGGTTTGCATTTCAATTCGCGCGAGGTGTGCCACCTCCCGTGTTTCTTTTCAATTCGCGCGAGGTATGCCACCTCCCGTGTTTCACCATTCATCGTAGGTGCTATGAGGTATGTAGGCCCCATTTGCACCGTATTTCAAATCCTATGAGGTGTGCCACCTCATTTGTATCCATTTTCACCGTAGGTGCTATGAGGTATGTAGGCCTCATTTGCACCGTATTTCAAATCCTATGAGGTGTGCCACCTCATTTGTATCCATTCATCGTAGGTGCTATGAGGTATGTAGGCCTCATTTGCACCGTATTTCAAATCCTATGAGGTGTGCCACCTCATTTGTATCCATTCACCGTAGGTGCTATGAGGTATGTAGGCCTCGTTTGCACCGTATTTCAAATCCTATGAGGTGTGCCACCTCATTTGTATCCATTCTCCCGTAGGTGCTATGAGGTACGTAGGCCTCATTTGCACTGTATTTCAAATCCTATGAGGTGTGCCACCTCATTTGTATCCATTTTCATCGTAGGTGCTATGAGGTATGTAGGCCTCATTTGCACTGTATTTCAAATCCTATGAGGTGTGCCACCTCATTTGTATCCCTCCCTGTAGATGCTATGAGGTATGTAGGCCTCATTTGCATTGTATTTCAAATCCTATGAGGTGTGCCACCTCATTTGTATCATTCGCATCCCTGTAGATGCTATGAGGTATGTAGGCCTCATTTGCATTGTATTTCAAATTCTATGAGGTGTGCCACCTCATTTGTATCATATTCATTGTTCGCGCTATCTTGCGCACCCTACCTGTTTGCATTGTGTGTGCATTCATTGTTCGCGCTATCTTGCGCACCCTACCTGTTTGCATTGTGTGTGCATTCATTGTTCGCGCTATCTTGCGCACCCTACCTGTTTGCATTGTGTGTGCATTCATTGTTCGCGCTATCTTGCGCACCCTACCTGTTTGCATCGTGTGTGCATTCATTGTTCGCGCTATTTTGCGCACCCTACCTGTTTGCATCGTGTGTGCATTCATTGTTCGCGCTATTCTGCGCATCACTCTTGAGTTGCCTCAATCAGGGTCCGGCGGGACCGAAAACACGCATGGTCCGGCGGGACCATAAACACGCGCGGTCTAGGAGACCTTAAATCCTTGGAGGGTGCGAAACCTTCGTCAAGTGAGGTACGTGTGCCTCATTTCGCATTTCATTGCATCTCGAGGCATGTGGGCCTCATTTTCCACTCCATTTTCTATCAAGTGAGGTACGTGTGCCTCATTTCGCATTTCATTACATCTCGAGGCATGCAGACCTCGTTTTGCACTTCATCTTCCATCCCATGAGGTGTGCGTGCCTCATGTTGCATTTCATCTTGACTTGCATTGTTCTGCATCCCGTGTGGCACGTGTGTCGCATTAGCAAATTGCCCCTACGAAGGTCCGGCGGGACCAAAAACACGCATGGTCTGGCGAGACCTTAAACCCGCTTGGTTGCATTGTCATGCGTTACCCCGAAGCTGGTCCGGCGGGACCTTAAACACGCCCGGTCTAGGAGACCTTAAATCCTCGGGAGGTGCAAGACCTTCGGTGTGTTAAGTTGCCCCCTCATTACATTTGGCATGCATATCATCGCGCCGTTTTGCGCACCACACTCACATTGCCCCAACGAGGGTCCGGCGGGACCAAAAACACGCATGGTCTAGGAGACCTTAAATCCTCGAAGGGTGTAAAACCCTTGTTGCATCTTCATGCACATCATGCATCATTTGCACTTTCAACAAAATCAAAAACCAAAAATATCATGCATCATTTGTATTTCAAAATCAAAAAACAAAAAAATACATGCATCGTTTTGCATTTTTCTTAATATCATGCATCACTTGCATTTTAAAAAAAAAACAACCAAAAACAACATGCATTGTCATGCATACATTTTGCATCCCGGTCTAGGAGACCTTAAATCCTCTGAAGGTGCAATTCCTTCGGTGTTTGTCGTGCCCGAACGACTTCCGTGCTTGCGGTGAGTTCCTAGGAGACCAACGGGGACGGTTGAAACTAGAGTTCGAACGGCTCATGCCTAGAACGCAAAGGTTCGGGATTTCCGAGACTAAAGTCTGGTTTAAATACCCAGGGGGTGTACCCTCGGCTTGAAACCTGTATGGAAGCCCCATAGGTTGAGGTAGTGTGTCTACACCTCAATTCTGGATACTGAACCAACCTAGTATACCATCCCGTTGGAAGAATAGGGAAAACTGCCATCATGGTGATTGCATCATCGGCATTTCATCCATTGCATACTTGTAGATATTGCATTATAGGTTGCATGCATCCCCCAGCATTGCCTCCATCTATGGCTTGCGCCTTTCCTTGTTGCGCTTGGTCTGGCATGTGTCCGTACTTTCCGCGTCGGAGCACAGTTCTGCATGTGTATCGCGCCTCCTCCACGCTGGTATGTTGGATTGAGGTTGCGGCACAGTTCTGTGTTAGACATGGCTTGTATGTGTACATGCCCGTCCTAGGCAAGGCTTGGTTTGGTCCGCGCGCCATACCCTTTTTATATATATTACATTGTAGTGTAATTGTTGTATCCTGCATTAGGATCATTATCCCTTCCTCAGCGGGTTGTCACCCCACTTATGTCATTCCACCCAATGCTTTTTCAAATGTCCGTGCCGGACTTGCTACTTCCATCAATCTATTTGACATTTATGTGGTTTTGAACCGCTCAAGATTGGATCCTGATTCAATTGCATTGCATATTTACATTGCATATTATTTTGCATTGTTTATATTTGCTTTTAGTTTTGCATATTATTTGCATTACATTTAGATTCAATTGCATATTATCGCACTTCTTGTGCACTTCATTGCATTGTCATGCATTGTTGCTAACAATATTGTACTTGTTAAGTTTGTTTTCTTTTCAGGCACGATATTGTATGTACGGTTCATTTGAAGCTGGCGCAACCAGACGAACCGGACAGGTATTGTATCCTCCGCGTGAGACGTATCGAGAATTACATAATTCTCTTACACCCTTTCTGCATTGTAGTGTAGTTTGGAGTTTTCTAGCTTAGAACTGTTGCATGCGTGCTCTGTTACAGCATCCTTTGCATGATCATAAGTTATGCCCGGCTTCTTGCATTTTCAGTTGCATTTTGCCCCTACCTACGGGCGCATATCTTATCTGTGGCATGTGTGCCTGTGTCTGAACTACGCCGGTTTGATTCCTACAGGGATACGTAGGCAGCCTGTGGGTTCAACCACTTGCGCTTTGCATGTTTGTCTGAGTCTTCGGCCTTGTCAAAAATGGGTCGTCTCTGGGCTTTGACATTCACTCCCGTCATTCTTATGACTTCCGAGTTCTGTCAAAGAGGGGCAACTGTAGACACCCCATTTTTGACCGTCCTCAAGACTTGGACGTCACCGTTGGAACACTCGGTGATTATCCATGTTTGTGTTCGTTTAGAGTTCCCGGAGTTCTCGGCTCGCGCGCCTTGCCTCAGGACCTCCGAATTCGACCGTTTGTGTTTGGTTTTATACCAAGCACTTGTGTTTTGCCTTGGGAAGGCAGGGAATGCTTTGTGAGGCGTCCCTACACACCACCGGTTGGGGCTAGAGGCCACCGGCTGGCTAGAGTTTCCATCGGCACTATATTGTGCCGATCGGCACTCTTTTGTGCCGGTCGGCACTAAATTTTGTCAAAATGACATTTCTGCCGGCCGAGCACTGTGCACTTGCTTTCTGAGATATTTTCAGACAGCTGTGTGCAATTGGTTTCCCCTCCATACACGTGTATGGAGGGATGAGCTTGCTTAGGGACTAAGCTTGTAAGCTTTTGGCCTATAAGAGGGAAGGCTCTTCCCTTTGCTCAAGGGTTACAAAATCCAAGAGCTTTAGCCATTGTTAGAGAGTTAGAGCTCTGGTTTTTTTTTAGGGTTAGAATAGATATACACTTTGTCTCTCTCTTTCCCTTTGTAATCTAGGTGTTTTAGTTCATATTATTGCACTAAGACACCTAGTGTTCCACCTTCTCCTTGCAACTGAGGTTCTGAGGGCTGGTTCTTGGAGTTCTTGACTGATTTTGAGCTCAAGGAAGCATCAACCACAACCTTTGTGAAGAGGTCTACAAGGGTGAGATACTAACCCCCTTTTTCCCCCATTCTTGCACCTCTTTTCTACTTGCTTTTAAATAGTTTTTGAGCTTAGTGTTTGGCACAAAAAAGTTCTGATTTTCAACCCTCTTTGTTGTATATCAAGAGTGTTTAGAGGTTTGGGGAAGTTTGGTCCCCTTTAGGCCTTGAAAAGGCCCATTTTTGAGCTATTTTGGAGAGATCCGAGATTTTGGTGATAGGATCTCTTCACCACTGAAATCTTGAGGGATTTCAGTGGTGAAGAGCATGCCTTGAAGTCTCAAGAAGGGGAGGGTCACCCCCTCTCCTTGGTGTCCTTGAAAAGGGCAAGATTTGCTTCCTTAGGGAACTCCATGTTTGGTTGTGTATTGAGCACGTTTGACTTGTTTTCCATGCTTATATTGCCATGTTATAGCATGATTTCAAGTTGGTTTTGGCCTCTTATACATGCTTAGTATAGTTGCCTTGTAATCCCCTTTTATGCCTTAACATGTCTAGTTTGTATGCCCTCATTTCTAGCATGCTTTAGGCCTAGGTTTAAGAAGTTTTTGTGCTTGTTTTAACATGTTTTAGGTCTAACCATAGTCATTTGGTTCGATTTTAGCATGCTTAATATGACTCCTTTGTATTGTGACTTGTTGGTCTCAAGTATGTGCATGTGTAGCATGTGTTGCTTGCATTATTTTGATGGTTTGGGACCATTATCCATGCTATTTCAGTCCCTCACATATGCTTATTTGATTGCCTAGCATGCATCTCTAATGCTTTGGTTGCATGTGTTGCATACCCCTTTGAAAGTGCATGTGTGCATGCCCTTGATTTTGAGTCATGTAGATGCCATCTAGGTGTTATTTTGAGCTTAGTTTTATGTATTAAAACTCTGATTTTAGTTGGTTAAGTGTTGCCATGTGTGGTTATGCTAGGTGTAGTTCAATGCATCTTTGGCCTACCTTAGACTTTGGACCATTTGCATGCTTTGTTTGGTTTGGTTTATTGCATGATTTGGCATCATGTCTTGCATGAATTTCAGAGCCTAAGTTGCATGCTATTAGTCCATACTTATGCCTCTTAGATGTGTTCAAGAGTTGTCATGTTCATGCCTTGGTTTTGGACCACAACATGTGCATGTGTGTGTGTGCATTTGGTCTCATTGTGTGAGCACTTGGCCACTGTTTTTAGGCCTTCTTGTCCTGCCTAATTCATGCCTAGGACCATCATTCTATTGGTTTGCATGCTTACTTCATATGCTTGTTTGTATGCTTGCATAATTGCCTTGCATTGTCCATATGGCATAATAGCTAACATGCTTAGGACCTTACTGCATTAGCATGCATGTTTGGCCTCTTGAGGTGAAGTATGATGGAGGTTGAACACCCTTGTTTGATTATTTGATTTGCATACATTTGAAAGCAAAGTTGCTCTCTTGGTTCTTTGGGCCATCACGCATGGAAATGCGCGATTGGTGGTCCGAGGATCGAGGCACATGCCCCATTGAGTCATAAACATGATGTGGGATGTGTTTGGTGCATAAATGGCTTGAATTGCATTGCCTTGTGTGTTGTTTCTTTGTGAGTTGCGTGAGAATTTTGTGCCGACCGGCACTTTTAGTGCCGAGCACTCCTTTGGCAGCCGATAAGGAAATTCAGTGCCGGTGGCCTCCTCCTTCAGCCGATGGCTAATCCCCCCAGCCGGTGGTGATCCCCAGTACCCTGAGAGGCATTCCAGAGGTTTTGGTAATTTTCTGAGGAGGAGAGCAGAGGAAACAGAGGCAATCATGTTTCGGTGCAATTCGAGCCGCCCCGGCCTTGTGCAGCTTGGCCCTCATCCCGAGGCGGTTTATGGCTTAATTAGATTAGTTAATTAATTTAATTAATTTAGTTAATTTGTAATAATTAATTAGCTAGGATAGTTATTTATTTATTCATTTTGTATTATTATTTTGGCCCCTCCGAGTGAGGGCAAAATTGTAATAAGTGTGTGTGAGTGGATGTATGTCTTCCAATCCCCACTTCTTTCTATCCCTTTTATTTACCTGCTTATGGTAGATTAGGGCACATTTTATTTTAGCATACCTTATGCTTCGCATGCGTGCATTCATGCATTTGTTTACATGCACCGGGCTCGGTACATCATACAAATTGCATCGTAACTTTCAATTTCCAAATTGAATACGTGCTATTCGCGCATTTCACATGCCATGTCTAGGGTTAGCCGAGCCTACTCTAGATTGCATCTATGCCTGTGTTGCATTAGCCACTTAACATGAACTAGGCCATGCATGTTTGCTAACTAGTTTATTGTTTTTTGGCGCGGAGTACGATGTAAGTTTTTACGCTTTAGCATATCGCATGCGTGTGAATGTCAACATGACAGTAGGATTGCCATGCGGCTAAATGCTTATGTGTTATAAACTGTTTGAGTGCCTGTGGGTGAAGGTTAGATTGCCTGAGTTGGAACAACTCGTTGAAATCCGAATTTTAGCCTACTTGCGAGTAGCACAAAAAATCGACACGTTTTTCGAGACAAAACAGATATGCAATGTTTATTTCCAAATTAGGCAATCTAGTCTATACTTTTGTGTTGTGCGCATCACATAGTAATTCTAGGCTAATAACCGGAATAAGAACGCATAAAGTTTTCAAAAACGGATATCATGGTTAGTAGAGGCCGGTCTTCGGACCGGGCGAGAGGGGGTGCTCATAGCTGACCTTCCCCAATCGTACCCAAGCTCCCGAGCCAAGTCACTTTGGTGATGACGGACACGTGGCCTTCGGCACCGAGTCAGGGTTTCCTAAATTCCCCATTTTAAAAATATTTAGGTGGCGACTCTGTATCTGGCAAAGCAGTCCATGTTTGGCACTACTTTTCAAAAAAATCTGTTTTTCTTCAAAACGATTTGCCAGAGGTGGACTCTTTGGTTCAGATTTAACCATGACTTTTCAAAAAAGCGAGTCCAAATCAGAGCGGGTCCCTCGCGGGCTTTGGTTACACTCACGTTCTGCTTCGCTACGAGCCTACATATACAACCTTTTCGGCTGCGGAAAACATACCGATTCCGAAAGGGGAAGACTTTCTCGTCGCTCGTATTTTGTCCGACTTCAAAAACTTGAGACAGGTAGGGTTGGAAGGGTCCGATTCGGAGAAAACTGAAGTGTCTGATACTGCCGAATCAGATCGGTCTGAGGCCGAGTCTGTGGAGGTATTGGATTCTGCTGATCCACTTACTTCGGGGCGGAGGAATCTCTCTGTTGACGATGTTCCTGGACGTACAGACGATCTTCCTATCTCGGGCTCCACTAACATGGCTGGGTTAAGCCTGACAAAACTAGCTAAGAAGGCGAATGCGGAGAGGTTAGCCGCTCGACGAAGAGCGGAGGGCCTTTCGACCGAAACGCCTGTCAGTGAATCTCATCATTTCCTCCCAATTTCCGAATCAAGATCCTTAGAAGTTAAGGAGGGGGCAAATAAGAGTGCCGAATCCGCGTTGGTTGGGAAAGCCGCTGGGGATGTTGAAGGAAAGGCGGAGAAACGCGCTAGGGATGGTGAGGCCGGTTTAGAGGAACACGGCGGTAAACGTCCTCGGATAGAGGGGTCGAATGAGGTTGTGCCCTTTGTGATTCGACCGACGGTGAAAGACTTGCCGGTTCCTTCGGATGCCTCGGCGCTTAAAGACCCGGAGGTTGCGTTCGGCGTGGCAACGTCTTTGTCATTGCCGTCTGATATGGAGGCTTTCCGAATGGAACCGGATCTGAATGCGACAATGTTAGCCGCGCAGTCGGCCCTTTTGGTGCGTATTCTGATTTTTCCTTCACTTCACTTCATCCAAACATCGTTCGGGTTACGTTCTTCGAATTTTTTCTTTTGCAGACCGTTGGCAGGATAGCCGATGTAGGCCGCCGCCACCTCGACGCCGTCAAGCAGATTAGTCATTTACGAAAGTAGGTCGAGGGTCAGAGAAAAAGGGCCGAGGACGAATTTATGAGGGCGAACAAGGAAGCTTCTCGGGCAGAGGCTGAGGTGGAGAAAGCTCGTGAGGCGGATAAGTTGAGAGCGGAGGCCGAGAGGAAAGCCGATGATAGTGAAGCTGCACTTGGTTTGTCCCAAAAGGCAGTTGCCAACCTGGAGGCTGAATTGGCTGAAATGAAGGCGGCGAAGGAACTTGCCGATTCAAAAGTTTTCGAAGCCGGGAAAGCGGCTAGACTCGCCGAGTATGTGGACCAAGTCTCTCAGTTTGAGAATCGGGGCTTCAAACATGGTTGGCACAAGGCCCTTGCTGCAGCAGGAGCTTCGCTGAATATGCCAATACCGTATGAGCAAGTGGACATCGATCCGTTAGAGACTGATTCCGAGGGTTGATCTTTATGATACACAGCTGTTATTATTTCGAAAAAGTACTGTTTCCGTTTATTTTTGTTGTTTTGCAGTTATTTGTCAGACATTATAAAATATTATGAATTCTGCGCATTGTGTTGATGTTTCAATAATTTTGTGGTGATTGTTGTTAATAGATCTGTAATCTGGTGGTGATTTTTAATAGATCTATAATCTTTTTATGGTGATTGTGGGGTGGCCATGGCGTCTTTGGGGACATGGCCGAATAGATTAATAAATCTGCCCTTGCCTTGGCCAGGCGTAGAGTCAATTGTTCGAATCTCGGGCGGCGTGGCATCTTTGGAGACATGGCCGAATAGATTAATAAATTTGCCCTTGCCTTGGCCGGGGCGCGAGCGTAAAGAGCCGAGTGGTTTGCACTCGTGGGCTGGCCGTGGCATCTTTGGAGACATGGCCGAATAGATTAATAAATCTGCCCTTGCCTTGGTCGGGGCGCGAGCGTAAAGAGCCGAATGGTTCGCACTCGTGGGCACGCGGATCGTCGTCCGACGTTTGGCATTTGGTCGTACTGACGCTGCCTTGGGGGAGCTGCGCCTACCTTCAGAATAGTTAGGCTATGTTCGTGCCAAGGGCCCTATATATTTGGGTTCAGGGTTCAGCCGATACTAGGGAAGGACTAAGATTGGCTGAAGCCAAACGTCGAAATGGATCGCAGCAGCGAGCCCACTGGTATGGGGAGAAGAACGTCCAAGGACCGGGAAAAATAGCAACGCCTTAGCCGTCGAAGCAGGTCCCCTCAGAAGGACGTTCAACGGGGAGGTTCCCTATGCCCACGCCCAAGAAGTGAGGCGGACGCGACGCCGCGGCCATTGAATTTTGCGGTTCTTGTGAAGAATAAACCGATGACAGAGGCGGATTCCATTATTAAAGACCCAGATGTGGCAGTCGAGTTTGCTCGACAGATTTTTCCGCCGGAAGTCCAACAATCGATGGTTGGCCGTCGTGATTTCGAAGTATTTCGGGATGGCATCCATGGGGCTGTAAAGGGGTTGTATAATGCTTATGAGATTGGCATGCGTCTGCGAGAGATGAGACGTGATATTGAGAAAAAGGACGAAAGGAATCGCAGTCTGGAAGCGCGCGCGAAGAAGGCCGAAAGTGAGCTTCGTGAGCTTAAGAAGCTGCGAATGGCTGAGCCATAAAAGGTCGGCCAACTCAAAGTGGGCGGTAATACGTCCGAAAAGGCCCCGGGCTGCGAGAAAGGATATCAGGACGGTTTCAAGGCCAGGGTTGACAAAACCAAGGTAGACCTTGTTGAGGAAGTGTGCCGATGCGAAAATCGCGGTTTTAAGCACGGCTGGATCAAGGCCCTTCAAACCGTTGAAGTTCTTGGGTCATTCGGCATAGATTCAGCCTCACCCCTATATCACCGGCATTATCTTCCCTATTCCGAATTTGAAGTGGAGAGGAGCGACGACGAAGAGGCCGATTAACCGGAGTGTAATGCGAGAGCAAACATTGATATAAATGAATAAATAGGCTCTCTTTCATTTTCAATGTCCGTATTTGGTTGTAAAATACTTTTAATTCAGACATGTCGATTCATTTTATTGGAATATTTGGATTTTCATTAGAATATTTTGCACTGTCTGGTATAAATCGTTCAGAAATGCAGTATTCGGCCCTAAAGGGTCGTTCACCAATGGTCGCTCCGAATCCGGAGGCTTATTCGGCCCTAAGGTGTTATGCACCAAAGGGGCTCCGAATTCGGAGGCTTATTCGGCCCTAAGGTGTCATGCACCAAAGGGGCTCCGAATCCGGAGGCTTATTCGGCTCTAAGGTGTCATGCACCAAAGGGGCTCCGAATCCGGAGACTTGTTTTGGCCAATCGTGACATCCACGAAGGGCGCTCCGAATCTGGAGGCTTATTCGGCCCTAAGGTGTCATGCACAAAAGGGGCTCCGAATCCGGAGACTTGTTTTGGCCAATCGTGACATCCACGAAAGGCGCTCCGAATCCGGAGACTTATTCGGCCCTAAGGTGTCATGCACCAAAGGGGCTCCGAATCCGGAGGCTTATTCGGCCCTAAGGTGTCATGCACCAATGGGGCTCCGAATCCGGAGACTTGTTTTGGCCAATCGTGACATCAACGAAGGGCGCTCAGAATCCGGAGGCTTATTCGGCCCTAAGGTGTCATGCACCAAAGGGGCTCCGAATCCGGAGACTTGTTTTGGCTAATCGTGACATCCACGAAGGGCGCTCCGAATCCGGAGGCTTGTTTGGCCCTAAGGTGTGATGCACCAAAGGGGCTCCGAATCCGGAGACTTGTTTTGGCCAATCGTGACATCCATGAAGGGCGCTCCGAATCCGGAGGCTTATTCGGCCCTAAGGTGTCATGCACCAAAGGGGCTCCGAATCCGGAGGCTTATTCGGCCTTAAGGTGTCATGCACCAAAGGGGCTCCGAATCCGGAGGCTTGTTTTGGCCAATCGTGACATCCATGAAGGGCGCTCCGAATCCGGAGGCTTATTCGGCCCTAAGGTGTCATGCACCAAAGGGGCTCCGAATCCGGAGACTTATTCGGCCCTAAGGTGTCATGCACCAAAGGGGCTCCGAATCCGGAGGCTTATTCGGCCCTAAGGTGTCATGCACGAAAGGGGCTCCGAATCCGGAGACTTGTTTTGGCCAATCGTGACATCCACGAAGGGCGCTCCGAATCCGGAGGCTTATTCGGCCCTAAGGTGTCAAGCTCAAACATGTAAAAACACGAAACTTTGCATTACAACGACACGTGTACAAGTATCAAGCCCACAAGCCGGGTCATTGATAAAATTTACGCAGATGTGTTGAATTCCATGGCCGTGGCAGGCTTCTTCCTGACATGTCTGAGAGTCGATATGCCCCAGTGCCTGCAATGGAATCTATCTGATAGGGACCGTCCCAGTTCGGACCAAGCTTTCCATCGTCCGGCCTCCGTTCGGCTGGTAGTACCTTCTTTAAGACCAGTTCTCCTGGATTATAACGGCACAACTGAACTCGCCGATTGTATGACTTAGCGAGTTGCTGCTGGTATCGTGCCATGGATGCCAAGGCGCGATCTCTTCGTTCTTCAATCAGAACCAGGTCCAGGGCGAGCATCATGTCATTTCGGCCTATGTCAAAGGCTTGCGATCTCAGAGTTGGTAAGCCGATTTCTAGGGGTAAGATTGCCTGTGTTCCGAAGCATAAGGCAAACGGCGTTTCTCCAGTGGATCGTCTTGGCGTTGTACGATGAGCCCACAGTACACTCGGCAACTCTTCAACCCATCGGCCTTTAGCATTTTCCAGCCTCTTTTTGATGCCGTCCAAGATGGATTTGTTCGAAGCTTCCGCTTGACCGTTACTTTGGGGGTAGGCTGGCGTAGGGAAGTAAGGCACAATACCATATTTGCTGCACAACTCTCGGTAAACGCCACAATCGAACTGGGTACCATTATCTGAGATCAAGGCTCTTGGAATACCGAATCGTGTAATGATGCTTCTCCACACAAAGTGCTTGATGTCGGCATCTCGTATATGGGATAGAGCCTCTACTTCGACCCATTTTGTGAAGTAATCTGTTGCTACGATTAAAAATCGCTTGTTCCCTGGGGCCCTTGGCAACGGTCCTACAATATCAAGTCCCCACTGAGCAAACGGCCAGGGGCTAGTAATTGAATTCAAAGCTTCTGCCGGCTGGTGGGTTAATGGGGAGAACTTTTGGCATTGTTCGCATCTTTGGACATAATTCTATGCATCGACTCTCATTGTCGGCCAATAATATCCCTGCGTTATAGCTCGATGGGCCAGAGAGCGTCCCCCCGAATGGGCACCGCAGCTGCCCTCGTGTATCTCAGTGAGCAATTCCTCTACTCTGTCCGGGTGCACGCATTCCAGGTATGGGCCTAAGAGGGACTTTTTGTAAAGCCCTCCTTGTGGATCTAAATAGTATCGCAGGGCCTTGTTTCGCAGCTTGTGTGCTTCTTTTTTGTCCTCCGGGAGTTGCTCAGTAGAAAGGAACGCAGCAATGGGATCCTTCCAACTTGGTGCGGATTCTATAATGTTGACGTGGGTTTCCTCCGGAGGGCCGATGCTCGGCTCCGGGACGAAACCTACTTCGATGGTGCGCTTCAGCTCCGAGTTGATGGCGGAGGCTAAGCAAGCCAAGGCATCCGCGTGTGTATTTTGGTCGCGTGTTATTTGGTTTAGTTCATGATGGTCGAATTTCGTCAGCAAGGAGTTAGCCATTTTCATATAGGCCGCCATACGATCGTCCCTTGCCGCGTACTCCCCCTTCAACTGGTTGATTACCAATTTCGAGTCACAAAACGCCAACAGCCGCCGCGCGCCGAGCAGATGTGCATTCTGCAGACCGGCTAAAAGGGCTTCATATTCGGCTTCGTTATTTGACGCTTCGAAGCCGAGGTTGACGGCCTGTTCAATTACTACGCCGTCTGGAGACATGATTACGATGCCGGCGCCGCTTCCCCGTTGGTTAGACGATCCATCACAATATAATTGCCAAATGTCCCCGACATAAATTCTGCAATCTGGCTTTGACCGAACTTCGGCCTTTGGCTGGATGTCATCAGGCTTGAGGTCAGCGAGCCCTCCTGTGAATTCGGCAACAAAGTCGGCCAAGACTGCTTTGATTGCGCTTTTGGTAAAAGCGGATGTCGATACGAGTTCAAGAGCCCACTTCGAAACACGCCCTGATGCTTTTGCATTCCGTAATACTGATCGAAGGCGATAGTCTGTTAGCTCCCTAATGCTGTGTGCTTGGAAGTAATGCATCAGTTTTCTTGCTGCCATGACCAAGGCTAAGACGAGTTTTTCCAGCGGTAGGTATCGTGTTTCGGCATCGACCATTGCCTTGCTCACATAATACACTAGCTGTTGCTGCCCTTCCTCATTTTTTAATAATACGGCGCTGACGGCCCTGTCGGAGACTGCCAGATATAGAATGAGTGGGTCACCGGCGGCGGGTGTTGTTAGAAGAGGTACTGACCGGAGGTAGGTCTTGAGCCCGTTAAAAGCCTCTTCGCATTCGGCGGACCATTCGAAAGCTCTGCCCTGACGTAGTGTTTGAAAGAATTGTCTGCAGCGATCTGTAGATCGGCTGATGAACCTGTTAAGTGCAGCAGCCATTCCCATCAACTTTTGGACTTCTTTCCTTTGAGCAGGGAACTCAGTTCCAAGATTGCTGTGCCTTGACTCGGGTTGGCTTCGATACCTCGGTGCTAGACGATGTAACCTAGGAATTTGCCGGAGCCGATTCCGAATCGCGCATTTAGGCGTTTAGCTTCATTCTCGTATTCGTGGGGTGTTGAATGTCTTTTCCAGATCGGCTATGTGGTTTTGTTCTTCCTTGGATTTGACCACCATGTCATCGATGTATACTTCCATAGTGTGTCCAAGCTGTTCTTTGAACATCATGGTGACCAGTCTCTGATAAGTTGCCCCTCCATTTTTCAAATTCAAAAGGCATAACCTCAGAGCGATGGGTTCCTCTTGGAGTGAGGAATGCAGTTTTGTCCTGATCATCCGGATGCATGGTGATCTGATGGTAACCTCTGTAGGCGTCGAGGAAACTCCTGCGCTGGTGGCGTGCCGTTGCATCGACGAGTTGGTCGATTCTAGGTAAAGGGAAGCAGTCTTTGGGGCAAGCTTTGTTCAGATCCGTGAAATCAACGCACACTCGCCAAGTTCCATTTTTCTTTTTCACCACCACTGTGTTGGAGAGCCACGTGGGGTAGGTGACTTCGCGAATTGCCCCGACGTCAAGCAATTTGTCAACTTCTTCTATAACGGCGGCGGCGTGTTCTGCGGAGGATCGCCGGCCTTTCTGAATGATCGGCTTGCACCGGGGGTCAACATTGAGATGGTGCTGTGTGACTGACGGGTCTATTCCCAGCATTTCGTATGGAGTCCAGGCAAAGACGTTGAGGTTGCCGAGTAAGAAAGTGATCAGCTACTGTGTGTCGGCCTGGCTCAGAGAGGTGTTGATCATAAAAAACTTTTCCGGGCTTCCATCAATTTCAACTTGGTCTAAACTGTCCGTGGCCTTTTCATTCGGTTGACGACCAACGTCATCCAGGATCTCTCGACTGAGTACTTTGATGGAGTTTACTCGCAACTCCTTCGGGGTCTTGGTGGCGAGAAGATAACACGCTTGCGCTGACTTTTGAGATCCCGGATCTGTTCAACGCCATGTTCCGTTGGGAATCGCAGCAGCTGGTGGTAGGTTCTTGGGACAGCCCGCAGGGTATGCAACCATGACCGTCCCATGATGAGATTATATGGTGACGGCAGCCTGATGACCAAGAATTCCACATCCACTATTCTGGAGCCTGCTCGAACGGGTAGACTGATCTTTCCCAATGGGTACTCCGGGTTGGCGTTGAAGCCGAATAGTGGATAAGGAGCTGGAGTCAGGTCCGAATCGTTGAACCCGAGTTTGATGAAGGTTTTATAGTACATAACCTCTGAAGTGCTTCCCTGGTCGATAAGGACGCGTTCAACAGTGAACCTGTTTACGCGTAGCGCAACAACCAGAGGATCTATGTGAGGGAGTGTTACGCCGCTCAAATCGGAGTCGTCGAAGGTGATGCTTGGCGCGTCTCGGGGCCAGGGTCGCTTTGTCGGTGTGAGCTGATGCTGGGGGCTTAGAAGTGACTGGATTGCATGTACAGTTGGGGCTATCGGTAGGCTGTATATCATATGTACGGTTTCAAGCAGGGCGCATCTTGGGCGACATGCGTCCTCTGTCACCTCCTCAAGGTAGTTGGTCAAGGTGCGGAGACCGTCGGCATTATGCTGTTGGCCTTGAGGTCGCTGAGGATCTGATCTCGAGGATCGCTCAGGAACCTCGTGCCCTGCTTGTCGGGACTTTGATTTTTCCAAGGCCAGAGCGCGGCGAAGGCGTTGGTTTTCAGCGATGATGTTGTCCAGAATCTGTTTGGTCTGCCCGGCTTGTTCCATGGTCACTTGTATCATTGCCTTCGTTGCGGTCGTTGATGAGTTAGAGTTCGAGGCGTGTCGCTGCGAGACGGTTTCCTTTTCGAGCATATTTGCCGGAGTGTAGTCGTCTCTCTGTGAGGTCTCATTGGTGGCTATCGGAGGATCTTCAGTCACGTCTTCCATGGATATATTTGAGTATTCGCACAGACGGCGCCAATTGTGGTGAGGTGGTTTGGAAATACTCTTCTGATCCTGGAAGACGCCAACGATCCTCAGCTAGTCACCTGCAAAGACACAAATACTCCAGTCGGGGGTGCCGGAATTAGCACTCCGACGGACAAGTCAGTTCTCTTATTCAAGAAAGCTTATTTACTAAGTTTTGTAAAGTGATTCTTACATACCTGTACCAATCCGAAGCTGTTGTATTTATATCCCTTTTTTGGACCTCGGGGCCAGAGTCTACTTTTTTATTTATTATTCTCTCACTTGTCTCGATATGCCTTCTCAAGTTTATTCGGCCTTAAGAACCTGCTCAGCGTCCTAGTCGAGCAGAATGGAGCCGTTCAGATCCCCGTTCCTCGGATGCACCGGATTCCGCTCCTCCTTTTATTCGGCTCCCACACACGTGTATGGAGGGATTTGCACTTTGTGTTAGCTTCTCCAAGAAGCCTTAGATTTGGAATTCTATAAGAAGGGAGCTCCTCCTCCCTTCTCAGGGTTCCAAGAAATCTGATATAGAAGTGATACATATCTCTCTCTATATATATCTCCCTCTATATTTGTGTGTATTTGTGTTCTAAAGCGTGTTTTGTTCATACTTTTTCACTAAGGCACCTAGTGATACACCATCCTTGATTTGCTGAGACGCTAAAGAGTTGGTTTTAGAGTTCTTGGAGTTGTTTTTGATCAGAGGAAGCTGCTAGAGTGGTGTTCTTGAAGTGTTCTTCAAGGGTGAGCTAACTACCTTTAGATACCCCATTCTTCCTTAAGCCTTTACACATACTTGCATATTATTTCAAGCTTGACTCTAAACTACAAAAAGTTCTGATTTTGTATGCTTGTTATAGTTACTTAAGGTCACTTTTTGGCTGGGGGTTGTCTACTCCCCTCTTAGGCCTTGTTTGGCCTCATTTTGTACCTTTCTTCTTGAGTTTTGGAACCATCTCATTTTGACCTTCTCACCACTGAAATCCAGAGGATTTTCGGTGGTGGAGAAGTAGTTTTGAAGTCTTGAATAGGAGTGGAACACCCCCCACTCCTTGTCTCTCATTTGTTAGCATAAATGGCTCATAATCATAGCATATTTGCTTAGCTTGCTTTAACTCCATTTCAGCAAGTATTTGGTGTTATTTTGCCATGTTGTACCTCTGTTTCATGTTGGTTTGATAGCCACCTACATGTTCCTTGCACTTGTCTTGCAATCCTCTCTATTGCCTTAACATGTATCATGCATTTGGACCATCATGCTTGTATTTTGGCTCAACCCAAAGGAACTTTTAGCTATGTTTTACCATGTTTAAGCTCTATTTAGTGTTGTTTTGATCATGTGTGCATTGTTTTGAATAGCCATGGTTCAACCTAGCTTGTTGGCTTTGAGTGTCCAAGTCACTAGCATGCATTGCTTTGACCATTCTCGTGATTTGGCATCTTTTGAAATCATATTTCAGTCCATATAGTGTAGCCATACACTCATGTGGAGAAGTGGTTTTTGGAAATACTCTTCTGATCCTAGGGGACGCTCGAGCTCCGTTGATGGTCATCTGAAAAGAAATAAACACTCCGGTCGGGGGTGCCAGAATTAGCACTCCAACGGACAAGTCAGTCTCCCACTTAAGATTGCTTGTCTTCTAAGTTAAAGATCCCAATTCTCACATACCACTTTTTGGCTGATGTCTCTTCTATTTATATATTTTCTTCCTTGAGCCTCGGGATTAGATCCATATCCAACCTACTATTCGGCATATTCTACAATAGACCGATCTTCACTCGGCCCCTTGCTTAATCGGCTATTTGGCTGAATAAGGTTGGATTTAAGTTTTTCGAGCCAATTGCCGAATGTCTCGAATCTCGATTCTTTGAAGTTCGACTGTCCGGAATCTCTACGACTTCCATTATTTGGCCCCCATAATTGCCCTCAAAGCACTCCACTAGCGATAGTTGGATGGGGTGTTTGGCTTCGAACTCGAAGAATCAGAGCCGAAATTCGGCGGCTGACTGTATTCCAACGCAAATGTCTGCACACACGCTTCTCGGTTATCATTTCAACTTCCTGCCTCTTCGTACACTTCTATTTATTGTGATTTAAAATTTCGACGTCTTTTCAAATACATTCACGTTTTAGACGCCCGCCGCTGGACTACCTTCCGAACTACTTCTGCAACTTCCTATTTTTCTTTATCTCCTTCGCCTCTTGTAAGTTCTCTCCTTCTTTGCTTTGAATCTCTTTCCTTGCTTTTTTTTTGGCTTAGCATAATCCTATTGGCTGGGAAGAATGGCGAAACATTTAAAAAATCTCCTCTCATCGGATCGCATTTCTGGCTTCCGACACCATTTTTTCATTTCTGACGATGTCCGTCTGTCTTTTGTGGAAGACGACAACCTCGATATGGAAAGGGTTGATGAAGCCACGATCGTTTTCCCTCTTCTATCAATCGCAGAGGGTGGGGTCTGTTTCCCCCTTCACCCACTCCTTAGGGCCGTGCTTTGCCATTGGGAGTTAATCCCTTCGCAACCCAACGTCAATTTTTTTTAGGATTGTGAAAGGGATTGTCGCACTAAACCGCTGCCTTGGGCGTAACCTTGGCATCCCCGCTATTCGGCATTGCTACACCTTGGCCAAGTCTTCTGGTCGGCACGGGCATTATTTCCTTAGGGCCAAAGACACTGACCATCAACTACTGGCTATGCTTTCCAGTTCTGGGAAGCGAGTCGATGATGTTATGGTCATCGTCCAAGGAAACTGGGAATTCGGCGAAGGCGAGGATTGCCTTGATCGTATTCCTAGACGGAGAGGCGAACCAGGTGGCGGAGTATCTTGTTTTATTTATTTACTTGTTAAATTTATAAAAACTTCATTTTTGGGACCTTATGATTTTTCTTTTGCAGGAAACGATTTGAAGAAAGTCTTGACTTCGACTGACGGCACCGTCCTTTCGGAAATCAGGACTGAGCTCAAGTACTTCAGCCGACGAAGTCTTCAGAAGCAAGTACTTCGGCCAACGAAGTCTTCGGAAGCAGGGGAGGGCGACCCACGTTCGGCTCCGCTACGAGCCGACTTACACGACCTTTTCGGCGGCGAAAAATATCTCAATTCCGAAGGGTGAGGAGTTTCTTGTTGCCCATATCTTAACTGATTTCAGAAATTTGAGGCAAGTCGGTTGTGAGGGATCAGATTCGGAGCGACCGGAAGTAGCTGAGGCTGCCAAATTAGATGAATCAGAGGAATCCGAAATAGAGGTTGATGAGGATTTAAAGTTAGCATTTGAAGAAGCCGGCCTCAATTCGGCTGATCCTCTGTCCACTTCGGGTCGAGAGGATCGTCCATTTGACGATATTTTTTAGGGTCTAGAGGATCTTCCCGGCGTGTACCCAGAAGATATGGCTGGGTTGAGCCTCACTAAACTTGCCAAGAAAGCGAACATGGAAAGGATGGCCGCACGTCGAATGGCGGAGGAGGTTCGGGCTGCCGAATCTCAGTGCCAGTCCTCCTTGCCTGTTATTGAGGAAGTGATGGCAAAAGAAGGAGGCGCCGAAAAGGAACCTTTGGTACAGGCCAGTGTAGAAGCTGAGCAAAGGGTGAAGCGCCCTGCCGATGTCGAGGCCGGCTCAGAAGAAGACCACGCTGATAAACGACCTCGTTTGGAGGAGTCAGATGTGCTTGTACCTTTTGTTATTCAGCCCAAGATAAAAAATATGCTGATCTCCTCCGATGCTTCAGTGATCGAAGATCCAACAATTGCACTCAGCTTGGCAACGTCCGTTTCCCTACCAGCTGACAAGGCGGCTTTTCGGGCAGAACCTGATCTGGTTTCAATTTCGTTGGCCGCGCAATCGGCTCTTTTGGCATATATCTAGACTTTGTCTTTTTTCTTTATGCAAATATTATTTTGTTCTTGACTTCTTGTTTTGCAGGACATCGGGAGAATAGCTGACTTGGGTCGTCGTTATCATGATGCCGTCGAGTTAATTAGCCGTTTTCAAATGAAAGTTAAGGGCCAAAGGAGTAGGGCGCAAACGGAGGGCGCCCGTGTCGAGGTTGAAATGGAGAGAGCCCGCAATGCTGAAGAATTGAGGTCAGTCGCCGAAAAGAGGGCGGATGCGAGTGACGACGCGCTTAAATTAGCCTAGGAGGCGACCTCTAAGTTGAAGGCTGAGTTGGAAGAAATGAAGGCGACGAAGGAAACAGCCGACCTGAAGGCCTCTAGCGCATTCGATATGGGAAGAAAATCTTCTTTTGATGAATATGTAGACGAAGTCCCCAAATTTGAGAATCGGGGGTTTAAAGACGGCTGGCTCAAAGCCCTTGCTACTGCCAATGTGACATTGGCTACGCCAATTCCATACGAGCAAGTGGATGTTGAGCCGCTGGAGTCTGACTCCGAGGGCTAATTTGGGCAGCCTCTCTTTTTGTTTTAGGATTTGCATGTAATTTTTTAACTTTTTACAGCTTTTTGTTTAGTAATTTTCATATGTAAAATGGTTACACTTTGTGCCCAATTTACTTACTGAAAATTCATTTTGCACTTTGCTGGTACTAATGAATGGAATCGTTTGGTTGTTGTTTTGGATAAAACGTTTTATACACTTGCCGATTAGACGATTAGATAATTAGGCCGTTTTAAAAGCCAAAAATTAGTGAATGAATTGGCTGTGGCACATATCGATCGGCATGAGACCAGGGTACTCGGCCGATTAGATTAATAAATCTGTCCTTGCCCCAGCCAGTGCATGAACTCCAAGGCATTAATCTAAAATGGTCGTCTAGACAACTAGGCCGTTTTAAAAGCCAAAAATTAGTGAATGAACTGGTTGCGGCACATATCGATCGGCATGAGGCTAGGGTACTCGGTCAATTAGATTAATAAATCTACCCTTGCCCTAGCCAGTGCATGAACTCCAAGGCATTCCTCTAAAATGGCCGTCTAGACAACAAGGCTGTTTTAAAAGCCAAAAATTAGTGAATGAACTGGCTGCGACACATATCGATCGGCATGAGACCAGGGTACTCGGCCGATTAGATTAATAAATCTGTCCTTGCCTCAGCCAGCGCATGAACTCCAAGGCATTAATCTAAAATGGTCGTCTAGACAACTAGGCCGTTTTAAAAGCCAAAAATTAGTGAATGAACTGGTTGCGGCACATATCGATCGGCATGAGGCTAGGGTACTCGGTCAATTAGATTAATAAATCTACCCTTGCCCTAGCCAGTGCATGAACTCCAAGGCATTCCTCTAAAATGGCCGTCTAGACAACAAGGCTGTTTTAAAAGCCAAAAATTAGTGAATGAACTGGCTGCGACACATATCGATCGGCATGAGGCCAGAGTACTCGGCCGATTAGATTAATAAATCTGTCCTTGCCTCAGCCAGCGCATGAACTCCAAAGGCATTCATTTAAAATTGTCGTCTAAACAACTAGGCCGTTTTAAAAGCCAAAAATTAGTGAATGAACTGGCTGCGGCACATATCAATAGGCATGAGGTCAGAGTACTTGGCCGATTAGATTAATAAATCTGCCCTTGCCCCAGCTAGTGCATGAACTCCAAAGCATTCATCTAAAATGGCCGTCTAGACAACTAGGCCGTTTTAAAAGACAAAAATTAGTGAATGAACTGGATGCGGCACACATCGATCGGCATGAGGCCAAAGTACTCGGCCAATTAGATTAATAAATCTGCCCTTGCCCCAGCCAGTGTATGAACTCCAAAGAATTCATCTAAAATGGCCGTCTAGACAACTAGGCCGTTTTAAAAGCCAAAAATTATTAATGATGTTGTCCGTCGTTTGGAGAGTAGTACCTTAAGCAGCTTAAGCGGCTCTTTAGGATCCCGCAAAAACTCATCCGGATTGGACCGGAAGAACTCCCTCTTCAGAAAAGAAGGTCCTCGTGATTCAGCAACAACAACTGGCCGGATTCGCACTCGTAATGCTCTTGGCGCTGAAATGCCCTCGCTATCTCTCGCCAAAGCACCCATAACCTGCTGTCCCACTGGCTCGGCCACATTGGCCTGGCCAACACCCTCCTGCACTGCCGGAATTTCCTTTGGTATAGGCACTTCCTGCCTGGCCTGCCTACCACGACCTCGTCCTGACATCCTAATAAAGGAAACAAAGACGTTAGCACTCTAAATAATGTGCCAAGACTATAACACTCACGTCCTAATACATTGGACAACAATAAATCACACCACGTAAGCACATAATCACATAAGCACTTACGAATTTCATTCCTGGATAATGATAGTCCCGAGGCGCCACTAAAGTTCCGGTTGGAAACAACATTGATCAAGTGCCTTTCCAACAAGACTTTCAGAGACTCAAGGATCCCATCAACATCCTAGGAACTACATTCCATACCCACATAATCACATAAACATGTTATCATATAAGCATGTAATCATTACACTAAGTCTCTATCAAACGAGACGAACCCATTGTGATACTAATCACTTCCCACGTACCCAAAGTATTCAAACCCGGTACGCTCTGATACCAAGTTGTAACGCCCTCAAAATTAAACCCATAATATACAATATTAACATGCATTAATAAAGAAAACAAATTAATAATATTAATCATCAGAGTACTATGAAATAAAACATCATAATAAATGCCCTACGGGCTTACATCTTGCCAAGCCAACACTTGGACACAATTCCATGAGTTCTAACTCAAAACAAATAAAGCCCTAGGCTTGAACGTTTACATAGTTCAAATAAAACAAATAAAATAAAAACAAGTCTTCGAGTCCAAATCCTCACAAGCTAAGTCCTTGGAGGTAATGAACCACCTGAACCTGAAAAATGAAGTTCCCATATAGGGTGAGCCACAGCCCAGTAGAAAAATACTAAACCAAGCATATGAATTAACTAAAGCAGTAGTATCCGATACATGGTTAACACAGGATATTCAATTCACAAATTCATGACACGAATGTCTACATTGCCTATGACACATTGTCTATGGCATAATTCACCTTCCAATTATGGCTCAGAACCTGGCCAAATAACTCAACTGGGGTTTCATCTTTTATTAACAATACTTTCAATTCAACAGGAATAACAATTCAAGTTAAACCTAACATAACGAATACACATGTTGGTATTATATCAATCACAATCAATTTCACTTCCATACTTCCCAATTGATACACATTTTGGTGATGTATCATATCAATAATAAATAGAAATATTTCTATTAATCAATAAGCACACAAAAGAGTGATGCTACTGGAGTCCATCCCCTATCTCCTCCCAATAAATCCGGTTTAGAGGTCCATCCCCTATCTTCCCCTAAACCGTGGAGTTCATCCCCTATCTCCTCCAAAACCAAATGCATATGCAACATAATCAATACTTTCCATATACAACACATAATTAATACACGAATGTTCTGTATTAACTCAACAGTCAAACAATTGACTCAATTTCAGTTATACCTAAGCCGCATGCAAGGTCTACAACAATCAATGGCTATCCTCCACCGATAGCCCAAAACAGTTATTTCTAAACAAGAAATAAATATATCAATGAATGTAAATTCAACATTCTCATAGGTAAGTATTTAAACTACCCAACTATATCATCAATTCACTAAATTTCCCCAATTCCATGAATTAAACTAAATTCCACATTCTTCCCTTAAATTAATTATACAAATTAATCTAAACCAAAACCCTAAGGTTTCTCCCAAAATTACCAAACTACCCCCACATACCAAAATACCACCACTTAGGATTAAAGCGTATAAATGGAGTAGGAAATCCCTACCTCGAAGAAATAACTCAAAAAGGAGAAGATGAAGATGATGCCCAAAACTCCAAAGTGCTCCAAATCTAAGAATGCTCAGATTAAATGAAAGCCCTCACTCTCCTCTATCTTTTTAATGAAGGAACTAGGTTAGATACACACTCTAAACAGATCAAACCTAGGAGAGAAGATGAGTTGGGAGAGAGAAAACTCGGAACTTAGGGTTTAGAATCAAAAGTGGATGAAAAACTGCTTAAAAATTCTGCTGCTGTGTTTAAATACTGGACAGGCTCGCTCGAGCGAAGAACTGGTCGCTCGAGCGACTAGACACAAGAAATCCTCACTCGAGCGAATAAACGCTCGCTCGAGTGAATAACAAACACAGATCGCTCAAGCGAAGAAAAGCTTGCTCGAGCCAGAAAACACTGCTCTCAGGTCTAAGTACTGGATGCAAAGCTCGCTTGAGCGAAGAAAGACTGGCTCGAGCGACGGACCAAAAACAAAAGCCTCGCTCGAGCGAAGAGAAGCTCGCTCGAGCGACCAACGCAAAAACTGGACAGCAACTCTTGGTTTCAAACCCAACCAACCTGTAACATAATCTGCCTAACATATCCTATAACTCAATATTAAGGAATTAAAGGACAACAACTCCAACAATACAGTGACGGAATCTATGGAACATCAGTCCAGATACAACAATCAAATGGGAAAAGACCGGGGTCGCTATAACAATTGCCTTCATGTATCTCAGTTAGAAGCTCCTCGACTTTGTCCGAGTGCACGCATTCCAAATATGGACCAGAGAGGGATTTTTTATAGAGCCTTCCTTGCGGATCCAAGTAGTATCGCATGGCTTTGTTTTGCAGCTTGTGCGCTTCTTTCTTGTCCTCTGGGAGTTACTTAGAAGCCAGCTGGGGGCAGATTCTACAACGTTGATCTGGACTTCCTCTGAAGGGCCAATGCTTGGCTCCGGGATGAATCTTACTTCTATGGTCTGCTTAATCGCTGAGTTGATGGTGGAGGCTAAGCAAGCCAAGGCATCTGCATGGGTGTTCTGATCACATGTTATCTGGTTCAACTCATGATGGTCAAATTTCACCAATAAGGAATTAGCTGTTTTCTTGTAGGCCGCCATGCGGTCGTTCCTTGCCGCATACTCCCCCTTTAGCTGGTTGATCACCAGTTTTGAATCACAAAACACAAGCAAATGCCGAGCACCAAGAACGTACGCGTTCTGTAAACCGGCTAGAAGGGCTTTATATTCGGCTTCGTTATTTGATGCTTCGAAGCCAAGCTTGACGGACTGCTCAATTATTGCGCTGTCGGGAGACATGATCACAACTCTGGCTCCACTGCCCCGCTGATTGGACGATCCATCGCAATACAACTGCCAAATATCCCCAACATAAATCGTCCAGTTTGGCTTCGGTCGAATTTCCTCAGACTTGAAGTCGGTCAGGACCCTAGTGAATTCGGCGACAAAGTCGGCAAGCACCTACCGCTTGATTGAGGTTTTGGGTAGAAATTGAATATCGTACTGGCCGAGTTCCAGAGCCCATTTTGAAACACGTCCGGAAGCTTCTGCACTGCGTAGTACTGACCGAAGGGGATAGTCTGTTAGCACCCTAATGCTATGACCCTGGAAGTAATGCATCAGCTTCCTCGCTGCCATGACTAGGGCTAGGATGAGCTTTTCCAGCGGAAGGTAGCGTGTTTCGGCATCAACCATTGCCTTGCTCTTATAATACACCGACCGTTGCTCTCCCAGCTCTTCCTTTATCAGCACGGCGCTGACGGCCCGATCGGAAACTGCCAGATACATAATGAGCGGGTCACCAAGAGAGGGCATTGCCAGGAGTGGTACTGAGCGGAGGTAAGTTTTAAGGCCGTTGAAAGCAGCTTCGCATTCGGAGGACGATTCAAAAGCTTTGCCCTGCCGTAGTGTATAAAAGAATTGTCGGCAGCGATCTATGGACCGACTGATGAACCTATTGAGCGCGGCGGCCATCCTCATTAACTTTTGAACCTCTTTTACTGATCGGGGGGAGTTGAGCTCCAGGATTGCTGTGATTTTCCTTGGGTTAGCTTCAATTCCTCGGTGGTTGACAATATATCCCAAGAATTTGCCAGAGTCGATTCCAAAAGCACATTTGGAAGCATTCAGCTTCATTCCATATTTACGTAAGATGCCGAATGTTTTTTCGAGATTGGCAATATGATTTTGCTTTACTTTGGACTTGATGACCATATCGTCAATGTACACTTCCATTGTACGACCAAGTTGCTTCTTGAACATGGTGTTGACTAGTCTCTGGTAGGTTGCCCCGCATTCTTCAGCCCAAAAGGCATAACCCTATAGCAGTAGGTTCCTCTTGGGGTGAGGAATGCAGTTTTGTTCTGGTCCTCCAGATGCATGGCAATTTGATGGTAGCCTCTGTAGGCATCGAGGAAACTCATGCGTTGATGACGTGTTGTAGCGTTTACCAGTTGGTCTATTCTTGGGAGAGGAAAACAATCTTTGGGGCAGGCTTTGTTTAGGTCTGTGAAATCAACGTAGACTCGCCAGGTCTCATTCTTCTTCTTCACAACCACAGTATTAGAGAGCCATATGGGGTAGGTCACTTCCCTGATTGCCCCTGCATCAAATAGCTGGTCAACCTCTTCAATGACGGTGGTAGTATGCTCTACGATAGATTGCCGACTTTTCTGCACGATCGGCTTGCACTTAGGGTCAACATTCAAACGGTGCTCTGAAAAAGTTTGGTCTATGCCCGGCATTTCATATGAAGTCCATGACATCGAGATTATCGAGCAGGAAGGATACTAGCTGCTATCTGTCGACTTGACTTAGGGAGGTGTCGACCATGAAGAACCGCTCCGGATTGCTGTCAATCTCAACTCGGTCTAGGTCTTCCGTGGCTTTCTCATTTGGGAGCTGCCCGACATCATCGAGGCTATCACGATCTGGCACCTCAATGGAATTAACTTGCAAATCCTTTGGCGTCTTTTCAGAGAGGAGATAACATGCTTGTGTCGATTGCTGGGAACCACGGATCTACTCAATGTCGTATTCTGTCGGGAAGCGCAGAAGCTGATGATAGGTGCTTGGGACAGCCCGCATAGCAAACAACCAAGTTCTTCCCATGATGAGATTGTACGGCGAAGGAAGCTTGACGACCAAGAATTCCACATCCACTATTCGGGAGCCTGCTCGGACGGATAATATGATTTTCCCCAACGGATGGATTCACGTTAAAGCCAAATAATGGATAAGGAGCCGGAGACAGGTCTGATTCGTTAAAGCCAAGTTTGATGAAGGTCTTGTAATACATCACCTTTAAAGTGCTTCCCTGGTCTATGCGAACGCGCTCGATAGTAAATCGATTTACGCATAGTTCAATGACCAGTGGATCGATGTGGGGGACTGTTATGCCGATGAGATCAGAATCGTCGAAAGTGATACTCGGAGCTTCACGTGGCCGTTTTGTCGGCGTGAGTTGCTGCTGGGATACTGGGAGTGATTGAATTGTATGTACGGCTGGAGGCATTGGCAGGCTGTATATCATATGGATGACATCAAGCGGAGGTGAATCCCACCGAAGTGCGATTATGCTAGTTGCGCTCTTTTGGACATGTTGCTGGGGCTGACCATCTTGGACCAACTCCTTAAGGTGGTCTTTCAAAGTATAACCACTGTCACGACCATGATCTTTGTGATATTCATTCTGCCTATCCCTTCATCTCGTGTCAGGAGGTGCCACAATTTCTGACGGCCATTTGAAGAACGAGGGGGTCCACCTTTTATGTGGATTTTCTTCGGAGGACTTGGAAACTTCAAATCGTCCTTTCTCCTTGGGGACCAGGGATAATAAGTCGGAGTCGCTATCAGCGTCGAGTTGTCGGGCTCGAGATCGTCGACCATCTGCCTTCACAAGTTGTCCCGGGGGTTGGCGTACATCTCGTTTGGACTTTTTCACCTCCGAGGCTAAATCCTTTGAGCACTACACCTTTGAGCCTTAGACATGATAAGGGGTGTAGTTGCATACATCTTTTCTTGCAAATGTATCACCATGCTCTGTTTGTCCTCTGCTGTAGCAAAATAGCATTTTGAAGGAAGAAATGGCCGGTCGGCTACTTTTAGGCCAAGTTTGGCATGACCTAAATAATATAAAAAGTCAAAAAGTCACTATCCTATTTAAGTCACATCATCTTATTTAAATCACATCACCTCTCTAACACATCACATCAAACCCATCCCAAACCTAATCCATATAAGCCAATAAGTCAAAAAGTGCATTGGTTGGCCGACAGCTCCATAATTGGTCGATGGCACCTTTCCATTGGCCGATGGCCTTACTACTTGGTCGATGACCTCACAGCATGCCCACAAGGTGGTTCAGAAGTGTCACAGAAGCTGGCACAATTTTCAGAGGTACAAAGAGAGGCAATATGAAGCATGGCGATGGATTTCCGAGCGAAGCCGTCCGAGCACGCATTCATCCCTCGTCTCGAGGCCATTTCAGTGTTCTAATAACTTAGAATAGTTATTTATTTCAATTTGGTTGTGTAATTAATTAATTAGCTTGTTAGGTTAATTAATTAGTTGATTTGTATTATTCTTTCGGACCCTCCGTCGAGAGGGCGAATTTTGTAATAAGTGTGCATGAGTGTGTGAATGTCTTCCAACCCCACGTCTTTCTCCTTTTTACTTGCCTGCTTTTGACGGTTAGTTTAGGGTCATTTTCAATTAGCATCCTTATGCTATGCATATTTGCATCATTCATCTGTCTTGCATGCACCGAGCTTAGCACATCATACTAACTGCATTGTATTTCAATACCAAGTTGAATACATGTATCAAGTTGTATCTCATATGCCATCTTAGAATAGCCGAGCCTATTTCTAGTTGCATTTTGCATGTGTTGCATTAGCCATCTTAACATGAACTGGGATCATGCGTTGATTACTAACTAGCTTCTTGTTTTGGCTCGGAGTACACTGTAAGTGTTTATGCTTTAGCATCTTGCATGAGTGTGAGTGCTGCCATGATAGCATGCTTGCGATGAGGCTATTTGCTTATGTGATATAATTGCTTGAATGCCTGTGGGTGAAGGTTAGATTGCTTGAATTTGAACAATTCATCGAAATGCGAGTTTTAAGCCCATTTGAGGTGGCAAATCATGTTTTCTAAGCCCACTCGAGGGTGGCAAATCCGCGTCTTAGCCTACTTGCGAGTAGCATTTTCAAACCATTTTTAAACAAACAAACATGAGATGTTTTGTTCCAACTGAGGCAATCTAGTCTATACTTGTGTGTTGTGCGCATCACATAGTAATTCTAGCTAATTAATCGGAATAAGAACACATGTGCTTTCAAAAACAAAATATCATGCTTAGTACAGGCCGATCTTTGATCGTGCGAGCGGGGGTGCTCATTAAATGACCTTTCCCAATCGTACCCAAATTCCCAAGCCGAGGTAACTTTGGTGATAACGGACACGTGGCCTTAGGCACGAGTCAGGGTTTCCTAAATTCCCCCCAAAATAAAATATTTAGGTGGCAACTCTGTATCTGGAAAAACAGTCCATGTTTGGCACTTCTTTCTTAAAAATCAGTTTTCCAAAACGATTTGCCGGATTTGGACTCTTTGGTGATTTATCAATCTCACATTGCATATTGTGAGACCAGCTTAAGAACCGTAACATTTGAGTCCGAACTGTAGCATGAGGCCCAAGGGGCACGTCTACAGGTACCCTTTTGACCATTCAGCCTAGTTGCACATCGAAAAGCCATAGAGACTATTCCAAACTACAACAGGATGCTTACTCGAATACAGGATTGCGTGAAACCACTTTGTTTGAATAGTGAATCCTAGTTCCTGATGAAACTAGGACAGGGTAACCCTACCTCTTCATAGGGGTGTTTTGGCTCTCACTTAACTTGTATGTGTTTTACAGTGAAACTGTACAGGAATATGCACATCAATTGCGAGTTTGGCATCTGTTTTGGGCACAGAATTCAATGTTGAGTGCAGTCCTACAGCTTTGATTGCATCTATGTTGGTAACATCATTAGCTAAGGTGTTGTGCGATTTCTGATTACTGTTTTTTTTTTTTGCTTTATTTCTTTTTGCTAGGTAGTTTAACACCATAGCTTCAGAAAGTTCGGATATCCCCCATGTACTTTGGACCCGAGTCAGAAGGCTTTGCAAAACCGAGGATCTTGTTTGGGGACAGCCTATGTTTACTTCACTTCCACTGGTTACAAAACGGAGAAAAGTCAAGCAAAATTCATCGGTTCAGTTTTTACAGCAGTCACCCCTCAATTCACCTGTATCCAATCAGGTTCAGGGACAGTCTTCTATTTCTAGGCCAGCACAAGATTACTCACCTATTCCAATGACACAGTATCCCCCAGTGAGTATGGAGGAATTGATACATCATCTTCAGGAAACAGTTGAAACCCTACAGCAAGATGCTGCTTGTCAAGTCAAGTCACAAACGTCAGCCGAGGTAATAAACAGCTACAACAACAAGAACTACACGGTGAGCCTTTCCATCTCATGCAGCTCCCATGGGTATCCTAGCACCTGGAGCCACTGCCCATGCTACTAATGTCCAAGAAAATTAGGGCAATCCGGCAGAGCGGATCCCAACACAAGCCTCCAAAGCACCTGTATATCAAACTGAGGCTCCATTTGAGTTTGAGGTGGACTTGACTGCACTTAAGGTTAATAAACTGGAGAAGCTATTCAAGAGAGCACAATGTGTTAACTCCAACCCAAACATAGAGGATAGGTATATCGATTCTGCAATGGCATTTCCAGATCGGTTTAAAATGCTGCACATCGATCGATTCGACGGCTCCAGATATCCAATGGTTCACCTTCGGTAGTTTTCGGGTATCTTGCGGTCGATGGGCCTTACTAGACTACAAAAGTTGTCTCTCTTTGGCCGTACTATATCTGGTATAGCGGCTATTTGGTATGTGAAGTTAGAAGACTTTGTCAAGAAGAATTGGGAGGAGATGGCTGAGGCCTTCATTGCACAGTATTCATACAATACACAAATCGATGTCACAACTCATGATCTCGAGACAACTCACCAAGAGCCAAATGAGGGCTTCTCGGAATTTGTGATGAGGTGGAGAGTTAAGGCCTCAATGATGACCATAAGGCCTTCTGAGAAGGAGCAGATCAGGATAGATGTCCATAATTTACATGACAAACTGTTGCAAAAGATAATCGTCTTACCTCTATTCACATTTATAGAACTTCATCAGATAGGGCTGCAAATCGAAGACGCCATGAAATAGGGGTTGATTACAGATGAGAATGAGCTGGCAAAAAAGCCTTTTGTGTGCAGTTCCAATGCTACTACTAGTGGTAGCACAGTTGCGAGGCTGTCAGATGTGAGCGTTGTCACCACCACAACCAAGACTGCTAATCCCTTTGCCAACACAGCTCAGAAACTTCAACCAACCCTACTCGATCCCAAAGGACTTTTACCTAACTCTACATGACCCTGTCTCAAGCCATGAAGGTGCTAGTTAAAAAAGGGCACCTTAAACCATTAGAACCCCGGCCATTACCTGATCCTCTTCCACCTAAACACAACCCAACAAAATACTGCTTGTTTCACCAACATCATGGTCATGATACTGACCAATGCTTCGGACTGCGTCATGAGATTCAAGACCTAATTGACAACAAGGTGATCGCACCAGCCCAGAAACCAAATGTTACTACAAACCCACTCCTAGCCCACAATCAAGTTCGTCCACCTCAAAATTTAAACCTGATCCATACACTGGCCATCCTCTACGACCCCAGCGTATATATTACCCTTTCCCACCTACCCAGACTGACATTTTTCATTCCCGAAAGCACATATTTGTGCGTGATGGACACATCCACACTTCAACCTAAGCCTATGGTGGTGACAGTTGCAGTAGAAGGGAGGTCGACCTTGGAGCAAGGTATGAGTCCGTTGTCGGAGAGTTCTGAGGACTTACCTAATGGGGTGTACGATCCAAGCTGCTACATTGTGCCTACTGGTCAAGTCAATCCTAAATTGGTGTTGCCAATTGTGGTAAAGGTTAATGTGGTTAGAGAAGATAGCCCAAGCCAGGGGTTGGATGATTTGGCAAAACTCGAAGAAGATTTAGACAACTTGCAGTTCTTTGATGAGCAGGATCAAGGGGATGTGCAGATTGGCTGGTTCGACTTGAATGGATCAACTGATAACTCTTGGTAGCTGAGTAATGAGCCAGATAAGGAGGATGGAGCTCAAATGAAATCGGAAGGAAAGGAAGTAGGAATTTTCGTAGTGGCCGAAAGGGCCGATGAGAAGGGAAAGTTGCCAGCGAACGCTGGCATAGAAAATTCAGGTCAAGAACTGGGCACTGTGAGTACTGTGGATACAGGATGGGAAACTGCATTGAAACAGTTTGAACAAGAGAGGGTTGAAGATAACCAGAAAGCAGTAATGGCTCAACACCTTGTAGGGGATACCTATGATGTGAAGGTAATACAAATTGAGCCAGATAACTGTTTGTCAGCTGCTGAAGGTGTATGGTCGGACAATGACGATCTACATCTGGCCTACACCGACGAAGGCTGAGGTGAGTGCCTTCCAGAAAACACGTGGTATACTGAAGAAATAGATCACATGACAAGAAGTTGGGCGGTATTTTAAGCCACCACACTTAGATCAAGCTAAGCCATCTGGAAAAGATAAAAGGTCGAGAAATAGAAAGAGAAACAGCTGGAAGAAAATACAGTGTTGAAACAGCTTAAGAAAATCCAAACTGACATCTGAATCTGGGGTCTTCTCATGGCCTTCCGGGTACATCGACAGGCAGTACTTTCAGCATTGGACAAGGCTTGTCCATTGACACTACCCCTGAACAGCTTATGGGATTGGTCTTCCCAGGTGGCGCCAAGACAACCCTAACCTTCTCTAACAAAGAACTGCCGCTGGAGGGCTCAACTCACAATAAACCCTAGTACATATCTGTGGAGTACAAGGAGAAATGGGTGTTGGTAGATACCGATTAGGCTATCAATGTATGTCCTTCTCGCACAGCCTATGCAATTGGCCTTAAACCAACGAACTTTGTTTCCACAACCCATGTAATTTGGGCATACGATAATACGAGCAAAGAGGTCATGGGCACGGTACAAGTTAGAGTTCAGGTGGGCCCAGCTCAGTAGGAGGATGAGTTCCATGTCCTAGATGTGCCAGCTACCTTCAATCTGCTGTTAGAGAGGCCCTGGTTGCATCATGTGAAAGCTGTCTCCTCCACTCTCCATTAAATGTTGAAGTACCCTTATAGGGGAGGAGTGGAGATTATTTTTGGGAATTCATCCATACACCCGTCGCCGGAGGTAACTACACCAGTGCTGGAGATCACCCATGGTAAGGAGGATGTATTCCTCTTGGGCTTCACTCTGGCTGAAGCCCGGGTAGTGCAGACCTTTTTGGTCGCAGATGAGGGCATGTATGTCAGTGCCCAGTCTATAAATTTCATGAATAAACTGCAGCATGTTCTAGGAATGGGACTCGAAAAGGCGTGGTAGCACTGACTGATGTGCCACACAATCCACATGCCTTTGGACTGGGCTATGTACCCACCAAAGAGGACTGGATCAGGAAAGGAGAAGAAATCAGAGCCAGAGCCAAGGCTAAGCATGCCGGGAAACACTATGAGCTCATCCACAAGTCAATCAAGGGAACGTTGAATGGCCGCTTTGTTCGGGAGGGAGAAGATTTCCCCTTTTGCGGTTTTCCCAAGCCTTGGGTGAATTCCACGAAGCAGCGTCTCCCTGTGTTCGAAAACTTCCTTGATCTGCAACTGCAAGATAGTGATACCGAGGAAAGGGTTGAACCAAGTACTGAAGCTGAATAGAGCATGGAAAGTGACTCAGACAACAACGAACTTGGAGTAGAAGCAGCACTGGCTTGTCTCCTGACAGATTTTGTGGCCGACTCAAAGGACTTGGGGGATAACCTTAATGTCTCCGTGATCAGGGAAGAACCGAGTGTGAACCTAACTAACAGCAGTTTGGATGCATCGGAGGCACCATCTCTTACCTGGCAGCTGGAGGAAGGCTATCAGTCTAGTTCTCAATTGGTCAATGACCTAGAATCTGATTCCACTGAGTCTGTAGAGTCAGAATCAGGTTCAAGTTCTTCTGAGTCTGAGTCTGGTATTACTAGGGGTGGTAACCCAGATACCAAAGTCCTGTCTAGGTCTTCATTAAGCTTTTCTTTTGAGTCTGTAACCGAAGATTTGGACCTTTTGAATGAGAACTCTGTGAATTCTGTGTACTTCTGTATACTGTTGGTATATTGTATTGACCAAGATTTTCAAAATTTTAATGAAAATAAAGAGGAAGGAATTTCTCTGGTTTTGAAAAACTTGATTAATCAAGAGGATGAGAGGTTTGCTAAACGTCATGCTAATGAAATCATTACCATTAATGTGGGTACTGAGAAGGATCTGCGTCTGCTCTAGATCGGGTCAATGTTGTCTTCAGAGGAGTGCAAGCGGTTAGTCACTTTCTTAAATGATTTTAAAGATGTTTTCACGTGGTCCTATGAAGACATGCCTGGAATCGATCCTAAGATTGTATAGCATCGGATCCTTCTTGACCCCAAGGCCCGACCCATCAAGCAGAAGTTGTATAGAGTCAGTCTGGATTGGGCACTGAAAATCAAGGAAGAGGTCACCAAGTAGATCGAGGTAGGTTTCTTGTTAGTATCTGAGTATCCAACTTGGTTGGGCAACATCGCCCCAATGCTGAAAAAGAATGGTAGAATCCGAGTGTGTATGGACTTCCGGGACTTAAACAGAGCCAATTCAAAAGATGAATTTCCTCTGCCACACATTGATGAGTTAGTGGACTTCACTGCGGGCCTTGCATTGCTATCGTTTATGGACGGGTTTTTTGGGTACAACCAGACTCTGATGGTGCTAGAGGATAGAGAGAAGACCGCATTCACTACGTCATGGGGTATGTACTGCTACGAGGTTATGCTGTTTGGGCTAAAAAATGCTGGAGCTACCTATTAGAGGGCCGCGACCACCACTCTGCATGACATGATCCACAAAGAGGTCGAGGTGTATGTGGATGACATGATTGTCAAGTCCAAAGAAAGAGAGGGCCATTACATCGCCTTGAAGAAATTATTTCAACAGATCAGAGAATACAGATTGAGATTAAACCTGCAGAAATCCACCTTCGGTATAATGGCAAGAAAATTACTGGGCTTTTCTATCACACCGAGGGGCATTGAAGTAGATCCTTCCAAAATAAAGGCCATTCTAGAAATGCCACCACCAAGGACTGAAAAGAAGGTGCGAGGCTTTCTGGGTAAACTGCAATTCATAAGACGGGTTATTCTAAATTAACTTTGACTTGTGAATCACTATTGGTCTCCTAAAGAAAGGAAAGAAATTCCGATGGGATGATCAATGTCAATTCGCCTTTGAGCAGGTTAAGCAGTACCTCCAGAACCCAACTATGTTGTCACCGCTAGAGTCGGGGAAGCCTTTGATTTTGTACTTGTCAGTAACAGACACGACAATGGGACGCATGCTCACTCAAGAATCTGAAGATAAGGTGGAGAGAGTCATCTACTACTTGAGTAAGAAAATACTAGATTATGAGACCCGCTATACTCTGTTAAAGAAAGCTTGCCTAGGCTACCAGAAAGTTGAGGCACTACTTGTTAGCTCATTTTGTAATCCTGGTTTCAAGATTAGACCCCATCAAGTATCTCTTTGAGAAACCAGCGCTTACGGGTAGGCTAGCCCGTTGGTTGCTTCTCCTCTCCGAATTTGATCTCAAATATGTCACCCGTAAGTCGCTCAAGGAAAGAGCTGTAGCGGAGTTCTTGATAGACCACCTGGTAGAAGGAGATGAGGCAGTGGGATATTTGTTCCCAGATGAAGCCATTCTACAAGTTGAGGAGAAAACTTGGATGGTGTACTTTGACGGAGCATCCAATCAGTACGGTTATGAGATAGATGTGTTACTGATAGCACCCGACGACTCCCATATATCTTTAGCCTTCAAACTCTGATTCAAGGTGTCTAATAATGAAGTAGAATATGAAGCGTATATTGCTAGTTTAGAAGCCACCCTAAAACTAGGGGAAATAAGATTGGATGCTATTGGGGACTCGAACTTAGTTGTTTCTCAAGCAAACGGAGACTAGAAAGTTAAAGAAGAAAAGATGAAGGTTTACCATCAGACCCTGGATGTTTTGATTCCTAGGTTTGAAAAGATGACTTG
Source organism: Camellia lanceoleosa (assembly GCA_025200525.1). Lineage (NCBI taxonomy): Eukaryota > Viridiplantae > Streptophyta > Magnoliopsida > Ericales > Theaceae > Camellia > Camellia lanceoleosa. Next base: position 78,273,054 of record CM045771.1, on the reverse strand, counting down.
CACGCATCTACTGGGAGAGAACAACAAGTTCGCTGATGCTTTGGCAACTCTATCTTCTATGGTAGACATCGCAGTTGGAGTCCGGATGCGTCCGATTATCATTGAGAAGAAATACACGTCGGCTTATGAAACTATTGCCGCGATAGATGAAGTGCTAGACAAAAACCCCTGGTACTAGGATATTTGGAACTTCTTGGAAAAGGAGATATATCCACTAGGGGCAAATGCTAAGGAAAGAATGAAACTATGGCGAGTAGCCATCCAATTTATCATCTGCGGAGGTAAATTATATAAAAGAGGTCATTTGGGAATGCATAAGTTGTGTGTGGAAGAAGAGGAATCAAAGCGCCTGATGGAGGCCATCCATGGAGGAGAGTGCAGGGCGCGCATAAACGAAGTGATGCTAGTTCGGAAAATTACTGGTCCACCATAGAGGAGGATTGTATTGGTTTTGTTCGGCGATACCACAAATGCCAAATTCATGCCAATCGCATGAATATCCTGCTGTCAAAACTGTACAACATGACTTTGCCATGGCTTTTCTCAGTATGGGGAATCGATGTTATCAGTGCAGCCATGCCAAAAGGATTGAATGGGCATGAATATATCTTGGTGGCAATTGATTACTTTACAAAGTGGATGGAAGTTCAGTCCTATGCAGTGTTGAAAGTATCGCATGTGGCCAAGTTCATCAAAAACAATATCATTTGCCGATATGGAGTCCCCAACAAGATCATATCAGATAATGGCTCCCACTTTAAGAAAGAGGTGATAGACTTGTTGGAGAAATACAATGTGGTTTTCCATGAGTCATCTACATACAGGCCGAAAACTAATGGAGCTGTTGAAGCTACCAACAAGAACATCAAGAACATCTTGTAGAAGATGGTTGAGACTTACAGGGACTGGCCAGATAAATTACCATTCACACTCTGGGGCTACAGAAATTCAATCCTGACGTCTACAGGGGCAACTCCTTATTCTGTCATCTATGGGATGGAAACCATTTTGCTAATTGAAATAGAAGTCACATCGCTGCGAGTTATGGCTGAGGGTCAGATGGCAAAGGCAGACTGGCAAAAGAGCAGATTTGTGGAGTTAATGCTATTTGATGAAAGAAGACTGAAAGCATTGTATCACATTCAGGGCTACCAGCGCAGAATTGCTAGCACTTTTAAAAGGAAAGTTAAGTCCCATAATCTCAAAGATGGAGACATGGTGCTGAAAGACAATCGAGTTCCCATTCATGACCCTAGGGGCAAGTTCAGACCCAATTGGATTGGTCCGTACATCATCAAAGCTATCTGGCTGGGTGGAGCAGTTATTCTCATGGACCTAGATGGCCTGGAATTTTCATAGTCGATCAACATGGACAAGTTGAAGAAATACTATCCCTGAGAGGCTCGCTAAGCCAAAACCCAAAAGGGCAACCTAGGCAAAAGTTAGAGCGTGGAAAATTATAAATAAAGAAAACTTGAGCTCGCAAGGTTGAAAATCCTAAAGGGTGACTTTGGCAAAAGTTAGAGCACAAAAAGAGAGAGTTAATACTCAAGTGAACCTGAACTGAACTACATAAGGCCTAATTCCTATCTTCGGGATATGTAGGCAACTTCATCTCGAAGTTCGACTGTAATCGCCTCCAACTCAACTGTCCTGTCCACGTGTCTGATCAAGCCATCTTTGTCTGTTCTTTACTTGAGAGTTCGGTTGTGATCCTCATTCTGGAAAGAAGAGCTAGTCATAATGAAGAGCACTATTGGTATTCAACTAGGGGCATTTATGATCTTTTGATTCGGGGTTGTACATCTTGAGGATTAATTCCGTGCGTGTCAGGTGGTGATCCTTTTGAAAATGATTTTGGAAAGTTTTAATAAAAGTTGATTTTGTCCAGAATTTTACCTTTCACAACTTAGACCATTTTTGGACCAAAAGGAAATTTTTTAGTGCTCACAACTTTAATTACATTGATTTTAACATAAAGTTCTCCAACTCTCTAATACAAGTCAAAGTTTCTTTTATTACATTGAAAAACTTGAAAAGAAAGGTCAAAGCAATAAACTGGGGGCATAGGTGAGTCAGGTGCTCCTGCGTCCTTTGCTCGTGCTTGCGGAAGCTTCTGAAGCCAAAGTAGGCCCGTCTTGTGCCTTATCCTCGAGCCAAGTCAAGCACTCACTAGAAAGGGCATAGCTAAAACTAGGGGCAGGGGCCAGAAGTTCCCCCCTCCTCCAAGCAGTAAGGTACCTAGCCAAGTGTGAAGCATGAGTCGGGAATGAAGTCGGGTACTCTACCCCCTCCTTCGGGCAGGTCTGATTATGCCCAAATTGGCGTCTGAACTAGAAAGAGAAGTAGAACACGCAGTGTGTGAGGCCGATCAACTGTATGCCAGGCTGTCGAGCCATGTTGTAACTCATTTTGGTTAGATTAAGCTAGGGACAACACCAAGCTATATCAGTTGCAGACCTGCTGTACATCCAGTTGCACCACCATCCCTCGTTGGGAAAATCCACTAGCCGATAGCAGAAAAAATAAGTTCGAGCTGAGTACTCGGGGCAAGAGTCCACTACCTTCAGCTTATCCATAAGCCATACCTAGGAAGGGAAGAAAAATAAGAGAGTTTAAAGAATAGAGTGATGTATGTTGAGAGAAAAGTAAGAAAAGGGCTTGAAGAGAAAAAATAGAGCATGAGTGTTGAGTGATGTGAGAAACACATATGAGAAAGGGTGGGAAACAATACTTGAATAAGTAGTGGATTCCTCGCAAACCTGGTGGTCTCTTATCGATGAAAAGCATCTAAGCCCATCAGGGTCTCGACCAGCACCAAACCAATGCAACTCTTACCTTCTTTTAGACCTTGGGCCACTTCGATCAATCGAATGCTGGATCTTCCGAAACTAGAGGTAAGAAGGAAATGAGAAAGCATACATAAGTAGAGGGTATGTTGCTAAAAACCTCGCCAGAGAAGGTCTCCTCTGTCATTGATGTCAGAAAATCAATGAATCAAGCTGGGTATGTCTAGCTCTCTGTTATGGGCCAAAGATCGAGCTTCGTGCAAAGTGAGCCCACACATCTGTCCCAAAGCTTAGGCATGGCCAAAATGGGGCTGAGGCATGATTTCCTCATTGCACCGGGTTTCCATCAATGCCCAAAATTCTTCAAGTGTTCAACATATTTCTTATGCTCCGAAGCGAAGGACATGTCTAATCGGGTCCTTCTATTGAACTGCGGCATGGAGGAACGGAAAGCAAAGCGGAGTGTGGCTCAACAGGAAAGTGCATTTATGTCGAAACTTGAAAATTTACCTTTTCCATGCCATCTAAAGTAGCTATCCAATCCGTGAGCTTCTCGACAGGGAATATCTCCATTTGTGGAAGAAATATCAGCAAAATAAGGTTCTAGAGAAGAAATAATCACGAAGGAGAACATTTTTGTAGAAGATAAGGCTATGAGTGGAAGCCAGCTATCAACAATCTGGAGGTTCCTCACACTTGTGGCCGGCAGGCCACCTCCTCTGGCAACTCCCATCTCAGCTCTCTTTTCTGGCCTGCCGTCCACCTGTGTGTTGGGTAGTGTTGGCAGCATGTGTTTTGTTTCAATCTTTGTGTTTTGAGGTCTTGTTTTGAGTCGTTTGGGTTAGCAAGTTTTTATATTGTATTAGAGTTGTTTTTGCTCTATTTATCGAGTTGTATTTTGTATTTTGTATTTCAGTTGTTGGTCGGCTCATTACCCGATTAAAGAACATTGTTTTAATCAAGCGCTCTCTTGGAAAATTCAATTCCATGTCCATTTCATGCAAATATGGTGCTCATGATGCAAAAAATGACAACAATTTTCATAAAAAACTGCGAGGTTTTATTCCAATCATGGTTTTTACAAAAGAGGAGTACAAGTTTCAAAAGCAATCATAAAAACCTATTTGAAGCTATACGTGTGCTAATTCTACCAAACAAAAATAAACTAAGCCAAAAGTACAAGAAAAATCAGTGCCGGTCATCTCAAGCTCGAGAGGCCCTCTTCGTCCTCTTCCTTAAAGGGGACTCAGGAGCACTGTCTCCACCGGCACCGCTGTTAGAATCAGACTTTGAACCAAAGCCGGTATCATCTCAGCACCCTGCCTTAGAGCCCGTATCAACATCACCTTTGCTCTTGGACACCGAGCCAGCATCATCATCTCCACTCTCGGATGACTTAGAACTGCCTTCTCGAAGTCATTAGTCTCAGCATCATCGTCGCTCAAAATGGGTTCTGAGGGACTGCTCTGCGCTCGGGTGCTGCTATCCCTGCCTCTATCGTGGCTTATATCTTGGCCACGAGCTGTGGCCTGTCTCTCTATCATCCCTGCTACTGGAGGAGGTACTGCCGGTACTGGTGCAACTATTGATGCTGGTGTCCTCAGCACTAATGGAATTTGGAAAAAAACTGTTGTCAACATGTCAACTATAGTGTATATATTAGATACAGGCATAGTATGCAGAATAAGTGTCATACAAAAATTAGATACAGTATGAGTACAGTGCGCCAATGCAGTGTATCAGTGTATTTTGGGGAAGACTATAGTTAAAATGCTGATGTATCAGTGGAAATATGATAGCATGCTGAACTGAAGGAAATTACCTAGATACCGTGGAGACCAAGTAGCATCTCCCTTTTCTGCACCATGCCCATCAGAGAAGCGACCAGCTCGAGGAGGCTCCCAGTATACTCTATAGGTGCTTGCAAGTGCGTTTGGGTGATTAATGTCTGTAATAAACATATCTAAAATGGAAATATGGGGTGCAAAATATAAAGTGTGGTCCATACCTGAGACGTGCCTCGAACTTCGACATACTTGTGCCCAGCCTCTGCCGGCTCGATCGAATCAGCAAGGTCGGTCGGTACCGCCAACGTGAGTGCAAGGAAGCTCCGGCCAACGGGTAGTCTTCTCAACAGGAGGGAGCCCCTCTAGTATGGGCACTGGTTACCCGAGTCACCTTGCCCGCCACAGGAGCCCCTGCTCCCTCGCCTGCGCGAGCGCCCGTCAGAGGGGTCATAAGGTGGGTCTAAATGAATGTCGTGCAATCGCCCTCTCCTCTGAATAAGTTAGCGTCTAGGCCTACCATGAACTGTATGACTATGTCAACTAGTAGGCTATCCGTTGTCCTCATAGACACCGGGGATGGCATCGAAACGATTAGATCAGGCGAGCCCATAGGCTAGCGTATAAATCTCTCTCTCAAAAACCAAGCCTGGCAGACTGGGCCCTCTAGCAGAATCTGAAAGTGAGATGTGCCTCAAGCTCCTATATACCGATCTCTTACCCCGGCTGGCATCATCGCCCAAGGCTGCCACATAATCTGCAAACAGTGAATATATAGATTGTTAGTCACCATCAGTTGCCAAAGTATGAATCAGAACAGTAGTGAAGCAAAAATGACTGTGAGTTTCAAGTTACCTCGTCGGCGACCATTGTATTGAAGTAATGGCGGAAGAAGGCGAAAGTCTCACGACTCCGGTGTCGACACCGATCGTTGTATCATCGCGAGTAAAGAATGACAGAGGGGATTTCCTCCGTAGGCTCTGGAGCAAGAGCCAAAAAATACGCACAAACCCATAACTACAAGGAAAAGGCAGCGATGTGATCACCAGTGTCAACAGATATAGAAAGTGCGAAGCAGAAAGCATAGAGTATGAACAGATACAGAAAGTGCAAAGCAAAAAGCATAGGTGTTGAACAGATATAAAGCAGAAAATGTGAAGTAGAAAGTATAAGTGCAAACAGGGAACTGAAATGCATACCTCCCAGGCTTGCCAATAGCCTCCGATCCACTCTCCCCTCATGCGGGAGGTGGAGCTCATGTAGCCATAAAGGGTGGCGAGGCCAACTCCGCCCCAATTATAGAACCGAACCTGGGCAGGGTCACCAGGGTACTCAGTAGGTATAAACCCATGGTGTTCCCCCTGTTCGAAACAAGGTGGTAGCGAGGACAAAAATCAGGAAGCCCCGGATGCTGCTCTATCTCCTTTCGTGTCTCAGGCTCACTCTTGCAGAGCTGCTCAGCGAACCAACAATATCTCACCATGGCCGGTCGGTATAGTGGTGGGCGTGCCCCTAGCAGGTGGATCTAAGCGGCCCCTCACTTACCCATATTTGTGTCGAAGGGGATAGAATCACCCCCTACTCCTAACCTTGAGATCATGGCAAAGTCATAGAGAGTCATCGTCATCTCCCTGACAGTAGAGAGATGGAAGGAGTTGGTGGTGTCTCATAACCTCTCCACTAGCACTCCAAGAAGGGGGTGACTCGCTATGATGTGTGTGATTCGGAGCGTAAAAGGCGAAGCTGCCTTATCGACCGATCGCATTAGTCTCTCGTCGTCTGCCGCCTCATTCTCACCAGGGCACGGGAGTCTCCCTGTGGCAGAGAAAAAGAGTGAATGATGCAGTGATGAATGTGCAATCAGATGAAAGGTAGTGTAAGAAATCCAGTTAAAGGAAAGGCAAGAATGCATGAAAATAGAGTTCATACCCTAGTAGCACTGGAAGAAAGGTAGGAGTCCGACTCCTTCACTAGGAGGTCCTCTGGTACGCCACGAGCGAAATCATTGAAACGCTTGATGCCTCCAGGCGGTAATATGTGTGTGCGAGGATGAGATGTCGCCAGATCGAAGGGTCGCACTCTCAGTGGTAACTGCTCTGGCACGAACTCTTGTCGCCCTATTGACCTTGGCAATTGCTGGCTCCTCTACCTCGGCTATAGATAGAAACACAAGTGGAACTTCGGAAGGAGCTCCGTAGTGAGGCATATCGTCTGCCATCTGAAAAATGGGTGAAAAGTAGGTGAAGATTGAAGAAAAATGGAGAAAAGAGGGAAAACTTAGAAGAAGTCAATCCTAGAAGAGAGAAAATGGGAGAAAAAGTTAAAACCCAAGAAAGTTCACGAAACCCGAGAGAAACTTGAGGGGAAAAAGCCTAGAGTGGTGAAAATCCAAGAAAAAGCAACGGAATCAAAATATGATCGGTTCAAAATGTAGAGAATCAATAGGGTTTTACGAAAAAAGTTTATATGGGGCATTAGAAAGCGCGTGTAAAGCACAAATCTAGAGAGAAGAAGCACCTAGAGAGAGAGGGAGAGCTATTTTCGAATGTTTTGGTGTGAGGAAATGAAGTGTCTTGATGTATATCTAAAGACCCATGAACAAAAGGTCCAAATTGCCCCGAACTACCACGGGTGGTCAGCAGGCCACCATTGGTGGCCGGTAGGCCACATTTGTGACGACCCGAACCCACCCCTATGGGTTAAGGCCATAACTGGCCAGTAATCATGGGATTACCTATGGCCTCAATGTTAATAAATCAAATACTCATCAGAGTAAAGGGGCCAAACAGAAGCAATTTAAAACTTTGTCCATGGAGCTGTGCTTATATGCGCACCATAACATTCCAAACGTTTAGATGTTAATAACTCACATCAAAATATGTACTAGCACAAAACACTGTACATACAGGATCACACAAGTTTAAGTCAGTAGAACCCAAAGCTTATATACAACATATACAAAGACTTCGCCCACATGACAAAATAAAACAGAATGACAAAAAGGCGAAGACAGTCTCGTGCGTGAGACGTTTGGGTTGGCTCCTCAAAACTTTAACTGTTTCTCACAATTTCAACGAGGCTGGTTCTGGACGTCTCTTGGCTCACCTACATGTACATGAATGAGTGTGAGTGAAAGCCCAGTGAATAATAACAAATAAGGAAGATACATAAACACCCTTGAAACAGTTACAGCAAACGGCCTTTGGCCCAACCACTTGCATCAATCGGCCTTCGGCCCAATTGCCTGTGTCAATCAGCCTTCGGCCCAATCATCTATGTCAATTGGCCTTCGGCCCAATCGTTTACGTCAATCGGCCTTTGGCCCAATCATTTATGTCAATCGGCCTTCGGCTCGATCGTTTACCTCAATCGGCCTTTGGCTCAATCATTTATGTCAATGAACTCACAAAACTTACATAGAAGTAAACAATTGGACAACAACATATTCAAATATCTTGTTAAGATATTACACACAGTGACCGGCTTGTGGATTCGCCTTGGAACTTGACCCTACACATTCCATGAACACAAAAATAGGGTCACAAATAGTTCGATCCGTTCTAAATTCACACTTTCCTCTTTAGGCTTCATTCTTATCTCTTTAACTCAATTACAATGCCCAATGCATGCCTAAGAGTGCTTAAAAGTGAGAAGGAATGGAAAATAGAACACATAGTGCATTTTCAAAATTCCAGAAAATAGGGTCCCCACTCAAGAGTGGAATTCCCCACTCAAGCGGACCCTTAAGGCCTGCAAAAGTCCTGGATATGTCAAATTCACGTTCGATCGCGAACTATGGCGCTTGAGCGGAAGGCCTCTCTACATGGCTCCCCACTCGAGCGTGAAATACCCCGCTTGAGTGGACACCATGTCTGCAAAAAGTGCTGGGAGCACGAAATTCACACTCGAGCGGCGGTTTCCCCGCTCGAGCGGGAATCAAACTTTCTGGAAATTCCAGAGCTATTTTTGGAGTTCAAATTCGATGTTCAAAGGTCTCAACTCATGATTTTTGGCTCAACTTCATATATTTATGTACTAACATGGTGCAAACACCAAATTACAACACAATGAAGCTCAATTTCGCTAATTAATCACATGCATGTCCCAAATTACACAAAACTCATGTCCAACACGATAAATTCAAACATTCAAACTCCTACTCCCATGGATTGTGCATGCATGCGACATATATCCCTCATTGTCAACTCATATGATGAGAAGATGGTTAAAAACATGAGCTTCAACTTAAAACTTACATGGGTCATACATTTTGTGCTCAAATATACAAATTCCAAGCAATTATACCCATGCATGCATATATTGACCTCCAATTCAACATAACAACACAATTTCATTTCAATTCTTACTCTTGATCACCCAACTAGCTTGAATACACCAATTACAAACTTATACTTTTGAATTCATGCTCACTAGCTTACCTAGAGGTTCAATCCTTCCAATCTATAGCAAATCTTTGAGTAATATTCAAAACCTCCAAGCTTTAAGATCAAAACTATACAATTCTCCCCTTTTCTCTCACTATGGCCAGCCCTCTCTCTATCTAAGACACAAATTCTGGTTCTTGAGCTCAAATAAGTGAGTTGGGTGTAGTGCTGTAGACACCCCATTTTTGACCGTCCTCAAGACTTGGACGTCACCGTTGGAACACTCGGTGATTATCCATGTTGTGTTCGTTTGGAGTTCCCGGAGTTCTCGGCTGCGCGCGCCTTGCCTCAGGACCCCCGAACTCGACCATTTTGTGTTTGGTTTTGCACCAAACACTTGTGTTTTGCCTTGGAAGGGCAGGGAATGCTTTGTGAGGCATCCCCACACACCACCGGCACTAGCTAGAGGCCATCGGCTGGCTGGTGTTGCCATCGGCACTTTATTGTGCCGACCGGCACTCTTTTGTGCCGACCGGCACTAAGTTTTGCCAAAATGGCACTCTTTGCCGGCCGGGCACTGTACAGCTTCTTTATCAGATATTTTTAGACAGCTGTATCACTTTTTGCTCCCCTCCATACACGTGTATGGAGGGATGAGCCTTTAGGCTTGCTTAACTTGTAAGTTTGGTTGCCTATACAAGAGAAGCCTCTTCTCTTGACTCAAAGGTTGAAGTTCTTGAGAGACTTAACCATTTTTAGACAGAGGAGAAGCTCTGGTTTTAGGTTAGAAACCCTATATCTATTCTATCTCTCTTTTCCTTGCTTGTTTTGTACACTAGGTGCTTTAGTTCATACTTTTGCACACTAGCACCTAGTGTTTCACCTTCCTTTGGTTGCTGAGGGTCCAGAGGCTTGTTCTTGAAGTTCTTGGTTGGTTTGAAGCTCAAGGAAGCCATAACATCAAGCTTTGTGAAGAGGTCTACAAGGGTGAGACACTAATTCTCTTTTTACCCCATTTTTGCACCTTGTTTTTACCTAGTTTAGAATTGTTTTTGTGCTTAGTATATAATACAAAAAAGTTCTTATTTTTAGGCCTCTTTATTGTTTATCAAGAGTGTTTTGTGGTTTGAGTAAGTTTGACCACCCTTAGGCCTTGAAAAGGCCTCATTTTGTGCATATTTTGTTGAGATCCGAGACTTTGGTGCTTGGGCCTCTCCACCACTGAAATCTTGAGGGATTTCAGTGGTGGAGATGGTGCCTTGAAGTCTCCAAAAGGGGAGGGTTACCCCCTCTCCTTGATGTCCTTGGAAAGGGCAAGTTTTGGCCTCCAAAGGAGCACCATGTTTGGTTGTTTGTTGAGCATGTCTTAGCTGCATTTTATGTTTATTATGCCCTAATATGACATTGTTATAAGTTGGTTTTAGCACTCCTTGCATGCTTTGCATAGTTGCTTTGTAATGCCTCTTTGGTCCCTTAACATGCTTAGGTTGTGTCCCTCCATTCTAGCATGTTTTAGGCTTGCTCTTGTGAAGTTTTTGTGCTTATATTTCCATGTTTTAGGTCTGTCCTAAGTTGTTTGGACTAATCTTAGCATGCTTAGTATAGCCTCTTTACATTTTGGCTTGTTGGCCTTAAGAGCATGAATGTATAGCATGCCTTGTTTGCATCATTTTGGTGGCTTGGAACCACCTAGCATGCTATTTCAGTCTCTTTGGTGTGCTTGTATGCTTGCCTTAGTTGCCTCCTTAGTGCTTCAAAAGCATGTGTTGTATGCTCCATGTTTTGGCCTTAATGCAGGCCTTTGGTTTCATGTCATCTAGATGCCATCTAGGTGATCTTTTGAGCTTAGTTTTATGTGTTAAAACTCTGATTTTAGGTTCTTAAGTATTGCCATGTGTGGTTGTACTAGGTGTGGTTCAAAGCCTCATAGGCTTGCCTTAATGCTTGGACCATTTGTATGCCTTGTTTGGCTTGCTTCGTTAGTTGGTTTGGAACCATGTTTTGCATGCTTTTCAGAGCTTACTATGCATACTAATGGTCCATATTTGTGCCTCTTAGATGTGTTTAAGAGTTGCTTAATTGTGCTTAAGTGTTGGTGCCTTAACTTGTGCATGTGTGCATGTGTGTTTGGCCCTCATGATTTAGCATTTTGGCCACTGATTTTAGGCCTATTTGAGTTGCCTAAGTCATGTATAAGGTCATCATTTAATTGGTTTGCATGCTTGTCTTGAATGCTTGCTTGAACCCTTTGCATAAGTATGTTGCATAGTCCATGTTGCATGCCTAGTTGACATGCTTAGGGTTGCATTTGCATTGTGCATGTTTGGCCTCTTGAAGTGAAATATGATGGAGGTTTAGCACCCTTGTTTGCTTGTTTGCATTGCTTGCATTTGAAATCAAATTTGCACTCTTGGTTCTTTGGGCCATCATGCATGGAAATGCGTGATTGGTGGTCCGGGAATCGAGGCACATGCCCCTTTGAGTCACTAACATGATAAGGGGTGTGCGTAGTGCATAAATACCTTGAATCGCATTGCCATGCATGTTGTTGTCCTCTCTTCTTTGTGAGTTGCGAGTTTTCTGCAGTATTCGGTCTTGGCCGGCGGTGTTAGTCTTGGCCGTGATAAACAAACTGCCGATGGATGAATTTTGTGCCGGTGGCCTCCTCCTTCAGCCGGTGGTGCTCTACCCCAGCCGGTGGTACTCCCCAATGCCCTGAGAGGTACTTCTGGGACTTTGGCAATTTTCTGAGGATGAGAGCAGAGGAAATAGAGGCAATCCGTGCATGGCAGTGCGGTTCCGAAACCCGATCCAGGCCGTCTTGTCCCCTCATCCCGAGGCGATTTACTGCTTTAATTAGATTAATTATTTATTTGATTAATTTAGTTAATTTGTAATATTTTAATTAGCTTGCGTAGTTAATTAATTTGTATATTCTTTTGGGTCCCTTCGAGTGAGGGCAAATTTGTAATAAGTGTGTGTGAGTGGGTGTATGTCTTCCAATCCCCATTTCTTTCTTCCCTTTTATTTACCCACTTACGTTGGTAGATTAGGGCATACTTATTTTAGCATACCTTATGCAATGCATGCGTGTATTCATGCATTTTTTTACATGCACCAGGCTCGGTACATCATACAAACTGCATTGTATTTTCAATTCCAAATTGAATATATGCTACTTGAATGCATTTCACATGTCATTTTAGGGTTAGCTGAGCCTACTCTAGATTGCATTTTTGTATGCATTGCATTAGCCACTTAACATGAACTAGGTCATGCATGTTTGCTAACTGGTTTCTTGTTTTTGGCACAGAGTACGATGTAAGTTTTTATGCTTTAGCATATCGCACGCGTGTGAATGCTAACATGACAGTATGCTTGCCATGCGGCTAAATGCTTACGTGATAAACTGTTTGAATGCCTGTGGGTGGAGGTTGGATTGCCTGAGTTGGAGCGACTCATTGAAATCTGTATTTTAGCCTACTCGTGAGTAGCAAAATCTAACACGTTTTTCGAGACAAAATGGATATGCAATGTTTATTTCCAAGTTAGGCAATCTAGTCTATACTTTTGTGTTGTGCGCATCGCATAGTAATTCTAGGTTAATAACCGGAATAAGAACACATAAAGTTTTCAAAAACGGATATCATGGTTAGTAGAGGCCGGTCTTCGGACCGGGCGAAAGGGGGTGCTCATAGCTGACCTTCCCCGATCGTAGCCAAGCTCCCGAGCCAAGTCACTTTGGTGATGATGGACACGTGGCCTTCGGCACCAAGTCAGGGTTTCCTAAATTCCCCCATTTTAAAAATATTTAGGTGGCGACTCTGTATCTGGCAAAGCAGTCCATGTTTGGCACTTCTTTCAAAAAAATTGTTTTCTCAAAACGATTTGCCAAAGTTGGACTCCTTGGTTCAGATTACGAACCGCAACAAAACAAAAAAAAAAACGGAGGAGTCCGAACTGTAGCGCGGGTCCCTCGCGGGCGTGTTACAAGTGCCTTTCATTACATAAGTCCACTAATTCCAATTATTTAAATATAAAATATTTGGGCACTTAATTCACTAATTTAACCCAATTAATTTGATCTGAATCAATTTCAAATTAAATTTCACCGTACGCACTAAAAATTGCGCTAATTACAATGGCGTAATCAATTCCGGGTTCTGTGGCCGATAAGGCCTTTAATTAAATTTCCAAAGCAGACAATCAAACAGATATTCCTACGGTGAACAGATAGAAATTCAAAACCACATATTTTCACACAACGACACACAAGATCATATTAAACACATAATCATGCTCATAGTAAGGACCAATTAACATAAAACGGAACATGGTTATCACAGTCTTCCCCCCTTTAGGAAGTTTGGTCCCTCAAACTTATTTTACCTTCGTCGGGAAACAAATGTGGATAGCGTAGTCGTATTTCCTCCACTTTTTCCCATGTGGCATCCATCCCATAGTGTTCTTTCCATTCCACTTTCACCATTGGGATGGACTTGCTTCTCAACTGTTTCACTTGCCGATCAACGATTCGTTCCGACCATTCAGCGTATTCCATATTCTCATCCAAAGCTACCCGGTGATAGTCAATCACATGAAACGGGTCTCGGAGGTAACGCCTCAACATCGACACATGAAACACATTGTGGATTTGCTCAAATCCCGGTGGCAAAGCAACTCTATAGGCAACCAGACCAAGCCTTTCCAAAATTTGAAACGGCCTAATGTAACGGGGCGACAACTTGCCTTTCTTTCGAAACCTGACTTGGCCTTTCATTGGAGACACACGAATAAACACATGGTCACCGACCTCATACTCAAGAGGTCTCCTTCGAACATCTGCGTAATTTTTTTTGTCGGTTCTGAGCTGTTTTGAGCCTTTGCCGAATGGTTTTGATCTTTTTAGAAGTGTCTTGCACAATTTCAGGCCCAAGTAAGGCTCTATCCCCGACCTTTGTCCAACAATTTGGTGATCTACACCTTCTACCATGAAAAGCCTCGTATGGTGCCATACCGATGCTGGAGTGGAAGCTGTTATTATAAGCAAATTCTTCAAGTGGCAAATAGTCTTCCCAACTCCCCTGGGAATCCAAAGCACACATCCGAAGCATATCTTCCAGAGTCTGTATTGCTCATTCTGATTGCCCATCTGTCTGTGGGTGGAATGTAGTATTGAACCTTAGTTCTGTCCCCATAGCTTCCTGCAAACTCTTCCACAATCTAGATACAAATTTCGGATCTCTATCCGACACAATAGACACCGGAACTCTGTGTAAACGGACAATCTCATCAACATAAATAGTAGCCAATCTACAAGCATTAAACGTAGTTCTAATCGGCAGAAAATGTGCAGATTTAATCAGTCTATCAACTAAAACCCAAATAGAATCCATACCTCAAGAAGTCCAAGGTAGGCCGACAACGAAATCCATAGACACATGTTCCCACTTCCATTCAGGAATAGGGAGAGGTTGAAGTAGACCGCCTAGTTTCTGATGTTCAGCCTTAACTTGCTAATATTAAAGATGCTTGGACACATATTCTGCAATCTCTTTCTTCATTTTAGGCCACCAATAGGTTTGTTTCAAATCCCGATACATTTTATTGTTACCCGGATGCATAGCAAACACTGATTTATAGGCTTCATCTAGAACCCTCTTCTTTAGTTCCAGGATATTTGGAAAACACATTCGGTTTCGAAATTTCAACACTTCACTTTCCATGCTGACCTCTGCTTTCGGACTTGTCTCAAATTCATCAATCAGCTTCTTAAGGAATTTATCCTCTTTCTATTTCTGTTTAATTTCTTCAATGATTGCCGGTTCAGCTGAGATAGCGGCTATCAATCCGCCCTGTTCACACAATACCACTTCAATTTCAGACTTCTCAAAATCTTGCTGAATCTCCTTCTATTTAGTAAGAAAACAAGCCATATTCGCCGTTGATTTTCTACTCAAGGCATCAGCAACTGTGTTAGCTTTCTCGGGGTGATACTGAATCTCTAGATCATAATCTTTTATCAGTTCCAGCCATCTCCTTTGCCGCATATTCAACTCCTTCTGCGTGAAGAAGTATTTCAGGCTCTTGTGATCTGTGTAGAGTTCACACTTTGCCCCATACAAATAATGCCGCCAGATTTTCAAAGCAAAAACAACCGTGGCCAGTTCTAGGTCATGTGTTGGGTAGTTTTCTCGTGCAGTTTCAACTGTCAGGAGGCATAAGCAATAACTTTTCCGTTCTGCATTAACACACAACCCAAACCTTTAGAAGATGCATCACTTAAAATCACAAAATTCTCCGTACCTGAAGGTAGTGTCAAAATTGGTGCGGTGGTCAATCTTGTTTTCAATTCATGAAAGGCTGATTCTCTTTCATCGTTCCACTCAAAAGGTTGCCCCTTGCGTGTCAATTGGGTAAAAGGCACAACTATTGTCGAAAAATCTTTCATAAACCTCCTGTAGTACCCAGCTAAACCCATAAAACTGCGGACTTCTGTCACATTGGTCGGTGTAGGCCAATTCACAATTGTCTCTATTTTCTGTAGGTCCACTGAAATTCCTTCCTTGTTGATCACATGCCCTAAGAAAACAACTTCATCCAACCAAAATTCACATTTCTTCAGTTTAGCAAATAATTTCCTTTCCCGAAGTATTTTTAGGACAATTCTCAAATGATGTTCATGTTCAAGTCTATCCTTAGAATATATCAAAATGTCATCAATAAAGACTACGAAAAATTCATCAAGGTAGGTCTTAAAAATACGGTTCATTAAGTCCATAAATGTTGCTGGAGCATTAGTCACTCCAAACAGCATAACAAGAAACTCAAAACGTCCATACCTCGTTCTGAATGCGGTTTTCTCAACATCCTCCGCCTTTACTTTTAACTGATGATATCTGGATCTCAAATTAATCTTAGAAAACAACTGTGATCCCTGTAACTGGTCAAATAAATCGTCGATACAGGGTAGGGGATATTTTTTCTTTATTGTGACCTTGTTTAATTCCCGATGGTCGATACATAAGCGTAGGGTTCCATCTTTCATTTTCATAAACAACACTGGTGCACCCCATGGCGAAGTGCTAGGTCAGATAAACCCTTTGTTAAGTAGGTCTTGCAACTGTTCTTTCAATTCTTTCATTTCAGTAGTAGCCATCTTGTAGGGAGCTTTAGAAATAGGCTGGGTGCCTGGCACAATCTCAATTGTAAACTCTATCTCCCTGTCTACCAATTCCCCTGGTAATTCATTTGGAAACACATCTGGAAATTCTCTAACAATGGGGATATCATTCAATTCAACACTTACAGATTGTTCAAACAACACATAGCACAAATAACCTTGACACTCTTTCCTGATCAATTTACATGCTTTCATTGCAGATATCAAATACGGTGGAGGCACTACCCCATTACCCACAAATACAATTTCCATATGTTCTGGCGGTTTAAACACAACCCATTTAGTCACACAATCAATGGTGGCACAATACTTGGTCAACCAATCCATGCCCAAAATTACATCGAAATGCCTAAAGTTTAAGGGCAGCAAATCTACATATAGGATAGCATCCTCAACACGCATATCACAAAGCCGGTATATATATTCACACAATAAAGATTCCCCAGATGGAGCAGACACACATAGCAGATATGGCAATAATTCTAAAGGTCTATTCAGTCTAGATGTGAATACACATGTTACGAATGAGTGTGTTGATCTAGAGTCAATTAACACAAAGGCATCCTGATTACATATAGAAATGGTACCTGAGACAACTGCGTTGTCATTCCGGGTATCCCCCGGAACAAGCGCAAAAACTCTCCCTTGTGTCACGGTATCTCCGGCGGGAGTAGATCTTGTAGTATTTCCTGGTTTTGGGACCGATGCTGCCGAACTAGCAGCGAATTTTCCACTGTTCTGTTTGCAATCTCTGGCCATATGCCCCTTCTTACCACAATTAAAACAAGCTCCTGACACATGGTAACAAACCCCACGATGCTTGTCATTACAAATAGTACACAATGGGGTTGTATCTCCAGAAGAATTAGAAGTATTCGAGGAGCCCGTATTTTGCTTCTTTGCAAACTTCTTCTTTGAAAAGAAGCCCTGCCTTTTACTACCCTTCCAGTCAGTTGTCAGTTTAGTTTGTCTAGCTATATTAGCTTATGATATGATGACCCTGTCTAGTACCCCAATGTAAGTTTCCAGCTTCAAAACATTCACCCTCTCTAGAATGTCGCTCCTAAGCCCGCCTTCAAAATGTCTCGCCTTCTTATAGTCTGTATCAATCACGTACGGCGCAAACCTGGCCAATTCAGTGAATTTGGCCTCATACTCGGCTGCAGTCTTACTGTCTTGCCTTAATTCCATGAATTCTGCCACCTTCCTATCCCGGACACACTGCGGGAAGTACTTGTCATAGAAAATTTCCAGAAATGTTGCCCAATTAGCATCTTTGTAGTTCTCACGCATTAACATCTACCATCTTCTTGCTTCGTCTTCTAGCATAAAGGTGGCTAGAAGAACTTTTTGTGTCTCTGAACACGGGAACACTTCAAACAGTTTTTCAATACCGAGGACCCAAGCTTCAACTTTCAAAGAATCTAATCCACCATGGAACTGTGGTGGTTTCATTTTCTTGAACTCTTTGGTGAGAGCTATGATTCAGTCATCATTCTGATTATCTGGCACAGGAGGTGCCGGAGGTGGAGGTGGAGGATGTGGCTGCTGCCACTGTTGTTGCCATTCCTGCTGTTGCCTCAATGTCTCTGCCATTTCTTGAATCAGTCTTTCCATTCTATCCAGTCTAGCAGTAGAAGATTCCTCTATCTCACCACCTCTTGTTCTCACCATTTGATTAAACTTGCATTATACTTTATACAAAAGATACACAGGTATGCACATACTAAAGAGCATATATAGTCAAATAATTTGAAATGCAAGCAATTCACAAACTTATAACACATAGTTGTTCGCATTTAATAGTTAAGCGTATTCTTGATGCTTTCAGATTCATACTTATCTCGTGAATGCATCCTAGATCTTTTCTAGACGCTTATTGCTCTTTTGGACAAGTGTGTGAGTTATTAACTCGTGCTCTGATACCACTTTGTCACGACCTGAACCCGCCCCTATGGGTTAAGGCTATAACTGGCCAGTAATCATGGGATTACCTACGACCTCAATGTTAACAAATCAAATACTCATCAGAGTAAAGGGGCCAAATGGAAGCAATTTAAAACTTTGTCCATAGAGCTATGCTTCTATGCGCACCATAACATTCCAAACGTTTAGATGTTAATAACTCACATCAAAATATGTACTAACACAGAACACTGTACATACAGGATCACACAAGTTTAAGTCAGTCGAACCCAAAGCTTATATACAACATATATAAAGACTTCGCCCACATGACAAAATAAAACAGAATGACAAAAAGGCAAAGACAGTCTCGTTCGTGAGACGTTTGGGCTGACTCCTCCAAACTTTGACTGTTTCACACAATTTCACCGAGGCTGGTTCTGGACGTCTCTTGGCTCATATACATGTACATGAATGAGCGTGAGCGAAATCCCAGTGAATAATATTAAATAAGGAAGATACATAAACACCCTTGAAACAGTTACAACAAACGACCTTTGGCCTAACCACTTGCATCAATCGGCCTTCGGCCTAATCGCCTGTGTCAATCGGCCTTCGGTCCAATCATTCATGTCAATCGGCCTTCGGCACAATCATTTATGTCAATCGGCCTTCGGCCCAATCGTCTATGTCAATCGGCCATCGGCCCAATCGTCTATGTCAATCGGCCATCAGCCCAATCGTCTATGTCAATCAGCCTTCGGCCCAATCCTCTATGTCAATCGGCCTTCGGCCTAATCATCTATGTCAATCGGCCTTCGGCCCATTCATTTATGTCAATCGGCCTTCGGCCCAATCATTTATGCCAATGAACTCACAAAACTTACATAGAAGTAAACAATTGGACAACAACATATTCAAATATCTTGTTAAGATATTACTCACAGTGATCGGCTTGTGGATTCGCCCTGGAGCTTGACCTTACACATTCCACGAACACAAAAAAAGGGTCATAAGTAGTTCGATCCGTTCTAAATTCACACTTTCCTCTTTAGGCTTCATTCTTATCTCTTTAACTCAATTACAATGCTCAATGCATGCCTAAGAGTGCTTAGAAGTGAGAGGGAATGGAAAACAGAACACAGAGTGCATTTTCAAAATTCCAGAAAATAGGGTCCCTGCTCAAGCGGACCCTTAAGGCCTGCAAAAGTCCTGGATATGTCAAATTCACGCTCGATCGCGAACTATGGCGCTCGAGCAGAAGGCCTCTCTACATGGCTCCCCGCTCGAGCGTGAAATACCCCGCTCGAGCGGACACCATGTCTACAAAAAGTGCTGGGAGCATGAAATTCACACTCGAGCGGCGGTTTCCCCGCTCGAGCGGGAATCAAACTTTCTGGAAATTCCAGAACTATTCTTGGAGTTCAAATTCGATGTTCAACGGTCTCAACTCATGATTTTTGGCTCAACTTCATATATTTATGTACTAACATGGTACAAACACCGAATTACAACACAATGAAGCTCAATTTCGCTAATTAATCACAAGCATGTCCCAAATTACACAAAACTCATGTCCAACACGATAAATTCAAACATTCAAACTTCTACTCCCATGGATTGTGCATGCATGCAACATATATCCCTCATTGTCAACTCATATGATGAAAAGATGGTTAAAAACATGAGCTTCAACTTAAAACTTACATGGATCATACATTTTGTGCTCAAATATACAAATTCCAAGCAATTATACCCATGCATGCATATATTGACCTCCAATTCAACGTAACAACACAATTTCATTTCAATTCTTACTCTTGATCACCCAACTACCTTGAATACACCAATTACAAGCTTATACTTTTGAATTCATGCTCACTAGCTTACCTAGAGATTCAATCCTTCCAATTTATAGCAAATCTTTGAGTAATCTTCAAAACCTCCAAGCTTTAAGATCAAAACTATACAATTCTCCCCTTTTCTCTCACTGTGGCCAGCCCTCTCTCTATCTAAGACACAAATTCTGGTTCTTGAGCTCAAATAAATGAGTTGGGTGTACTGCCTTTCATTACATAAGTCCACTAATTCTGATTATTTCAATATAAAATATTTGGGCACTTAATTCACTAATTTAACCCAATTAATTTGATCCGAATCAATTTCAAATTAAATTTCACTGTAGGCTCTCAAAATTGCGCTAATTACAATGGCGTAATCAATTCCGAGTTCTGTGGCCGATAAGGCCTTCAATTAAATTTCCAAAGCAGACAATCAAACAGATATTCCTACGGTGAACAGATAGAAATTCAAAACCACATATTTTCACACAACGGCACCCAAGATCATATTAAACACATAATTATGCTCATATTAAGGACCAATTAACATAAAACGGAATAAGGTTATCACAACATTTGTGGTCGGCAAAGTTTTCTGGTGGCTGGCTGATGGCCGGCGGTTTCTCTTGGTGATAGGCATGTGGCTAGTGGTTCTTAGTTGGGCCCTAGTACTATTTTGTGCCTTTGCTTCCCGAGTAGTGTATGGAAGGTTCTATTTTGGGAGTTTACAGCTGCATTTCGGTGTGTGAATGTGTCCCATTTGCCACTAAGAACGAGGTGTATCCTTTTTGAGCATGTTGCAATGCCTCCGAGAGGTAAATTAGGGGTTGCCACCAAATATCATTTTTATTTGTTTTGTCAAAATTACATCTTTGTCCTCTTCTGTTGCATAGAACATGCATTTTCATATACACTTATATCACATCTGTGCCTTGCATCGCTCATGATTCATGCATAGAATGTGTACTCATATATGCTTTTTGGTCTTGCATAGAATATGTGCTTTCAGTAGCCGCATCTGTTGGTTTTCTATCACTGTGTTGATTGGTAATCTTGTTCACTTTGTGCATCTATCGCACATCCTTACTTTCTGCATCTATTGCACACATTCACTTTGTGTCTCTATCGCACATGCTCACTGTGTGCATCTATTGTGCACTTTCAGTCCTCTGTGTTTTATCTCGGGACGCGTGAAGCATGAGCTCGAGCGGTTTCTCTTGTATCTCAGGACGCGTGAAGCACAACCCTAGGTTTGTTTTATCTCAAGACATGTGAAACACCAGCCTGAGCGACTCAAGACGCGTGAAGCGCGGCCTTGGGAGTGTTTTATCTCGGGACGTATGAAAAAAAGCCCGAGCTATTTCTCTTGTTTCTCAGGACGCATGAAGCACGACCCTAGGTGTGTTTTATCTCAAGAAGCGTAAAACGCAAGCCCCAGCAGTTTCTCTTTTATCTCAAGATGTGTGAAGTGCGACCCTGCGCGGGTTTTATCTCGGGGATGCGGGAAATGTGACCCTAAGCGAATTTTTTCTCATCTCGGGAGACGTGAAACGCGACCTTGAGTGATTTTCATATCGAGACACGTGAAATGCAACCCCAAGCGGTTTTCATTTCTTAGTTTCTCAGGATGCGTGAAGCGTGGCCCTGGGCGTGTTTTATCTTGGGATACATGAAACGCGAGCCCAAGCGGTTTCTCTTGTTTCTCAGGACGCGTGAAGCGTGGCCCTGGGCATGTTTTATCTCGAGACGCGTGAAGCACAAGCCCGAGCGATCTCTCTTTTGTCTCAGGACGTGTGAAGTGAGACCCTTGCCATTTTATCTCGGGACGCGTGAAATGTGACCCCGAGCAGTTTTTCTCTTATCTCGGGAGGCGTAAAATACGATCTCGAGTGATTTTCGTTTCTTAGTTTCTCAGGACACGTAAAACACAATCTTGAGCGGTGTTTTCTTTCCTCGTATCATGCTTTGGCGTGGTCAGAGTGTGTTTTAGATCTTTTTACAGGGGACCTATGTTGATTTTAAGTGGAACCTATGTTGGTTTTAAGCTTGAAGCTACTCATTCATATGTTGTTATCTTGTTATTGCTTATTGCATCATCTTGCATGATCATGAGTTTTCAAAATAGCCAGTTTCGCAAAGCGTGTAAGTCCACTTTCAAAGTTTCTTGGTGCATATCGTTTACATCTTGCCCCAGAACTATGCTGGTTTGATTCCTTGCAAAGGGATACGTCTGCAACTTGTGAGCGCAACCATTTCATTTTTGTTCTGATTGTGTGTCCAAGTCTTTAGCCTTGTCAAAATGGGTCGTCTTCAGGCTTTGACATTCATTCATGTCATTTCATGACTCCGAGTTCTGTCAAAGAGCGGCAACTGTAGACACCCCATTTTTGACTGCCCTTACGACTTGGACGTCACCATTTGCACACCCAATGATGAATGTGTATATGCTTGTTAAGTGCTCAGGGTCCTTAGCGAAATGCCACAGCTTTGAGCCTTTCAAACCCTACACACCTCTTGCCTTGTTCTTTGGACCAAAACCAAAGTTTTTCAAGCCTGCAACCCTTTGTAGCCTACCGGTCCCTTATATTGGCTACCGGCCACCGCTTCTGGTTGTTGGCCACAAATATGTTTCGCAGATATTTTTCTGCCAGTTGTTGGCACAGATGCATACACCTTCTGACATGTGTATGTATTGATATTTCTGAGGGAGAGTGATGTTTTTCTACAAATAGAGGACCTCCCCTCTTTCTTTAAAGGTTAGAAAATTTTTGGAGAAAAATATTCTCTCTCTCTCTCTCTCTCTCTCTTTTGCATTCTTACACCTTTGCCTGTACACTCTTAACCAAACCTCTACATCTTTGAGCTGAGGTACCTTTGAGCCTATCTTAAGCTCTTGAGGATGTGCAAGTGTGGTTCTGTAATTTGAAAGTGATCTCCTCTTCAAGAGGTATAAAGCTTTCCTTCTCTACTTCCCTTAATCACTCTTTTTCTTATTGTTTTCCTACTATGTTTGGGCTGTATAAAATCTGTATTTTTTGGGCTAAAACTTTTGGTTTAAGGCCAATAAAGGTTGAGGGGTGGTTCACCCTTCTTTACACCTTACTTTCAAGGCCTTTACCCATGTGTTTCCCACCTTTGCACTATCTTTTTTTGTGCTTTTAAACACTGATTTTCAGAGTTATTTTAGTGGCTGAAATTATGGTTTGAAGTCCAAAATTGGAGAGGTTAGCCTTCCCTCCTTATGTCTTGCTTACTAGCCTAACATGTTCTATGTCTTAGCTTATTGTTCTAGCTATTGTTGTCTTAAATCCAGCATGTTTTAGGACTTATTTAGCACTATTTTTAAGTGTTCATTGCATTTGAGCCTTGTATTACATGCTTGTAGTGCAATTGTCCTCGTAGGTTTGGTGGTTTTGGCCTTAGCCACCATCCTATTTGAGTTGATAAGATTTATTTCATGCTATCCTTACTTGTGATCACCTTTAATCACCTTTGCAACCTCTCTCATTTCTTGGCTTTTGCTTTGCTTTGAGAGTTGTTTCAAACCTATTGTTCTTTTAAACTTGAGATTGAGGTTGTCATGCTTAATGGTTTAAACCCTTTTAGGGGTTCATTATCAACGACATGACATCTCTCTCATGCCTTAAGCGAACTCTTGGTTTGATACTTCTCTCCTTTAGAGAACTGAAACTCACTTTTGGACTTAATTGATTAAAGAATTCAGAGGTAACTAAAATGGAGTAATAAAATTGGTGACTAAAAAAAGGGGCAAGAAAATAATTTGGTTTGGGTTCAATCGGACGTTAATTGAACCTTTGAGTCTTGAATCGTTTCATACTTGTTAGTGATGTAAATGGTTCAAGAGTCAATGTCAACTACTTCCCTTGATCATTCATGATAGGGAGGTGGTTTTGAGAGTCTTGTTTTACTGCATTCATTGAACTTGCACTTTTGGTTCATAAGCCATCATGCAATGAAATTGCATCCATTGATGGTTTGTGAATCAAATTTTGCCACTCCTTTGAGCTGCTTAATGATAAAGAGGGATAAGTTGTGCAAACAACCATGAAAGATACTCCGCTCTTACACTGTTTGCTCTCTATTGCAACAGAAAGAACCAGGCAAGAATGGCCAGCAAGCCACCATTAGTGGACGGTAGGCCATCACTTCTAGCCTGCCGGCCACCAGTGCAAAATCCAGTAGTGCACTTTTGAAGTAGAACATAATTGGTCTTAAGGTGGAAAATAGTGTAAGTGTTCTACTGTGCAACAGAGACATCTGACAGCAGAATAATGGCCATCTTCGGGTAGAAACGCATTCATGCATGAACCCTCCCTTGGTCCTCGGGATCCGTGAAATGATGTTAATATTAATATTGTGCTTGAAGTAGTGGCTTTGTAATAGTTAATTCGTTTCGTATTGTAATTATTTAATTAGCTAGAGTAGTTAATTAATTATTTTATTCAGTTTGTAATAATTAGTTAAGTAGTTTAGCAAATTTATTCATTTGGGTTTGTAATAGTTAGTTAATTCGTAGTAATTAGCTTAGTTAGCTAGTTTATTCATTCAGACTCTCCTTCGTGATAGTGTAAATGTTGTAATAATGTTCATGTCTTCCAACCTTACGTCTTTCCCCCTTTTATTTACTAGCTTATGATGGTTAGTTTAGGGTATCATGTTTTGTTTAGCATACTTCATGTTTGCATCCACTTGTCTTGCATGCATTGGGCTCGGCGCATCATTCTAACTAGCATTGTTAGTTAAATACTTTTTTGAATACGTGCTTAGACTGCATGCTATTAAATTGATTCATATGTCATATTATTAGCCGAGCCTAGTAATTGCATCTCGCATGCGTTGCATTTGTCATATTGCATAGTTAAGATCATGCATTGTTCTAACTCCTTTAACTTTTTTGTCTTGGAGTATTAGGTGAGCTTTTATTTGCTTTAGCATATTGCATGAATGTGGTTATTTCCATGTCTAGCATGTTCACCATGAAGCTAAGTGCTTAGATGATAAACTGTTTGAATGCCTGTCGATGAAGGATAATTGCTTGAATTGGAATAATTTGAATAATGTTTATATGCAATCAGTTTTTCAAGTGGTACATATTCGAAACAATTTTCAAAACAAACATGAAATCAAGTGTTCTACTTGTTGAAAATTAGTCTATACTTGTGTGCGCATCACATAGTATTGTTAGCCTAATAACCGAAACAAGAGCACATAATGTCAATAAGATTTATATCATGATTAGTAGAGGCCGATCTTTGATCGAGTGAGCAGGGGTGCTCAATTCATGACCTTCCCCTCTTGTACCTAAGTTCCCGAGCAGAGACAATCTTGGTGATGACGGACACGTGGCCTTTGGCAAAGAGTCATGGGTTTCCTAAATTCCCCAAAAATAGTTAGGTGGCAACTCAGTATCTGGTAAAGCAGTCCATTTTTTGCAATTTGATTCAAAATCAATTTTTCAAAAGATTTTCTGGATTTGGACTCTTTGGTGATTATCTATTTCACATTGCACTTGTGATATTAGATTCAGAACTGCAGGAGTCTGATACTGTACAGATTATTCGTCTTCCAAAAGAGGGAACGAAAAGTCGAGCTACACCGCTAAACATGGCCGGCCGGCCATGGAGAGGGATGGTCAGCCAGCCAAAAATGGCCTTCCGGCCACTTGCTAGCCAACAAGTCTTTGAGTGGTTAGGCTAGAAAAAATCAGGTTTTGGTCCAAATGTGGTGCAAGATTTGGGCTCTAAAACTTGAAAACCGAAGCCTTTTGCTGAAGAAATTGAACAATTTGGACAGCATAATAATTCATCTCTGAGTGTTCAACATAAGGTGCCCAAGTCTTAAGGGCGGTCAAAAATGGGGTGTCTACACACGTCGGCCAAACAAAGATGTCGCTCCAATCAAGATCATGACTCGTCGGCTTCTTGTAACCAGGGCTCAGTTGCCCACTGCATCAAGAATCAAGAACCAAATTCTTTAAACATCTCAGCTGAAATCTGGCATTAGTCGAGGTTATTGTCGCACTAGTTCAAGAATTTCAAGAGTGTATGAGTTGTCAATCACCGTCATTTCAACCGTTTCGTCTACGTGTCAACACGCAATTGGTTTATACCTATCTCGCGCTGTCAAGTCACGTTGAAAAACTACCCATGCCGCCTGACAGGTACGTCGTCCAAGGCAGCCTCATTACGTTTTCCTACATTTTTAATTTTTGACAAAACTTCCCCTTTCTCCCTCTATCTTTTCACATTTGCCATTACCACTCTCTCTCTTCCCTCAGATTTTCTCTTTCTAAAATCCTTCCCAATCTGCCATTTTCAAGCTATTCGAAGCTCTGTAATTGATCGTTCCCTCCGGCGGTCCGTTCATTGTTCTGTTTCGATTAATGTCATCGTCTGACTCCGGCAAACTTCACTCCAGCATTCATTTTGTTAGCTCTGCTCAGTAAGTTCTTAATTTCTTCCTTTTACTTTCATCTTCATTTTCTTCCTTCTGGTCTTTGTATATATATATTGCCCATGGATTTGTTTGCACATCACACGCTGAAACCGTGCTCAAATCCTTTGATTTATTTTCTGACTTACTTGCCATTTTTCATGTTCTTGGCTCTCTTTTGCACACCACTTTGCACTTAGTCATTAAATGTTTATGAATTGACGCTTACAAATCTATTAATGCTTTACATATATCTTTGTCTTCATCTCTATTCTTGAACTCATACTAATTCATGCTTGGTATTTCTATCACTATTTCGCGTTTTAAATCTTGTTTTCCTGCTTGTTTTCTTTCTTTGTTTTCAATTTTTGGCCTCCGATTCTTGCTTATTCTCTTACTTTACCCATAGAATTAGGCTTTGGACTTGTCTTAGAACACTGCACATTTAGGAAAATTGCAACAAAACCTACCTTAGATTTCCAAAAACCCTTGCCTTAGTGCCACTAGGTTCTGGCTTAGGTCTTCAGACCCAAACTAATCAATTTTCCCATAAATCTATTACCCAACCAACCTAAGACAAGGTCATGGGGATGTTCAAATGAAGGGTGGACTCCCCCAGTAAACTAGAATATTTTCGTAAGAAATTCTCCATCCCAGTCGTTGTCCAATTGCGGTTGGCTGGGAAAGAGGATTCCATTATGCCTGTAGAGACTTACATGTCATTCTCCATTATATCCATTATTGAGGGTGGGATCAAATTATCCCTCGACATCTTTTTCAGAGAGGTCCTTTACTTCTACCAGCTTAGCCCTATGCATTAGCCATTAACACCTTTAGGGTTATCAACGGTGTTGTAGAATTGGCCACCGACAAAAAACTAGAATCACCGTGTTTGATCTCCAGTACTACTACACCATGTGTGGCCTTAAGTACAAAAATGGCTACACCTACTATCTCAAACCGAGATCCACCAAATACAAATTAATAGCCGATATACCTGACTCCAACAAGGGCAC
Organism: Camellia lanceoleosa; assembly: GCA_025200525.1. Taxonomy (NCBI): domain Eukaryota; kingdom Viridiplantae; phylum Streptophyta; class Magnoliopsida; order Ericales; family Theaceae; genus Camellia; species Camellia lanceoleosa. The sequence continues at coordinate 78,245,698 of CM045771.1, read as the reverse complement.
TGAAGATGACAACCTGATTGTCTGGGGCAATTGGGAGTTTGCACCAGACGACGAGCTTCATCTCTACCCACTGCACCGAGGAATCTTTAGGGGCGATAAGGGTAAGAACCTAGTATCTCAAAGCACTATTAGTGTTAACCCTTGTGAGTATATTTTTTACTTGTTCTAATGTTTCCTTCTTGTTCATCTTGCAGCTTTTCCTCAGCCACCCATGAACTTCTGCCAGACCTATATTCCAAGCTAGATTGACTAGGTTTCTTGGCCCTTCAATCGACGATCGCAAAACCCTACTCCTCTTAAACTACGTGCCAACATATCGATCTCCACTTTCCAACGTCCTAAGGAGTATAACTTTACCATCTGCTTCAACTCCTCCAATGACTTCTTCACCAAGGCCAGATCAGGCCTCAACCTATAACCGAGGCTCTGAGGCATCGGCATACGATCCATCTAACCCTCAAATTGCTCTCCCCGCCATCTAACACTTTGGTGAGCCGTTTCTTTTTTCCTACTTTACTGCATGTGATTTTTTGGCTTTCTTGTCTTCCTCTGCCCTGCATACTTCTAAATCCATGCCATAAGCTCTTCCATGCTCATCGGTAGGGTTTTTGTAAGAGATTGCCAAAGTGGGCAATCATCATCTAGGCCATTCTTGAATGAAACGACAACAAGCTCTTGCTTACAAGCTGAGATCCGGTTGTAAACCTCGTAGTATCTCTTGGTGTAAGCCTTAAGGCCTTTGCCATCACTAATATTTAGAGCCACTAGGGAGTCTACCCTTAGTGGCTACAACTTGTTTGTAACAAACCTGACCACAAACATCTCGGCCAGGCCTTCCTAACTCTTTGCGCTCCCTTTCGGAAGCTTATAGAACCATCCGATGCTATCTCCCCAAAAGATGATGGGAATACTTTGGATATTAGCTGCTCATTCCCGCTGCACAAAGCCATTGAATTCAAATACAAACCAACATGAAAGTTTGGATCAAACGTACCATCATAGATCTGAAACCTCAGCATGTTGAATCTTTTTGGTGCCTCGAATGCATCCAACTCCACTGAAAACGATGTCCTCCCCTAGTCGTTGGATGTGATCTCAGCATCATGCCTCTTCCTTTGGAGGTAATCTCTCAAGTCCTCCTTCGTTCGTCTTGAAGCTTGGTTGCCCGTCAACTTTAGCCTTTTTGATGTGTTGCTTCATGTGTTTGGATGTGTTTTTTTGGATTTCTTCACGTTTCCCACATTATCAAAACATAGGCCCTACCCTTGGATTTGCCGAGATCCCCTGACATAGGTCCCCTTGGTTCGTGGTGTCCTTTATAACTAGTCTCACAATGAATCCATTTGCCAATGTCCTGTGATGGCTGATGTGAATTTCCTTATCCCTTGTCATGTTGTGGGACAATTGGAATTGTCTTCTATTCTCCCTTCTAGGCACTAGTTTTGGCTACTAGTGCCAATGTGTCCTATAGTGGGAACGTCGCCTGCATCACGTTGTTCTACATCATGAAGTTGACTACCGTCTACAGGTCTGTCAACTTGTCTGACATGCTCTTCAGTTCCTCGTCTCTTCTTAGGCACCTATCCATCCACACCTGTAGTTCGCCTTCATGGTAGTATTTGTCTCTACTACCCTTCTTGTTCCCTTCTCCACCCTTGCTGACATTATTTGCCTTAATATTCACTTCCTATACTTCCTCATTAAGGTTCCCTCCTTCAGTGTTAGGATCGACATGCTCCTCCTCCTCAGTGTGGATGTTGTTCCCAATTCTCATTTCATGTCCGTTGTTGGCCAACTATCCTTACTAAGTTCCCACAGACGGTGCTAACTTGTGGGTGTTGATTTTCGATTAAACAACCAAACAAGGAACTTAGTTGGAGAGCACCAGCAGAATAGATTAAGCCAACCACCTACAAACAAAAAAATGGAATACTGTGCTGGTTCGTCCACCAGGGGGCACTCCGACGATCAAGTCAGTAAATCTTATCTCTCACTGATATAAAAAAAGTACTAAAACTCACAAGTAAAAGCATACCTGAAACACATGGCGGTGCCTCTCTTTTATAGCCAGCAGTGCCATAATCCTCTAGAAGTCTCACTTCATAGGACTCAAGCATAATGCTCATCTCGGACTCTCAGCAGGATAGGGATAAAACTCTTTAAGAGCCTTGTCCATATGCACACTAAATGCCCTTTTTTATCTAGGACTCTTGTCTCTATCCGAATATCCCAGGATTTTGACATTACCACAGAGAACCTCGGCAGTGCTATGATCACCTCAACGAACATGACCAATCCATGTGGAACCTCGGCTGACATCTCGGCGTCACCTTAGCCACGTGGTCATCATTCTCAAAATACTTCCCTATATGTGAGTAGTGGTTATGAGATATGTGATTAGTGATTATGAGATATGTGATGTTCGTTATGATCAAAGTGGTGTGATTATGAGCAGAGATGGAAGTACTAAGGGACCTAGGGGTCAAGTACCCTCGACTTTTCAAATTATTATTACTGACACAACCCCAACCATCTGCATAGGCCCTTCCAATTTCCAAAGTCTCAACTTTTCTATTTTTTTTTATTTTTTATTTTTTTAAGTTATTAACTTGTTGGGCAAGAGTCAACCTAAAAATAAAAAAATAAAAAATAAAAAACTTGTTGGGCAAGGCTTCCAGCGGCTGGAGAACCCTCTCATACTCTAAAAGTGTATGAAATTCTTTATTTTTTTTATTATTTATTTACAGTACCTGTTTAGTGTCTCCAAATTTTCTTTGTCTTCCTTTATTGCTTTGCAATTTACTAACTCGCTATTCACCAAATTAGGATCACACAACACAAATTTGGAATCACACTGCAACATTGGTGTCTTCTCTTCATTGTTTATAGATAATTTTATTTATTATTTTTTACTTTTAAATAAAAATTATGAGTATTAATTTATAGTTATTTGTTAAGTTTTGATTTGTAAAAAAAATTATTTGTTATTATTTATGTTAAAATAAGAGATTTTGATATGCTAAAATTATGAATCTTGATTGGTGGTGATTTATATTAAAATTAGGGATTTTGATTTGTTGTTGTTTGTGCTAAAATTGGGGATTTGATTTTTGCTAAAATTAAAAATATCAATTTTTGGTGATTAATATTTAAATTAGGGATTTTGATTTGATACAATTTGTGCTAAAATTAAAAATTTTGATTTGTTGTTATTTGTGCTAAATTTAATTTTTTTTATTTGTATTAAAATTGAAGATTTTGATTTGTGATGGTCTGTGTCAAATTGGGAATTTTGATTACGAATTTTGATTAGGTAAGAAAACTTTTAAGATTATAATTAATAGGTGTTCCCTATATTAAATTCCTAGCTCCAGCACTAGTTATGAGCCAAAGTGGATTAGTTATGAGATGTGGCTATGAGATATGTAGATGGTGATTATGAGATATGTGATTAGTGATTTTGAGATATATGATATTGATTATGATCAAAGTGGTGTGGTCATGAGTCAAAGGGTGTTGGTTATGAGATGGGGTTATGAGATATCTAGGTAGTGGTTATGAAACATGTGATCTAGGTTATGATCAAAGTGGTGTGTTATGAACCAAAGGATGTTGGTTATGAAGTGTGGTTATGAGATACGTTAGTAATAGTTATGAGATATGTGATATTGATTATGATCAAAATTGTAGCACTTGTGTTCTTTAAACTATTGGAGAGTGTATTTAATTCCTTTATTTTCATTTTAAGAGTCTTTAGAGTTATTGTATTTTTGTTTTTGAGGAGCACGATTTGATTTAAACTTGTTGGGATTGTTCGTTCACGCTTGTTTACGTTGAAAATTCTTTGGGAACTTGGAAAATCTGTTATGGTGTTAACACTAGCCTTCCTGAGGGTCGACACCACCTTATTGCCTTGCTCTCAGTATCTTTACTGGTTTATAGGGTCGACACCAGGTGCTCTAAGGGTCGACCCTTCCCTTGTTGTGTTGTTCTGGATTACATTCTTAAATTTATGGTCGACACCACTGGTCCCAAGGGTTGACCCTTGTCCTCTGCACACATTAGTATCTCAGCTTTTCTTGCTAAAGGGTCGACACCACTGTCTGAAGGGTTGACCCTTGTGAGTTAATTTCTAGATTTTTGGTTCGGTTTTGGGGTTCTACTTTTGTGAGTTTGACTTATTCTTTCCTTTGACTTTAGGGCTATTATTCTACCACTATAAATCGACCCCAAACACACTTTTCTCATTCACTTTTTCTTTTCTCTCTCTCTTCCCTCTTTAAATTGTGATTCCTTCTCTCTCTCTTAGAAACTCACCTTTTTCCACTTAGATCTCTAGATCTACTCATGTAGAGGCATCTTTTCACCTTGGTCCTTTGAGAAAGATTGTAGATCTCGTTAAGGGCTTTCTTTTGATCCATGAGTTTTGCGGTTTCTTCGACTTTAGTTTTCTTCGAGTTCTCCTTTTCACTTCAAGAGGTAGGGTCTATTTCTTAAACTCAATATGAGTTCGGTAGCATGTTTGTGACCTATTTTGTTATGTATATTTGGTAGTCATTTGGTATGACCCTTGTTATTTGTTATTTCAAAAGATCTATGGATTTTGGGTGTTTTGAGTTAAACTTAGGGTGTGCATTTTGAAATGCAAAAGAGAGATTTTTCAAATGAGTTTTGAACAAGGTTATGATTTTGTATTGGTGATTGAGATATGTTGAAATGATGGCTTTTCTTTCTTCAAAAGTGATTTCGAAAGAAAATGAAGTTTTGGGAAATTGGGGGATTGTTGGGCCATGATTCTACTACTACAGTTACTTTTGGTAATCAAAATTGCACATGGATTTCTAAAAGTTAAAAGGCCTCAATTTGTAGAAAACCCTCAATGATATTATTTTCGGAATTGGATTGATTTGTGGGAAATGGTTTGGTTGGAAAGGAAATGGTTATGGGATTTTGAAAATAGGCTTTGTTACTCTCTTGGAAAAATATATCTATATTGTTATCTTTTAATTATTGCATTAGAGATAACTGTTTTGACTATCGGTGGAGGATAGCATTGTCGTGTGTTAGAAAGTGGATTAGGCAATTTGAAATCATTCATATCATGGAGTATGTAATGGATTTTGAAAATTGAAACTATATGTTCTGAAAAGAGGTTTTGGAAATTCTTACATTATGTTTTGGAACATTTGCATTGTTTTGGAAAAACATTACTTTAAGTTACATGTATTATACTATTGAAAAGGGTAAATGAAATGGTGAATCTGCGAGAATGTTATTGTTACATCAAATAAGGTGGCCTGTGTACTCAGAGTGAAAGTCCCAAAAAAAGCGCATATACATGGGTGCCAATTCCCGCGAATGAAATATCCGTAAATGGCAATAGTAGTGCTTGTATAGCCTAAGTTTACATGGGTGCCAGTTTACGGTTTCCCGTGGGTGAAATATCCATCAAAGGTTGTGTTTGTTTTGGAGATTCACCAATTTATTTACTGTTATGTTGGTTCGGAATAGGATGTTCGGAAAATGGTTTTAACAACGTATTTGTTGTTATCTAGCGATGTATTCGCATTTGATTTAGCAACATATTTGCTGGTTGGTATTAAGATACCTAGATCGGTTTTTGTAACACCCCAAAAAAAAATATGACAAACCCATCACGTTTGTGGAAATAGAACTGAAACAACATGCTTTCATTCATCAAAGTTAATATACAAAAGGTGACACATGCGATGTACATTCATAAATATCGTATCCTGAATCTATAGCATGTGTTATTAGTAATCAAAATATGAAAGTTGAATAGATATTTAAATTCCCTAACGACTTACATCTTTCCAAGGTGTTCCTTGGTTACAACAAAATGAGTCCAGCTCAATACAGTTAAAGCCATTGGCTATACAAATTAAATACAACAAAAATGAGCCCTTGCTCCAAGTCTCTCCAAGCTGCTATCTTAGCAGAGGCAAGTCACTAGCACCTAAAAATGGTTTTACCCAATAGGGCGAGCCAAAGCCCAGTAGAAACAATCTAACACAATATATGAATCTTAACAAAGATATAAGCATGAAATGTTTGTGTGATGCCCATCATAAAATCAATCATATCTTACAAGATCATAATGTGCCAAATTCTTTTATTCCAATCTTTCTTATCTCAATTTCATTCATGTTAATTCATTGCACCTCAATTCATGAGTCATATTCCTTATTATCTAGGCCAACCAACTGAGACTACAACTCAATGGTTCTCAAAAATACAAAATCAATACACAACACTTCAATTTGTCCTTTTATAGAAATTTCATCCGCGGGAATCTACACTCATGTATACGCGCAGTTTTTGGGACTTACACCCAGGACATACAGGCCAACTTAATTCAATTGTCACGGCCCGAACCCGCCCCTATGGGTTAAGGCCATAACCGGCCAGTAATCCTGAGATTACCTATGGCCTCAATTTTAATAAGTCAAAACTCATTAGAGTAAAAGGGGCCAAACGGAAGCAATTTAAAATTTTGTCCATAGAGCTGTGCTTATATGCACACCATAACATTTCAAACATTTATATGCTAATAACTCACAGCAGATTATGTACTAATACAAAACAATTTACATACAGGATCATACGAAAGTAAGTCAACCCAAGGTAACTATATACAGACATATACGAAAGCTTGCCAACATAACAGCATAAACAAAATGGCAAAAGGCAAGGTCAGTCTCATGCGTGAGACTTTTGGGCTGACTCCTCAAAACTCTGACTGTTTCTCGCAATTTCACCGGGGCTGATTTTGGACGTCCCTTGGTTCACCTACATGTACATGAATGAGCGTGAGCGAATGCCCATTGAATAATATCAAATAAGGCAGTTACATAGACAATTATTGAAACAGTACAACAATCGGCCTTCGGCCCAATTATTTATCTTAATCGGCCTTCGGCCCAATCATTTATATCAATCGGCCTTCGGCCCAATCATTCATATCAATCGGCCTTTGGCCCAATCATTCACATCAATTGGCCTTTGGCGCAATCACTTATATCAATCGGCCTTCGGCCCAATCACTTATATCAGTCATCCTTCGGCCCAATCATTTATATCAATCGGCCTTCGGCCCAATCATTCATATCAATCGGCCTTCGGCCTAATCATTTATATCAATCAGCCTTCGGCCCAATCATTCATGTCAATCGGTGTCCACTATTCAATTTAATGAACTTGCAAAACTTACATGGAAGTAACAATCGGACAATAACATACTACAAATATCTTATTAAGATATTACTCACAGTGATCGGTTGATTGGTTCGCCCTGGAACTCGACTCTACACATGCCATGAACATAAGAGGGTCACTAACAATTCAATCCGTTCAAAATTCACATTTTCCTCTTTAGGCTCCATTCTTATCTCTTTAACTCATTTACAATGCTTAACATATGCCTAAGAGTGCTTAGAAGTGAAAGGGAACGGGAAACAGAACACAGAATGCGAAAACAAAAATTTCAGAAAACAGGGTCCCTTCGGCGTGGACTCACTTCAGCCGAGACCCTTAAGCTCGCAAAGTTACGGTTACCTCAAATCCACGCCGGCGTGAACTCGGCCGCTTGAGCGGACGGCACCTTACATAGCTCCCGCTCAGCGTCAACTTCCAACTTTCGGCCGGAGCCAAGTCTGCAAAAGTCTTTGGGAGCTCAAATTCTCCGCTCGAGCGGCCGTTTCCTCGCTCGAGCGGGAATCAAATTTTCTGGAAATTCCAGAACTGTTCTTGGAGTTCAAATTCGATGTTTAAAGGTCTTAGCTCATAATTTTTGGCCCAAACTTCATACATTCATGTACTAGCATGGTACAAGCACTAAATTACATCACAATGAGGCTCAATTTTGCTAATTAATCACATGCATGTTCCAATTTACATGAAATTCATGTCCAACAAGATAAATTCAACCATTCCAATTCCTACTCCCATAGATTGTACATGCATGTGGCATATCTCCCTCATTCTCAACTCATATGATGAAGAGATGGTTAAAGACATGAGCTTCAACTTAAAACTTACATGAATCATACATTTGGAGCTCAAATACATAAATTCAAAACAATTATACTCATGCATGCACACATTGACCTTCCATTCAACATAACCCACTCAATTTCAACATGATCAATTCATCTTATGTTCCTTATCAACATCAATCTTGAATTCACAAAGGTTACAAACTAAATGTACAAATTCACTCACCTAGGAGCCTTAATATTCTCAATTTATGATCAAGTCTTGCATTAGACTTCAAATCTCGAAGTCTCCAGACCAAAATTGCACAATCCCTCTTTCTTCATCTTTATAGTCGGCTCTCCTTCTCCATCTTGAGTCCAAGAATCAGTCAAAATAAGCTAAAAGGAGAGAAATGAGGTGTAGTGCTCCCATACATAAAGTCCCACTAAGTCAAAATAATAATAATGATGTAATTGGGCACAAATTCACCAATTTAATCGATTTAGTCTAACCTGAATAAATTTTCAATTAAATTTTACCGTAGGCTCTAAAAATTATGCCGATCACAATGGTGCAATCAATTTTGGGTTCTGTGGCCGATAAGGCCCTCAATTTATTTTCTGAGGCAGATTATTCAAACAGATATTCCTACGATGAACAGATGGAAACTCATAATCACATACATTCACATAATGGCACACAAAATCAAGTTAAACACATAGTCATATTCAAATTATGGACCAATTAGCATATTACGGAACAGGGGTATCACAATCTTCCCCCTTTTAGGAAGTTTGGTCCTCCAAACTTAGTTTACCTTCGTCGAGAAACAAATGCGGATAGCGTAGTTGCATTTCCTCCTCTTTCTCCCACGTGGCATCCGTTCCATAGTGTTCCCTCCATTCTACTTTCACCATTGGGATGGATTTGCTTCTCAACTGTTTCACTTGCTGATCAACAATCCGTTCCGGCCATTCAGCGTATTCCATATTCTCATCCAAAGCTGCCCGGTGATAGTCAATCACATGAAACGGGTCTCGGAGGTAATCCCTCAACATCGACACGTGAAACACATTATGGATTTTCTCGAATCCCAGTGGCAAGGCAACTCTATAAGCAACCGGGCCAAGCCTTTCCAAAATCTGGAACGGCCCAATGTAACATGGCGACAACTTGCCCTTTTTCCCAAATCTGACTTGGCCTTTCATCGGAGAAACATGAATGAACACATGGTCACCGACCTCATACTCAAGAGGTCTTCTCCGAACGTTTGCATAATTCTTTTGTCGATCTTGAGCTGTTTTGAGCCTTTGACGAATAGTCTTGATTTTCTCAGAAGTATCCTGCACAATTTCTGGTCCAAGCAAAGCTCTATCCCCGACCTCTGTCCAACAAATAGGTGATCTACACCTCCTACCATACAAAGCCTCGTATGGTGCCATACCGATGCTGGAGTGGAAGCTGTTATTATAAGCAAATTCCGCAAGTGGCAAATAATCCTCCCAACTCCCCTAAAAATCCAAAGCACACATGCGAAGCATATCTTCTAAAGTTTGTATCGTTCGTTCTGACTGTCCATCTGTCTGTGGGTGGAATGCAGTACTGAACCTCAATTCTGTTCCCATCGCTTCCTGCAAACTCTTCCACAATCTAGATACAAATTTCGGATCTCTATCCGATACAATAGATACTGGAACCCCGTGTAGACGAACAATCTCATCAACATAAATAGTAGCCAATCTATAAGCAATAAATGTAGTCTTGACAGGCAGAAAGTGTACAGATTTAGTCAGTCTATCAACTATGACCCAAACAGAATCCATACCTCGAGAAGTCCGAGGCAGGCCAACGACGAAATCCATAGTCACATGTTCCCATTACCATTCAGGAATAGGGAGAGGTTGAAATAGACCACCTGGTTTCTGATGTTCAGCCTTAACTTGCTGACACTGAAGACACTTAGACACATATTCTGCAATCTCTTTCTTCATTTTAAGCCACCAATAGGTTTGTTTCAAATCTCGATACATTTTGTTATTACCCGGATGCATAGCAAATACGGATCTGTGGGCTTCGTCTAAAACCCTCTTCTTAGGTTCCGGAACATCGGGGACACACATTCTATTTCATAATTTCAACACTTCATTCTCGATGCTAAATTCTGCTTTTGGACTCGTCTCAAATTCATCAATTACCTTTCTGAGGAACTCATCCTCTTTTTGTTTCTGCTTGATTTCATCAATAATCGCCAGTTCGGCTGTAATAACGGCTATCAATCTGCCCTGTCCTCCTACTACCACTTCAATTTCAGACTTCTCAAAGTCTTACAAAATCTCCCTTTGTTCTGTAAGTAAACAAGCCATACTCCCTGTTGATTTTCTGCTCAAGGCGTCAGCAACTATATTGGCTTTCCCGGGATGATATTGAATCTCTAGATCGTAATCTTTGATCAGTTCCAGCCATCTTCTTTGACGCATATTCAACTCTTTCTGCGTGAAGAAGTATTTTAGGCTCTTATGATCTGTATAGACTTCACACTTTGCCCCATACAAATAATGCCGCTAGATTTTCAAAGCAAAAACAACTGCGGCCAATTCTAGCTCATGTGTTGGATAATTCTTCTCATGTGGCCTCAACTGTCGGGAGGCGTAAGCAATAACCTTTCCGTTCTGCATTAACACACAACCCAAATCCTTATAAGATGCATCACTGAAAATCACAAAATTTTCCGTACCTGACGGTAGTGTCAACACTGGTGCAGTGGTCAGCCTTGTCTTCAATTCATGAAAGGTTGATTCTCTTTCACCGTTCCACTCAAATGGTTGCCCCTTGCGGGTCAGTTGGGTAAGCGGTACTGCTATCTTCGAAAAGTCTTTCACAAACCTCCTGTAGTACCTAGCTAGGCCCATGAAACTGCGAACTTCTGTCACATTAGTTGGTGTAGGCCAATTCACAATCGCCTCAATTTTCTGCAGGTATACTGAAATTTCTTCCTTGTTTATCACATGCTCTATGAAAACAACTTCATCCAACCAAAACTCACATTTCTTTAGTTTAGCAAATAATTTCTTTTCCCTAAGTATTTGTAGAACAGTCCTCAAATGATGTTCATGTTCAAGTTTGTCTTTAGAGTATATCAAAATGTCATCAATGAAAACTACAACAAACTCATCAAGGTAAGTTTTAAAAATCCGGTTCATTAAGTCCGTAAATGCCGCTGGAGCATTAGTTACTCCAAATGGCATAACAAGGAACTCAAAATGCCCATACCTTGTTCTGAACGTTGTTTTCTCAACATCTTCTGCCTTTACTTTCAACTGATGATATCCAGATCTCAAATCAATCTTAGAAAACACCTGTGATCCCTGCAACTGGTCGAATAAGTCATCAATATGGGGTAAAGGGTATTTGTTCTTTATTGTTACCTTGTTCAATTCCCGATAATCGATACACAGGCGCAAAGTACCATCCTTCTTTTTCACAAATAACACGGGTGTGACCCAAGGCGAAGTGCTAGGTCGGATAAACCCTTTATCAAGAAGGTCCTGCAACTGTTCCTTTAATTGTTTCATTTCGGCGGTAGCCATTCTGTAGGGAGTTTTAGAAATAGGCTGGGTGCCTGGCACAGTCTCAATAGTAAACTCTATCTCCCTGTCTACCAATTCCCCTGGTAGTTCACTTGGAAACACATTCGAAAATTCTTTAACAATGGGGATACTGTCTAATTCAACATTCATAGATTGTTCAGACAATATATAACACAAGTAACACTGACACCCTTTCCTGATCAATTTACATGCTTTCATTGCAGATATTAAATAAGGTGGAGGCACTACCCCATTACCCACAAACACAATCTCTTTCTGTTCTGGTGGTTTAAACACAACCCTTTTCGTCACATAGTTTATGGTGGCACAATACATGGTCAACCAATCCATGCCCAAAATTACATCGAAATGTCTAAAGTTCAAGGGCAACAAATCTACATATAGGGTAGCATCCTCAATATGCATGTCACAAAACCGATATATATATTCACACAACACAGATTCCCCCGATGGAGCAGACACACATAGCAAATATGGCAATAATTCTAGGGGTCTATTCAGTCTAGATGCAAATGTACATGTCACAAAGGAGTGCGTTGATCCAGAGACAATTAATACAAAGGCATCCTGATTACATATTGAAATAGTACTTGAGACAACGGCATTGGCATTCTGTGTATCGCCCGGAACAAGTGCAAAAACTCTCCCTTGTCTCACGGTATCCCCGGTGGGAGTAGATCCTGTAGCATTTCCTGGTTTTGGGACTGATGCTGTTGAGCTAGTAGCAAATCTTCCACGGTTTTTCTTGCAATCTCTGGCCATATGCCCTTGTTTCCCACATTTAAAACAAGCTCCTGACACACGATAACAAACCCCACGATGCCTGTTACCATAGCTAGTGCACAGCGGGGTTGTATCTCGGGAAGAATTAGAAGTATTCGAGGAGCCCGTATTTTGCTTCTTTGAAAACTTCTTCTTTGAAAAGAAGCCCTGCCTTTTACCACCCTTCCAGTCCGTTGTCGGTTTGGTTTGTCTAGCTATATTAGTTTCTGATATCAAGGCCCTGTCAAGTACCCCAATGTAGGTTTCCAGTTTCAAGACATTTACTTTCTCTAGAATGTCGCTTCGAAGCCCGCCTTCAAAATGTCTCACCTTTTTATAGTCTGTATCAATTACATGTGGCGCAAACCTGGCCAATTCAGTGAATTTGGCCTCATACTCGACTACAGTCATACTGTCTTTCCTTAGTTACATGAATTCCGCTACCTTCCTATCCCGAACACACTGCGGGAAGTACTTGTCGTAGAAGATTTCTAGAAATTTTGTCCAATCGGCCTCTTTGTAGTTCTCACGCATCAACATCCACCATCTCCTTGATTCATCTTCTAGCATGAAGGTGGCTAGAAGCACCTTCTGTGTCTCCGAGCACGGGAACTCTTCAAACAATTTTTCGATGCCAAGGACCCAAGCTTCAGCCTTCAAAGGGTCTAATCCACCATGGAACTGGGGTGTTTTCATCTTTTTGAACTTTTTGGTGAGAGCTATAACTCGGTCATCATTCTGATTATCTGGCACAGGAGGTGCTGGAGGTGGAGGTGGAGGATGTGGTTGTTGCCACTGTTACTGCCATTCCTGTTGTTGTCTCAAAGTTTCTGCCATTTGCTGTATCAGCCTTTCCATTCTGTCTATTCTGGCAGTGGAGGATTCCTCTAACTCATCACCTCTTGTTCTCACCATCTGATTAAACTTGCATTGTATTTCATACAAAAGATATACAAGTATGCACATAACAAAAGCATACATATTCAGATAATGGTGAAGCAAGTAATCATAGATTTATAACGCGTAGTTGTTCATATTATAATAATTAAGCACATCCTCGATGCTTTTAAATTCATTCTTATGAATGCATCCTAGGTCCTTTCTAGACGCTTATTGCCCTTTTGGAAAAGTGTGTGAGTTATTAACTCGTGCTCTGATACCACTCTGTCATGGCCTGAACCCGCCCCTATGGGTTAAGGCCATAACCGGCAAGTAATCCTAAGATTACCTACGGCCTCAATTTTAATAAGTCAAAACTCATCAGAGTAAAAGGGGCCAAACGGAAGCAATTTAAAATTTTGTCCATAGAGCTGTGCTTATATGCACACCATAACATTTCAAACATTCATATGCTAATAACTCACAGCAGATTATGTACTAATACAAAACACTGTACGGACAGGATCATACGAAAGTAAGTCAACCCAAGGTAACTATGTACAGACATATACGAAGGCTTGCCAACATAACAGCATAAACAAAATGGCAAAAGGCAAGGTCAGTCTCATGCGTGAGACTTTTGGGCTGACTCCTCAAAACTTTGACAGTTTCTCGCAATTTCACCGGGGTCGATTTTGGACGTCCCTTGGTTCACCCACATGTACATGAATGAGCGTGAGCGAATGCCCAGTGAATAATATCAAATAAGGCAGTTACATAGACAATTATTGAAACAGTACAACAATCAGCCTTCGGCCCAATCATTTATCTTAATCGGCCTTCGGCCCAATCATTTATATCAATCGGCCTTCGGCCCAATCATTCATATCAATCGGCCTTCGGCCCAATCATTCACATCAATCGGCCTTTGGCCCAATCACTTATATCAATCGGCCTTCGGCCCAATCACTTATATCAGTCGGCCTTCAGCCCAGTCATTTATATCAATCGGCCTTCGACCCAATCATTCATATCAATCGGCCTTCGGCCTAATCATTCATATCAATCGGCATTCGGCCCAATCATTTATATCAATCGGCCTTCGGCCCAATCATTCATGTCAATCGGTGTCCACTATTCAATTTAATGAACTTGCAAAACTTACATGGAAGTAACAATCGGACAATAACATACAATAAATATCTTATTAAGATATTACTCACAGTGATCGGTTGATTGGTTCGCCCTGGAACTCGACCCTACACATGCCATGAACATAAGAGGGTCACTAACAATTCAATCCGTTCAAAATTCACATTTTCCTCTTTAGGCTCCATTCTTTTCTCTTTAACTCATTTACAATGCTTAACATATGCCTAAGAGTGCTTAGAAGTGAAAGGGAACGGGAAACAGAACACAGAATGCGAAAACAAAAATTTCAGAAAACAGGGTCCCCGCTCGAGCGTGGACTCGCCCGCTCGAGCGGACCCTTAAGCCTGCAAAAGTTCTGGTTACCTCAAATCCACGCTCGAGCGTGAACTCGGCCGCTTGAGCGGACGGCCTGCCTACATAGCTCCCCGCTCAAGCGCCAACTTCCCCCGCTCGAGCGGGAGCCAAGTCTGCAAAAAGTGCTGGGAGCTCGAATTCTCCGCTCGAGCGGCCGTTTCCTCGCTCGAGCGGGAATCAAATTTTCTGGAAATTCCAGAACTGTTCTTGGAGTTCAAATTCGATGTTTAAAGGTCTTAGCTCATAATTTTTGGCCCAAACTTCATACATTCATGTACTAGCATGGTACAAGCACTAAATTACATCACAATGAGGCTCAATTTTGCTAATTAATCACATGCATGTTCCAATTTACATGAAATTCATGTCCAACAAGATAAATTCAACCATTCAAATTCCTACTCCCATAGATTGTACATGCATGTGGCATATCTCCCTCATTCTCAACTCATATGATGAAGAGATGGTTAAAGACATGAGCTTCAACTTAAGACTTACATGAATCATACATTTGGAGCTCAAATACATAAATTCAAAACAATTATACTCATGCATGCACACATTGACCTTCCATTCAACATAACCCACTCAATTTCAACATGATCAATTCATCTCATGTTCCTTATCAACATCAAACTTGAATTCACAAAGGTTACAAACTAAATGTACAAATTCACTCACCTAGGAGCCTTAATATTCTCAATTTATGATCAAGTCTTGCATTAGACTTCAAATCTCCAAGTCTCAAGACCAAAATTGCACAATCTCTCTTTCTCCCTCTCTGTAGTTGGCTCTCCTTCTCCATCTTGAGTCCAAGAATCAGTCAAAATAAGCTAAAAGGAGATAAATGAGGTGTAGTGCTCCCATACATAAAGTCCCACTAAGTCAAAATAATAATAATAATGTAATTGGGCACAAATTCACCAATTTAATCAATTTAGTCTAACCTGAATAAATTTTCAATTAAATTTTACCGTAGGCTCTAAAAATTATGCTGATCACAATGGTGCAATCAATTTTGGGTTCTGTGGCCGATAAGGCCCTCAATTTAATTTCCGAAGCGGATTATTCAAACAGATATTCCTACGGTGAACAGATGGAAACTCATAATCACATACATTCACATAATGGCACACAAAATCATGTTAAACACATAGTTATATTCAAATTATGGACCAATTGGCATATTACGGAACAGGGGTATCACATCAATGGAGTCCATCCCCTTTCTCCTCCCAAGTATCATACATGTACAATGTATTATGACACCATCATATTCATGACTACCAATAAGAGATTAGTTTCAATTTCAATTCACCTAATCCTCATGCAGTTTCTACAACAATCATGGTTATCCTTCACCAATAGCCCAAAACAGATATTTCTAATATGATATACAATCTCAAAGGTAGATAAATTAACAAAATTTTCATAGGTGAGAGATGATACATATCCAACTACATCGTTTATATAAATAACCCTCCAATTTCACATTTTCAATACCAATTTTTGTATTTATGCAAAATCAATATTGGAGACAATTTAGGGCAAATTTTCCATTTTTCCCAAGTTCATCCCAAACACCAAAATCAACTATTTTAACACAATACAAGTTCATATCTACTCCCATGACCATGTCCATTACATTCATTTGACAACCCCCTCTTAAGATTTTAAATCAAAACCCTAAGTTTGTCTAAACCCCCCCAAATCCCAATCTTGTCCATACAACATCAAATAACTAAGTTAAAAACCATATGAAAGTGTAGAAAATTCCTACCTCAAGCTTAGAAGACCAAAGGAAAAGATGGAGGGACATCAAAGACGCTGAAACCAAGCTTTAATCGGATGGAAAGAGAGCTGTAGACACCCCATTTTGACTGGCCCTAAGACTTGGGCGCTTTCTTTTGATTACCTGATGATGACAATTAGAATGTGTTTCTCGCAGAATTCTCATTAAAAGAAATGGAATTTGAACTTTAATCCCAACCTTCATCATTATGGCCAAATTATTTTAAAATATTGAATATTTCATTAATTTAGTATTTTTGTAATATTTCATAATTTTATGTGTTTGTTCATATTTTTGGTATATTTTATATAAAAGAAAATAATAAAACAAATTATCTTATGTGTTTAAAATTATTATATTATATATTTAGTATTTTATATAAAATTATATTAGTATATTATGTATTATGTATTTTGGTATAAATTATATATTTTAGATATTTTATATATTATATTATATTATATATATATATTATAAAAAATATTTATATATATAATAATAAAAGAAAAAGTGGAGGTCGGCGGTGCCGCTCAACTAAACGCACATAATATATATATATTATTATATTTATATTATTATTATTATTATTATATTATTATTATTATTATATTATATTATATTATTATTATTATTATTTGCCTATATAAGGCAAGGCACCAGAACGATTTCGAGAGAGAGTTTTGGAGAGACCATTCTGAAGAGGGGAAATTCTGAGAAGAAGAAATTCTGGGGGGAGGCTCAGGAGGGATAGAAGAATTAAGAGGGAGAAAGAAATAAAATATTTTCTTTAATATTTTTATTTCTATTTCATCACTACACCATTCAAAAAATAATCACTAAAGTTATAATTTCAAATTTTGGATTGAGAATTGAGAACACATTTCACAGACTTGAGAGTAATCAAAAAGAAAGTTTGTGACTCAGAAAATTCATTATTTCTCCAAAAGGTGAGTTTTCGCAAATTTTTATTTAATTTAAAATATACCTAATTTGTTAAATACTTTATTTACCTCGTTTTATAACTTTTTTTATCGCTTTAATGGGATGGCTGCACCATTGCACCACCTACATATTTGCTATAATTTAAATATTGTATATAAATTGTTGTAATTTATTAATTTAAATAAATATCTTGGCGGTGAATAGTAACCTCCGGCGGTGAATAGCACCTCCGGCGGTGAATAGTAACCCCGACGGTGAATAGTACATAATTATAACTTTTTTTTATCGCTTTAATGGGATGGCTGTACCACTGCACCACCTACATATCTGCTATAATTTAAATATTGTATATAAATTGTTGTAATTTATTACTTTAAATAAACCTCCGGCGGTGAATAGTAACCCCGACAATGAATAGTACCTCCGGCGGTGAATAGTAACCCCGGCGATGAATAGTACTTCCGGCGGTGAATAGTAACCCCGGCTATTTAATTTTGCTCGCTTTATTATATGCTATTTAGGGGGCTGTTTAATTTATTTCAACGATTTATGTTTTGAATATCAGGTTTGTTTGTACTAACCAATTAATCAATGTCGCATAATCATCTATGCAACCTCCCTCCATTCTTTACTTATTTCGATTAAAAAGTTATGAAAAATTAAGATTGTGATTCAAGTATAAGAAAGGAACTCTTACATGCTTAATGGTTTAAATTCTTTGGAGGTTCACTACCCCAAATGTATACATGTTCTTATACTAAAGCACAATATTTTATTTTTCATTTCTCTTTATTCATCAGTGTGTTTACTTTTAAGGAACTAATTGACCCTTGGAAATCACCAAGGAAAGTGTCATTATCACTTATTATCAAGTTTGGATTTCAAGTCATTATCACTCAAGTTTGGGTTTTTCTAAGTCATTATTACTCTTTTGAGTTTGACTAGTCCTTGTTGCACATCTTGAGTTTGACTTGAAATCCCTAACTTGTACATGAGTTTGACTCTTCCTTTGTGATTTCCTCTGAAGAAAATAAGGTTTATTCGGGTTAAGTCGACACTGATTTTCCTTTATTGCATTTCAGACTTAGTGGACGTAAATATCATTTTTGCACAAACAGAAGAAAATATAAAGAAATGGACAGGTAATAAAAAAGGCTAATAAAATTGGTTAAAATTGGATTACAACCGACATAAAGAACCAATATGATTAATTGAATTCGGTCAGACGTTATACCGAATTTATTGTGTCAAGGCTTGCCTTACATCAATTATTGTAATAAATTAGACAGCCCCTTTCATTTATTATTCATTCAGTTTTGTAATAATTATTTATTCGGACACTTGGACATTCGGACCCTCCTGCGTGAGAGCGTATTTGGACATTCGGACCCTCCTTCGTGAGGACAAATTTGTAATAATATGTATGTCTTCCAACCCCACGTCTTTCTCCCTTTTATTTACCAGCTTATGATGGTTAGATTAGGGACATCATGTTTAAATTAGCATTTTCCATGATTTGCATCCATTCGTTTACATGCATAAAAGTTCGGCTCATCATATTATTCAAATGTCAAATTCAAACTCTTTACTTGAATACATGCTCTATCATATGCCTTGAATTGACTTGCATGCCATGCTAGTAGCTGAACTTATTACTTGCACGTTGTATGTGTTGCATTAGTCATATCGCATTTAATTAGGATCATGCATTTTTTCTAACTATCTACTTCCTTTTGACTCGCCTTCGGACATAAGGTAAGTTTTTATGCTTTAGCATATTGCATAAGTGTGATTGCTGTCATATCAAACATACTACCATGAGGCTAAATGCTTACTTGATATACCTGTTTGAATGCCTGTGGATGAAGGCTAATCACTTAAATTGGGATACTTTGATTCATGTATATATGAAATCACCATTTTCAGTGATACATATTGAAAAAATTTCTTTCAAAACAAACATGGAATCAAACGTTCAAACTTTTCATGAAATTAGTCTATATTTGTATGTTACATAGAGAACAAGAGCATATATTGTACATAAAAATCACATCATGATTAGTAGAGGCCGATCTTTGATCGGGTGAGTGGGGTGTTCAATTATTGACCTTCCCCTCTCATACCTAAGTTCCCGAACCAAGACACTTTGGTAACGACGGACTAATGGCCTTTGGCACGAGTCATGGGTTTCCTAAATTTCCCAAAATAAATATTTAGGTGGCGACTCTGAAATCTGGCAAAGCAGTCCATTTTTGGCATTTGATTCAAACATCGATTTTCCAAAAACAATTGCCGGATTTGGACTCTTTTTGTGTTTCCACTGTTTCACATTGCACTTGTGAAATCAGATTAAGAACCAACACACAAGTGGAGTCCCTAATGCACGGCTATTTCATTCTTCCGAAGGGGGCACGCAGCCGAGCCTACGGTTCTGGCGACTCTGCTGGGGATTTAGAGAACTTGACTTGAAATTTATGATGTGAATTTTTATGTACACTTATATGTTCTTTGCATTGCATTTGCATTGGTGCGCCTAAGTCCCTGTGTTTGCCATCTGTTATTCCTGGACAGTTTGCCGGAGGCTTGCCTACAAAGCTTGCCAAAAGGCTGATCGGTCATGGGCTCTGTCAAGTTGGGAACACAACCCTTGGATCTGGATTACCGCTGTACCGCTTGATCCTCCTTTCACTTTTCGGTGTTAGGTGTGAGAGGTATATTAGGTAGTCTTGCTGAGGTACCCTTTTTGACCAATCGGCCTAGCTGCATATAGTAAAGCCATAGTGACTATTCTAACTTAGGACAGGATGCCACCCATTTGTAGGATGTTGTGAAGCCGCTTGTTTGAATAGTGAACCCTAGATCATTTCAAAAGCTAGGACAGGATAACCCCACCCTCCATAGGGGTGTTTGTTCTCTTTCCTGCTATGTGTTCTGTGCAATTTATTGGATCTATAAAGGGGTTCTCAAATTCTGAACAGTGGTTCAGGCATTTCCGTTTGTGGGGTTGAGTTTAGTGTGTCAGTATGAGTTAGCAGTAATCAATGATCAGTTGAGTCGAAATGCTGCTAAAATTTTGATTAGGGGTCCCATTGTTTGTTTTTAGTTTGCAAACATGGCTTCAACAAAAACACAAAAAAAAAAAAAAAAACACAAAAACAAAAAGAAAAAAAATAATACTAAGTCAACTCATTTTATTTGTGTTGTTATTTTATACCAAAAAAAAAATTTTTTAAAAAAATCATCAAATCATTTTGTTTGTGTCGTTTTAGTAATTGTTGTTTTTTTCAAAAATTTTTTTAAAAAAAAATGGGAATGGGGTTTGTTTTCTTTCGTTCATATAAAATGTGTTTTTGTTTTTTGAGTATATTAAAAAAAAAAAATCTAATATCCCACAAGTCCACCAGTGTAAATAAATAGAACTTGTGGGATATCCGACCATTTCTGTAATTGGGGAGTGACCACTTGTTGATTACATGGGCTTTATTTTGAATGTTGTGGATGGCCCACATGTTGACTAGCAATTTGAGAATGGTTTTATTCTGAGTTCTGAATTGAGTATTAAGTCTAAGTTTGATTCCACCAAGTTTGTAGAGTTGGGATCAGACTCGAGTCATTCTAATGAGTCAAAGTCTATTGATTTGGAGAGTGCTAACCTAGACATTTCTGTCCTGTCTAGATCTTCTTTGTCTTTTTCATTTGAGTCTGTTGTCATTGTTGTGTTGAGTCATAGTCTCTTTCCAATAAAGCCCAAAAAAAAAAAAAAACAAAACAAAAAAAAAAAAAAACAAAATGCCATAGAGTCTGCCTACTTCTCTGTGCCTTTAAATCATTGCATTGACCAAAGTTTTTCAAAACTTTTTCCAAAACTCTGATAAAAACAAAGAGGAAGAATTTCCTCGGGATTTGCAAATTTTGATCAACTGAGAAAGAGAGGTGTACTAAGCCCTTGATGAATAAAATCATTTTTGTTAATGTGGGTACTGAGAAGGATCCTGGCTTGGTCCAAATTGGTTCTATCTTGTCTTCGTAAGAGTACGAGTGATTAGTCACTTTGTGAAAAGATTTCAAAAAACTGTTTTTGCGTGGTCCTACGAAAACATGCCTGGAATTGATTATACAGTATAGGGTCCCTCTTGACTCAAGGTCCGATCTCCTTAGCTCCTTAGCTTTCAAACCATTATTCGAAGTATTCAATGATCAACCAAAGTGTAAGGCTTGCATAGCCAAATTGGAAACAGCCCTTGAACTAGGGGCAATGGTGTGATTCAAATGGAGACAACCCTTCAACTAGGGGCAATAAGGTCGAATGTGATTCCAGATTTGAAACAACCCTTGAACTGGGGGCAAAAGTGTGAGGCTTACACATCCTAAAATGGAGACAACCCTTGAACTAGGGGCAATAAAGTATCACCCTTGAGAGGCTCGCCGGGCCGAAAACCCGGAAGGGCGACCCAGGCAAAAGTTAGAGCACAAAAAAAAAAAAAAAAAGAAAGAGAAGGAAAAATAAAAAGAAAAAAGAAGCTCGCAAGGTTGAAAACCCAAAAGGGCGGCTTTGGAAAAAGTTAGAGCGTAAAAGGAGAGTGTCAATACCCGAGTGAACCTTAGCCAAAACTGTAATAACCCGACCCTCGTACATGATTTCAAATATATTCTCAGTCCTTGACTAGTACTTTTATTGTTTATTGTACCATTCCATGAAAAATTATCATCCAGGAAGTGAAACTCATGTTTATAAATGTCTATCTGTTCATAAGGAAACTATCTGTTACTATAAATACGTTTGAATTGGAAATTGGAAGCCTTGATGGTTTAATTAACTGGAATTGATTATATATCTATGATCAGCATAATTTTTAGGTAATATTAAGTATGTTTACAAAATTTCAATTTAGGATGCTTAAACGATTCAATTTTGTCTTATTAGGAACATAGATATCTATGTATATATGATATCAAGGTCAAGAGATATTGGTGGACTTAGAGCTTATCTTGTGTGAAATCAAAAGAGGGAAAAACGTGAGAGGAGAAGAAGAGGAATTGGGAAAAACGTGGGTCAACAAAGAAGCTAAGTAAGTTGGGAGATTTGAGTGAATTAATTCAAGGTAAGGTTAAGCTCCCCTTATTATGGCAACTTAGAGATTGTAATTCATGGTTATGTAGGATTCATGTTTGCTCCATGTTTGATTATAAGGGTTTCTCATTGATTAGTTGTTTTGAAACTAAATTGAGTGTTGTATGGAAATTATATGTTAATCTTGGCTTTACCTCATCATTTCATACATTTATGTTACTATATTATGATATGCTTGTTGAACTTAAATGGAACTTGAGGATAGAATGAAATTGGGGGAAGTGATGAGTTGTGGAAGCCTCTAAGTTGGTGTACTTGTTGTAAACCATGTCTTGGTGATGTTGGATGGATGTATTGCTTCTTAATTTCATGAAAAATAAGGTTTGGGTGCCCAATTTTGGACTGAAATCGGGCTGCCCTGAATCTGGGTTTTTGTCCGCTCGAGCGGAGGTCAGGGCCGCTCGAGCGTAAAAATTGACCTGTCAGTATTTTTGATAATTTTGTACTGTCCGCTCGAGCGGACAAGGTTGCGCTCGAGCGGAGGACTGTTTTGTGAAAAGCAAATGTATTGTTCAGTTCTGCATGCTTGTGCCTCTGGTACTCTTAGAATGTTTCTTTGATGACTTTAAAATGGTCATAAATGTATGTGAAGTATAAAGACTCAGGAAACGATTTAAAGAAAGAAAAAGGGACTAATGTACATTGATTGTCTGCAGGACACACTTAGGGAGGAACTAGCACATCATCACATCACTGTGAGTAGTAATATGCTTTATATATATAGCTAAGGATTGTCATTAGCAGCCTATGAACGCATGATTCCTATGTCACTAAGTGAAAGAAGTTAATTACGTAACGGAACGATGGAATGAATGAAATACCTTCATTAAGTAAAGGGGTAATGGAATGCTTCATATGTAGTTATTAAGTGTCATTATCATTTTTGTACATGAACGATATGTAATAATGTCCATGTAATAATGTATGGAAATAGAGAAATGGGGAAGAGGAAATCCTTCCATTTTGTAAGACTCTGGCCTAAGGCCACTTAGCTTTAATGTCTGATTTTTATGTTTCTATATGAATGAAGTTACTTATGTAAAGAAATAATAAAACGAAGGAAATATTATGTAAAGAAGTAATGGGTTGAATGTAGTACCCAAATGTTTCAAGTGTTTACAAGTTTACAAGGGCCGTAGTGCCATCATGTTTACAAGTTTACAAGGGCCGTAGTGCCATCATGTTTACAAGTTTACAAGGGCTTAATGCCATTTACAAGGGCCTCGTGCCAACTTTCAAGGGCTTAATGCCATTTTCAAGGGCCTCGTGCCAACTTTCAAGGGCTTAATGCCACTTTCAAGGGCCTCGTGCCATATGTTTCAAGACAGTATGTTGATGTTGCAGGATTGGGCGTAAGGCCGTTATGTACTTCGCACAAGATCATACCACGGTAATGATAAGAATATGTTCTAAGTTGTTCAAGTTAGTATGTTTTAAAATGTTCAAGTTGATATGATGTAAGATCTTCAAACGGATATGTTTCCAGACAGAGTCTAAGACCCTGACAAGGTATACAGATTCAGGCTAACTATGTGGATTTTGTATTATATGCTTAAAGAAGTATTTTGAAGAACAATAAGTATAGATCAGGAAGTTTAAGTTATGTTTTCTAGTATATATTCTAAAGCCTGATAGGTATATGTTTTCAATTGTGGGATGCCAAATACGAATGATGATAAGTTCATGATTCTATTCTCATCTGTCTCCAAGGAACTTTGGCCACGATTTAGAGTTCGATAAATGTTGATGATCTACGAATTTAATTGTTTCTTTTACTATGATTCAAGCTAAGCAATGTATCAATTAAGTATTACTATTCACTGAGCTTGGCTCACGCTCTGTATGTTTGTTTCTGTAGGTAACCAATCAGGAGGTCCGACCTAACCTGGGAAGTTCGTTCCCGATGAGTCCAGGCACTAAGCGAGACCACCTGAGTTTCGTGAAGCTTTGTTAGGTTGTTATTTTGTACTTGACTACTCATTTAAGGTTGTACGTATATGGCTTTTATTTATGCCCGATCTTAGGGCTGGGTCTGTATTTGTGTATATGTATATACATATATATGACTGATGCTTTAAGGATGATTTTGGCTTATGATTGGTTATTGTAATGTATGTGATGCATGTGATCCTGGCATAGTAGAGGTAGCTCAATGGAGTTTGTTGATAAGTTTAACTTTGGTGCTTCCGTCAAGGCCCCATATACTATGTAAATTAGGTTATTTGTCTGTTTTTGATTAGGTCAGGCCCGAACTTTTAGGGGCGGGTTTGGGTCGTGACAAGTGGTATCAGAGCACGAGTTGCTATCTCACACACGGATCCATTGAGCTCTAGGATGTCTAGAAAAGCTTTAGGCATCTTGCATGACATCCAAAAAGTGCATGGGAGACTGATAGCAACGTTAAGTGTACTCTGATAAGGCTAACAATTTAGAGTTTTGTCTACTGTCTAACGAATTGTTGTGCAGAATATGGCAAGAATAAGGATAAAGGAGTCTACCTCCGCTCGGTTGGAAAAAAAAAAGGGGGGAAAAGAAAATTGTTGGTAGACTGTGTAAGGTAGACAGATGGGAGTAGATCAACAGTACCGGTAGAAGGGGGGTAAGAATTCAAGTTGACTGTTGAACTGCTTGCACCTTGAATGTGAATTATTCCTACGACGTCACGACTAAACAAGGTAATAAATGCAATATGTACTTTTTGTAGTATGGTCACGTTCACCTCATTCTAGCAATGTTTAAATCTGCGAGGATAGTGTAAATAGACCTTCTAATAAGAATAAGTTTTGCATGACGTTTTGTGATAAGAAGTTATGTATATAAGACTCTTATAATTATGTGAGAAGATAATTGATTATGACCTTGTTCCCTACGGATAGTTCATGTGATATAAGGAGATGACGTATCTATTAGTTATGTTAGACATTTGAATATTGATGTTGAATTGATTTGGTCAAGTACTATGAATTATGATTTTGGGATAAGTTATAATTAATATGAGTTTGTGAGTCGAGAAATTATTGGCAATGTCTGATAGAGACCGAGAGGTTTATTTATGACAATTTGAAATCCGTCATCTATTTGGTTATGTGTTATTTGTAATTTGTGATTAAGACTTCTTAAAAAGAATGATTGAATGACATGAGGAATCTCCCCCTACTTCATGAATCTGCTCACATGATACTTGACAAAAGATGGGTAGTTATCGACTATTTTGAGACTGAAGCTAAATGACTGATAAGTCAACAAGTTATTACACGAATTAAATTTGTTTATGTATGTTCACGACTGAAGATTGCGAAAGCATTCAAGTACGAACTGTTCTGCATGACATTGTGAGTTTGGATAGAAATAAATGGAAGTGGGAAAATGCTATGTTAACTGTTGGTTGAGGTTATGCCCTGGACCTCCACCTTTTCTTGCAAGTTAATGCGAATATGAACGATACCCAATACGCGGTTATAAAGTGATTTATGATAAAGTATCC
Organism: Camellia lanceoleosa; assembly: GCA_025200525.1. Classification (NCBI taxonomy): domain Eukaryota; kingdom Viridiplantae; phylum Streptophyta; class Magnoliopsida; order Ericales; family Theaceae; genus Camellia; species Camellia lanceoleosa. The sequence goes on along the minus strand of CM045771.1, from coordinate 78,219,599 downwards.
TTTTGCCATAGCATGGTTTGTTTGAGTTTTGATACTACGGAATTGGGATGAATATGATATGCGGTATATTTAATGGAATTTATGATTTTATCAATGGATCTAGTAGTACCTACGTACAAAAAGTAACTGGATACATCATTTCTATGACATAGCGAAGTTACATGTTAGATCTGTAATTTCCGTATGACTTTGGACTTATTCTGTTAGTCAATAATGAACCATAACTCTCTATTGTCTATAAGCAAATTCAATTGTTTCTTAACAAAGGAATGCAATTATGTTATCTGTGAATCAAGGTACCTGTACGAAGTTGACATTACTTTGTTATGTTACGTATGAGCTCGACGTTGTTTAAAACAAAATTTAATCTCATTAGGTATGTTAAGCATGTTAGGATGACAAGAATGATTTTATCATCTGCTATGTTACATTTGAATTAATGAATGAGTGAATATATAAAGGTATTTACGGCATCCTTAGCACAAGACCCTTGCCCGAGGGTAATAATACCGTGGTTCAAGTATGTTTCAAGTTCCCGGTGCGGAAGGTTCCTTTATGGAATTAATGAGTATGCTCTATATTGACTTATCAACGTTATTGGATGTGTCCATGTATGAGTAGAACATGAGCTCTAATTTTGTTTATGATTCAAGACAAATGTATATATGAATTATTTTGTTATCTATCCCGTTTATGCTATGTTCTGATCGAGCCTGATCTTTGAATGGCTTTTATAGTTGTGTCTATTAGTTAGATTTAAACTTGTGATGACATGACTAAGTAACTACGATGGTACGTCTGCATGAAAAGTTGTACGTTATTTGTTTCGGTAACACCCTACTTATTTGATTTGATATATGGTCTGTTTGTGCTAACATACGGAGAAATGCAACTATGAAGAGTGAACCCTATTAACTTGGAGTCTATTTTCGTTTATCTAACCTTATCAAGTAGTAGATATGAGTTTAAAGAAGTGGAACGATTGACTAGAAAAGGAGAAATGCTAGAAATTACCTACAAGACTTGTTATGCCTGGTAGAATACATGTAGCTTGTCAATTAAACGGAATCTTGCTTAAGTGACCCTGAAACTTGATTTAATTGTGCATACCCATATTTGAATCTAGCCACGTAATTGATTTCTTTGGAACCTGCATATGTTTTTTTTAATTAATGACTTGTCTCTGCATAGCTTCTGACTTGTATTTTACCCAATGAGTTACTTAACTGAGTAAATTGAATATAGACTTTCTAATGAAATTGCATATAACTTATGATTTTCAGGACGATCTCATTATGAAGGTAAGGAAGAACAATGTTTTATTTTTTTTTAGCAACCGAATTTAATGTATACTATGAAACACATGAGAAATATGGTTAAAGACATGCCCAAAAAAAAAAAAAAAAAAAAAAAAGGGGGGGTTAATTGTATTGTGATATATGAGTTTGGTTGAGGAAGGATGCTAGGGAAGAAGAAGAAGTGAAACATCAATACCCACACCTGTTCCAATCCTGAGGTAGCAAGTTTGGAGGACCAAACTTATTTAAGGGGGGAAGAGTGTAATAACCCGACCCTCGTACATGATTTCAGATATATTCTCAGTCCTTGACTAGTACTTTTATTGTTTATTGTACCATTCCATGAAAAATTATCATCCAGGAAGTGAAACTCATGTTTATAAATGTCTATCTGTTCATAAGGAAACTATCTGTTACTATAAATACGTTTGAATTGGAAATTGGAAGCCTTGATGGTTTAATTAACTGGAATTGATTATATATCTATGATCAGCATAATTTTTAGGTAATATTAAGTATGTTTACAAAATTTCAATTTAGGATGCTTAAACGATTCAATTTTGTCTTATTAGGAACATAGATATCTATGTATATATGATATCAAGGTCGAGAGATATTGGTGGACTTAGAGCTTATCTTGTGTGAAATCAAAAGAGGGAAAAACGTGAGAGGAGAAGAAGGGGAATTGGGAAAAACGTGGGTCTACAAAGAAGCTAAGTAAGTTGGGAGATTTGAGTGAATTAATTCAAGGTAAGGTTAAGCTCCCCTTATTATGGCAACTTAGAGATTGTAATTCATGGTTATGTAGGATTCATGTTTGCTCCATGTTTGATTATAAGGGTTTCTCATTGATTAGTTGTTTTGAAACTAAATTGAGTGTTGTATGGAAATTATATGTTAATCTTGGCTTTACCTCATCATTTCATACATTTATGTTACTATATTATGATATGCTTGTTGAACTTAAATGGAACTTGAGGATAGAATGAAATTGGGGGAAGTGATGAGTTGTGGAAGCCTCTAAGTTGGTGTACTTGTTGTAAACCATGTCTTGGTGATGTTGGATGGATGTATTGCTTCTTAATTTCATGAAAAATAAGGTTTGGGCGCCCAATTTTGGACTGAAATCGGCCGCCTGAATCTGAGTTTTGTCCGCTCGGCGGAGGTCGAGGCTTCGGCGTAAAAATTGACCTGTCAGTATTTTTGATAATTTTGTACTGTCCGCTCGAGCGGACAAGGTTGCGCTCGAGCGGAGGACTGTTTTGTGAAAAGCAAATGTATTGTTCAGTTCTGCATGCTTGTGCCTCTGGTACTCTTAGAATGTTTCTTTGATGACTTTAAAATGGTCATAAATGTATGTGAAGTATAAAGACTCAGGAAACGATTTAAAGAAAGAAAAAGGGACTAATGTACATTGATTGTCTGCAGGACACACTCAGGGAGGAACTAGTACATCATCACATCACTGTGAGTAGTAATATGCTTTATATATATAGCTAAGGATTGTCATTAGCAGCCTATGAACGCATGATTCCTATGTCACTAAGTGAAAGAAGTTAATTACGTAACGGAACGATGGAATGAATGAAATACCTTCATTAAGTAAAGGGGTAATGGAATGCTTCATATGTAGTTATTAAGTGTCATTATCATTTTTGTACATGAACGATATGTAATAATGTCCATGTAATAATGTATGGAAATAGAGAAATGGGGAAGAGGAAATCCTTCCATTTTGTAAGACTCTGGCCTAAGGCCACTTAGCTTTAATGTCTGATTTTTATGTTTCTATATGAATGAAGTTACTTATGTAAAGAAATAATAAAACGAAGGAAATATTATGTAAAGAAGTAATGGGTTGAATGTAGTACCCAAATGTTTCAAGTGTTTACAAGTTTACAAGGGCCGTAGTGCCATCATGTTTACAAGTTTACAAGGGCTTAATGCCATTTACAAGGGCCTCGTGCCAACTTTCAAGGGCTTAATGCCATTTTCAAGGGCCTCGTGCCAACTTTCAAGGGCTTAATGCCACTTTCAAGGGCCTCGTGCCATATGTTTCAAGACAGTATGTTGATGTTGCAGGATTGGGCGTAAGGCCGTTATGTACTTCGCACAAGATCATACCACGGTAATGATAAGAATATGTTCTAAGTTGTTCAAGTTAGTATGTTTTAAAATGTTCAAGTTGATATGATGTAAGATCTTCAAACGGATATGTTTCCAGACAGAGTCTAAGACCCTTACAAGGTATACAGATTCAGGCTAACTATGTGGATTTTGTATTATATGCTTAAAGAAGTATTTTGAAGAACAATAAGTATAGATCAGGAAGTTTAAGTTATGTTTTCTAGTATATATTCTAAAGCCTGATAGGTATATGTTTTCAATTGTGGGATGCCAAATACGAATGATGATAAGTTCATGATTCTATTCTCATCTGTCTCCAAGGAACTTTGGCCACGATTTAGAGTTCGATAAATGTTGATGATCTACGAATTTAATTGTTTCTTTTACTATGATTCAAGCTAAGCAATGTATCAATTAAGTATTACTATTCACTGAGCTTGGCTCACGCTCTGTATGTTTGTTTCTGTAGGTAACCAATCAGGAGGTCCGACCTAACCTGGGAAGTTCGTTCCCGATGAGTCCAGGCACTAAGCGAGACCACCTGAGTTTCGTGAAGCTTTGTTAGGTTGTTATTTTGTACTTGACTACTCATTTAAGGTTGTACGTATATGGCTTTTATTTATGCCCGATCTTAGGGCTGGGTCTGTATTTGTGTATATGTATATACATATATATGACTGATGCTTTAAGGATGATTTTGGCTTATGATTGGTTATTGTAATGTATGTGATGCATGTGATCCTGGCATAGTAGAGGTAGCTCAATGGAGTTTGTTGATAAGTTTAACTTTGGTGCTTCCGTCAAGGCCCCATATACTATGTAAATTAGGTTATTTGTTTGTTTTTGATTAGGTCAGGCCCGAACTTTTAGGGGCGGGTTTGGGTCGTGACAAAAACTATGTAGGGCTTGTGATTCAGATTGGAAACAACCCTTGAACTAAGGGTAAGAAGGTCGGATGTGATTTAAGATTTGAAGTAGCCCTTGAACAGGGGCAAAAGGTTGGATGTAATCAAAGAGTTAAAACTGAATCGTTTCCCAATGAAGACCCAGAAAGGCAAACCCAAAACTTAAGAGAATGAATTTTATTATTGAAGGACATCAAGTTCCTATCCACTACACTAGGGGCAACACTAGGGGCAAATGCGGACCCAATTAGCCTAGTCCCTACATCATCATATCTACTGGTCAAGTGTAGTAGTTGTTCTGATAGATGGCCTAGAGATTTCACACCCAATCAACATGGACAAAGTAAAATGAAAGTAACCCTTGAGAGGCTCGCTGGGCCGAAAACTCGGAAGGGCGACCCAGGCAAAAGTTAGAGCAGAAAAACAAAAAATCAAAAAAAAAAAACAAAAAAACAAAAAAAAATGAATGAAAAATATATAGTAAAAAAAATGAAAAAATGAAATGATGATGAAACAAAAAGGAGAGTGTTAATACCCGAGTGAACCTTGGCCGGAACTCCGGTGGCCTGATTCCTATCTTTGGGATACGTAGGTAGCTTCATCTTGAAGTTCGGCCCCAATAATTTTTCAACTCATTCATTTTGTCCATGTTTGATTGGTGTATCTTTAGTCGACTTGGTTGTCCTATCCGTGTTTTAATTGGTGTATCTTCGTTCTGCTCAGTTCAGTTGGTTTCGATTCAACTTGGTTCGGTCCGATTCTGCTCAGCTTCATTCGGTTCGGATTGGCTTGGTTCGGATATCACCTTTGATTATCTGGTTTGGGACTATGCACCCCAATGGTTGATTCCATATTAGTTGAGTAGTGGCCATTTGCAAAAATAGGTTTTGATTAATTTGAATGGAGCTGACTAATTTTTCTCGAAAATTGTTCCATTTTTGTAAAACTTAGACCATTCTTTGGATTTGAAAAGGGAAAATTTTCAGTGCTCACAGTTTAGCTTACGTGATTTGAAACAGAAAATGGAATAAATATGCTAATCTAACTCTCATGTTGATCAAAACATTTTTACAAAAAAAATCAAGAGACAAAAAGGGTCAAGGCAATGAACTAGGAGCATAGTCGAGTTAAAGATTCTGTCTTCTCCACCGCTCGAGTCAACTATTCAGTATATATAAGTGTGTATTCATACCAGTCAATGTATTCATACCAATCAGGGTATTTATACCAGTCAGTGTATATAAGGGTATTCCTTTCATACCAATCAGTATATTTATACCAATCGGTGTATTTATACTAGTCAGTGTATATAAGTGTGTTTGGAACGTTTTGCTTCGTTCTTATTTTGTTAAGTCATTCTTTGATTCAAATCAGTATAGAATCAATGTTCAATTCAGACTTCAAAATTTAATCACTCTTAAATTCAATCAAACAAAAATGTTTTCAAACTCAAAGTGATATGTCAGTCACGCCATTGATGTGCAAAAAATGAAACTTATTTTATTGAAGTAAATATCTGTGTATTATCCTGCCTGTGTTTGCAATGAGTTCCTATGAGACCAACTGCGACGGTGGAAACAAGAGTTCGAATGGTAAAGCCTAGAACGCAAAAGGTTTGGAATTTCCGAGACTAAAGTCTGGTTTAAATACCCAGGGGTGTATCCTTGGCTTGAAATCTGTATGGCAACCCCATAGGTTGAGGTAGCGTGTATGCGCCTCAATTCTGGATACTGAACCAACCTAGTCTGTCACCCTGTTGGAGAATAGGGAAAGTTGCAGGTTTGAAATAGGTTGGTTAAATTAGAAAGCAAAACTAGATGTCCAGATTTTGGCCTGTCCGCTCGAGCGGAGCTTTTGACGCTCGAGCGGGGCCTTTGTTGTTGCTTGTCCGCTCGAGCGGAAAAATCACCCATCCAGTATTCTCTCTGCAGTGTTGTACGCCGGCGGCGGTTTTGATGCTCGGCGGAGTTTAGTGTGACGCCGGCGGAGTTGGATGCTCGAGCGGGGACTTGGTTACGCAAAAATCTGGGATCGCATATCCGCCGCCGGCGGGAGTTTGGACGCATTTAACGGAGTCTGGAGTGACGCCGGCGGGGTTTCTACGCTCGAACGGGGCGACTGGGTTAACTATCCGAGATCCGGGTTTTTGAATCACTTTTTCACGTCCTTTTCTCTCTCTTACTTTTCCAAAACTCCATTGTTGAGTCTCTCTTTCTAGAACCTTGCCTTCTCTCTAGGCATTGATCTAGTAGGAGTTGTTTTCTCACCTTTGGCCTTTACAAAAAAGTTGTTGATCGTCGAGGGCTATCTTTTGATCCAAGAATCTTAGGATTTTGAGCATTTCCGTTTTCTTCATCTTCTTCGTTGGGTGTCAACTTTAGAGGTAGGGATTCCTAATCACAACTATGGGTTTTGACCTAGATTTTTGAGCATTTTGTTAAATGGTTTGATTTTGGGATCTAGGGTTTCAAAATGTACTAAAGAGGGTTTTGTGATTTTGGGCTCATAATATGTATTTTGGGTTTCAAAATGATGATATTGTTGTTGGATGTTGATAGTGGAACCTTTAGGTTAATATTGAGAGTTGAGGGAAAAAGCCCTAATTTGTTATATAAATTAATTGGTATAATTAATTTGGGAAAGTTGTGATTTTATGGAATTGAGTTGGAAATACTGAAATAGATTCATTATATTGTGAAATGGTGGAGTTTGATTTATTGATCGCTCACTTTTGAAAACATTGATACTTTATCTGTTGGAGCTTTTATTATCTGTTTAGAAATAATTGCTTGGGCTATCGGTGGAGGGTAGTTTTGATTGTTGTAGACAATGCATGATGATTAGATGAACTAAAACTAATCAATTGGATATGTCATAGAGTATGACGGTTGATAGAATACATTAACGTTATGTATTGATTGATTGTGTATATGACCTATGTGTATATACGTTGTGTGTGTGGGGGAGGAGATAGCGGATGTACTCCACGGTTTAGGGGAAGATAGGGGATGGACCTCTAAATCGGATGTTGTTTGGGAGGAGATAGGGGATGGACTCCGCTGATACAGCTCATATGCTTGTCAGTTAATGTGTTGATATAGCTCATATGCTTATCTATGGAAGTTTTGATATAGCTCATATGCTTATTTGTTGAAGTATAGATACAACTCATATGCTTATCTGTTGAAATGATGATGTAGCTTATATGCTTATCTGTTAAGGTGTTGATACAGCTTGTATGCTTATCTAATGTAAAAGGGGAAAACGTTTAATATGAATTATTATTTTGCTTAGAGTATATGTCCAGGTTCTGAGCCACAGTTATGAAATGGAAGTTGGATAAGAAACGAAAAAGTGAAATGAAACATGGACATAGTGGTCATGTAATGGAAATGGATTATGAAATGATTTATGGGAATTGAACATTTATCAATTGCTAATGTCTTAGTTATTGCTCATACTGTATTTAGCATATCTCTACTGGGTGTTGGCTCACCCTATATGGGACATTATTTTCAGGTACAGGTAGTATACCACCTCCAAGGACATAGCTTGGATGATGATGAGAGTTGAAGACTCTTTTTGTTTATTTTTTTTGTATTACATGTATATCAAGCGAAAGGCTTATTTTGTATAGAGTTAATACTTTTCTTTTGTGTAACCAAGTGTTGACTTGGAAACCTGTAAGCCCATAGGGCATTTGCTTTTGTTGTTAACATGTAATACTGTTGTAAGAACTACTTTGATGACTTGAAATGGTTGATTTCTTTTATATCAATGCATGTCTAAAGTGATGGGTTTTATGTAATATTTTGAGGGCGTTACACGAGCGCACACCCGTTCGAGCGTAGGAAATGCCGCTCGAACATAGATTACACTCTCCCAATTGTTTTGCAGACCTACAAAAGTACTAAGAGTTCGCAAAGCCCGCTCGAGCGCAAGAGCAAAATTCTAGGCAACAAGAGTTGGGAAATCGAACAACCAACCTGTCCCAAACACAACAACAACAATCTAATAGCCAAATTTAAGGGAAAAAAAGATAAGCAAGACATATTCAATAGTACGAAACCAAGAAACCCAAGTCCAGATTAATTAAGGGTCGGGTCAAAATCGGAATTGTTATAGTTTTTGTAAAAGGATTTTATATCAAACGAATGATTTGAACTCGGGAAACATTTTGATTAAACATAATGCTCCGGAAATTGGAAAGAAAGGATTTTGTTGAGAAATCAAATGGATTTGAAAATGCATTTGAGTATATTGTAAATATGCATTGCATTATGATCATTTATGCTGGTGGAGCATGTTTAGCTTTTGAAATATTCCCTACTGGTCTTTATGCTCACCCTACGTGGCTGAAAATGTTTTCCAGGTGTACATGTGTGGATGTGGACTGAGATGTGAAGTTGTGTTCGAAACAGTGTAGGGTGATTCTGTTATTTGTAAGCCAAGGGCCATGTATGTTAATTATTGGCCATGTGCTATTCTTGTAAGGGTTACACCTTGTGTATGATGTAAGCCTTAGGGCACCTAATTTGATTTATACCATATGTGCATGTTCTAATTACAAAACATCCATTTGACTTAAATGTTGTATCTAGGAATGTATAAAATTGAATAAACACATGTATTGTGTGACTATATTATATTTATTTGCGTGAGAGTAGTTATCTATTGTTCATCGTTGGGTGGTTTATTCACGTGAGCCGGACCGTGTAAATCTGGGGTGTGACAAAAATGTTGTGGTTATAAGCTAAATGGAGTTGGCTGTGAGATGTGGTTATGAGATATATGATTAGTGGTTATGTTATATATGATATTAGTTATGAGTCAAATAGTATTAGTTATTAGATATGGTTATAAGATATGCGTTGGTGATTCATAACTAAGTCATGATCAATTAAATTCTAGATATGATTTTGGCTCATAACAATAAAAAGTAACAGGTTACTTTTTAATGGCAGGGCACAATGTGCTATAGAATTTCCCCTAGTGGTCTCATGAAACCCTAACGCTGTGTTTGGTTGGGGGATTTGGGGAGGGATTTGGAAAGGGAAAGGGAAAATATGTGCGAAACTAGGTGAAATATAGGCATGTTTTATTCACATTTCACCTACCTTTTCTATTTCTCTATCCAAATCCCTCATCAAATCCCTCAACCAAACACAACATAAATCTAAATGAGCCTCACAGTGCAATTACACTAGTTTAAGGTGTGGGAGCCGAATAAATAGAGGAGCGGAATCCGGTGCACCCGAGGAGCAGGGAACTGAACGGCTCCATTCTGCTCAACTAGGATGCCGAACAGGTTCTTAAGGCCGAATAAACTTGAGAAGGCATACCAAGACAAGCGAAAGAATAATAAATAAAAAAGTAGACTCTGGCCCCGAGGTCCAGGGAAGGGATATAAATACAACAGCTTCAGATTGATACAGGTATGTAAGAACCACTCTTAAAAACTTAGTAAACAAGCTTTCTTGAGAAGGAGAACTGACTTGTCCGTCGGAGTGCTAATTCCGGCACCCCCGACCGGAGTATTTGTGTCTTTACAGGTGACTAGCTGAGGATCATTGGCGTCTTCCAGGATCGGAAGAGTATTTCCAAACCCACTTCCCCACAATTGGCGCCGTCTGTGGGAATACTCAAATATATCCATGGAAGACGTGACTGAAGATCCTCCGATAGCCACCAATGAGACCGCACAGAGAGACGACTTCACTCCGGCAAATATGCTTGGAAAGAAAACCGTCTCGCGGCAACACGCCGCGAACTCTAACTCATCAACGACCTCAACGAAGGCGACGATACAAGTGACCATGGAACAAGCCAAGCAGACCAAACAGATTCTGGACAACATCATCGCTGAGAACTAACGCCTTCGCCGCGCTCTGGCCTTGGAAAAATCAAAGTCCCGACGAGCAGGGCACGAGGTTCCTGAGCGATTCCCAAGGACAGGTCCTCAGCGACCTCAAGGCCAACAGCGCAGTGCCGACGGTCGCCGCGCCTTGACCAATTACCTTGAGGAGGTCACAGAGGACGCACGTCGCCCAAGAAGCGTCCCGCTTGACACCGTACATATGATATACAGCCTGCCGATAGCCCCGACTGTACATGCAATCCGGTCACTTCCAAGCCCCCAGCATCAGCTCACACCGAAGAAGCAACCCTGGCCCCGAGAAGCACCAAGCATCACCTTCAACGACTTTGATTTGAGCGGCGTAACACTCCCTCATGTAGATCCTCTGGTTGTTGCGCTACGCGTAAACAGGTTCACCGTTGAACGCGTCCTTATCGACCAGGGAAGCACTTCAGAGGTTATGTACTATAAAACCTTCATCAAACTCGAGTTCAACGATTCGGACCTGACTCCAGCTCCTTATCCACTATTCGGCTTCAACGCCAACCCGGAGTACCCATTGGAAAAGTTCAGTCTACCCGTTCGAGTAGGCTCCAGGACGGTGGATGTGGAATTCTTGGTCATCAGGCTACCGTCGCCGTACAATCTCATCATGGGACGATCATGGTTGCATACCCCCAAGCACCTACCACCAGCTGCTGCGATTCCCAACGGAACATGGCGTTGAACAGATCCGTGGCTCTCAAAAGTCAGCGCAAGCGTGTTATCTTCTCGCCGCCAAGACACCGAAGGAATTGCGAGTAAACTCCGTTGAAGTACTCAGTCGAGAGATCTTGGATGACGTCGGTCGTCAACCGAACGAAAAGGCCATGGATGCTTTAGACCAAGTTGACATTGAGGGAAGCTCGGAAAAGTTTTTTTATGATCGGCGCCTCTCTGAGCCAAGCCGACAGACAGCAGCTGATCACTTTCTTACTCAGCAACCTCGACGTCTGCGTGGACTCCATACGAGATGCCGGGAATAGACCCGTCAGTCGCACAGCACCATCTCAATGTTGACCCCCGGTGCAAGCCGATCATTCAGAAAGGCCGGCGATCCTCCGCAGAACACACCGCCGCCGTTATAGAAGAAGTTGACAAATTGCTTGACGCTGGGGCAATTCGCGAAGTCACCTACCCCACGTGGCTCTCCAACACAGTGGTGGTGAAAAAGAAAAATGGAACTTGGCGAGTGTGCGTTGATTTCACGGATCTGAACAAAGCTTGCCCCAAAGACTGCTTCCCTTTACCTAGAATCGACCAACTCGTCGATGCGACGGCACGCCACGCCACCAGCGCATGAGTTTCCTCGACGCCTACAGAGGTTACCATCAGATCGCCATGCATCTGGATGATCAGGACAAAAATGCATTCCTCACTCTAAGAGGAACCTACTGCTACAGGGTTATGCCTTTTGGACTGAAGAATGCAGGGGCAACTTATCAGAGACTGGTCACCATGATGTTCAAAGAACAGCTTGGACACACTATGGAAGTATACATCGATGACATGGTGGTCAAATCCAAGGAAGAACAAAACCACATAGCCGATCTGGAAAAGACATTCAACACCCTACGCAAATACAGAATGAAGCTAAACGCTTCCAAATGCGCATTCGGAATCGGCTCCGGCAAATTCCTGGGTTACATCGTCAACCACCGAGGAATCGAAGCCAACCCGAGGCAAGTCACAGCAATTTTGGAACTGAGTTCCCCCCGTTCAGTTAAAGAGGTCCAAAAGTTGATGGGAATGGCCGCTGCACTTAACAGGTGCATCAGCCGATCTACAGATCGCTGCAGACAATTCTTTCAAACACTACGTCAGAGCAGAGCTTTCGAATGGTCCGCCAAATGCGAAGCAGCTTTTATCGGGCTCAAGACCTACCTCCGGTCAGTACCTCTTCTTACAACACTCGCCACCGGTGACCCACTCATTCTATATCTGGTAGTCTCCGACAGGGCCGTCAATGCCGTATTATTAAAAGAGGAGGAGGGGCAGCAACAGCCAGTGTATTATGTGAGCAAGGCAATGGTCGACGCCGAAACACGATACCTACCGCTGGAAAAACTCGTCCTAGCCTTGGTCATGGCAGCAAGAAAACTGATGCATTACTTCCAAGCACACAGCATTAGGGTGCTAACAGACTATCCCCTTCGATCAGTACTACGGAATGCAGAAGCATCAGGGCGTGTTTCGAAGTGGGCGCTTGAACTCGGCCAATACGACATCCAGTTTTTACCCAAAACTGCAATCAAGGGGCAGGTGCTGGCCGACTTTGTTGCCGAATTCACAGGAGGGCTTGCCGACCTCAAGCCCGATGATGTCCAGCCAAAGGCTGACGTTCGGTCAAAGCCAGATTGGAGAATCTATGTCGGGGACATTTGGAAATTATACTGTGATGGATCGTCTAACCAACGGGGAAGCGGCGCCGGCGTTGTAATCATGTCTCCAGACGGCGCAGTAATTGAACAGGCCGTCAAGCTCGGCTTCGAAGCGTCAAATAACGAAGCCGAATATGAAGCCCTTTTAGCCGGTCTGCGGAATGCACATCTGCTCGGCGCACGGCGGCTGTTGGTGTTTTGTGACTCAAAATTGGTAATCAACCAGTTGAAGGGGGAGTACGCGGCAAGAGACGAGCGTATGGCGGCCTATATGAAAACGGCTAACTCCTTGTTGACGAAATTCGACCATCATGAACTAAACCAAATAACACGCGACCAAAATACACACGCGGATGCCCTGGCTTGCTTAGCCTCTGCCATTAACTCGGAGCTGAAGCGTACCATCGAAGTAGGTTTCGTCCCGGAGCCGAGCATCGGCCCTCCGGAGGAAACCCACATCAACATTATAGAATCCGCACCAAGTTGGAAGGATCCCATTGTTGCGTTCCTTTCTTCTGAGCAACTCCCATAGGACAAAAAAGAAACACACAAGCTGCGAAACAAGGCCCTGCGATACTATTTAGATCCACAAGGAGGGCTTTACAAAAAGTCCCTCTCAGGCCCATACTTGGAATGCGTGCACCCGGACAGAGTAGAGGAGCTGCTCACCGAGATACACGAGGGCAGCTGCGGTGCCCATTCGAGGGGACGCTCTCTGGCCCATCGAGCTATAACACAGGGATATTATTGGCCGACAATGAGAGCCGACGTAGAAAATTATGTCAAAAGATGCGAACAATGCCAAAAGTTCTCCCCACTAACCCATCAGCCGGCAAAAGCTTTGAATTCTATCACCAGCCCCTGGCCGTTTGCTCAGTGGGGACTTGATATCGTAGGACCATTGCCAAGGGCCCCAGGGAACAAGCGATTTTTAATCGTAGCAACAGATTACTTCACAAAGTGGGTCGAAGCAGAGGCTCTATCCCATATACGAGATTCCGACATTAAGCGCTTTGTGTGGAGAAACATCATTACACGATTTGGCATCCCCAGAGCATTGATCTCGGATAATGGTACCCAGTTCGATTGTGGCATATACCGAGAATTGTGCAGCAAATATGGTATTCAGCCCTACTTCTCTACGCCAGCCTACCCCCAAAGTAACGGTCAAGCGGAAGCTTCGAACAAATCCGTCTTCGACAGCATCAAAAAGAGGCTGGAAAGCGCTAAAGGCAGATGGGTTGAAGAGCTGCCGAGTGTGCTATGGGCTCATCGTACAACGCCAAGACGATCTACCGGAGAAACACCATTTTCCTTATGCTTCGGAACCCAGGCAATCTTACCCCAAGAAATCGGCTTACCAACTCTCAGATCAGAAGCCTTTCACACAGGCCGAAATGACATGATGCTTGCCCTGGACCAGGTTCTGATTGAAGAGCGAAGAGATCGTGCCTTGGCATCCATGGCACGTTATCAGCAGCAACTCACTAAGTCATACAATCGGCGAGTTCAGTTGCGCTGCTACAATCCAGGAGAATTCGTCCTAAAGAAGGTACTACCAGCCGACCGGAGGCCGGCCGATGGAAAGCTTGGACCAAATTGGGACGGTCCCTATCAGATAGATTCCATCGTAGGCACAGGGGCATACCGGCTATCAGACATGTCAGGAAGAAGTCTGCCACGGCCGTGGAATTCAACACATCTACGTAAATTCTATCAATGACCCGACTTGTGGGCTTAGTACTTGTACACACATCGTTGCAATGCAAAGTTTCGTGTTTTTACATGTTTGAGCTTTCAACATTAGGGCCGAATAAGCCTCTGGATTCGGAGCGCCCTTCGTGGATGTCACGATTGGCCAACACAAGTCTCCGGATTCGGAGCGCCCTTCGTGGATGTCACGATTGGCCAGCACAAGTCTCCGGATTCGGAGCCCCTTTGGTGCATGACACCTTAGGGCCGAACAAGTCTCCGAATTCGGAGCCCCCTTTGGTGCATGACACTTTAGGGCCGAATAAGTCTCCGGATTCGGAGCGCCCTTCGTGGATGTCACGATTGGCCAGAACAAGTCTCCGGATTCGGAGCCCCTTTGGTGCATGACACCTTAGGGCCGAACAAGCCTCCGGATACGGAGCGCCCTTCGTGGATGTCACGATTGGCCAACTCAAGTCTCCAGATTCGGAGCGCCCTTCGTGGATGTCACGATTGGCCAGCACAAGTCTCCGGATTCGGAGGCCCCTTAGGGCCGAACAAGCCTCCGAATTCGGAGCGCCCTTCGTGGATGTCACGATTGGCCAGCACAAGTCTCCGGATTTGGAGCCCCTTTAGTGCATCACACCTTAGGGCCGAACAAGTCTCCGGATTTGGAGCCCCATTTGGTGCATGACACTTTAGGGCCGAATAAGCCTCCGGATTCGGAGCGCCCTTCGTGGATGTCACGATTGGCCAGCACAAGTCTCCGGATTCGGAGCCCCTTTGGTGCATGACACCTTAACGCCGAACAAGCCTCCGGATTCAGAGTGCCCTTCGTAGATGTCACGATTGGCCAACTCAAGTCTCCGGATTCGGAGCACCCTTCGTGGATGTCACGATTGGCCAGCACAAGTCTTTGGATTCGGAGCCCCTTTGGTGCATGACACCTTAGGGCCGAACAAGTCTCCGGATTCGGAGCCCCCTTTGGTGCACGACACTTTAGGGCCGAATAAGCCTCCGGATTCGGAGCGCCCTTCGTGGATGTCAAGATTGGCCAGAACAAGTCTCCGGATTCGGAGCCCCTTTGGTGCATGACACCTTAGGGCCGAACAAGCCTCCGGATTCGAAGCGCCCTTCGTGGATGTCACGATTGGCCAACTCAAGTCTCCGAATTCGGAGCGGCCTTCATGGATGTCACGATTGGCCAGCACAAGTCTCCGGATTCGGAGCCCCTTTGGTGCATGACACCTTAGGGCCGAACAAGTCTCCGGATTCGGAGCGCCCTTTGGTGCATGACACCATAGGGCCGAACAAGCCTCCGGATTCGGAGCGCCCTTCGTGGATGTCACGATTGGCCAGCACAAGTCTCCAGATTCGGAGCCCCTTTGGTGCATGACACCTTAGGGCCGAACAAGTCTCCAGATTCGGAGCCCCCTTTGGTGCATGACACTTTAGGGCTGAATAAGCCTCCGGATTCGGAGCGCCCTTCGTGGATGTCACGATTGGCCAGCACAAGTCTTCGGATTCGGAGCCCCTTTGGTGCATGACACCTTAGGGCCGAACAAGCCTCCGGATTCGGAGCACCCTTCGTGGATGTCACGATTGGCCAACTCAAGTCTCCGGATTCGGAGCGCCCTTCGTGGATGTCACGATTGGCCAGCACAAGTCTCCGGATTCGGAGCCCCTTTGGTACATGACACCTTAGGGCCGAACAAGTCTCCGGATTCGGAGCCCCCTTTGGTGCATGACATTTTAGGGCCGAATAAGCGTCTGGATTCGGAGCGCCCTTCGTAGATGTCACGATTGGCCAACTCAAGTCTCCGGATTCGGAGCGCCCTTTGTGGATGTCACGATCGGCCAGCACAAGTCTCCGGATTCGAAGCCCCTTTGGTGCATGACATCTTAGGGCCGAACAAGTCTCCGGAATCGGAGCCCCCTTTGGTGCATGACACTTTAGGGCCGAATAAGCCTCCGGATTCGGAGCGCCCTTCGTGGATGCCACGATTGGCCAACTCAAGTCTCCGGATTCGGAGCGCCCTTCGTGGATGTCACGATCGGCCAACACAAGTCTCCGGATTCGGAGCCCCTTTGGTGCATGACACCTTAGGGCCGAACAAGTCTCCGGACACGGAGCCCCCTTTGGGGCATGACACCTTAAGGCCGAATGATGTATTTCTAAACGATTTATACCAGGCCATGCAAAATATTCTAATCAAAATCTAAATATTCCAATAAAATGAACCGACACGTTTGAACTAAAAATATTTTACAACCAAACACGGACATTGAAAACGAAAGAGAGCCTATTTATTCATTCATAGGAAATTCATATCAAAGTCTGTTCTCGTATTACACTCCAGTTAATTGGCCTCCTCGTCGTCGCTCCTCTCCATTTCAAATTTTGAATAGGGAAGATAATGTCGGTGATATAGGGGTGAAGCCGAATCTATGCCTAAGGACCCAAGAACTTCAACGGTTTGAAGAGCCTTGATCCAGTCGTGCTTAAAACCGCGATTTTCGCATCGACATACTTCCTCAGCAAGGTCTGTCTTGGTTTTGTCAACCCCAGCCTTGAATCCGTCCTGATATCCTTTCTCGTAGCCCAGGGCCTTTTTAGACATATTACCGCCCACTTTGAGTTGACCGGCCATTGCTGGCTCAGCCATTCGCACCTTCTTAAGCTCACGAAGCTCACTCTCGGCCTTTTTCGCGCGCGCTTCCAGACTACGATTCCTTTCGTCCTTTTTCTCAATATCACGTCTCATCTCTCGCAGACGCATGCCAATCTCATAAGCATTATACAACCCCTTTACAGCCCCATGTATGCCGTCCCGAAATACTTCGAAATCACGATGGCCAACCATCGATTGTTGGACTTCCGGCGGAAAAATCTGTCGAGCAAACTCGACTGCCACATTTGGGTCTTTAATGATGGAATCCGCCTCTGTCATCGGTTTATTCTTCACAAAAACCACAAAATTCAATGGCTGCGGCTTCGCATCCACCTCGCTTCCTGGTCGCGGGCATAGGGAACCTCCCCGTTGAACGTCCTTTTGAGGGGACCTGCTTCGACGGCTAAGGCGTTGCTGTTTTTCCCGATCCTTGGACGTTCTTCTCCCCATACCAGTGGGCTTGCTCCTGTGATCCATTTCGACGTTTGACTTCAGCCAATCTTGGTCCTTCCCTAGTATTGGTTCAACCCTGAACCCAAATATATAGGACCCTTAGCACGAACATACCCCATTTATTCTGAAGGTAGGCGCAGCTCCCCCAAGGCAGCGTCAGTACGACCAAACGCCAAGCGTCGGACGACGATCCGCGTGCCAATGAGTGCGAACCGTTCGGCTCTTTACGCTCGCGCCCTGGCCAAGGCAAGGGCAGATTTATTAATCTATTCGGCCATATCTCCAAAGATGCCACGGCCAGCCCACGAGTGCGAACCATTCGGCTCTTTACGCTCGCGCCCTGGCCAAGGCAAGGGCAGATTATAGATCTATTAAAAATCACCATAAAAAGATTATAGATCTATTAAAAACAATCACCACAAAATTATTGAAACATCAGCAGAATGAGCAGAATTCATAACATTTTATAATATCAGTCCGCATGAAATATGATGTCTGACAAATAACTGCAAAACAACAAAAACAAATAGAAGCAGTACTTTTTCGAAATAATAACAACTGTGTATCATAAAAATCAACCCTCGGAATCAGTCTCCAACGGATCGATGTCCACTTGCTCATACGGTATTGGCATATTCAGCGAAGCTCCAGCTGCAGTAAGGGCCTTGTGCCAACCATGTTTGAAGCCCCGATTCTCAAACCGAGAGACTTGGTCCACATACTGGGTGAGTCCAACCTCTTTCCCGGCTTCGAAAACTTTTGAATCGGCAAGTTCCTTCGCCGCCTTCATTTCAGCCAATTCAGCCTCCAGGTCGGCAACTGCCTTTTGGAACAACCCAAGTGCAGCTTCAATATCGTTGGCCTTCTTCTCGGCCTCCGCTCTCAACATATCCGCATCACAGGCTTCTCCACCTCGGCCTCTGCCTGAGAAGCTTCCTTGTTCGCCCTCAAAAATTCGTCCTCGGCCCTTTTTCTCTGACCCTCGACTTGCTCTCATAAATGACTAATCTGCTTGACGGCGTCGAGGTGGCGGCGGCCTACATCGGCTATCCTACCAACGGTCTGCAAAAGAAAAATTCAAAAAAACGTAACGCGAACGATGTTTAGATGAAGTGAAGGAAAAATCAGAATACGTACCAAAAGGGCCGACTGCACGGCTAACATTGTCGCATTCAGATCCAGTTCCATTTGGAAAGCCTCCATATCAGACGGCAATGACAAAGACGTTGCCACGCCGAACGCGACCTCTGGGTCTTTAAGCGCCGAGGCATCTGAAGGAACCGGCATGTTTTTTTACCGTTGGTCGAATCACAAAGGGCACAACCTCATTCGACCCCTCTATCCGAGGACGTTTACCGCCGTGTTCCTCTAAACCGGCCTCACGATCCCTAGCGCGTTTCTCCGCCTTTCCCTCAACATCCTCAGCGGCTTTCCCAACCAGCGCGGATTCGGCACTCTTATTTGTTGCCGCCTCCTCAACAACTCCTAAGGATCTTGATTCGGAAACTGGGAGGGAATGTTGAGATTCACTGACGGGCGTTTCGGTCGAAAGGCCCTCCGCTCTTCGCCGAGCGGCTAACCTCTCCGCATTCGCCTTCTTAGCGAGTTTTGTCAGGCTTAACCCAGCCATGTTAGTGGAGCCCGAGATGGGAAGATCGTCTGTACGTCCAGGAACGTCGTCAACAGAAAGATTCCTCTGCCCTGAAGTAGAAGGAGGATCGGCAGAATCCAATACCTCCTCAGATTCAGCCTCGGATCGATCTGACTCGGCAGTGTCGGATACTTCAGTTTTCTCCGAATCAGACCGTTTGAATCCTACCTGTCTCAAGTTTTTGAAGTCGAACAAAATACGAGCGACGAGAAGATCTTCCCCTTTCGGAATCGGTATGTTTTCCGCAGCCGAAAAGGTTGTATATATAGGCTCGTAGCGAAGCAGAACGTGAGCCGCTCTTCCCTGCTTGTAAAGACTGCGACGGCTGAAATAACTAAGAGCAATCCTAATGTCCGAAAGAACGGCGTCGTCGGTTGAAGCTTGGACTTTTTTCAACTCGTTCCCTGCACAAGACAAGTCATAAGACTCAAGAAAACAGGGTATAGCAAATATAAACACACAATACAAGCAAGAGGGCATTCGGCGACCTGGTTCGCCCCTACATCTGGGAATAGGATCGACGCGATCCTCCTCCTCGCTGAACTCCCAGTTGCCACAAATAATGACCATAACGTCATCAACTCATTTCCCAGAGCTGGAAAGCATAGTGATTAACTGGTGATCTATGTCCTTGGCTCTGAGGAAATAACGCCCGTGCCGACCAGAGGATTTGGCCAAAGCATAACAGTGCCGAATGGCGGGAATGCCCAGATTAATTCTAAGGCAACGGTTTAGCGCTACGACCCCCATGATAATTCTAAAGAAATTCACGTTGGGTTGGGAAGGGATCAGATCCCAATGGCGAAGAACAGCCCTCAGAAACGGGTGAAGGGGAAAACGAACTCCACCCTCTACGATTGACAAAAGGGGAAAGACAATCGTGGTTTTGTCTTCCCTCTCCATGTCAAGAGTGCCGTCCGCCACAAACGATATGTGGACATCGTCAGGAATAGAGAAATGGCGTCTAAAGCCAGTAATCCGATCTGACGAAATGAGGTCTTTTAAATGTTTCGCCATAACCTACTGTCTACAAGAACATGCGATGGAACAAACAAACTAGGAAAAACCTTCGGAGCAAGAGAGAGGAAAACTTACAAAAATGAAGAGGGTATCAAAGACGGTAGATTCGCAAGAACGATTCGAAGACAACCCAGCAACCAGCGTCATAGAACACGGAATCGAAAGGACATCAGATTTTGAATCGTAATAAATAGGCGCGTGCAAAGGGGCGGGAAGCTGAGACGACAATTAAAGGGGAGTAATTAAACGTCCGCGTGATGGGTCTAACCCCCAAACTTCGGTTCGGAGTATTCGAAAAGCAAAACCAAGCATTTCACCCAACTGTCATTAACAGAATGCTTGGGGGGCAATTGTGGGAGCCGAATAAATAGAGGAGCGGAATCCGGTGCACCCGAGGAGCGGGGAACTGAACAGCTCCATTCTGCTCAGCTAGGACGCCGAACAGGTTCTTAAGGCCGAATAAACTTGAGAAGGCATACCGAGACAAGCGAAAGAATAATAAATAAAAAAGTAGACTCTGGCCCCGAGGTCCAGGGAAGGGATATAAATACAACAGCTTCAGATTGATACATGTATGTAAGAACCACTCTTAAAAACTTAGTAAACAAGCTTTCTTGAGAAGGAGAACTGACTTGTCCGTCGAAGTGCTAATTCCGGCACCCCCGACCGGAGTATTTGTGTCTTTGCAGGTGACTAGCTGAGGATCATTGGCGTCTTCCAGGATCGGAAGAGTATTTCCAAACCCACTTCCCCACATAAGGTAATTGTAATTTTTTTGGATTAAATATTCTTGTGAAAGCTTCACCTTCATTACTTTACCAGCTTATATATGGATGTGAATTTGATGAGGGGACTGGTTATCCTCAATGATAGCTTGGTTGATTCGCACTTGGCAGATTTGCTTTTTGATTTACTCTTGGCTAATTTACTCTTAGCTAGTTTTCCCTTCTTCAATGATAGCTTACTACCCTCTCTCTCTCTCTCTCTCTCTCTCTCCCTCCCCCCCTCTTTAATCATCCTGAAATTGAGCTCAATTGCAGTTTTTGCTGAGGCATTTTGTCAAACAGGTGGAGGGCGAAACTTCAACTAGGCAATCAGCAACCTGTTCTTGGCTTCTCCAAATCACAAAACCCAGATTAAATCCAAACCCAATACTCTCAAGAATCGAAGTTTCTAACTCGTATAGTTAAGGATTTGTAAAACTGAATTTTGAAATAAAAAACATACCTTGCAGCAAGTGAAGCAACGAATTGGTACAATCATCTTCGTTTTGCATTTTCCCTAGTTTTGTCTCACATCTCATAGTTTCCCCCAATAAAAATTCTCCTGTTGATTTGATCTAGGGTTCTCTTCAAGTAATGGAAGAGACTTCTCTCCAATCTGAGGTAATAATCCAAGTTTGTAAGTGTGGCTACCATCCAAGGGTAGAGGAGATAGTAGTGAGAAACTAACATCTAGATATCTAGATGATCCCTATTGAAATTAACATCTCTTATCTAATATTTGCCATGAGAAGATGATTTGTTTAGCAACATAAATTGAGTTTATTAATGCACACGGAAAAGAAACCGAATCATCTTTTAATGCTTGTTTGAATGCTAATGTTTAACTTTTCCAGTGAATAATCTCATTTCTGTCTTTGGTGCTGATTTTGTGTCCCACCTGCATTAGGCTTCTAGTGGCACATTCATATTCTTTGGAAGCCTTGTAGAACAATGGCACATATGAATTCTTTTTCTGTTTATATTTTGTTCAGATTCTTTTTGCTCGCACATTGGATTAATATATTGCAATTGCAGGAAGCTATAGTTTTACCCCATTTGTCGCAATAGCGATTCACACAAGACCTGGTGTTTAGGAATTGTTCATGTCAAACTAAGTGTGGAACAATTATCTATTCAAGAATATCTTTGCTTCAAGGAACTTGTGGATGGGGAGTGAGGAATCTCTCTTGAAATTGTTTAATAAAATATGAATTGTTGATTTCCTTGTTTGATGTGACATACTTGATAAATGACTAGAATCTCATAGACAATTGCTACCTTTTTTACATATTTAATTCTTCACAAGTTTAATTGGAATATGGAATTTGGAACCTGGTCTAGGTACAATGGAATTTATGTGGTCTATTTTTGTTGGAATCCTCATTGTCAATTGTGGTCTATTTTTGTTCTGCTTTGTATATTTATATTCATTTGTTTGCATGGACTTTTCTATGCTTGATATTTTGTTATTCAATCATATAGCCTGATTATCTTGTCTGGAGCCAAAACAACAGAAGCATCCAATATCATGAGCTGAGATTTTAGCCTGCATGCAAGCCAACCAAGAAAGGTACTCCATAGGAGTGAATGAACCTTCTTTGTTTTCATCTGTCCTATACATTCTACAATTTTCAGATTTTCATTTGTAACTTATTTTCATTTTTGGCCTAAATTTTTTCCCTATTAGTTCTAACAAAGACTAAGCAAATGAATGAATTAAGGAACTACGAAGCTAATTACTATGGTTGCCTTAGTAAATCCTTGGTTTCTATTTTCAGGTACGCCCTTCAATCTAATAGTTACATACTTATTCCCAAATTTTCTTTCTTCATTCACCAAAATTTTTCATTCTAGGGGCTCATGTCATTTCCTTCTATCTTCGTTATATATCTCGTTGCATCTGTTCATATATATATATATATATGGATTATTCGTGGTTATTTCCAAGTGTATGAATTTTGCTCATTTTTGTTTTTTAATCATTCTATTGGGTATATTTTTTTGGAAGTTAAAATAATTATAGGCAAACTATTTGGCATTTAAAAGATTCGGACTCCTAAAAAAGTTCTAATTTAATCATAGTGACATGATAGATTATCTCACAAATTTTCTATTTGTTACAATTCAACCATCCCCACCTTTTTCGTTGATCCTCTCCTTTTTGATAGTATGATTGAGGTATTTTTTTGTGCTATTTCCCAATTTACAAAATGTATAAAATGAACACTAGAAGAAGGTAAATATTGGCCCTGGGATGGGAAAGTAAATGCATATGGCATGTAGAGGATTATGGTTGAAAAATTCATATCTAATGCATGAAGAACTATATTTTCCCCTGTATTCTTTTCTTAGTTTTTAATGTTAGTTTTGATATGTCGACAGAAGGAATAATATAATTTTGTCCAAAATTTTGTTGTTGTAAAGAAAAATTTTGTTATTTTTATTTGTGCATTAGAGCTGCAATAAAAATAAAAATAAATAAATAAATAATCCTATATTGTAATTATTTTATAATTGTCCCACTGATTATAATTTTCACAAATATTAATTGCTTTGATTTTAAATTCCCATGTAATGGAAAGCCCAAACCACGGTCAAAGGCCCTTCAAAAAATAATTCAACTAGTAACCAAACAATTGAAAAAAAGAGATTAATGTTTAATTGCTAATTGGAGAAATCTATATTGATGTTAACTAAATTATTTATTGAAAATGATATAATAGATAAATTTGATTATATAAGCTTAATTAGTAATTTTGTTGTTAAAGATGTAAGAAAGGCAATATTTAAGTGATATTTTGTTGTATTTACATTAATTTGGATTGATTTATGGCTTTATTTTTCGTTTGGTATTTTTTTCCCCTTCTTGTATGTTGAGTCTTGTTAAGCCATGAAATAACAAAATCAAATTATTTTATTTTATTTATATCTTTTTGTGTTCTTGCAATAATTTGCTAAGATCTTTATCTATGCGAGCAAATTTTTGTAATCATATTCGAACAATCTCTGTGTGGGTACTAATAAATAAATAAATAAATAATTGTGGGTAATTCCTATTACATTGACAAACTCACTCACTCTCTATATATATATTGTAGTATATATATATGTATAAAGTTTTCTTTATACATATATATATATATATTGTAGTATCAATAAAGTTTTCTTTGTCGATCAAATATATATATATATATATATAAAGCCCCAACTTGAGAGTTGGCTTAGCACCCGTAAATGTTCAAAACAGGTCCTGCATGAATAACCCAATTTTTTTTTGCAGTCATGAAGATTAAAATTTGCAAAGCTAAAAGGGTTGGATTGTACATCACCCCAAGCATGAACAATTAGCACTTCAGCCTTAATATAAGTTTGCAAAGCACAAGCAATTATATATATATAGAAGGACAAGGGGTGGTCATTTTTACATTATTAATCCATGCCAAAATGAAGTTTTAAAAGTATCAAATTTGTGTTCTCCATCTAGGAACTTGCAGGGCCCCCATATAGTACCAGATGCCCGAAGTAAGCGCCTCGGTTTCCTTCATCTTTCACTTCATACAATGTTTTACTATTTGTAAACTCGTATGTATGAGGATTTATATCCCCTCCACTTGGACTCTTAAGTGCAATATTGCTGAAGTATGCATCATATCTTGTGTTCTCAATTAGAAAATGACCTCCCCCCATTGCAGGTTTAGGGGTGCCCGGTGGACTAAATACCTCTCCTCCCCATTCAGCATGTGAAGCTAAGTTTGCTAGTCCGCCACTACTAAATATTGTCTTTGGCCAAAATCCAACATTGGTATTCGCAACTCCAAGCCACCAGTTTCCATTAGCTAGGTCCTATATATTTTTATATGGATATCAAAATTGAATAATTGAACAGAAGAAAGAATGCACATTCTACTTCTTTACCACTAATTACTTAATTATGATTTTTGTTTCATAATTATTTGACACAATGGTAGCATGACTTGGGAACTTGTGATCTATCAATAAAGTGGTCTAGGTGTGGACTTTATGTATATTAAGAGTTTTCAACTTTACCTGGAAGATATAGATTTCCATCTCAACTTGTGTCCCTCCACGCGTAGAGATCCTTTCAATTACTAAACCAAGAGGTATATCTGTGTTCACAATCACAAATCCAGGACAATTTGTATTGAAACAATGAGATTGACCTGCCTGTTTGGTAGACAAACATATAAGAATATAGTGTAAGAGCTAATAAGAAATATAGTCAATTACGTATATGCACTCGAAAGCAGTGATACTTACATTCGTATATATGAATAGTCGAGTACGTGAGTCACCAAACAGAGATGGATCCACCTGAGACAAACCAAAAACATAATAACAACAAATGCTTCTGTCTATGTGAAGCTGGTTTTTACTTCTGAAAATTGTTTGTACAAGAAGTAAGAAGCTAAATTTACAACAAACAAGAAGATCAACTTACCCTCCACCCAACTTGTAAGCTATCAGGTCCATTTTGAATCATCATTCGCCCTGCACTATTTTGTTTACCCACGACAACTGGTTGGTGTACACTAAACCACGATGACGCTCCACTATACTTGTTTGGATCATTTATTGTCTCAACTATGGCATACTGGGTAATAAAAGTCCAAAACTTATGTGTTACTTTCATATTTTCCCTTTAACCTTTTCCACTGTGAGAATATATACATATAACAAAAGCCCATTCGAAATACCCGAATCTAGCACAAAATAGCGGAAGTAACTTTTCTCCCTCTTTGTGTGAATCTATTAGGAAACAATTTGAATAGAGCACAATATATATATATATATATATATAATCTGAAAATAATAAATCTAAAAATCACAAGAGCAATTTGCTGATAAAAAAAATAAAAACAAGAGGAATTTTTACGTGGAAAACCTTCCCACTGTGAAAAGGAAAAGACCACGGGACTGTAGTCCACCAAATATCTTCACTATCAAAGAATAATGGGTGTACAAGATTTCTCTTTAGTTAGAACTAGAGGAAAACAATCAAGAGCAACTACAAATAAGTTTTATTGGCAACCAAAGAACTAGTTACAAAGTTCACGAGCCAGAAAACTAGCTTCAGAATGCTCCAAATTTGATCTCCACCTTTAGATCTTAGAGCCTAGAGTTGTGAACTCGCCTACAAAATTTCAGCTCAATTGGACCACGAATGCTTGCCGATTGAGTTGTTTGATCAAATATGGACAGAGTTTATCAAAAAACTGCTTGGCTCCCTTTTTCCTCTCTGTTTGGTGGCTGTACTCTACTCTCTCTCTCTCTCTCTAGAGTAGTAGAGAGGGTTTTTGACTCCTCACACACATGGGCCAAAAACCAACAAAAAACATAGTCTCTCTGTATGGGCTTGAGACTCACATGGGCTTTATCGAATATTTGAGCCATCCTCCACATAGGAGAGAAACCTAACCCAACACACACATATATGTATGCACAAACATTTTTTGTTGATTTTTTCCCCCTTTTCATTCAAAAAAGGCATTGTGCCCTAACTGTAAGATTTAATGTTTAGTGTTTTTGATTGTGCAGATTCAAGCCATGTAAACAGTCACATCTGCCTGTAAAATTATTATCAAAAGTTTGCCTAAAACTTTTAACAAGATGAGGCCAAACATAGCTTCAAAAAATGAGGACTAAAATCAATTTAAAGGGTCAAAAAATGTGGAAGTATTTTATGTGTGTATTAGACACTCATTCAAGAAGATGATTCATAGAAACAAATAAAACCAAATATAGAAAACAAGCAATAGTGCAAAACTGATATTGTGAAGCTATATTTTCGTGATTGATTAGGATAACTTACATCAGCACCACCGATGTCATCTGCAGGAGTCATTATTTTTGAAGCAAGTTTCTCTCTAATGAGATCTTCTTTAGTAGTTCTTCTAATTGGAACTGTTCCAATTGGGCAACCTCCGCCCTTCAATCCTATATGTAAAGGTTTGCTAACTTTTGAGGAAACTCGATCTCTTGTTCTCTTAGGTAATGAAGTGGGCTTCATCTGCAATTCAACTCAATTCATAAAAGATAAAGGAGACTTGCATATAAGTTGATCACATAATGGATTATAGAAACCTCACAAGAGCTGGATTCTACTGTTGGGTACGTACATGTCTTGTTTTCTATGAGACCTATACAGTTATTATTGTTGGGTGTGTGTATCAAATTTTGTAAGATCCATACTGTATTTTGGATTAGGTTGTGAAACCAAGAGTTCAATAGTAATTCATTGTGTAGGGTTTTATTAATTGTAAGGGACTAACATTTCTATGGTTTGCCTATAAATATGAATCTTCTCTACACTCTCATCTCTTTTATTGATGCTTGTCTCAAACATATCTGCTGGATTTGATCAATACAATTATACCCTTTTCCCCATAAAAATAAAAATATTGTAGAGGTGTGAGATTGAGAGGGTTTGTAAAGATGTAGGGGATATGGAAAAATTCCGGGGACAATGATAATGAGTAAGGAATCACATGTAGCTTCTAGAATCAATTAATCTTAAGTTGGGGCTAGAGTTTCAAGACTTGGGTATTGGTGTCAAATTTTAAAGGTTTTTGGTCATACGGTTGTGCTTGCTATGATTTATAGTATATTTCTCTTTTGTATGCAAATCTTTGTGGTTTTTCCTCTTTAGTGTGTGCATATGGATTCTGTGATTTATTTTGTGCTCATAGAGTGCTGAATAAATAATTAAGTAGCCTTCAATTATATGTTGGAGATAATTAAGAGGATGTATGGAGACAAACCTGAAAATGAAAAGTGTGGTTCTTCAGTAAAGGATGATCAAATGCAGGTTGTTTGTAGAAATCCACGCAATCATATATATCTCCATAATCATTCTGTAAATGTTACAATCTTAATGTTAATTTTTATTTACAATTATTCAATTAATGAAAGGTTGTTCACAATTTTGTGCAAAAAATAATAATACCATATTCTGTATTGCCAAGTTCAGAACGTTAGATAAGACGATTCACTACAACATATAAGAGTTTTAGAGACCAAAATTTTTGATCTCTTAAAGTGAAAATTTTGTTGCAAAAGATATTTAGGGACCAATTTCTATCATCATGAGAATAGTCGCTAAAAAGTCATCCTAAAAAAGTCAAAAATAAGTTTTTTAGAGACAAAATTTTGAAAATGTCACTAATAAATAGGTTTTTAAAGACAAAATAGTTTGATCCCAAAATAGTTTATTTTTTGAAACAAAAAATTTGATCCCAAAAGGATAATAATTTATTATTAATGTCTAATTTTCGTTACTAAAAATACAATGACGATACATTTTGTAAAAACAATATTTAGTCCTTAAAAAATAATTTTATCCATAAATTTTAGTCTCTAAAACTTTAATTGCTTGTAGTGGTTGCAATTCAAGACATCCATGATATTAGGCCTAAGATGCCTATTAATCTCTATCATTTGGTTTTCATAGAAAATTTAACTGGACAATATTGGAATTGGAAGTCCTTGAAACTAATCCCAAGATATCTTATGAAACCGGCTCAACTTAATTTTTTATTTATTATATTTGAAACAATAGTTAGTTGATAGATATGTGCCAACAACTTTATGTTTCGATTTAAAATTGAAAAGACAAATTTTTCTAACCTAATAAATAACTTTTCAATTAAAAAAGTTAGTTTAATATTTTATTGTTAATTTGATATAAATTTAATTCATTCCACATTAGAGACAAAAAAAGGATCCCATGCCGTACATAGAGATTGTGTTTGTTTGGGATTGTCTCTATATCCTTTATATGGTGATTATTAAGTTCTATAAGAGGTAGATACAAAATAAGAGATTAAGTATGGGATATGATTGATAATTGAGCTCTAGACACCAAATGAGAGATTAAGAAGGGTCTGCCTTAGTAAAAACACCAAAATATTCTCAATTTATGGTCCTTACACTACGTATGTATGTCTAGTCTGATTCCAGATCAACATGGAATATGATAATATTCTACCAATTTCCCAATTCAGGAACATTTCAAACAGGGATACGATATGCAATTGACAATATCAACATCAATTATGGCAAGTCTCTTAATCAAATAAAATTTACTTCCATGAAACAAACGTAGCAAAACTAAACTAGGAATGTGTTTGGTTCTTAAATTTATATACGAATTTGAAAAGGGAAACAAAAAATATGAGTGAAAAGTAAATGAAATATAATTACACTTTACCTAGCTATTTCATTTCTCTATCTAAATTCGTGATCTAAATAGAGTCTAAATTGTTTCTAATAATGGTTGAGAATAAATATACTTGTGGGTGTATTTGATTAGACGGACGAGATAATGAGGGATTAGAATTCATCGGACTTGAATCCTGGAACTGTGAATCTCCTGGACTATTTGGTTGGATCATGAGATTAGATGTTTAGAAATGACTATTTTTAGTAAATCCAATATTTGGTTGGACGGACTGAATAAGGATAAATGAGTAAAAGATTATTTTACCACTTTTCAATTGTTTACTACGTAATACAAATATTAAACATATCTTTAATATTTTAATTATTTTTAGCTAGATTAAATAAAATTTTATTTTATTTTATTTTTTACACAACTAAATAAATTTATTTTTTAAAAATAAAATAAATAAAATATGAAGAAAAATATATGTTATTTTTTAATTAAAATTTTAAATAATTTTTTTAAAAAAATTAATAATAATTAAATAACGAAATTAAATAAAATATAAACGAAATTTTAAAATAAAACATCAATAAAAAATTATTTTAAAAATTAAATAAATAAAACATCAATAAAAAGTTAAATAAAATTATTTTGTTTTTAAATTGAGACATTTAAATTTTATTGAATTTTACTAAATATAATATATAATTAAATAGTAGAGGGTCAAAATGGTCATTTCACCATCTAATCCCATGGGATTGTTATCCCATGAAAATTGTCCCCCGGACAGTGTAATCCCACATATACGGGATAAGGAGTCCAGCCGGATTCCATGTCCGTCGAACTAAAAAAAAAAAAACAAACGCCGGATAAAAAGTTTCTAATGAATTATAATTCGAACAATAAATAATCTCTCCTAATCCCCCAATCAAACGCACCCGTATAGTCTTGATTGCTGGCTTGTTGAGACGCTTAAGTTGCTCCTCCAACTCCAAATCTTCTTCTTTAGTTAAACTCCTCTCGTCTCCTTCAATTCCATTGTGTCCCACAAGGTGAGAGCATGCACAGAGAAATAATACAATAGCAGGTAAGTCCATGGGATGATCTGGAAAATAATAAAAAGCCAAAGTAGTTAGTGATAAAAAAAAAAAATCACAACAATCATGCTACAATTATTTAAGGCAATTAATGAAATTACAATCCTACTATATCTATACACATAAGGTTCAAATATTTTATTTTTGGACAAAATATATTATAGTCCTTGAGAGTATACGTTTATTGTCATTTTGATTCTTCAAGTTTCACTTTTGTCATTTTCATCATTGAAATTTCAATTTGAGTTATCTTGTTCCAATTCTAAGTGTACCATCTAAATAGTTAACGGAATGGTAATAAAATACACATATATTCTTTAAAATATGTGTTTCTTGTCACTCCTATTACTTTGGTCCTTGAAGTTTTTAATTTTGTCAATTTGGTCATGAAATATTGATGAAGAAAATGAAACATAACCATACAATATTAAAGGACGAAATTCATAAAATTGATACTTGAGAGACCAATATGACTCAAAAAATACATTTTTAGGACCATAGTGAAATTTATAAATTTTCTCTTAACGATTTAAACATCCTTTTTGAAATTATATTAATTTGACTCAAATTGACAACTTTGAAGAGCAAGATGACATAATTTTTTTTTTTTTTTGATCGTCTAAAATCAATTATTAGTTGTTAGATTAGCACATTTGAAAGTTAGCCTTTCCACCGTTTACAAATTTAACTCTCCCTAGGAAGAGTTGAACCTATAACCTCTCCTAGGAACTAAACTCTTAAGAAAATCATAGTAATTAATTAGGTTAGGCATAGTTGATTGACAAAATTAAAAATTAAGGGACCAAAATGACAATGAATCTATATTTTACAGACTAAAATTGTAGTTTATCCTTTATTTTTTTATGTAATGTGGAAAAAAACAAACGACACCAATGTTTGGCATTAAATTAGAATCGTATCGAAATCGTGAATCTTTGAACAATGAAAATCCTTGTACCTGAGACATGCGCTAGCCCTATTATCATTGCAATTGAAGTAAGGCCCCGTTTGTTTGGGGTTATAGGGAGAGGATTAGGATTACTAATCCCTTAGTATTACTGGGTGTTTGTTTTGAGAGTTGGGGAGGGGACTATTAATCCATTGGTATTAGTAGTCCCCTTGGAAGGGTAATTGGTAAGGAGGAGGTAGAGATGATATTAGAAAAATAGTGAGGAGATTAGAATTTTTTTTTATTTTTTTTATATTGGGAATTTTTTTTAAAATATAATGTTTAATATTTTATATTTTATACTTTTTTTATTTGTTTTATTATTTTATATACAAATAATTTAACAATTCCTCACTATCAATCTCCTCACTATTAATTCCCTTCATTTTATCTCTGAAAACAAACAAGGCCTTAGTGTGTATACACTTGCTATTAGGACACACATTTTATACGAAGGAGAATGTTTAAGATTTGTAAAATTTAATTAGGATATTTAACCTAATAGTTGTATAGAAGTCACTGGTTCAATTTCAATAGAGAAGTTGGACTTGATAGAGGGTAATTATTCAATAATCTGGGACTATAGACACGTGGTACTCCATACAATTGTGATTGGTGGATAAGGTGAATAGGTAGAGTATTATGTTGGGTGATTGAGGAACATGAGGGGGCATATTGAATAATAATTGGCTAGGGAGTATGGACACGTGGTACTTCTGAATTATTGAATAATTTCCCGTAAATATCTCTCCTATGTATTGACCAAAAAAAAAAAACCCATAAAAATATGATAATTAAATTTATTTCCATCAAAGTAATTTATTTATGAATTAATGAATCAAAAACTCAATCTCTTGCATTACTCCTATTTAATTTTAGTTGAAAACTGAAAATATCAATTCGACTGGATTGATGGCTAACCATTGGGTTTTTTATGGAGAAAAATTATACCAATGAGGTGATAAATTAAATATAGGAAAATTCATTTTAAATTAGATAGTCTAGTCTTATCAAAGTAACTTACTATTTTAAAATGTTATTGCCATATTATTTTAATTAAATTATTTATATAAAATTTATTTTTGTAAATCGTTTTCTTAATTTTTTTTGAATACAAGTGCGAGAGAGCATTATTATTATTATTATTATTATTATTATTTGATAACTAGGTAACAACCAATCTCATTGTTTACTAGCAAAGCGTTCAATTAAAGTATGGATTGACTCAAAAAATTGTTTGGGGCGAGGAAATTATGAACTTAAGAACATAGAGAGAGCACATCCCCATTTCCGCAGCCTTGACCACCGGGCCAACTCCTTATGTACTGTTTCATTCATTGGAATAATAGTACAACATAGAAAAGTTTTAGAAACCAAATTTTTTTGTCTCTAAAAATAAAAAATTTGTTGCAAAAGACATGTAGGGATTAATTTCTATCGTTGTAAGGATAGTCACTAAAAAATCATCTCGAAAAGTCAAAAACAAGGCTTTTAGTGACAAAATTTTAAAAATGTCACTAATAAATAGACTTTTAGAGGCAAAATAATTTGGTCTCAAAATGATTTATTTTTTGAGAAAAAAAAATTGATACCAAAAGGATAATAATTCATCACTAATGTCCAATTTTTTGTCACTAAAAATATAATATCAACACTTTTTGCAACAAAAATATTTAGTCCTTAAAAATAATTTTGTTCAAAAATTTTAGTCTCTAAAACCTTAATTTTTTTTAGTGTAAGGTGGAATGAAATTATCATTCCATCAAAAAAATTATTCATTTGTTTGGTTAAACTAAAAAAAATAATAACAAACGCATTATAAATAGAATTACCTTTCACAATTTAAAGAAATAGCCATTCCATATGAAAGTCTATGGAATCACAATTCATTTTAATGAACCAAAATAGAGCATAATGGTTAGCAATGTTCTATTATGAAGAGAGTAAAAAAGACATGTCAAACTGTTAAACCAAAGTAAACCAAATAACAATGAAAATAAATAGATGAATTAAACAGGAAATATTGATTAAATTTACAAATGCACATACAAAAATCAAGGCATAATTTGTTTAAAGTAATGATTGCCATATAAAAAAATGCAAGTGGGAATAATGTCTATTATTTGTAAGTAATTGAAGGAAAATACAATAAGTTTTTGTTTTTATTTTTTTAATTATATCTTTTTGAGTTTAGTGAAAATAGATTTAAATATACTAATTTTACAACTATTAAGCATGAATCAACACCCTTTTTCTGTTAGCAAACTACACTATAGGGAGAGATGTGAAATGCAGCTTTGCTTGATTGAATGACAAACATTTATTTAATTTTTCACTCTCTAATTTGGAAT
The DNA here is from genome assembly GCA_025200525.1 of Camellia lanceoleosa. Classification (NCBI taxonomy): domain Eukaryota; kingdom Viridiplantae; phylum Streptophyta; class Magnoliopsida; order Ericales; family Theaceae; genus Camellia; species Camellia lanceoleosa. Next base: position 78,186,161 of record CM045771.1, on the reverse strand, counting down.
TTGGACTAAAAAATCTTTGTATTTGAAGGAAATTATAGAATTTTCTATTTAAAAATAACAAATTATTAACTAGGAAAAAATATAATGTCATAAATCATAAACAAATACCTGAAAGACAATAGACTTCTATCACAACAATGATTTTGAGACCTCAATACACATGGGAATGGGAATGGAAATGTGTGTGGTTCCAATATATATACTCATCCGTAAAGGAAAGAAGCTGATGTCTAGCCATTCCCATTATTAATTATGGTTAATGCTAATAAATATCTCTGGGGTATTTGATAAGTTGTGTTAAATAGGGAATTGGGTGCTTACTGTGCATCAAGCATGCGGGCACTGTTGTGCACGTGTTGTGGCTCACTTCGAGTCTTATATTGGCGATCCGAACTGTTCATTTTTTAGCGTATACCATGAAGAACATACCTATAAATAGTCAAGTTGATCCGACAACAGTAACTCTTTCACCAAAACACATTTGTATGGATAAAAATGAATAGTAAGTGTTATTTTAAATATAATATTGAATATAAATATGTTTCGATTAAAGAGTTACCGTTGTCCGATTAACTTATTTTTTACAAGTATATTCTACACAATGTACTCTAAAAATAAATAGTTTCGATCATTAAAATAAGACTCAGAGTAAGCCTTAACGTGAGCACAATAGTGCTAGTTGTGCTTGAAACACAATAGGCACCTTAATTTTTTTTAAAATTTTATTTATTTATTTATTTATTTATTTATTTATTTTTTGGAGTTATGTCAGGGACTCCAAATAATCTACCAAATTTTTTATCAAACCATACACATGTGGTTTTGTGTGGGTCTCACACCCATGTGCGATGTTTGATAGAAAATTTATAGATTATTTGGAATCTATAGCATTTTACTTTTTTATTTTTTATTTTTTATTTTTTTTTATCAAGACAAATAGGCACAATAGGCCTAATTCTATTAAATAGTATAGTATTAATTTTTCTTCATTTTTGTAACGGTCTAATTTTAAATTATTAATGTGTATTTAATATTATATTAAATTTTCTTAAATTTAGTAATTTTCTGTTTTTAATCTATTAATTAAGTGTAAATTACACTCCGTAGTCATGTGCTTATTATATTATTAATTTTATTAAAGATTTATATGGTAGAGTAATAAAAGGTAGATATTGACAATTGATTAGAAGTGCAAGAGTTGACTGTTATAATTTCATATATAAAAATCAAAGTGAGATTTGGTATAAAATGTAGGAGTGCAAAGTGTAATTTATTCATTAATTAAATTAGATGCATGTAATAGTTTTGTATTTTTTACCTATTATTTAAAATTGAGCAAATTTCAAGAATCGTGAAATAAAGTATTATAGGTTACTAATCAAGTGCCTGAGAGGCACTTGGTAATTGTGAAATAATCACAATTTTTTAAATTTTTTAATAATATTTTTACTAAATAATTCATCAATAATGATGTGGTAAGGGAGTTAGGCTTTATATTATTGGATTTCTAACAAATCAAAATTGACACATATAATACCACATCATTGTGAGTACAGAAATTTTTTTTGTAACTCTTTCTGATGTTCAAATGCACCATCAAATGCAAGTTAAATGCATCCTTTAATCTTCGTATGTTATGCATGTTGGAAAACAGATCTTGGGATTTGAATATTTGTTTTACAATATTGTTATTGCATGTAGGCTGCCTAGTGTAACGTTCATGGAAGTGAAGACGCATTTATATTGTTGAAAAGCAAATGCAAACCTAATTTGTTGAACTTATCAACTTGTTTTGTTGTTTCTATTAGAAATGGTTTTGGAAAAATCTGGAAACATAGATTTTTTTTTCTAAACTTGGGTCTAATTTTTAGGTGGAACCCATGCGTCGAGTTTCGCGGGTCTAAATGGTAACATGTTCTATGCCGCGTTGTGATTCACGTGGTATATTTGGTTGCTCAAAACCATTATTGGATGAAAAGAAATTGAAGCCAAAGTGAGCTCTTTAGAAATGGAGTTTTGGTGGAATTTTTTTAAAGGTGTGGTTTTAGGCATGTCCCACATTAGTTTGGTCGGAAGAATTTTGTGGGTTTATAAGGCATGGATTTGAAACTTGGGGTAGGTCCCAAGCAGCACCCAAGTTTGGTAGAGAGAGAGGTTATGGGCTAGACCTATTGGATCCAAAAATTACCACACACGCGTGCGTCGCCGGCCGTCCGGGCGAATTGGGCCTGGGCTTAGGCGCGGGTGCATGGTTGGGTTGGGCTTGTCCAGCCCAACACTAATCTTTTTGGGCCAAAAACATTTGAATTTATTTTTTATCTTTAGAAAATAAATTCTGATCGTTTGAATTTAAATTTCAATTAGAAAATTCAAATTCAATTTTTGCACCTCTTCATGGTTTCTATACAAACAGATCCGAAATTCTATACAGATTCGAAACTATTCAAATACAGTTTTTATCTGTCCGAATTTAAATTTGAACCCAAACAGTCCAAATTCAAACCCAACAGGTTCAGTACCTATTCAAACAGGTATGCTACCTGTTCAATTCAAAATAAAAGGTGCCATTACATCTATAAATAAGACAAGTCCCTTATTTGATTTTCACTCGAATTTTCGTCCTTAAATCTGCAACTGCTCTCTGCATTTTGCTGCATTATTGTTCTTGTGAGAAAGTGTATAACACATAGTGTGTTCGTTGTACGAAAATTTGTAGTGCTGCAATTTTTCGTTGATTGATCATTTTATCCTAGGAGTCCGCAAATCTGAAAGCACCGTGGAGAAGACGAATCTGTCTTAAAGACACTATAACGCCCTCAAAATATGAGATAAACCAACCATGCATAAGATCTATAAATATAATAGAAATGTTATATTTTCATTTACCAAAGTCCACATTACAAAAGATATTACATACAGTACACTTTCATAAATGTTCATACTTGAAACTATAGCATATAACTCTAATTGATATCAACAAAATAAATGTCCTACGGGCTTACATCTGTCCAAGAGATAACTTGGTACAACAAAAGAGAGTGATAAGCTCTTTACAATTAAAGCCCTTGGCTTGAAAGTAAACACATAAACATAAAGATAAACAAAAATAGAGCATTCGGTCCCGTCCTCCCAAGCTATGATATTGGAGGCGGCATGTCACCGGTGCTTGAAAATTATAGCGATCCCGGTTTTCCCTTCCTTTGTATATTGTATTCCGGACTTGGTTCTGTGGACTTGTTGTTGTATCATTATCACTTCTAGCCTTTACTCTTTGTATTTGAGTCTTGGGTTGTGTTGGGCAGGTTTGAAATAGGTTGGTTGCACTTTGAAACCAAAAGGTGATGCCCAGATTTTTGCCTTCACGCTCGAGCGGATGTTTTGACGCTCGAGCGGGCCCTTCGTTGTTGCTTCTCCGCTCGAGCGGGAGTTTTGACGCTCGAGCATAATTTTCCATCTCCCAGTACTTTGCTCTGCAGTTCATCCGCTCGAGCGGTAGTTTTGACGCTCGAGCGTGACCCCTTGATTTTGTCCCTCCGCTCGAGCGGGGAGTTTGACGCTCGAGCGGGGACCCCAGGTTCTGAGCCCTGTCTGTATAAACGGACGTTGAATGATAACGGAAAGTGAAACATGCCATGGACATTATTGTCATGAAACTAAATGGTGTTATAATTGATTTTTAAGTGTAACCATCTATCGAATGCTATTGCTTTAGTCAATTCCTATATTTGGTTTAGTATATTTCTGCTGGGTTGTGGCTCACCCGATACGGGAACATCATTTTCAGGTCCAGGTGATATGCTACCTCCAAGGACTTAGCTTGGAAGGATTTGGATTTGAAGATTTGTTTTAGTTAGTTGTTATTTTGTTTTATTTGGTTATTACATGTAAACTCAAGCCAAGGGCTTAATGTGTAATTGAGATAGTACTCAGTCTTTTGTGTCCAAGTGTTGGTTTGGAAAGATGTAAGCCCGTCTAACACGTCCCGCGAGGGACCTCCGCGCTACAGTTCGGACTCTCCTGTTTTTGTTTTGGTTTTGCGGTTCGTAATTTGAACCAAAGGGTCCAACTCTGGCAAATCGTTTTGAGAAAAATAGATTTTTGAAAAGAAGTGTCAAACATGGACTGCTTTGCCAGATACAGAGTCGCCACCTAAATATTTTATAAAATGGGGGAATTTAGGAAACCCTGACTCGGTGCCGAAGGCCACGTGTCCGTTATCACCAAAGTTGTCTTGGCTCGGGAGCTTGGGTACGATTGGGGAAGGTCAGCTATGAGCACCCCCTCTCGCCCGGTCCGAAGACCGGCCTCTACTAACCATGATATCTAATTTTGAAAACCTTATGTGTTCTTATCCCGGTTATTAGCCTAGAATTATTATGTTATGCGCACAGGAAACAAGTATAGACTAGATTGCCTAATTTGGAAATAAGCATTGTATATCCGTTTGTTTTTAAAAAGTGTTTGGAATTTGCTACTCGCAAGTAGGCTAAAACACGGATTTCAATGAGTTATTTCAACTCAAACAATCCAACCTTCACCTAGAGGCATTCAAACAGTTTATTCCATATAAGTACTTAGCCGCATGGTAAGCATACTGTCATGTTAACATTCACACGCATGCGAGATGCTAAAGCATAAAATACTTACATCGTACTCCGTGCCAAAATAATAAACTAGTTAGAAAACATGCATGTCCCTAGTTCATGTTAAGTGGCTAATGCAACACAGGCAATAATGCAATTTAGAGTAGGCTCGGCTGACCCTAGAATGGCATGTGAAGTGCTTCAAATAACACATATTCAATTTGGAATTGAAAATACGATGCAGTTTGTATGATGTACCGAGCTCGGTGCATGTAAACAAATGCATGGATGCACACATGCATTGCATAAGGTATGATAAAATAAACGTGCCCTAATCTACCATCATAAGCAAGTAAATAAAAGGGTAGAAAGAAATGGGGTTGGAAGACATGCACCCACACACACACCCTTATTACAAATTTACCCTCACTCGGAGGGACCAAAATAATAATATAAATTAATTAACTACGCAAGCTAATTAAATATTACAAATTGCCTAATTAATCAACAAATTAACTAGGCTAATTAAAACAGTAACTGCCTCGGGAAGAGGGTCGGATGCAGCGCATGCCCAGGACTTGCTCGGAATCGCACTGTCATGCATAGTTTGCCTCTATTTTCCCTGCTTTCCTCCTCTGAAGACTGCCAAAGCCTCAGGAATACCTCTCAGGGCACTAGGGAACATCACTGGCTGAATAAAGATTCCATCGGTAGTGAATCGAGCCCATCGGCACTGAATTCATCCATCGGCCATCGATTAACTGCCGGTTGGCACTAAGTACTGCCGGCCGGCACTGAATGTCTGCAGAACCTGCAACTCACAGCAGCAGAGGGCAACAACTTGCATGGCAATGCAATTCAAGCAATTTATGCATCAAACACATTCCATATCATGTTAATGACTCATAGGAAGATGTGCCTCGATTTTCGGACCACCAATCACGCATTTCCATGCATGATGGCCCCAAAGAACCAAGTATGCAACTTTGATTTCAAATGCATGCAAACCAAATCAAACCAAGGTCCCAATCCCTATCACCAAATCAAGGGACAAGGAATGCATGTTGATGTAATGCAACCTAAGCATGTTATCTATCATGCAACATGAACAATGCAATGTACTTATGCAAAGCATATAAGCAAACATGCAAGGTAAGCATGCAAACCAAATAGAGGATGGACTTAAGCACGAATTAGGCAGCCCTAAATAGACCTAAAACAGCGGCCAAAATGCCTAGAAATGGAAACTAAACACACGTACACACATACACATGTTATGGTCCAAGCCTTAAGCATTAAGCAAGCAACATTCAAGCACACTTAAAATAAGATTTCATGGACAATTAGCATGCAACATGAGCTCTAAAATCATGCTATAAAATGATGCCAAATCATGTTAAACAAGACAAGCAAATGCATGCAAAACGGGCCAAGTATTCAAGGCAAGCCAAAGGGGGCCTAAACCATGGCGAAGCCAACCAAGCCTCACAAGGCCAAGGAGGCTTAAAACAGGTCTATGGCAGCCCTAGACCATGCCAAAGGAACCTCCTAGATGGCATCTAAGTGACTCAAAATCATAGGCACACACAATGATCAAAACATGGAGCATGCAACACATGCTTCCAAAGCATTAAAGAGGCATGCAAGGAAATCATTCAAGCATGTCCAAGGGACTGAAATTGCATGCTAAATGGTTCCAAACCATTGAAAATAATGCAAGTAACACATGCTACACACTTATGCACCTAAGGCCAACAAGCCAAACATGCAAAGGGGCTATACTAAGCGTGCCAAGATCAACCCAAACACTTATGGACAGACCTAAAACATGTCAAAATAAGCACAAAATCTTCACAAGAGCAAGCCTAAATCATGCTAAAACAAAGGCACACAACCTGAGACATGTTAAAGGATCAAGGAGGCATTACATGGCAACTATGCTAAGCATGCATGGACTACCAAAACCAACTTAAAATCATGTTATACTATGTCAATATAAGCATGAAAAACAGCCATGGCATGATCAATACACAATCAAACATAATGCTCCCTCAAGAGGCAAAATAGGTCCTTTACAAGGACAACAAGGAGAGGGGGTGGCCCTCCCCTTTTTGGGACTTCAAGGCATCATCTTCACCACTGAAATCCCTCAAGATTTCAGTGGTGAAGAGACCCCAACACCAAAATCCCGGAGCTCTCACAAAAAGGCACAAAATGAGGCCTTTTCAAGGCCTAAGAGGGGTCAAGCTTCCCCAAAGTACAAAACACTCTTAACAAAAAATCAAGAGGACTAAAAAATAGAACTTTTATGTGTTAATCACTAAGCACAAAAACAGTTCTAAAATTGGTAAAAATATAGTGCAAAAATGGGATAAAAAGAGCTAGTTTCTTACCCTTGTTGACCTTCTTCACAAAGGGTATTTTTGTTGCCTCCTTAAGCTCCAATCCAGTCAAAAATGTCAAGAACAAGCCCTTAGAACCTCAGTAGCCCAAGGAAGGTGAAGCACTAGGTGCTTGTGTGCAATAGTATGGACTAAAACACACACAAGACAACAAAGAGGCGAAGGTATAGACATAGGGTAGATATATGTTCTAAAGCCAAAACCAGAGCTCTTCTCCCTCTCCTCTCCAATTTTTCTAACCCTAGAATGAGGGAGAGAAGGCCTCCTCTTATAGAGGAGGCAATCTTGTAAGCTTGTTCATTAAGCAAAACAAGAAGCACATCCCTCCATACACGTGTATGGAGGGGAAGCCAAATGCATACAGCTGTCTGAAAATATCTCCAAAAGCAGCTGAACAGTAATCGGCTGTCCAAAAATGTCATTTTGACAAAGTGGACTGCCGACCGGCACAATATAGTGCCGATGGAAACAAAAACCAGCCGGTGGCCTCTAGCCACTGCCGGTGGTGTGTGGGGATGCCTCACAAGGCATTCCCTGCCCCTCCAAGGCAAAACACAAGTGTTTGGTGCAAAACCAGACACAAAACAGTCGAGTTCGGAGATCCTGAGGCAAGGCGCGCGAGCCGAGACCTCCGGGAACTCCAAACAAACACAAACAAGGATGATCACCGAGTGCTCAATCAGTGACGTCCAAGTCTTGAGGACGGTCAAAAATGGAGTGTCTACAGTTGCCCCTCTTTGACAGAACTCGAAAGTCATAACAGTGACGGGAGTGAATGTCAAAGCCCAGAGACGACCCATTTTTGACGAGGCCGAAGACTTAGACAAACATGCAAGACAAGTAAGATACGCGGCTGAAGGCAGGGGCAAAATGCAACTGAAAATGCAAGAAGCCGAGCATAACTTATGATCATGCAAAGAAAGCTGTAACGAAGCACACATGCAATAGTTTTAAGCTAGCACATTCCAAACTACACTACAATGCAGAAAGGGTGTAAGAGAATTATGCAATTCTCGATACGTCTCACTCGGAGGATACAATACCTGTCCGGCTCGTCTGGTCGCGCCAGCTTCAAATGAACCGTACATACAATATCGTGCCTGGAAAGAAAGCAAACTTAACAGATACAATATCGTTAGCAATCTGCAAATCATGCAAAATGAATGCAAAATGATATGCAATATATACAAAACTATGTATGAACAATGTAAATGGAAATGCAATGCAATTAAAACAATGCAAACTATATGCAAAGCAATTGAATCGTGATCCAATCATGAGCGATTCAAAACCACACAAATGTCAAAATAGATTAATGGAGGTAACAAGCCCGTCTCCCATAGAACGATGTCTGATCTATGAGTACTTCGCACGGACACAAGAACAAGTATTGGGTGGAATGACATAAGTGGGGTAACGACCCGCTGAGGAAAGGATAATGATCCTAATGCAGGATGCAACGGTTACACTACAATGTAGTATGTACAATGGATATGGCGCGCGGGCCAAATCGTATTTTGCCTAGGAAGGGCATGCACGCGTACAAGCCATGTCTAACACAGAAAAGATGCCGCAACCCTCAAACCAAGTTCATCAAGGAATAGGCGCGTACACCTGACTATGCTTTGACGTGAAAAGTATGGGCACATACCAGACCAAGCTCAACAAGGAAAGGCGCAAGCCATAGATGGAAGATGATGCAATGGATGCATGCAATGGGATGGATACAATGGATATGGCACGCAGGCCAAACCGTATCTTGCCTAGGAAAGGCATGTACGCGTACAAGCCACGTCTAACACAGAAAAGATGCCGCAACCCTCAAACCAAGTTCATCAAGGAATAGGCGCGTACACCTGACTATGCTTCGACGTGAAAAGTATGGGCACATACCAGACCAAGCTCAACAAGGAAAGACGCAAGCCATAGATGGAGGTGATGCAGTGAATGCATGCAATCTACAATGCAATATCTACAATATGCACTGGATGGAGATGCGATGGACATGCATGACATATGCGCTATATTACAATGATGCATGTTGATGCAACTATTTACAATGGATGCATGACAATGCAGTATGATGCAATGCGATGCAAGACGATGCAGTTATTTACAATGGATGCAACAATGCAGTATGATGCAACGGCTATGACTGCAGCTTTCCCTACTCTCCCAACAGGGCGGTATACTAGGTTGGTTCAGTATCCAGAATCGAGGTGCAAACAAGCTACGTCAACCTATGGGGCTTCCATACAGGTTTCAAGCTGAGGATACACCCTCTGGGTATTTAAACCAGACTTTAGTCTCGAAAATCCCAAACCTTTGCGTTCTAGGCATGAGCCATTCAAACTCTAGTTTCAACCATCCCCGTTGGTCTCCTAGGAACTCACCGCAAACACAGGCGAGTGGCTTTACCAGACCACCGGAAGTCGTTCGGGCACGACAAACACCGAAGGAATTGTACCTCTAGAGGATTTAAGGTCTCCTAGACCATCTGCCCGGTTCGTCTGGTTGCGCCAGCTTCAAATGAACCGTACATACAATATCGTGCCTGAAAAGAAGACAAACTTAACAGATACAACATTGTTAGCAATATGCAAATCAATGCAAATGAGACACGCGTGCCAATGCAAATGAGGCATGCATGCTGATGTACCGAAGGTTTTGCACCCTCCAAGGATTTAGGTCTCCCAGACCGTGCGTGTTTTTGGTCCCGCCGGACCGGGTTCGGGGCAATGCATGACAATGCAAGTGTGAGGTGCACGAAATAGCGTGATGAGATGTATGCTAAATGCAATAAGGTGCATCTTAATGCACCGAAGGTCTTGCACCTCCCGAGGATTTAAGGTCTCCTAGACCGTGATGCAAGGTGATGCACATGGGACATACATGCCAATGAAAATGAGGCACGCATGCCAATGGAAGTGAGACACGCATGCCTCAAAGGGATGTAAAATGATACAAATGAGGCGCGCATACCTCATTGGACGAAAAATGAAATACAAAATGAGGCACGCGTATCTCGAGATGCAATGAAATGCAAAATGAGGCACGCGTACCTCATTGGATGGAAAACGAAGTGCAAAATGAGGCACGCATACCTCGAGATGCAATGAAATGCAAAACAGTGCAAGTGTGACACGCATGCCACACGGAAATGCAAAACAATGCAAGTGACGAGCGAGACAACGCTAGTCACGAAGGATGTGCAAGATAACGCGATGCGATGCACCGGACAGTGTGATGAATGCATGCAACGCACACGGGGCAATCTTTTGAACCTTGTAAAAGACAAAAGGATACAAAAGGATACAACTTTGCATGAATTTGAGTGCTACGTACAGAAGACGCGATCCGAGGTCAAAACGAAAGCCGGTTGAGTGTCGGGGATGCACTTTCTTGAGCTATGAAGACCAGAAACCACTCATATGGCCTAAACAAGGCTGTGGGAACACCACCGGTCGGAAGGGGAGGCCACCGGCTGGTCACCGGCTGCAAAAACTATTCACCGGCACAATATTGTGCCGACCGGCACAAAATAGTGCCGACCGGCCAAAAATTGCTGATCGGGGGCAGATCTGACATTTCGCTTCGGGTATTTTAAAATAGGGCTTGAAACCCTATTCTCTTCACTTTGCCTCCGCCAAAAAACACTTCTCTCCCTCTCTAGAGTATTTTTCTCGCCTCATTTCCTCATTTCTTTGAGTTTTCGCGCCATTTTCATCGTCGGATTCGCGATTTTCTTCGCGTTTCGGACACTTTCAACCGAACAAATCTTTGTTTCGGTACCACTTTTGCCATTTCTGCCTTTTTGGGACTTGTTCCCCTCGATTTCCTCTTCATTTCCACACCTTTTCACGTTCCGACCTTTCCGGCCATTTTCCGCCCTCCCGGGGGTTGACTTTCCAGTTGACTCTTCGTATTCCAGCCCGATTTTCATTTTCTGGCTACTTTCTCACTACCATTGCCATGGCTGACGACGTTCCACACGTCGGGACTCCCCCGGATCACGAGATGGATCCGGGGGTCGAGCTCCTCCCCTTGAGCGAGCGTCCTTTCGACCCGGCGACCTACCACCCGGCGATTCATGTTCTCCCTCCGGATGGTCTTCGCCATTTCCGCAGTTTCGACCGAGCGCTCGACCCGGAGCTTCTCCTGCGCAAGCCGACCTCTCACCTATCCTTCGGCGCTTCCGAGGTAACATTTTTTCTGTTTTATTTCCTGCAATGTAGAACCTTTTAACTGCCATAGTCACTTTCGTTCTTTAACTGCTTAATCCTGATACACTGTGTACTGTAGTTGATTGTAGACAAATTCACAACTGATATCTGTTTAAGACGGACACATGCACACACACTACACTAGCCTTAATCACCCAAACACACGGCACACACTGTATTTCACCACAAACTCACCGACACCCAGCCCTTATTCGAATTTGAAAAGCTTGCACGCATGCCATATCTGTATTGAACCACTCAAACACGCAGACACATCATATGTTGTAATTCACCGAAACATACCGACACCCGACATCTGTTTGAACTTTGAAAAACACGCACACATGCTATGTTTATACTGACCCCCATAGGAGCACTGGCACATCACAGGTCACAGTCCGCCTACTAGTACACTGAAACCTGATAGCTGCTTAGATCTGAAAAATGGGCACACGTGCACCATGTTTATACTACACTTACTCAAAACATGCTGACGCATCACACGCTGTAGTCCACCATAGGCACACTGGCACCCGGTATCTATTTGAATCTGAAAAGCTTGCACGCATGCTAAATTTGTACCGACTTTAACATGTTTCTTCAGAACTGTACATTTTATATTGCTTTGCAACTATTTGTTTGAAAATAGGGAGACTCCCATACCATCCGCTGGTATGGGAACGTCGCTGCTCGAGATTGGTACGCAGAGCTTCCCGAGACGGTTCGACGTATCGTGGACCAGGCCGGCTTCGGCGCTTTCTGTAGGGGGCTGACCTGGCTTACTGCTTGCAGGCCTCTTCTCGCTGCCCTGGCAGAGAGGTGGTGGGACACCACCGATTCTTTCCACCTATCCGTGGCGGGAGACATGACGATGACTCCCTATGACTTCTCGATGCTCACAGGCATCGGGGTGGGGGGTGATCCGATCCCCTTCGACACCGACATGGACGAGTGGACCGCCGCTCAGATCTATTTGCTTGGCGAGGCGCCACCTCTTGCTCGTCCAGGCTTTGTCCGCTACTCCTGGTTCGAGGTGCAGTTCAGGGTCCAGCCCACCCTTGTTGATGCAGCCCCGATGACTCAGGAGGCCGTGGAGCAGTACGCACGCGGCTTTTTGATGTTTCTGCTGGGGACCACTCTGTTCGTCGACCGGGCGAACACCGTGCCTCTTTGCCTTCTCAGCGCATTGGTGGATGTCCGGGATCTCCTGTGCTATGACTGGGGCGGTGCTGCTCTGGCCACCCATTATGGATACATGAGCTCAGTCTCCCGTGGCAGCGGGCAGTTGCTCGGAGGTTACTGGCGAGCTTGGGAGGTACGTCTTCTTTTCGCTTACATTTCGCTCTGTGACTTTCAGATTCTCAGATCGACTATCTTACACACGGCACACATACTCGCTTTTACACCGATCAGACACTACTCACATCACACTGCAAAACACACTACACAACACACGGCTCCGTTATTTCTGCTTTATTCTGTATTCTGCTTGATCTGATGGCCATACTGACACCTGTTTTGCAGTTGTGGGTGTATGCCTACTTCCCCAGACTGGAGCCGGTGCCGGAGACGAAGACTCCTCTGGTCGTCCCCTTCTCACGCCGCTTTGATGGGCGATGCACACGGAGGCCCCGGGAGACCTTTAGCTTCTTCCGCCGATTCTTTGACACCATCACCCCTGCCGAGGTATGTTTTTTTTTTTCTCTTGCAGTTCATTTAAGCTTCGCTTTTCCACTGTATATTTCCATAGCAATAGATAACAAACTGTATTTCAATTTCAGATCACCTGGTACCAGGTCGCTTCCGCCACGACGATGCGAGACCGATTCTTTGGTCGAGGAGACCTCATTTGCCGGATTTTTTGAAGGGGCCTGTTGGGCTTGGTACCTGGGTGAGCGTTTCCTATGGCAGACCCTAGGGTTACCTGAGCAGATAGTCCCAGTGTACCCTCCTGAGCACATGAGGGATACCGAGAGATTCACCACCGAGCGGATGGCGGACTACACCATTGGCTGGGACGAGGGCGGCTACAGGGGCGAGGGCGACTACTCAGAGTACGTCTGGACCTTCATCATGCGGCCTCTGAGTGGTGGTCGCCAGGCTGAGCGAGAGAGACCTGCGGCGCCGGTGGCTCGGGCAGAGGCAGGAGCAGGAGCGGGATCATCGAGGAGGGCCCGAGTCCGTGGCAAGGGCGGAGTTCAGAGAGGGCGAGGGACGGGTTGGCCTGCCCTGTCCACTTTACTGTCATACAGAGGGCAGGATGGGGCGACCTACCAGATTCCCTTTGCTCCTCCCCCAGCTGATCATGAGCTAGTCGGTGTCCCCGACTTGCCCCTGGTATGTGTTACTTCGTTTTGCATTTTGCATTGTCACTTCATTTTGGTTTATTCCTTCGATATTCCACAGAATACTGATATATCTGACGTTTCTACAGGCTTCCTCCGAGTACACCCGGCAGTCCCTGGAGCTGAATGCCTCCATGATGGGGATGCTGCAGCGGACCTTTGACATCTTAGCCCTCTACAGTATTCCGGTATATTTTATCTGACCACAGTCCTAAACCATACACTGTTTCATTCAATCTGATGCATTACATAACACCTGATAAACTGCTCACAGCATCCATACACTGTACTCATACACTGCATTCTGTACTGATTCACTGCTCACGGCATTCACACACTGTACTTATACACTACATTCTGTACTGATTCACTGCTCACATATACTGATGCATTTGCCTTTCACACTTTTTCAGCCTCCCTTCCAGATTCCTCCAGTGGGTGGCGGCGCTCCAGCTAGGCCTTCTCTTTCCACTTGGGACGGTAGAGCATGCCCTCGCACCAGGGGGAGGCGCGCTCATGTCGGGAGTAGCTCGCGGGCTCCAGTTCCAGACGACGAGTTAGAGGCGGAGGCGGAGTCATCTGAGGAGGAGGCCGATGACAGCTCGGGCTCGGGCTCAGATAGTGACGCTTCCGGAGATGCTCCTGGGCTTCTGCCCAGGAAGAGGGCTAGGACTGGTCCCTCGACATGAGACCACTGATGATGATGATGATCCAGACTTCTGCTACTTTTTTATTATTTCTTTTCTTGTACTTTTCTCTTTTTGGTAGATAGAGTACTTTGTACTACCGCAGGCAGATTTTTGTTTTCCTCAAACTTTGTACTTGGAAAAGGATGATATGAAACACACCCTTTTGTCTAAAAAAAGAAAGTTTTATATCTGCACACTTCATACTTTGCACTGCATTGCATCATATTACACCTCAAATGTAAATGAAATTGATCTTGTTGTCTGAAGGTTGAGCACTTGCACTGTACTGATTAGATAGCCAACCAACTAACAGTAAACAAATCATACAAATTACTGCTCAAACTGAACACATAGCCCATACTCTGTTGGGGATTAGTCTGCACACAGCTCATAATACAATACTCGGTTCATTCTGCACATGGCAAACCCTGAACAAACAGCCCAATTTGACAAGACGGACCACAAAACTGAAACGGTTGAAGTTGAAACATACTCGGATGTCCCCAAATTTTCCCTTTTCTTCTCTTGCCTCGCATAAATGTAGAGAATGGCACAGCACTCTGAGCATAAATGATTAACTTTGGAAAAGAGTGTCACAACCGGGGTATCGAGCCTATAACTGGACACAGCGGAGGGACTCAATTGGAGAAAACAAAAGGCTCACGACCCGAACACAACGAGACGTGCTCGGAAAAAGACTCAAAGCTAAAGTTGAGACCAACAAATCAAAAGACATGACACACGGACACGTTTAGAGAAAACAAAAGATCTTAGAACTCGAGGAGCCAATTCCTCCGGGTATGCTTCCCACCCTTTCTGATTTGTGATTCTCACATCACTCGGCCCTCAAGTTCAGTTTCTTTTTTCTCTCAAAAACCTTTTGCTCACTTTTTCCTCTCAACTTACACCTCTCTATTCTTTATTCTCTCATTTTTCAATCCCTCCCCAGGGTGATTAATAGATAAACGAGAGGTTGTGGGTTCACGCCCAATGCTATTAGCTCGCGGCTGCTTCTTCTGGTAGGTAGGGTGCCTTTCTGGCAAGCGTGTTGATGACAGGGGACGAATAGGACACCTGGCTCAACTGTGCCCCTAGTTCATCATTCTGACCATTTTTTTTTTGTTTTTAAAAAAAAAATAGTTTTGACTAAAATGATTGTCAGATTAACATGCTTGTGCAATTTTTGATTTGAAAATCACGCAGGTCAGGCTGAAAGCACTGAAAATTTTCCTTTTTGGATCCAAACGAAGGTCCGATTTTGGAAAATAGAATAGTTTTCGAGAAAATAGTCAACTTCAGTAAAAATTTTCAAAAACTATTTTCGCAAACGGTCAATGCTTGACAAGCACGGAATCTATCCTCGAGATGTACAACCTTGGATCGGAGGCGATAGAAAATTGCCCCTTGCTTGAAGGGACGCATGGCAACAGAAAGTTGTCCCTGGTTTGGACGGCAACTTACGGCGACGCGTGGCAACGGAAAGTTGCCCCTTGTTTGGATGATGCCGCGGCATGCTCATAGGTGATTGATCGCGACCGGGCTCTCAGGCACGAAGAGGACGGAGACAGCCACAAACAATATATGGACACAGTCGCCTTGAAAGTGTTGGTGACTGAACTTCAAGAGGAAGTTGATCATGTAGTCCCCGTCGTTGCAACCGAGACATCGGATTCGGAGGAAGCACAGGTGATCAAAACCATTACATGGACTGAGACGCTATGAAAGCGCTGGGGGCTGGACTTCAGAATGAAGTTGCCTACGTATCCCAAATATGGGAATCAAGCCTTACGTAGTTCTGGTTAAGGTACACTCGGGTATTTTAACCTTCACTTTTCAAGCTCTAATTTTTGCCAAGGCGCCCAATGCGGGTTTTCTACCTTGCGAGCTTCTTTTCATTTTCTTTTTCTTTCTTTCTCTTTTGCATTTTTTTCTTTTCTTTTTTTTTTTCTTCTTTTTTGTATTTACTATTCTTCTTCTTTTTTGTATTTTTCTCTTGCTCTAACTTTTGCCTGGGTCGCCCTTCCGGGTTTTCGGCCCAGCGAGCCTCTCAAAGGGTAAAAGTGTAGCAAGTCCATGCCAAGTGGTTTTTGAAGTTAAAGCCTCTCTGTATCTAGGAGACGGCTGTTGCAGTGCTTTGCAGGAGAATCCATCACGGTTGCTTCGCAAACTTCTTCTGGTAAAATCTATTCTTCTTGCTCTGATTTCGGTGCCTCTTGTTCGAGGGCTGCTTTGAATCTGGCCACACGGGTTTTACATAGTGGTCGACCATTGAATGTTCTGAATGGGTCCAAGGTTCAAAATAAACTGGTCGAAACTTGAGGTTGAGAGCGATCCTAGGCTGCACAATCCCAAGAGCGATTCCACACAAGTCTTCACAGAACTACGCTAAACATTTTGTTGTTAAAAGTTTTTAAGAAAGCGACACATCGCTCGCGCTGAAGAGAGTGTGGAACCAATCTGGATAAGGCCAGGGTCCTTCTCAGTACTCACGCTAACCAGCATGATTTCAATCATTAAGGGCTTAGCATGCCTCTCTTTCTTTCAGTTTGATCAAAGTTTTGCAAATCCCGAGGAATTCCTTCCTCTTCATTTTTATCACCGCAGTATACAAAAAAGGTTTTGAAAAACTTAGGTTAATGCAACAATTTTCAAGGCACAAGAGATTAGGTGGAATGCGTTGCTGCTCCATTCGAATTCTCTGGCACCACTAGCCCAAAACAAACAATAAGCACAGAAACATGATAGTCGCAGCTGTTCATTCAGGTTTTTCGGGTGTAACTGGTTCCACGGTAGAGACAGACTCAAAAAAAAAAAAAAAAAAAAAAAAGCAACAAGAAATAATTACAAAGCAAAACGGTGTTCGGGGCAACAACCCCAGAATCACCTGGTATTCTATACAAAAGGGACTGACTTGCTACAACAAGACAGACTCAAAACAAAACAAAAGACTGGCTCGGCACCCAAGCCAGAATTTACAAAATTTAGCATCCACAGACGCTCAAAAAATGCGTGCCAGACGCTACATCCAAAAGGTGCCAATGTTGCCCGCAGGCGGCCCAACCCCAATTACATGCTCGCAGTATCGGTATCCTCAAAATCCAATAACTGAGTGGTGACGGACTTTGCTGAGGTGGGGGAGAGGATAACCTCGTTGTCAATCAAATCTTGCACCTCGTGTCGGAGGCGGAAACAATTATCGGTAGCATAGCCGGTCTGCTGGTGGTACGCGCAGTACTGAGCAGGGTCGTGAGTATCAGGGAGATTCTTCGGGAGAGGCCGAGGCTCCAGGGGCTTAAGGTGTCCCCTCTCGGCAAGGATCTGAAGTGCCTTGGACAATGGCATGTAGAGAGCATGGAAGACCCTGCGCCCTCGGGGGAGGTATTTTGGAGCCTGAGCACTCTTGCTAGATGCACTAGCGAACGGATCAGCGGGTGCGGCCTTGGATTTCTGGTCCTTTCTGGATGCAAGGTTGGGAGCGGGAAGGACTGTTTTGGCGTGACGGGGCCTATCCCGATTCTCTGATTGACTGGAATTGCCCTCGGGCGGAGTGGGGAAAACATCCTCCACAGCTTTGGTTACAATTACGGATATCTGTTGCTTGTTCATTCCTCCGGCTTTCAAAGCCTCGACTGCCCACAGCAGCTGTTCAATGGGGTCAGCATCTTCCTTTGCTTTGTCTTTACCTCTGGCCTCAGCCTGATGAGGGGTTTGGGTTGATACTGGTACATCATTGCCATAGTTGGAGGCCATCTCCGGTTGGCTAAGCTCAATCACAATTCGCCCCAGCAGCGGGGGCTCTTGAGGTACAAAACTCCCGGCATATGGTATTGCTGGCGATGAAACTGACATTCCATAGGCGAGATCCGCCACGGATCTTTGAAGATCGCCTATCATCCCCATTAACTCAAACGTGGTAGGCTCGCGAGCCTGATACAACTGAAGGGCCCAGACCGAGTCCGCGACAGGTGACCTGGGTGGATGCGGCATATCAACATTGGTTTCATCCTGCAGGGTGATCCCTTGATCTAATGCGGCTGTCATAACCACTATCTCCTCTGAACTCTGTGCCATCACAAGTTCTGCCTCAGCCAAAAGGGGAATACTGGCTATTCCGTATCGATTCTCTAAACTCTCTGAACTGAAAGAGAAACAAGCAGCATTTCAGCCCCAAACAGATCAAACACAGATGTAGTCAACTGATCTCTACTACTGATTACAGTTTCCCAGAATCACTGCTTCTCAAAACTGAACTGATACCCGCAGATATAACCGGTCAATAATACTGATATGGTGCCCTTCGGGCCTGAGACTCAAACTTGCTAACTGATATGTACATTCCCTGCAGAGATACACTCTAAAGCACATAGCACATAAAGTTGAGCCAAAAACACCCCTATGTTGGGGTAAGGCTTCCCTGTCCTATTTTGTCAGGAGCTAGGGTTTCACTACGCACGCAGCGGTTTCAAACAACCTAACATCGGGTAAGCAACCTGTCCTAGTTTGGAATGGTCACTATGGATTCCGAATATGCACTAGGCCGAATGGTCAAAGAGGGTGCCCCGGTAAAACCGGGGTTTGTGTTCCCATGCTGTCAGAGCCCACAACCGGTCAGCCTTATGGACATGCCTTGACAAGACAAGCCTCCGGCAAACCGTTTAGGAATGGCAGATGGCAAACACTGTGTTCCTAGGCGCACCAATGCACATGCAATGCAAAGAGACACATAAATGAAATCAAAACAGGATATCACGAGTTCGAGTCAAGCTCTCTAGAGTCCCCAGCAGAGTCGCCAGAAACTGTAACACGTCCCACGAGGGACCTCCGCGCTACAGTTCGGACTCTTCTATTTTTGTTTTGGTTTTGCGGTTCGTAATCTGAACCAAAGAGTCCAACTCTAGCAAATCGTTTTGAGAAAAACATATTTTTGAAAAGAAGTGCCAAACATGAACTGCTTTGCCAGATACAGAGTCGCCACCTAAATATTTTATAAAATAGGGGAATTTAGGAAACCCTGACTCGGTGTCGAAGGCCACGTGTCCGTCATCACCAAAGTTGTCTTGGCTCGGGAGCTTGGGTACGATTGGGGAAGGTCAGTTATGAGCACCCCCTCTCGCCCGGTCCGAAAACCGGCCTCTACTAACCATGATATCCGTTTTTGAAAACCTTATGTGTTCTTATTCCGGTTATTAGCCTAGAATTAATATGTTATGCGCACAGCAAACAAGTATAGACTAGATTGCCTAATTTGGAAATAAGCATTGCATATCCGTTTGTTTTTAAAAAGTGTTTGGAATTTGCTACTCGCAAGTAGGCTAAAACACGGATTTCAATGAGTTATTCCAACTCAAACAATCCAACCTTCACCCATAGGCATTCAAACAGTTTATTCCATATAAGCACTTAGCCGCATGGTAAGCATATTGTCATGTTAACATTCACACGCATGCGAGATGCTAAAGCATAAAATACTTACATCGTACTCCGTGCCAAAACAATAAACTAGTTAGAAAACATGCATGTCCCTAGTTCATGTTAAGTGGCTAATGCAACACAGGCAATAATGCAATTTAGAGTAGGCTCGGCTGACCCTAGAATGGCATGTGAAGTGCTTCAAATAACACATATTCAATTTGGAATTGAAAATACGATGCAGTTTGTATGATGTACCGAGCCCGGTGCATGTAAACAAATGCATGGATGCACACATGCATTGCATAAGGTATGCTAAAATAAACGTGCCCTAATCTACCATCATAAGAAGGTAAATAAAAGGGTAGAAAAAAATGGGGGTTGGAAGACATGCACCCACACACACACCCTTATTACAAATTTACACTCACTCGGAGGGACCAAAATAATAATACAAATTAATTAACTACGCAAGCTAATTAAATATTACAAATTGCCTAATTAATCAACAAATTAACTAAGCTAATTAAAACAGTAACTGCCTCGGGAAGAGGGTCGGATGCAGCGCATGGCCGGGACTTGCTCGGAATCGCACTGTCATGCATAGTTTGCCTCTGTTTTCCCTGCTTTCCTCCTCTGAAGACTGCCAAAGCCTCAGGAATACCTCTTAGGGCACTGGGGAACATCACCGGCTGAATAGAGATTCCATCGGCAGTGAATCGAGCCCATCGGCACTGAATTCATCCATCGGCCATCGATTAACTGCCAGTCGGCACTAAGTACTACCGGCTGGCACTGAATGTCTACAGAACCTGCAACTCACAGCAGCAGAGGGCAACAACTTGCATGGCAATGCAATTCAAGCAATTTATGCATCAAACACATTCCTTATCATGTTAATGACTCATAGGAAGATGTGCCTCAATTTTTGGACCACCAATCACGCATTTCCATGCATGATGGCCCCAAAGAACCAAGTATGCAACTTTGATTTCAAATGCATGCAAACCAAATCAAACCAAGGTCCCAATCCCTATCACCAAATCAAGGGACAAGGAATGCATGTTGATGCAATGCAACCTAAGCATGTTATCTATCATGCAACATGAACAATGCAATGTACTTATGCAAAGCATATAAGCAACCATGCAAGGTAAGCGAGCAAAAAAAATAGAGGATGGACTTAAGCACGAATTAAGCAGCCCTAAATAGACCTAAAACAGTGGCCAAAATGCCTAGAAATGGAAACTAAACACACGTACACACATACACATGTTATGGTCCAAGCCTTAAGCATTAAGCAAGCGACATTCAAGCACACTTAAAAAGAGATTTCATGGACAATTAGCATGCAACATGAGCTCTAAAATCATGCTATAAAATGATGCCAAATCATGTTAAACAAGACAAGCAAATGCATACAAAAGGGGCCAAGTATTCAAGGCAAGCCAAAGGGGGCCTAAACCATGGCAAAGCCAACCAAGCCTCACAAGGCCAAGGAGGCTTAAAACAGGTCTAAGGAAGCCCTAGGCCATGCCAAAGGAACCTCCTAGATGGCATCTAAGTGACTCAAAATCATAGGCACACACAATGATCAAAACATGGAGCATACAACACATGCTTCCAAAGCATTAAAGAGGCATGCAAGGCAATCATTCAAGCATGTCCAAGGGACTGAAATTGCATGCTAAATGGTTCCAAACCATTGAAAATAATGCAAGTAACACATGCTACACACTTATGCACCTAAGGCCAACAAGCCAAACATGCAAAGGGGCTATACTAAGCATGCCAAGATCAACCCAAACACTTATGGACAGACCTAAAACATGTCAAAATAAGCACAAAATCTTCACAAGAGCAAGACTAAATCATGCTAAAACAAAGGCACACAACCTAAGACATGTTAAAGGATCAAGGAGGCATTACATGGCAACTATGCTAAGCATGCATGGACTACCAAAACCAACTTAAAATCATGTTATACTATGTCAATATAAGCATGAAAAACAGCCATGGCATGATCAACACACAATCAAACATAATGCTCCCTCAAGAGGCAAAATAGGTCCTTTACAAGGACAGCAAGGAGAGGGGGTGGCCCTCTCCTTTTTGGGACTTCAAGGCATCATCTTCACCACTGAAATCCCTCAAGATTTCAGTGGTGAAGAGACCCCAACACCAAAATCCCGGAGCTCTCACAAAATGGCACAAAATGAGGCCTTTTCAAGGCCTAAGAGGGGTCAAGCTTCCCCAAAGTACAAAACACTCTTAACAAACAATCAAGAGGACTAAAAAATAGAACTTTTATGTGTTAATCACTAAGCACAAAAACAGTTCTAAAATGGGTAAAAATAGAGTGCAAAAATGGGGTAAAAAGAGCTAGTTTCTTACCCTTGTTGACCTTCTTCACAAAGGGCATTTTTGTTGCCTCCTTAAGCTCCAATCCAGTCAAAAATGTCAAGAACAAGCCCTTAGAACCTCAGTAGCCCAAGGAAGGTGAAGCACTAGGTGCTTGTGTGCAATAGTATGGACTAAAACACACACAAGACAACAAAGAGGGGAAGGTATAGATATTGGATAGATATATGTTCTAAAGCCAAAACCAGAGCTCTTCTCCCTCTCCTCTCCATTTTTTCTAACCCTAGAATGAGGGAGAGAAGGCCTCCTCTTATAGAGGAGGCAATCTTGTAAGCTTGTTCATTAAGCAAAACAAGAAGCACATCCCTCCATACACGTGTATGGAGGGGAAGCCAAATGCATACAGCTGTCTGAAAATATCTCCAAAAGCAGCTGAACAGTAATCGGCTATCCAAAAATGTCATTTTGACAAAGTGGACTGCCGACCGGCACAAAAGAGTGCCGATCGGCACAATATAGTGCCGATGGAAACAAAAACCAGCCGGTGGCCTCTAGCCACTACCGGTGGTGTGTGGGGATGCCTCACAAGGCATTCCCTGCCCCTCCAAGGCAAAACACAAGTGTTTGGTGCAAAACCAGACACAAAACAGTCGAGTTCGGAGATCCTGAGGCAAGGCGCACGAGCCGAGACCTCCGGGAACTCCAAACAAACACAAACAAGGATGATCACCGAGTGCTCAATCAGTGACGTCCAAGTCTTGAAGACGGTAAAAAATGGGTTGTCTACAGCCCGTAGGGCATTTACTTTCGTTATTAAATATGATGTCTTTTGTTAAGATTATTCTGATGAATGGAATAAGGTTTCCTTTCTCTTAATTAATGCATGTCAATATTGTATATGTTATGGGTTAATTTTGAGGGCGTTACAACTTGGTATCAGAGCGTACCGGGTTTGAATACTTTGGGTACGTGAGAAGTGATTAGTATCACAATGGGTTCGTCTCGCTTGATAGAGACTTAGCTGTAGTGTTATATGCTTATATGATAACATGTTTATGTGATTATGTGGGTATGGAACGTAGTTTCTAGGATGTTGATTGGACCCTTGAGTTCCTAGTAGTCTTATTGGAAAGGCACTTGATCAATGCTGCTTCCAATCGGAACTCTAGCAACGCTTCGGGACTGTCATTATCCAGGAATGAAATTCGTAGGTGCTTATGTGATTATGTGCTTACGTGGAATGAATTATTATTGTCCAATGTATTAGGACACGAGTGTTATAGTTTTGGCACATTTATTAATGTGCTAACGTCTTTGTTACCTTTATTAGGATGTCAGGACGAGGACGAGGACGTGGTAGGCATGGTAGGCAGGAAGTGCCTATGTCGGAGGAGATTTTGGAGCAGCAGGAAGGAGTTGGACAGGCCAATGTGGCCGAGCCAGTAGGCCAGCAGGCTATGGGCGCTTTGGCCCGAGAGATAGCAGGGGCATTCAGGGAGTCTTTGGGCATTCTCTAGGCTGAGAATCAAGCCCAGGTTCATGTTGTAGATGCAGGACCTTCTTTTATGAAGAGGGAGTTCTTCTGGTCTAACCCGGACGAATTTGTGGGTCATCCAAAAGGGCCACTTAAGGCAGATGAATGGCTCGAACAGACAATGAAGACGTTTGAGATGCTTGGTATCGAAGACGGGGTGTTGAAGGTGACCTTGGCATCTTTCCAGCTAAAGGGGGATGCGGGTCAGTGGTAGAAGTTCTCAAAGGGCCGTATAGGAGGGACTTGGGAGGCTTTTGTAGATGCTTTCCAGGAGAAGTTCCTGTCTCCGACTATTAGGGAGAAGTTGAGGGATCAGTTCTGCCAGCTTAAGCAGCTGAGTTCTTCAGTGGCCGAGTTTGAGGCCGCATTTACTAGCTTATCCAGGTTTGCACCTGAGTTGGTGGCGTCTGAGGAACGCCGTTGTATAGAGTTCGAGAAGAAGTTGAGGCGTGGCCTCAAGCTGCGAGTGAGAGGGACTATGATTCGAGATTATGGGCGTCTGGTTAATGCTGCAGCCCATATGGAGATCATGATGCAGGAGGAGGAGGAGGGACAGAAAGGCTCCAAGCGGAGTCAAGATGGCCAGAATGATGGTAGGAGACAGAGAGGTTTTAATCCTCAACAGTCTCAGGGTAGCTTTACTAGATTGACTTTTCCAGTGCCGAGTGCAGGTTCTAGGAAAGGTAGCCAGAGAGATATTACCTGTTTCAAGTGTGGTCAGCTGGGCCACAAGTCTCCAGTTTTCCCGCAGAAGGGAGGAGTTCAGAGAGCAGTATCATCTTCGGCTCGATCCCAAAGCCAGAGTCAGGGTAGAGGCCAGTCGTTCTCATGTTATCAGTGTGCTCAGGCAGGGCACCTGAAGAGGTTTTGCCCGCAGTTGAGTGGCACATCAGGTACATCTGGTTTGAGGCAGACTCAGAGTCATCAGCCAGCTCAATCAGTTCAGGCCTCGAGGGCCAATCAGGGGGCTTCATCGTCCTAGTCTGTGCAGCAGCCTTATGCTCCTAGGGGTGAGCAGGTAGATCAGAGACCGTCTGGGCGCGTGTATGCTGTTACCGTGCAGGTTCTTGTATCAGCTCCATCTGTTGTGAGAGGTACCTTCTTGTTTTGCAACTCGGTTGCTACTGTATTGATTGATACGGGAGCATCCCATTCTTTTATATCTGCTACATTTGCATCTATTTTGGGATTGGAGTTGGCACAGTTAGCATCTCCTATATGTGTAGTATCACCTGTTGGGGGTGAATTGATTTTGAAACACGGATGTAGAGGTTGTGATATAGAGGTAGCTGATCGTCGGCTTCCGTTTCCTTTTGTAGTTATGCCCATGTCGGCGTTTGATGTTATTTTGGGTATGGACTGGTTATCGTCATACCGGGCTGTTATTGACTGCTACCGCCAGAGGATCACCGTTTGTACCTTGAGCGGGGAGTGTTTTCATTTTCTGGGGGATCGGGTTGGTAGTGTTTTGCCACTAGTGTATGATCCGCGAGGGCGGAATGGGTTGAGTGGTCTTCTTGCTAGCCTTTTGAGTGGTGAGTGTGATGAGACCCAAACGGTATTGCCAAGAGTGGTTTGTGAGTACTCAGACGTCTTTCCCGAGGACCTTGTCAGTTTGCCACCTCATCGAGAGATTGAGTTCTCTATTGACTTAGTGCCCGGCACGACGCCGATTTCTATGGCACCTTATCGTTTTGCCCCAGCTAAGTTAGTTGAGTTGAAGATTCAGCTCCAGGAGTTGCTAGATAAGGGCTATATTCGTCCTAGTGTCTCGCCGTGGGGAGCACCGGCCCTCTTTGCTAAAAAGAAAGGTGGTGCTTTGACACTCTGTATCGATTACCGAAAGTTAAATCGGGCTACGGTCAAGAATAAGTACCCAATGCCTCGTATAGATGATCTGTTCGATCAGTTGAAGGGTTCCCGTTGTTTCTCTAAGATAGACTTGAGACCAGGTTACCACCAGTTGAGAGTCAGGGAGGAGGATATTCCGAAGATGACATTCCGTACGCGGTATGGCCACTATAAGTTTCTGGTGATGCCATTTGGGCTCACCAATGCACCGGCAGTGTTTATGGATTTGATGAACCGGATCTTCCAGGAATTCTTAGATCGTTTCGTAGTCGTTTTTGTGGACGACATTCTGATTTATTCACCTTCAGAGGAGGAGCACGAGGAACACTTGAGAGTGGTGCTTGAGCTACTTAGAGCCCATAAGCTTTATGCTAAGTTTGGGAAGTGTGAATTCTGGCTAGAAGAAGTGAAGTTTTTAGGCCATGTAGTATCCGGGGAAGGGGTGTCTGTTGATACATCCAAGATTGAGGCAGTGCAAGATTGGGCATAGCCTAAGAGTGTGTTTGAGATCCGCAGTTTTCTGGGATTAGCTAGGTACTACCGACGGTTTGTGAAGGATTTCTCTAGGTTAGGTTCGCCGTTGACTAGACTGACTCGGAAGGGAGTCAAATTTGTATGGAGTGAGACTTGTGAAAAGTTGTTCCAAGAGCTGAAAGTTAGATTGACCACCGCTCCGGTTTTGATTATTCCGGAGAGAGGGTTGGGTTATGCAGTCTATTGTGATGCCTCACAAGAGGGTTTGGGTTGTGTGTTGATGCAAGAGGGGAAAGTGGTTACCTATGGCTCACGTCAATTGAAGATACACGAGAAGAATTACCCTACACACGACCTAGAGTTAGCAGCTGTGATCTTTGCCTTGAAAATTTGGAGGCATTACCTTTATGGTGAGAGATTCGAGGTGTTCTTGGATCATAAGAGTCTAAAATATCTGTTTACATAGAAAGACTTGAACTTGAGGCAGAGGAGGTGGATGGAGTTTATTGAGGATTACGACTTCGAGTTGCATTATCATCCGGGGAAGGCCAATGTGGTGGCCGATGCCCTTAGCAGGAAATCTGTTGGTGACGTAGCTAGTATAGCCATCTGAGAATGGGAGATGTTGGGTGCACTTGGGGAGTTTGATTTTCTTTTGGGTGAATCCATTGAGGCTGCAGCCTTGTTTTCTATTGTTGCGCAGCCTACACTTGTGACTCGAGTGTTAGAGGCACAGAGAGGTGACCTTGAGGAAGATTCCCTCCGAGAGAAGATCTCCAGTGGGAAGGTTGAGAAGGGTTTGACGGTGTATCCCGACTTGAGTGTGAGATACCGAGATCGTATGTTTGTGCCGGAGTCTTGCCGAGAGGAGGTACTCCGAGAGTTTCATCATTCATGCCTTGCAGTGCATCCGGGAGGTACTAAGATGTATCGGGATTTGGGTCGCCAGTTTTGGTGGCGAGGTATGAAGGGAGATGTGGCAGTTTTCGTGTCTAAGTGCCTTACTTGTCAGCAAGTGAAGGCCGAGCATCAGAGGCCAGCGGGTTTGTTGCAACCCTTGCCTATTGTCGAGTGAAAGTGGAAGCATGTCACTATGGACTTAGTTGTAGGTCTTCCGAGGACTCAGCGACGTAGTGATGCAATTTGGGTGGTTGTAGACCGGTTGACTAAGTCGACGCACTTCATTCCTATGCGCGTGAGAGATTTGGTAGATCATCTTGCCGACTTGTATATTCGGGACATAGTGAGGTTGCACGGGGTCCCAGTGACGATTGTCTCAGATAGAGATCCTCATTTTACTACTAGGTTGTGGCAGAGTTTGCAGAGTGCCTTAGGCGCCAAGTTGACCTTTAGCACGGCTTATCATCCTCAGACTAACGGGCAGTCCGAGCGCACTATTCAGATCCTTGAGGATATGCTTCGGGGTTGTGTTCTCAACTTTAGTGGGTCGTGGGAGAGGCACTTGCCATTAGTGGAGTTTGCCTACAACAACAGTTTCCAGTCTAGTATCGGTATGGCACCGTTTGAGGCCTTGTATGGCCGACCGTGTCGGGTGAACCAAAACCCAGTAGAGATATGCTAACATAATATATGAAGTTTAACTAAGATATATGCATCAGATAAATATACAATATTCTTAACCAACACATATTCTTATCTAGGCCATTCAATATAGATAACCAATACCTCAATTCATTTACATTCATCCATTTTGAGTAAATCTATTAGCCAAATTCATCATTATCAAAACAACCAAAATGAGACTACAAGTCAATGGTTCACAATTCAATACATTTATCAATCCAACACTTCTATTTCTTGCAATTTTACGGAATCACATCTGAGGGAACCGGCACCCATAAGTATATAAGATTTCAGGACTTTCACCCTAGACACTCCGGCCAACTTAATTTTCAATGGAGTCCATCCCCTATCTCCTCCCAAACAATGGAGTACATCCCCTATCTCCTCTCAAACAATGATATATATACAATGTATTTAAACACGTTATCTGTAACGCCCTCAAAATATAGTATAAGACAAACATTCACATAATTCATAAACATAAGAGAAATAATATATATTAATTAGAGTGTTCTTTACAAAAGATGTTACAGTTGACAAATAAAATGAATGCCCTATTGGCTTACATCTTTCTAAGTAGAACTTGATTACAGCAAAAGAAGAGTTCTAACTCTTTACATATAAAGCCCCTAGCTTGAATTACACATAACACAAAAAGATAACAACAAAAAGAAGCCTTCATGAGCCCCTAAGCCTCCCAAGCTATGTCCTTGGAGGCGGCATATCACCTGTACCTGAAAAATGGTGTCCCAAGTAGGGTGAGCCAAAGCCTAGTAGAGATATGCTAAACAAAATATGAGAATTAACTAAAACATTAGCATCTGATAAATGTTTAACACTTAGTAAACCATATACATCATCTTTGTAACAAATCAACGTTACACTACATACAATTCCCTTTACATTATGTATCCAAATCGATTCATTGACATAGTCCAATGTTATCCAAAAAGTTTAAACAAAATGAGACTACAACTCATATATCAACACTTCAATTGCAAACATCATTCAACACTTCTATTCACATGCCATTTTATGGAACTGCGTCCGAGGGAACCGACACCCAAATATATCAAAGATTTCGGGACTTGTACCCTGGACACTCCGGCCAACTTAATTATCCATGGAGTCCATCCCCTATCTCCTCCCAAACAATGGAGTACATCCCCTATCTCCTATCAAACAACATACATATACAATGTTTTTAAACACATAGTCATATACAATAACCAAACAATTCACATATTCAATGTGTTAATTCCACCGTCACATTCAATGACATAATCCAAATGATTAGTTTCAATTTCCCTAATCATCATGCAGTGTCTACAACAATCAAGACTATCCTCCACCAATAGCCCAAAATAGTTATTTCTAAACAGTTAAATAAATCTATCAACAGATAATTTATTACATTTTTCATCAGTGAGTGATTTGTCAATCCAACTACACCATTCAATCACAATTTCACCCAATTTCATATTCTTACAACTTACCAAATTAATTATACAAATTAATTATTTAAACTCAATTAGGGCATTTCCCCCCTTTTCTCAAACTTCATCCCTAAGGCTCAATTTTATCAATTTTACACCAATAACCCCATTGTCCAAGGTCTCACATACACATGGAGCTCAATAATTGAAAACCCCTCTTTTATACATTTCAAATTTAAAACCCTAACTTTGCAAAATTTCCATAGTTTCTCCATTTAATCAAAATGACTAAAATTTATGTCAAAGCTCATAAGATGAGTAGTTTATCCCTACCTCAAATGAAGGAACTCAAAGAAGAAGGAAAGAAACTCGAAAGTGCTCCAAATGCAAACTTTTTCGAATCAAGGTGAAGCCCACGTAATGCTCTAGCTTTCTTACAAAGAGACTAGGGTAGAGAGACCCAAGAACAAGGTGTATTTGTAGAGAGAGAGTTTAGAGAGAGAGAGACAGCCAAATCTAGGGTTTGAGATGAAAAGAAGATGAAAAAGTGATGTATAAACCCGTTGCTACAAACGGATATATACAAGGCTTGCTCGAGCGAAGGATTGGTTGCTCGAGCGACCAGACACAAAAGAACCTCACTCGAGCGCAAGAAGCGTCACTCGAGCGAACAATGCCAAGCTTTTGGTCTGCAACGCAGAAACACGCTCGAGCGCAGGAGTTCTCACTCAAGCGAAGAAACACAAAACATAGGGCTCGCTCACTTGAGCACAAGAAAGCTCGCTCGAGCGAAGAATACCAACCTTCAGGTCTAAAAGAGACGTAGACGAACGCTCGAGTGCAAGACTGCTCGCTCGAGCGAAGAGACACAAGACACAAAGCTCGCTCAAGCACAAGAAAGCTTGATCAAGCGGAAGCTACGTCTGAAAAAGAAACCTAAAGACCCAAAATACTCGTTCGAGCGAAGAAGCAAATACCCAGGCCTCGCTCGAGCGAAGAAGCCAAATTCTGGGCAGCAACCATTTGTTCTAATTCACAACCAACCTTTTTCAAACTCACCTAACACATCCCAAAACTCAAATACAAAGAATCAAAGGATGGAAACAAGACACAGACAACAATATACCATCACTAGACCCGAGTCCAGAATGCAATAAATGACGGGAAAAATTGGGATCTCTATATTGTCATATACAGTGACTATCAAATCACATATTCAATGGTTTAATCAAACCGTCATATTCAATGACATAGTTCAATTGATTAGTTTCAATATTCCTAATCCTCTTGCAGTTTCTACAACAATCATAGCTATCCTCTACCGATAGCCCAAAATAGATATTTCTAAATAGGTAAATAAATCTCTCAACATATAATTTATCAAATTCCCATAGGTAAGTGATTTATCAAATCCAACTACACCATTCATTTACACATCCTCCCAAATTCATATTTCCCATACCAATTTTATTATTTATACAAAATAATTATTCAACCCAACCCAGGGCAAATTTTTTCCTATTCTAAATACCAACCCATATGCCCAAATTTCACCATTTCAACATTAGGAAAGCTCATATACAAGCCCCATAGTTATTTCTTAGGCTAACATGAAAACCTCTCTTTTAATTTAGAATCCTAACCCTAACTTCACCCAAATCACACCCAAATCCTTTCACATATTCAAGATGGCAAATACCTAGGTTAAACATCATAACAAGGTGTAGAATATCCCTACCTTAAAGTTAGGACAGCAAAGGAGAAGATGGAGACAATTCAAACAAGCCGAAACCAAGATCTATTCGTATCAACACGAAGCCCTTAAGGTGTTCTATCTCTTTAACCAAGGCTCAATGGTAGAGAAATCAATAGATGGAGGTGAAAATGTAGAGAGAGGCTGTCGGAATAGGGTTGGGAAGAAATGGAATCAAAAAGTGATGCAAAATATCTTTGCTGCGAACTGATATATGCAGTCTTCGCTTGAGCAAAGGAGTTATCCCTCGAGTGACCAGACACAACAAGTAACCTCGCTCGAGCACAAGAAGCATCGCTCGAGCGCAGAATGCAAAGCTTTAGGTCTGCCATAGATACAAACGCACGCTTGAGCGCATGAAGTCTCGCTCAAGTGAAGAAACAATTCCACATGCCTCGCTCGAGCGAAGAACTTACACATTCCTAGAAAAGCTACGTCTAGGAAAGAAACCTGAAGACCTTCAATTCTCGCTCGAGCGAAGAAGCAAATTACACAAGGCTTGTTTGAGCACAAGAAGTCTCGCTTGAGCGAAGAGGCCAAAATCTAGGCAACAACCATTTGAACCAACTAACAACCAACCTGTTCCAAAACTCGTCCAAGAAGTCCCAAAATTCAAATTCAAAGGATTAAAGGAAGGAAACAAGACGTAGACAACAACATACAATCACGAAACCCGAGTTCGGAACACAATAAAGGTCGGGGTAAAACCGGGATCACTATAACCTCCCCCCCTTAAAGAATTTCGTCCTCGAAATTTTAGTACAAGTTTCAAAACCATGATTATCCAATTTTCAAAAAAATGATTACAATTCAATTCTCATCATCATGAACCACCGACCGGTCATTCCATCTCTTTTCAAGAGAACAATCCACAATATAGCCCAACGAATTCTACGAATATGCATTATTCAAAATTTTAACTAATTTTCAATACATCTTCCATATCTCCAAAACATATTCAATGTTCATGATATACTTGCATTTCCCAAAACCAAAACAATATATACAATGTTCAAACTAAACTTGCATCTCTGAAACACATTCAAACTTTACAATGCTTTCATAATCCAAAACATATACAATGTTTTATAGTTCATAAACAAAACTAAATTGCCAACATATTTGGACTTCCAATTCACGCTCCCAAGTTGCTTTCTCAACCCCGTGATGTCTCCACAATACTTTAACCAAGGGGATCATCTTGTCTCGCAAGACTTGGTCCTGTCTATCTAAGACTCTCACCGGTCTTTCCTCATACGAGGCATCCTCGCCTACCTCTAAGTCAGTCTAATCCAAAACATGTGATGGGTCCGGCTCATATTTCCAAAGCATACTAATATGAAACACGTCATGCACTCCGGAAAGTTGCAGAGTCAACGCCAAATGGTATGCAACCTCCCTAATCTGCTCAAGGATCTCAAAAGGACGAATAAACCGAGGGGATAGCTTCCCACTCTTCCTAAACCTCATCAAACCGTGCCTAGTTGATATTTTCAAAAAGACATGATCACCCACCTTAAATGACAAAGGTCTCCTCCCACAGTCAGCAAAACTTTTTTGGCAACTCTGGGTTGTAACCAACTTCTTACGAATAAGTGTCACTTTCTCCATCATTTCCTAAACCAACTCTAGATCTAACAAAGGTGCATCGCCCACCTCATCCCAACACACAAGAGATCTACACGGTCAGCCATACAAGGCCTCAAACGGTGCCATAGCAATACTCGATTGGAAGCCGTTATTGTAAGCAAACTCCACTAAGGGTAAGTGTCTCTCCCATGACCCCTTAAAGTCAAGGACACAATCTCAAAGCATATCCTCAAGGATTTGAATGGTACGCTCGGACAGCCCGTAAGTCTGAGGATGATAAGCAGTGCTAAAGGTCAATCTAGTGCTCAAGGCACTCAGTAAACTCTGCCACAGCCGAGCTATGAAACGCGAATCTCTATTCGGAACAATCGTTACTAGGACCCTGTGCAATCTCACTATGTCCTGGATATACAAGTCGGCATGGTAATCTATTGAATCTCTTACATGCATAGGGATAAAATGCATTGACTTGGTCAACCAGTCAACTACTACCCAAATGGCATCACTGCCCCGTTGAGTCCTCGGAAGGCCCACAACAAAATCCATTGTGACATGCTCCCATTTCCACTCAGCTATAGGTAAGGGTTGCAACAAACCCGCTAGCCTTTGATGTTCGACTTTCACTTGCTGACAAGTAAGGCACTTTGATACAAACACTGTCACATCATTCTTCATACCCCTCCACCAAAACTGGCGACTCAGATCGTGGTTTCTTTGTGCCTCTCGGATGCACCGCAAGGTGTGAACGGTGAAACTCTTGGAGTACTTCCTCTCGGTAAGACTTCGGCACAAACAAGTGATCACGATATCTCACACTCAGGTCAGGATATACAGTAAAACCCTTCTCTAACTTCCCACTAGAGATCTTCTCCCGGAGGGATTCTACCTCAAAGTCACCCTTCTGTGCTTCTAACACTCGGTTCACAAGTGTAAGTTGTGCGACTATAGAAAGTAAGGTCGCAGCAGACTCGCCCAAATGCAAGTCGAATTCACCAAGGGCACCTAACATCTCCCATTCCCGAATAGCAATACAATCTACACTACTGATGGATTTTCTACTTAGGGCATCGGCCACAACATTGGCCTTTCCCGGATGGTAAAGTAACTCGAAGTCATAATCTTCTATGAACTCTATCCACCTTCTCTGCCTTAAATTCAAGTCCTTCTATGTAAACAGATACTTCAAACTCTTATGATCAGGAAACACCTCAAATCTTTGCCATATAAATAGTTCCTCCATATCTTCAAGGCAAAGATCACAATCGCTAGCTCTAAATCATGAGTAGGGTAGTTCTTCTCATGTGTTTTCAACTGCCACGAGCCATAGGCTACTACTTTTCCTCCTTGCATCAACACATAACCCAAACCCTCTCATGAGGCATCACAGTACATTGAATAGCCCAAAACCCGCTCCGGAATAATCAAGGCTGGGGCGGTGATAAGTCTAACTTTAAGCTCTTGGAATGGCTTTTCACAAGTCTCACTCCACACAAATTTGACCCCTTTCCACGTTAAACTAGTCAAAGGTGAAGCTAGTCTGGAGAAATCTTTCACAAATTGACGGTAATACCCGACCAATCCCAGGAAACTATGGATCTCGAAGGCATTCTTAGGCTGTGCCCAATCTTGCACTGCCTCAATTTTGGATGAATCTACCGTCACCCCTTCCTCGGAAACCACATGTCCTAAGAACTTAACCTCTTTCAGCCAAAACTCACACTTCCTAAACTTAGCATATAGCTTATGGGCTCTAAGCAACTCAAGCACCACTCGTAGGGTTCCCCGTGCTCCTCCTCAGAGGATGAGTAAATCAAAATGTCATCCACAAAGATGACCACAAAGTGATCTAAGAACTCCCGAAAGATCCGGTTCATCAAGTCCATAAACATAGCTGGTGCATTGGTTAGCCCAAAAGGCATCACCAAAAACTCATAATGGCCATACCGCGTACGAAATGTGATTTTCGGAGTATCCTCCTCCCTTACCCTCAACTGATGGTAACCCGATCTCAAGTCTATCTTAGAGAAACAACGGGATCCTTTCAACTGGTCAAACAGATCATCTATACGAGGCATAGGATATTTGTTCTTAACTGTAACCTGGTTCAATTTTTGATAATCAATACAAAGTCGCAAGGCTCCATCTTTCTTCTTGGCAAAGAGGGCCGGTGCTCTCTAAGGTGAGGTACTAGGGTGAATGAAACCCTTATCTAATAATTTTTGGAGTTGGATCTTCAACTCACTCAACAAAGCTAGCGCAAATCGATGCGGTGCCATAGAAATCGGTGTCGTGCCAGACACTAAGTCAATAGAGATTTCAATCTCTCGGTGAGGTGGTAAACTAATAAGATCCTCGGGAAAGAAGTCCAAGTACTTGCAAACCACTCTTGACAACTCAACCTAGACTTCTTTACAGTCACTACCCAAAAGGCTAGCAAGTAGACAACTAAGTTCACTCTGCCCATGCGGATCATACACCGGGGGTAAGACTCTACCAACCCGATCCCCCAAGAAATGAAAACAATCGCCACTCAAGGTACATACAGTAACTCTCTGATGGTAGCAATCTATAACAACTTGATATGACGATAACCAGTCCATACCCAAAATAACATCAAAACCAGACATATCCATCAATACAAAAGAAAAAGGAACCCAATGACTGACGACCTCTATATCACGGCCCCGACACCCCTGTTTCAGAATCATCTCACCCCCAACAGGTGATACGACACAAATAGGAAATGCTAACTGTGCCAACTCCAACTCCAAAACTGATGCAAATGTAGAAGATATAAAAGAGTGGGATGCATCAGTATCAATTAACACACTAGCAACTGAATTGTAAAACATAAAGGTACCTCTCACTGCTGATTGAGCAGGTATAAGATCTAGCGCTGTAACAGCATACACGCGCTCCATAGGCCTCTGATCAACTTGTTCACCTCTTGGAGCATAAGACTGCTGCACAGACTGAACCAAAGAGGCTCCTTGATTAGCCCTCAAGGCTTGTACTGACTGAGCTGGCTGGTGACTCTGTGTCTGCCTTAAACCAGACACACCAGATGTGCCACCCAACTATGGGAAAAACCTCTTCAAGTGCCCCCCCTGCCCACATTGATAACAAGTGAGTGGTTGGCCTCTACCCTAACTCTGGCCTTGAGAACGAGCCGAAGATGAAGCTACTCGTTGCCCTCCTCCCTTCTGTGGGCAAACTGGAGAGTTGTGGTCCAATTGACCACATTTGTAACAGGTGATGTCTCCTTGACGACCTCTCCCAGAACTCGAACTCGATACCGGAAAGGTAGACCTCGAGTGTGCCCCTTGGGACTGTTGGAGGTTAGAACCCCTCTGCCTGTTACTGTCCCCTTGATCATCCTGACTCCTTCTGGAGCCCCTCATCCTCTCCTCCTCAGCGTGCATAAAGATGGGCTGCAGCCTTCACAAGGCGCCCGTACTCCCTAATCATGGACCCGGCCACTTGAAACATGAGTCCGGTCCTTAATTTCTCCTCGAACTCCAAACACTGACGCTCCTTGGTCGCCACTAACTTTCACGTCCCAAAATTTGGACAATTAAATATTAAATTAGGACTAAACCCCAATTAATACTCCATCATCCAAATCCTAGGGGTGAAAAAAAAAATTAAATGCCAACCAAACCATCCACCATAATTTCATAACTAACCAATACCTCTAACATTAAGGTAACAATACGTAGTCAAAATAACTTAAATAATGTACGGTTACAAACCATGCCAAATTATCCCAATACTAAAGTCATAAAAAAAATAATAAATACATAAACTAATATTAACCCTAAGCTCAGGAAAACAAAAGAAATCCAAGAGACATGTCCAACAACTATAGTTATTCCATGTCACCATCATAGCCCTAACTAATCCTATAAAGGAAGCTCGGCTGCGGTCAAACAGAACGCACCCAAGTTGCCAAGAGACAAAACGGGTCAATACACAGGTATACTGGTATGAGTATAAGATTTAACACCCACGTGTCCACCAGACACAAACAAAAATACATTTAATTCTTGTTACAGGACAAGACAAGTAGTTCCAGCCGCACTGAGACAAATAGGTAGTTTCCCGAGATATGGTGGCATTTAGTTTCTTGCCCGTACACAACGAAATATAAATTGAGTATAAAATAAACAAAATAGAAATAAAAATATGGTGGGTCAGCCCTGCATAAAAAAAGTTAGTAAGACCTACACTCCTACAAAAAAAATAAAATTAGTATTATTTAATCATAAGTAACTTGCTGAAGAAGTATAAAAATGCACTGTTTCATGGTTAAATAATTCGAATTAACCAAAACTCAAAGAACAAAAGTTGTACAGAATCAAATTTCCTAAAAGGAAACACAAACGAATTTAACAGAAACTGAACAAGTTGAGAGAAAAACTTGATAGAAGAACCTAGACGGAATTCAATTGAAAAATCTGAAGCTGAAAACGAACAAAAACTGCCCTAAGATGATTTTTTTCGAAAAAGTTTCAAACATGAAAAGTGTGCAGAATAATGTTTTACTTTATTTTATGCAAAACCAATAAAAATGAGCTCGTTTCATGGGTTAAAACAACCTCTAAAATCTGCATTGCCATGATGAATTAAAACTACTATAATTAAGATCATCCGATTATAAGTTCTAATCGATCTTTTTAATAAAAAGTTAAAACACAAAAGTTGTCTAGAATCACGTAAATATGTCTGTTGTCAAATTTCATAATTTATCGAGGTCATTTACTATTTTTCAAGATGTACAAATCAATACAATTCACACTATACCAATAAACTCATAATTAAATTCTTTGCACCTTAAATCCACCTCTTCGGCCACCACTTTCGGCCTACACATATATCCCATGTGCCTCCCATATACCTAACACCACTCCGAAGCCAAATTTGCATAGGGATATCGTCCCGAGTTTGACCCACACTCCCCGGATGGTTAGCATATATGTACGCGCGTAAATCAAAGCACTCGTCTACTCTTGAGAACGATGCAACAATATACATATACAAAGCATCTCACTCATGAGAACAAACATAACAATGCCAAACCTAAGGCATTCAAATAAATTTCATAATCTTCACTTTTTTTTTATACACTCTTTCTCACCAACACTCAAATAAAACAACAATCCACAGAGTCAGGTGGAGTGTAAGTAATTTATCTATGGGTTCCTAATTTATTTTAATTTCATATATCCATGAGTGTGATTACAACAATAAAATAAATCCATATAAAAACCATAAGCTTTGCATACATAACTAATCAAAATAATTAAAATCAATCAATCATCTAAAAATTCTAAATCTTATATATATAACTAATCAAAATAATTAAAATCAATCAATCATCTAAAAACCCTAAACCTTACATACACAACTAATCAAAATAATTAAAATCATTCAATCATCTAAAAATCCTAAACGTTATATACACAACTAATCAAAATAATTAAAATCAATCTATCATCTTTATGTAAAAACAAAAATCAAACTAACATCATATAAATAAATAAATAAAAACAACGAATTAAACATAAATCAAGGAAAGTGGGTTTTGTTCTCACAATATTTATCTGAAGATCAAAAAAATTATTTGAAGAACTAGTGGAGCCACCAAAACAAAACCCTAAACTTTTCTTCTCCCCTTTCCTATTTCTCGCACACACTGCTGCAGACCCTCTCTTTTTCTTGATTTCTCTCTCTCTCTCTCTCTCTCTCTCTCTCTCTCTCTCTCTCTCGACTTGCCGCCGCACACAGCACTACTCTTTTCTTTTCTTTGATTACCTAATCCCTATTCTAACTTAATAAACTATTATAATATATTATATTATATAATACAACATAATTATAATATATATAAATAGAAATATAAGATTAAATATATATATACGCATACATATAACACCTCTTTTTTTATATATAACAAATATAAATATATAAATATTTGGATTAATTATATATAATTAAATACCACATTAAATTTTCATGTAACCACGTAATTAATAAAGTCAAAAATAAAATAAAGTAATAATAATAAATAAGACTTACGAAAAATTAGGGTTGCTACACTAACTCTGGTACAAACCTCAATAAGCTAGTGAAAGTGGGTTCAAACTCAGCCACTGGTGTATTCAGCTACTTGAGCTGACAGAACTGGTCCCTCATCTTCTCCTTAACAATGGGAGGCAAAAACTTCTCCTGGAAGGCGTCAACAAAAGTGTCCCAAGTCCCTCAAATGTGCCCTCGTGCAAACTTCCACCACTGACCCACGTCACCCTTCAACTGGAAGGACGCCAAGGTCACCTTCAAACCGCCGTCTTCGATGCCAAGCATCTCAAACGTCTTTGTCATCTGTTCTAGCCACTCATCAACCTTCAGCGGCTCCTTAGGGCCACCCAAAAACTCGTCCGGATTCGATCGGAAAAACTCCCTCTTCAGAAAAGAAGGCCCTTCTTTAGCTACAAGGGCCTGGACTTGATTCTCTGCCCTAAGAATGTCCATAGATTCCCTCAATGCTCCAGCCATTTCGCGGGCTAAGGCACCCATGGCCTGTTGACCTACTGGTTCAGGCACATTGGCCTAACCAACTCTCTCTTCCTGCGTCAGAATCTCATCCGGTATTGGTACCTCGTGCCTCCTAGGCCTACCATGCCTACCACCATGACCTCGTCCTGACATCCTAATAAAGGTAACAAAAAGATTAGCACATTTGCAAATGTGCCGAAGCTATCTCACTCGCATCTTAATACGATGGACAACTGTAATTCATTCCATGTAAGCACATAATCACATAAACACATACGAATTTCATTTTCGGATAATGACTGTCCTGTGGCGTTGCTAGAGTCCTAGTTAGAAACTTCAGTGATCAAGTGCCTTTCCAACGGGACTCCTAGAAGCCCATAGACCCAATCAACATCCTAGGAACTAAATCCCATACCCATATAGTCACATAAACATGTTATCATATAAACACATAACGTCATACTTAAGTCTCTAACAAACGAGACAAACCCATTGTGGTATTAACCACTCCCCACGTACCTAAAGTATTTAAACCCGATACGCTCTGATACCAAGTTGTAACGCCCTCAAAATATGAGATAGACCAACCATGCATAACATCTATAAATATAATAGAAATGTTATATTTTCATTTACCAAAGTCCACATTACACAAGATATTACATGCATTACACTTTCATAAATGTTCATTCTTAAAACTATAGCATGTAACTCTAATTGATAACAACAAAATAAATTCCCTACGGGCTTACATCTTTCCAAGAGATAACTTGGTACAACAAAAGAGAGTCATAAGCTCTTTATAATTAAAGCCCTCAGCTTGAAAGAAAACACATAAACATAAAGATAAACAAAAATAGAGCCTTCAGTCCCGTCCTTCCAAGCTATGACCTTGGAGGTGGTATGTCATCGGTACCTGAAAATGGTTTCCCAAGTAGGGTGAGTCAAAGCCCAGTAGAGATATGCTAACACAATATATGAAGTTTAACTAACATATATGTATCAAATAAATGTACAATATTCTTAACCAACACATATTGTCACCAAGACCATTCAATATAGATAACCAACACCTCAATTCATTCCCATTCATCCATTTCGGGCAAATCTATTAACCAAATTCATCATTATCAAAACAACCAAAATGAGACTACGACTCAATGGTTCATAATTCAATACATTCATCAATCCAACACTTCAATTTCTTGCAATTTTACGGAATCATATCTGAGGGAACCAGCACCCATAAGT
The DNA here is from genome assembly GCA_025200525.1 of Camellia lanceoleosa. Classification (NCBI taxonomy): domain Eukaryota; kingdom Viridiplantae; phylum Streptophyta; class Magnoliopsida; order Ericales; family Theaceae; genus Camellia; species Camellia lanceoleosa. The sequence continues at coordinate 78,146,121 of CM045771.1, read as the reverse complement.
ATATAAGATTTCGGGACTTTCACCCGGGACACTCCGGCTAACTTAATTTTCATTGGCGTCCATCCCCTATCTTCTCCCAAACAATGATACATATACAATGTATTTAAACATGTTGTCATATACAGTGACTAATCAAATCACATATTCAATGGTTTAATCAAATCGTCATATTCAATGACATAGTTCAATTGATTAGTTTCAATCTTCCTAATCCTCATGCAGTTTCTACAACAATCATAGCTATCCTCCATTGATAGCCCAAAATAGATATTTCTAAATAGGTAAATAAATCTCTCAACAGATAATTTATCAAATTCCTATAGGTGAGTGATTTGTCAAATCTAACTACACCATTCATTTACACATCCTCCCAAATTCATATTTCCCATACCAATTTCATTATTTATACAAAATAATTATTCAACCTACCTAGGGAAAATTTCCTCCTATTCCAAATACCAACCCATATGCCCAAATTTCAACATTTCAACATTAGGAAACCTCATATACGAGCCCCATAGTTATTTCATAGGCTAACATGAAAACCCCTCTTTTAATTTAGAATCCTAACCCTAACTTCACCCAAATCACACCTAAATCCCTTCACATATTCAAGATGACAAATACCGAGGTTAAATATCACAACAATGTGTAGAATATCCCTACCTCAAAGTTAGGAGAGCAAATAAGAAGATGGAGACACTTTAAACAAGCCAAAACCAAGATCTATTCGGATCAACATGGAGCCCTCAAGGTGTTCTACCACTTTAACCAAGGCTCAAGGGTGGAGAAATCAATGGATGGGGGTGAAAATGTAGAGAGAGAGTGTCTTTTACGGAGAGAGGCTGTCTGAATAGGGTTTTGGGAAGAAATAGAATCAAAAAGTGATGCAAAATACCTCTGCTGCGAACTGATATATACAGTCGTTGCTCGAGCGAAGGAGTTATCACTCGAGCGACTAGACACAACAAGCAACCTCGCTCCAGAACAAGAAGCGTTGCTCGAGCGCAGAATGCAAAGCTCCAGGTTTGCCGTAGCTGCAGATGCACGCTCGAGCGCGCAAAGTCTCGCTCGAGCAAAGAAACAATTCCACAAGCATCGTCCGAGCGAAGAAGCAAATTACACAACGCTCGTTCAGGCACAAGAAGTCTCGCTCAAGCGAAGAGGCCAAAATCTGGGCAACAACCATTTGAACCAACTAACAACCAACCTATTCCAAACTCGTCTAACATGTCCAACAATTTAAATTCAAGAATTAAAGGAAGGAAACAAGACGTAGGCAACCACATACAATCACGGAACCCGAGTTCGGAACACAATAAAGGTCGGGGTAAAACTGAGATCACTATAGACACAAAATCAAACACTGGATTTGATGAGAATATTGTTCAAGAAATTAATCAAGTAAGTTGTTAATTTATTTCTGTTTTATTTATTTATATCAGATTTTGATTTTGTTTTTGTAACAAAATAAAATTTGGTTTTATTTATTTATTTTCATTTCTAGTTTGATTTTTGTAATCAAACATTCTCCCTCCTTTCCTTTATTTCTTTTCTTTGTTGTTAAGTACACAAACTTAATTTATACGGAATACAATGAAGATTGTCCAACAATCTTAAGACAGAGTAATTTTTGGTGTCTTCATTGTATTTAATTTTCTGTGACTTCATAAAGTGATATTCTGGTTAGAAAATACAAATAATAGTAATATACTGTTTGACAAATAGTAGTAATATACTGTTTATTTTCTTTGACAACTAGTAGTAATATACTAGTGTCATTAACAATTGCAGAATATTAATTTGTGTTACAGAAAATTGTTGTGGCATTTTATTTTCCAAGTTTTGGTAACAAGGAAAATAAAATTATTTTGTGTTCTAATTTATTTTCTGGTTTTAGTAACTAGAAAATTAATTTGTTTTTTTGGTTTTTTACTGATTTTTGTAATAAGATATTATGGCTACTACAACTGAAACTGCAACTGGAAGTGGTACTCCAATCATTACACCGACTTCGGTCCGTATCCAGAACCATGTTCAAGTTCCAATAAATCATAGAGAAAAAAGGGAAAAATTTAACGGCATTGAGTTTAAGAGATGGCAGCAGAAAATGCTGTTTTATCTTACAACTCTAAATCTGGCTAGGTTTCTTTGTGAAGAGGCTCCAACACTTAAAGAGGATGAAAGTGATCGACAAGTTGTTGCCGCTATAGATGCTTGGAAACATTCAGATTTCCTGTGCAAAAACTACATCCTCAATGGCCTTGACAATATGTTGTATAATGTTTACTACCCTCTGAAAACAACAAAAGAATTGTGGGATTCTTTGAAGAAAAAATACAAGACAGAGGATACCGATACAAAGAAATTTGTTGTTGGCAAATTTCTGGACTTTGTTATGGTACACTCCCAAACTGTAATTTCTCAAGTTCAAAATTTTCAAATAATTTTGCATGACATTCATTCTGAAGGTGTGACTCTTAGTGAATCTTTCTAAGTCACTGCTTTATTGAAAAAGTTACCACTAGCTTGGAAAGATTTCAAAAATTATTTAAAACATAAACGCAAGGAGATGACCATGGATGAACTGATTGTAAGATTGAGAATTGAGGAAGATAACCGAAAGGCTGAAAACAGGAATGGGAAAAATCCCATTGAGTCTAAGGCTAATGTGATTGAACAAGTGCACAAACCACATAACAAAAAGAGGAAGTTTTCTGGAGATGGTCCTACACAAGGCGACAACAATGTCAATAAGAAGTTCAAAGGAAAATGCTATAACTGTGGCAAGACTGGACATCGACCTTCTAATTGTCGCCGCCCTAAGAAGGATCGCAGAAGTACAAGCAAGAAGATCACCAATAAAGCCAATGTGACATAATTAGATTACATCTCTGATGGGGCAAGTGACATCAATATCTCTGTTGTGGTATTTGTGGCTAATTTGGTTGGAAATCCCAAGGAATGGTGGGTTGACACTGGGGCAACTCGTCACATTTGTGTGGACAAGAAGATGTTCACTACTTACAATGAGACTGCAAATGGTGAACAACTTTTCATGGGAAATTCTTCTACTTCTACTGTGGCTGGACAAGGAAAGGTGATCTTGAAGATGACATCAAGGAAGGAACTGACCCTCAACAACGTACTGCATGTACCAAACATCCGGAAGAATTTAGTTTATGGTTCTTTGTTAAGTAAAAATGGTTTTAGGCTTATTTTTTAGTCTGGTAAATTTGTATTAACAAAGAGCGGTATGTATGTTGGTAAGGGATACATAAGTGATGGTCTCTTCAAATTGAATGTAATGACGGTTATACCAAAACTTGCTATTAATAAGAATAACACATCTTTTAGTTATGTTCTTTAGTCGAATTTATGGCATAGTAGATTAGGACATGTGAATTTTGATGCTTTATGTAGATTAATTGGTTTGGATTATATACCAAAGTTTGAAATTGATCCTAATCACAAATGTGAGATTTGTGTAGAAGTAAAACTAACTAAGGCTCCATTTAAATCAGTTGAAAGAAAAATCGAACCTCTAGAATAAATTCATACTGATGTATGTAATCTTAAATTTGTTCAAACTAGAGGAGGCAAAAAGTATTTCATAACATTTATCGATGATTGCACAAGATATTGTTATGTAAACTTACTTAGAAGTAAAGATGAAGCCTTAGAAATGTTTAAACTCTACAAAACTGAAGTTGAAAATCAACGGGGTAAAACCATTAAAATGGTAAGAAGTGGTAGGGGTGGTGAATATGATGCACCATTAAATGAATTTTTTGCACAACATGGCATTATTCACCAAACTACAGCACCCTATTCTCCACAACAAAATGGAATTGCTGAAAAGAAGAATAGAACCCTTAAAGAAATAATGAATTCCATGTTACTAAGTTCAGGCTTACCACAGAACTTGTGGGCGAAAGCAATATTGTCTGCTAATTATGTTCTTAACAGAATACCCCACAAGAAAACTAATAACACTCCTTATGAATTGTGGAAAGGTCGACCGCCTTCCTACAAATACATAAAAGTATGGGGGTGTTTGGCAAAAGTTGAAGTTCATATTCCTAAAAACACTAAGATTGGACCAAAAACAGTGGATTGTGTGTTTATTGGTTATGCTCAGAATAGTAGTGCATATCGGTTTCTGACTTATAAATCAGAAATACCTGATATAAATGTGAACACTACTATAGAGTCAAGGAATGCTGTGTTTTTTGAACATGTCTTTCCTTACAAGAAAGGTTAGGAATTAAGTTCACAGAAAAGAATTTATGATTGTACCCAAAGTCAAGAGACTAATGACAATCAAACACAAGAGACTAGTAATGGTCTCAACCAACAGGATTTAACTAATGATGAACCAAGATAAAGTAAGAGAGCAAGAACATCAAAATCCTTTGGTTCAGATTTTCTGACATACCTGTTAGAAAATGAACCTCAAAGCTTTAAGGAAGCAATGATAGGTCCTGAAGCACCTTTGTGGAAAGAGGCTATTAATAATGAAATTGAATCCATTATGCAAAATCATACTTGGGAATTGGTGGATCTTCCAACTGGTTCTAAACCTCTTGGATATAAGTGGATATCCAAGAGAAAAATGAAAGCAGATGGTTCAATAGACAAGTATAAACCAAGACTTGTAGTAAAAGATTATAGACAAAAGGAAGGTCTAGACTATTTTGACACATATTCTCCTATGACAAGAATAACATCCATCCGCATGCTTATTGCCACATCAGCATTGTATAATTTAGAAATACATCAAATGGATGTTAAAACAACTTTCTTAAACGGTGATCTAAATGAAGAGATCTATATGGAGCAACCCGAACGGTTTGTAATACCGGGGCAAGAAAAGAAAGTTTGTCGGCTTGTAAAATATTTTTATGGATTAAAACAAGCACCTAAGCAATGGCATGAAAAATTTGATCATGCTATGCTTACTAATGGGTTTAAGATAAACGAATGTGACAAGTGCGTCTATGTTAAAAACATTGGCCACGGATATGCCATAGTTTGTCTTTATGTGGATGACATGCTTATCATTGGAAGCAGTCAAAATATAATCAAATCAACTAAGCAAATGCTCAATAGAAGATTTGATATGAAAGATGTGGGGGTCGTAGATGTTATATTAGAAACGAAAATTACTGAAACATCTTACGGATATGCATTATCTCAATCACATTATATTGAGAAAATTCTTGATAAATTTATCAAGGATGATATGAGTGTAGCTAAAACACCTGTAGACATCAGTCTTTATTTATCGAAAAATAAAAGTGATGCGGTGTCTCAATTAAAATACTCCAAAATCATTGGAAGCCTAATGTACCTAATGAATTGTACTCGTCCTGACATTGCTTATGTAGTTAGTAAATTTAATAGGTACACTAGTAACCCAGAAGAAGACCATTGGAAAGTGATCATTTGGGTTCTTAGATATCTAAGATTTACTTGTAATCATGGTTTGAACTTTACTCGATATCCAACAGTACTCGAAAGTTATTGTGATGCCAATTGGATATCCTATACTAAAGATTCAAAATCCACTAGTGGATATGTCTTTACTCTGGGAGGCGTTGCTGTTTCTCGAATATCCACGAAACAAACATGCATTGCACGATCCACAATGGAATCTGAGTTCATTGCTTTAGACAAAGTAGGAGAAGAAGCAGAATGGCTTCGCCACTTCTTAGAAGACATTCCAATGTGGCCAAAACCTGTGCCAGCTATCTACATTCATTGTGATAGTCAATCTGCAATAGGAAGGGCACAAAATCATATGTATAATGGTAAATCACGACATATTCGTCGTCGACATAATACCGTAAGGCAATTGCTCTCAAATGGAATAATCTTAATAGATTATATAAAATCTAAAGAGAATATTGCAGATCTGTTAACAAAAGGTTTGACAAAAGAGCAAGTGTATAGTTCATCGATGGGGATGAGATTAACGACTATTACATAAGAGTCATCATAATAGTAACCCTACTTATATGGCTGGAGATCCAAGAACAGAGTTCAAAGCGACAACTAAGTTATGTGTGGCTCACCAGAAATCACCAAGGGATTAAAATTCCTTACCCATTCCTATGGTCAGAGATATCTGCAACATATGTTATTTGCAGGGGTCTAAGAATAAGCTTAGCTTTTAATGATTACTTATATCTTGATTTAGGCATAAAATCAAGACGAGTAGAAGAGATACTCACAATAAGAATCACCTATCCTAGTGTCGAACTGGGGCCGGTTCTATGAGAATGAAGAGGCTAAATTAACTAGAAGCACTCATGAACAACCAAGAGGGTTCAAGGCCAAAATGAACATAACCGTGAGAACCACGATGTGTCAAGAGATATTTTGTGTGAAATCTATTGTCTTGGCTTACACAAACGGCAGAACAATTCAAGGCATCGCGTCCATTGGTTAGCTAGTAAGTCTGATAGGTTATCACTAGGGAATGTTCAAAGCCGAAAGCTACCTATCCTGATGCAAGATATTTTCGATTACTCTTTCGACAAATTTTTCATATTGTTGCATTTTATGTTGTCATCAAATTCCATTCGTGTGGGGGATTGTCAGAAATGGTTTTGGGAAAATCTAGAAAAACAAATTTTTTTCCTAAACTTTGGTCTAATTTTTAGGTGGGATCCATGCGTCGAATTTCACGGGTCTAAGTGGTAACACATTCTATGTTGCATTGTGATTCAGGTGGTATATTCGGTTGCTCAAAACCATTATTGGGTGAATGAAAAATTGAAGCCAAAGTAAGCTCCATGGAAATGGTGTTTTAGTGGAAATTTCTTAAAGGTGTGGTTTTAGGCTTGTCCAAAATTGGTTTTGGTGAGAAGAATTTTGTGGGTTTATAAGACATGGATTTGGAACTTGGGGTAGGCCCCAAGGGGCACCCAATAGTTTTGTAGAGAGGGAGGTTATGGGAAAAATGGGCTAGACCCATTGGACCCAAAAATTACCACACACGCATGCGCTGGCCTGGCTTGGTCAGTGCGTGGTGTGTGGTTGGGTTGGGCTTGTTCAGCCCAATACTAATCTTTTTAGGCCAAAAACATTTGAATTTATTTTTTATCTTTGGAAAATAAATTCTGACCGTTTGAATTTAAATTTCAATTGGAAAATTCAAATTCCATTTTTGCACCTCTTCATGGTTTATGTACAAACAGATCCGAAATTCTGTACAAATTCGAAACTGTTCGAATATAGTTTTTATCTGTCCGAATTTAAATTTGAACCCAAACAGTCCAAATTCAAACCTAACAGGTTCAATACCTGTTTAAACAGGTATGTTACTTGTTCAATTCAAAATAAAAGAGTGCCACTACATCTATAAATAAGATAAGTCCCTCATTTGATTTTTCACTCTAATTTTCATCCTTAAATCTACTACTGCTCTCTGCATTTTGCTGCATTATTGTTCTTGTGAGAAAGTGTATAAACACATAGTGTGTTTGTTGTACAAAAATTTATAGTGCTACAATTTTTCGTTAATTGATCATTTTATCCTGGGAGATAGACGTCCGCGAATCTGAAAGCACCGCGGAGAGGACGAATCTGTCTTAAGAACACAGTGTTAAACACTGTACTTGATCAAAATATTGTTCAAGAAATTAGTCAAGTAAGTTGTTAATTTATTTTCTGTTTTATTTATTTATATCAGATTTTGATTTTGTTTTTGAAACAAAATAAAATCTAGTTTTATTTATTTATTTCATTTCTAGTTTGCTTTTTGTAATCAAACATTCTCCCTCATTTCCTTTATTTCTTTTGTTTGTTGTTAAATACACAAACTTACTTTATACGAAATACAGTGAAGATTGTCCAACAGTTGCATGGAGTGGATTAGGGTGGTTTTAATTTGGAATTTCTGAATTCTCTTTGGAAGGTTGTAGTTGATCAATTATGGATTAATTTTTGCTAGCTGTTAGTAAATTTGTTTGATTGAAGTTCTTCATTAGAACATGATTCAATGTAATGCCCAATTTTTTTTTTTTTTTTTTGGGTGAGATATATTGAAACTAGACAAATAAATCATTAGGAATGTATTATAGTAGCTATAGTAGTAGCATAAAAAGGTTTCATGAAGCCATTTTTGAGAGAGAGAGAAAAAAAAAAAAGAAGCCAAAATAGATCACAGTTTATTTTTGCAAACTGAAATTAATAATATCACAAAAAAAATTGTTTTGTAGAACAATCACAATTTTTTGAAGGAAAGATTACAGTTAAAAAACTATGATAAATTATAATCATAAACAATCCCACCTTCAAATATCATGCTTAATGAGAGAGAAAAAGTTGAGATAGTTTATGAAAGATCATGATTGACTGTTATCTTTTAGTATTTTTATAGTAGTGATAGGAGAGAAAGACTGAGGATTTTGTTAGCTGTACAATAGATAGATTAGCATGTAGGTTATTATTCAAGCCCATTGGGTGAAAAAGTGAGGTTAGAATTGAAATTTTGAAAGTTTCTTAAACTCGCACGATTTGGCTTTAGATTGGACTTGTTTGTGATTTTTATGATTTTTTCGTTAGCTCTAGTTTGGGTTTTTTAAGTTGAGAAAGGGCTTAAAAAAAAGCTTCTTGTATGATCTTGCAAACCCTCTTCCACATATATTTCTATCATTCCATCATTCTTATTAGAACATTAAATTTTGAGATAATTACCAAAAAAAAAATAAAAATTCCAACATTTAATTCTTATAACATAATAAATCTTAAACTTTTAATTTTGTCTATTTAAGTTTCAATCTTTTAATTTAAATTTTCTATCTAAACCATTAGTTTACTTTTGTTAAGTAAAATCGACCGGAAAAATATATTTTAGTCTTTAAACTCAATATAGGTATACCTAAAATTTCTAAAATACCTTTTGTAATTGAATTTAATGATTAAAATACTATTTTTTTAATTAGTTTTACTAAACAAAAATAGGCAAATAATTTATATTGAAAACAAATTAAAAGTTTAAAATTTAAATTAACGAAATAAAAAATTCATGACTTATTTTGTTGTAAGAGTGAAACGTTGGGATTTTTTATTTTATTTTATTTTATTTTTATAATCACCCCATAAATTTTTTTTCCTTGTTTTTTCAAGAACAAATATTGTTTCCTACAAATTGATTTTTCAAAACTATCACTTTTTTTTTCTTTTAATATTTAAATGCTATGAAAATCATATTTCATTATTTTTAGTATGACCAACTAATACATTGTTTTTATTAACAAAATAACAAATATTATAAGTGATTAATTCATTTTTTCGTTCTTTGCATGGGCTAAGTAATCATTTTCTGGAAGTGTGCTTCTTTTAAAGTTTCAAGCTCAAAACTTTTTAAGTGTAAATAATTTTTTGGGGTCAATCCATGCGGGCTTTACCTCTGCTTTAATTGGGACCCTTGCTAGTGGACGGTGGAACTGGTCTTTTAAATTAATTGGTCCAATGCACCGAATATAAAATTATAAAAAAAAATAAAAAAATCATTTCATAACAATTTTGACCTAGGTTCTAAACTGAAATAACATTAAATTTGAGGTGCAAAAAGAAAGAAAGCCTCGTGCGATTTTTCAGCAATATTGGTAGTTTTTACCAACGTAGATAACGTCAACTATAAAAGTAAAGCAAATGAAGATAAAACTGTTGTATCTCTATAAAAAACAAAAATAAAAGTAGAGTGATGCTATTTCTCCCTATTTCTACTTTTCCATAATTTTGTCCTAACATGAAATTTCATGTCTACTCTCATTTTTAACCTCTTTAACCTTAACCCTAACCCCACTCAACTAGTTTCGACTGGTACCTCCTTGTTGACGTTTTAATCTTTGGCAATGCCCCCTCCACATTGCCTCTCTCTCTTATTTGGAGGTGTGCTTGTTGGAGTGTGAAGAGGATTAAGGGAGACAGTTCGATCGTGATCCTAAGGGAAGTGATCGTGAAGGTCATGGTTGCAAGGATGTGGGAATCTCAATAATGAGGATTAGTTGGATGAACGGAAGGGGTAGTCAAGGGAGATGTGGGGTGTGGGGTTACAGTTGTAGGAGTCATAAGTGGGAGACACAGGATACAATTGAGAAGGAAGTCCCCAATGTGAGACCCTGAATTTTGTAAATTCCTTAAGGCTGTAATGACTCAATTATTATTTTTTTTTAAATAGTCAGTGCATTATTTAATTGAGCAAAATTTTGAATTTGATTGCTGCGTAAATTCTGTGCAAAAATAGTTCGGTTTTTTATTTTTTAAAAATAGTTTTCGATCTCAGAAAATTATGAAATTTTTATATGTTGTTCTCATATGAGTCTAGTACGTTGGATAAATATTTCAGAATTTAATGATGAGTATTTAATTTATGAAAATTCACGGACTGATTGGTGTTTAGTTTAATTTATAGCAGAATTTGAAATTGAGTTTTGGGTGTTCGGATTAGGATTTGCGATAAATTTGTTGGGTCTATTTTGGTATATAATTGGGCCATGTTTGGCTTATGGGTGGGAATTTAATCAAGACCCATGGCTTAGATTTAATTTAATTTGAGTTTGATTAATGACTCATGTTTCACTATTTAGTCCTTTTTAATTATGTGATTGGTAATAACCACCTTGGAAGTTGTTATTATTTATTATATAAGATTATAATAAATATTTGATAGTTGATTTTATGGTGTGTACCATATGGTGAAAAATTATATATTTTTGTAATGAATAAAATGAATACATATTTTGTGGTGAGCAAAATATTATATTTTGTGGTGTACAAAAATGTTATATTTTCTGGTGAGAAAAATTATATCATTTTATAATTTATATTATAAAATTTGAAGATATTATTACAAAATATATTTTGGACAAACCAATTTTTTTTATTTTGAAAAGCCAAACCCACATGGGGTTGTCCCCCTTTTTTGTAGTGGCCATCATTGCATATATATATATATATATATATTCAAATTTTTGTTTGGTAATTTTTGGAAGAAAAATTATGTTGAAATGTTAAGAATGTTGGCATTTTGAGATTGATTTAGGAAAATCATTTTGTATTGATAATTTTGCAAAGAAATCCGAAAATAAAATTTAATAGTTGTGTGGATTGTATCTACATTATATTATGGTTAGATAATTTATTTTGAGAAATTAATGTTAAAATATTATATAGAGCTTACAGTTGTATATAATTTAATTAGAATTTTTGAAAAATTTGTGATTTATTTGCTTAAAAGAGAAATTTGAAAAAAATAAAGAGTTGATGCCCAAATTGCGAAAGTGTAAACATGGAATATGTTTGTAAGGTTATGAAGGAGCTATGTTTTATATTTGAACAAAAACGGGCTTCGATTCGATCGGTTTTGAAATTTTTACCATTTTGCGACCAAAAGAACATTTTTAAAGAAAATAAAGGAATTACGTTTAACTTTTGGGGCTTTTCATCAAAATAGGATGTCATATTTGAATAATACTTGGAGAATGAGTTTGGAAAAAAAATTGATGTTTTTTTTTTTGGGCATTAACAGTATTATTTTGTTTAATGTATTTGTTGGAATAAAATCGACACAGTTAGAAATTGACCTTGAGAGGTTACTAAACGTGATTGTGATATGAAAACTAGTGTAGTCGTTCATATTTGATAAAATGTAGAATATGATTTGTTTCTAAATGTTGGGAATCATGGGAGATTCCAGGTTATGGTTATATGTGGGATTGTATGTCCATGTTGTTATGTTTTAATTAATTTATTAGAGATAACTATTTTGGCTATCAGTGAAAATTTACCATGTTGCATTTAAATGAGGGATTTCTTGGAAGGATTAGAAATGATGGAACTTTGGAAGTTTGCTATATAATATGTTATAAATTTGTCTTGAAATGACTAAATTGGGAATGTTGATTAACATGCAGAGACTATATGAATATGGATATGGCTGTATTATCTCTTGGAATTGTATTAGAAATTATATTGAAATGAGAATTTTGATCACAAAGGGAATATTGTGTGGAAGTATTGAAAGTGGAAGAAATATTGCATTGTATTATTAATCATTGCATTGGCATGTCAATTCATTTGATAATGATGAGCTTTGAAATTTGATTTGAAAACTTTGCATTGAAAAAGGAATGTTGGGAAACAAGTTTTCATGAAATGATTTTGGGGGTAAATATAGCGACCCCGGTCTTTTCCCATTCGGTTGTTATATCCGGACTTATGTTCCGTAGATCCTGTTGTTATATTGTTGTTGTTGCTGTTCTTTAATTTCTTATTCTTGAGTTATAGGATGTATTGGGCTAGTTTGTTACAGGTTGGTTGGGTTTAGAAACCAAGTGTTGCTGTCCAGATTTTTGGACCTTCGCTTGATCGAGGAGTTGGTCGCTCGAGCGAGCTCTTTGTTTTGGTCCTTCACTCGAGCCAGGGTTTCTTCGCTCGAGCGAGCGACTGTGTCTGGGCATACGACCTGAGAGCAGTGTTTCTTGGCTCGATCGAGCTTTCCTTCGCAGCGAGCGAAGTGTATGTTTTAGAGTTCTTCGCTCGAGCGAGCATTCTGTCGCTCGAACGAGCTTCTGGTTGGCAGACCTGAAGCATCGAGTTTTTTGGCTCGAGCAAGCTTTTCTTTGCTCGAGCGAGGCTTCCTTGTGTCTGGTCGCTCGAGCGACCAATCCTTCGCTCGAGCGAGCCTGTCGGGTATAAATACGCAGTAGCGGTTTTTAAAACGTTTTTTCACATTCTTTTTATCCTAAAACCCTAGTTCTGAGTTCTCTCTCCCTCCACTCACCTTCTTTCTTAGATTTCATCTAGTTTTAGGGTGTTCCTACCCTAGGCTCTTTATTAAAAAAATAGAGTGAGTCGAGAGCTTCGTTTTAATTAGAGAGTTTGGCAGTTTGGAGCAATTTAGAATTTGGGTCATCATCTCCATATTCTCCATTCGGGTTGTTTACTTCGAGGTAGGGATTTCCTACTCCATATTATAAGTTTTGTCCTAAGCTTTGGTATTTTGATATGTTGGGGGTTGTTTGGTAATTTTGGGAAAAACCCTAGTGGTTGAAATAAATTAATTTGTATAATTAATTTAGGGAAAAATGTGGAATTGAGTTTAATTCATGGAATTGGGGAATTTAGTGATTTAATGGTGTAGTTGATTAGTTTAATTACTCACCTATGAAAATGTTAAATTTACATTTATTGATACATTTATTTCCTGTTTAGAAATAACTGTTTTGGGCTATCGGTGGAGGATAGTCGTGATTGTTGTAGACATTGCATGTGGATTAGGGAAAACTGAAACTAATCACATTGGTTAAGTCATTGATTTTTGACTGTTGAATTAATACAGAAATACGTGTATTGATTGTGTGTTGTATATAGCAAGTGTTTAATACATTGTATATGCATTTTGTTTGGAAGGAGATAGGGGATGTACTCCACGGTTTAGGGGAAGATAGGGGATGGACCTCTAAACCGGATTTTGTTTGGGAGGAGATAGGGGATGGACTCCATTAGTACCGCTCATATGCGTACTTATTGAATTATGGAAGTGTTTTTTACATGTTGTTGATACAGCACTAAAATGTGTATCAATCGGGAAGTATGGAAGTGTTTTGGTATGAGCCTTAGTCTCATTTGTTTTGTTGATATTGGAAGAAAAGTTGATGTGATATTTAGTTCACTGTTATAGTTTGGCCAGGTTCTGAGCCATAATGATATAAATGGAAAGTTGAATGAATAATGGAAAGTGAAACGTGTCATAGACATTAATGTCAGGAAACTGTATGTTGGTGAAGTGAATAGTTGTGTTAACCATCTATTGAATGCTATTGCTTTATTCAATGCTTATATTTGGTTTAGTATATTTCTACTGGGCTGTGGCTCACCCTATACGGGAACATCATTTTCAGGTCCAGGTGATATGTTACCTCCAAGGACTTAGCTTGGAAGGACTTGGACTTTGAAGACTTGTCTTTAGTTATTTGTTTCATTTTTATTTTACATGTAATCACAAGCCGAGGGCTTAATTTGTAGTTGAGTTAGTACTCACATTTTATGTCCAAGTGTTGGCTTGGAAAGATGTAAGCCCGTAGGGCATTTACTTTCATTGTTACATGTAATGTCTTTTATTAAGAATACTCTGATGAAAGAAATATTGTTTTATTTTCTTAAGTAATGCATGTTATTATTGTGTGTTATGGGTTATTTTTGAGGGCGTTACAACTTGGTATCAGAGCGTACCGGGTTTGAATACTTTGGGTACGTGGGAAGTGGCTAGTATTACAATGGGTTCGTCTCGTTTGATAGAGACTTAGTGTATTGTTCTATGCTTATATGATAATATGTTTATGTGACTATGTGGGTATGGAATGTAGTTTCTAGGATATTGATTGGAACCTTGAGTTAATACTGGTAAAAATGACAAATTGGTAGTACTTGTATAGTCCACTTGCAGACACCAGCCTAGGGATTACCTGAGTTGTATTTACCATGTTGGAATTTTATGGAAATTGTTGGATTAATGTGTTTTCAAATTGGCATTGTGCATAAGATTTTCAAAAGATGAGAAAAATATTTTGAGCATAACATGGCATATGCATTCGTCTCATAAGACTATATAAAATGGATTTGATGAATTGTTTAATTATTTGATTCAATTGATAATGAGATAATTGAATGAATTGAAAAGGATGTCCTGTTGCTATTGAAACATGTTTATTTATTTAAGTTAACTTGTTGTGGTTAATTAAATAAATTGGATTTAGGAGATTATATAATAAAATCATATGGTTTTGACATGATATGATTTCACGTATGTGTATGAGTATTTTGGTACTCACATATCTTCTAATGTTTTAATATGAGATTGTTTGGTGAGCTTGCTCACCCCCTGCCTGTACATGTGTACAGGGAATGCTTTTTGGATTTGAAGATCAAACAATGGTTTTTATCATTTCATAAGTGTAATGTAGTGATGGATTGTACTATTTCATTTGTTGTTTAGCTGAGTGTTATTTTTTGTAAAGAGTAGTGTCCTCTCTTTTATTGTAAGCTTTGCGGCATTTCTTTTATTTGTATGTAAATGTCATTGTTGTATAACGAGAGGGAATATGTATATTTAATTATTCATTATTTCATCCAAGGATGAAAATGTTATTTGTAAATGGACTTAATTAATGAATATTGGTAAGGTTATCCGAGTAATAAAATACGGGGCATTACAAAGGCTCTCTGTTTTAAATTATTACAATAAAAACTCTTAATTCTTCGTTTACTTATAATCCATTAATTTACATATTCTAGAGATATCAGCTAAAACATTTTGGCCATGTTTGTTTGGGCGGACATGAGCTTGGGATTGGACTACTAGTCCAATAAAATTATTAACCCGATGTTTGGTTAAATAGTTGAAGTACGGATTAACAATCCATCCGGATATGGTATCCCACATATGATGGACTATTCAATCACACAGAGAGGAGTGGGATATAAATTGAAGGCCTAAGCCAAAGTCTAGACTATCAGTCCCTCCTTATAATCCTAACGCAATCCAAACAGAGGATATGATAAAAATTCAAAGAGATTCGTAGTCCTAGAACTATTATTCATGGGAATGCTAATCTAACCTAATTCAATCCGTCCAAACAAACATGGCCTTTGTAAATAACAATCCACCGATTTTCCTTGACATAAACTATTAACCAAACTTTGACAGTAAATAAGGATGTCATTAACTTTAAAATTTCTAGTAAAACAGCACTCCAAAAGATGTAGGCAACTTCTCACTTCCGCTTCCAGTGCTGAATTAGCCAAAAAAACACACAGAATTGGACACCACCTGCCATCTATTTTTGTTGATTGCCACCTATGCTGCACCTGCTCTACAGGAGGATTTTTTCCATGCACCATCAATAAAAAATTCCGCATATGTGGGATCTAGACACCAAGACACAATGTTAGTAAATTCAAAACAATTCGTTATATATATGTATGATCTTAAGTCATTTTCAACCCAAAAACCTTATGTTCCAGTGGGATCCTATAGAAATTGTTAATCATGCCTAATGTAATCTGTGGGTCTATACTTTCATTATCAAATGTCGCCTTATTACGATGAAGCCATATCCCCTAAAGAACTTTGATAGCCTCTATTCTAGCATCTTCATCAGAGGTTTGTTTAAACCATTCATTAATCCAATCTTCTATCCTTCGTTCTCAATCAACATTAAAATTCAACTCAAGCTTTGAACCAAACCAAATCCTTTTCAAAAATGGACATAGGAAATGAAAATGTTCAATTGATTCTTCACTATCATGACATCTAGGATAGATAATACTGGAGAGAGTGTGATGCAATCTATTAGCTAGAATTTTGGAAATAATCGTATATACCACATTACAAAGACTACTAGGCCTGTAATCATTTACTATTTGAGGTGATGACTTTTTTGGAATGAGAATTAAATATGTATCGATCAATTCAACCAAGCATAAACCCATAATTCAAAAAGCAAGGACAAAGGCTGTCAAAATATCACCAACAATATTCCAATTCTTATGGTAAAAAGCTACTATCATACCATCTAGGCCAGGGGCTTTGAGCCCACCCATGGTAAAAACTGCATCTTTTACTTCCAGAGCCATGAATGGAGCATCAAGCAAACATCTTTGAGCCTCCGAGATGTGATTATTCAATGCATTTAAAAGTTGAAAAATTGAAGGGGTAGTCAAAATGCACTTGGGAAAGAGCTGAAGACGAACTGCTCGAGCTACATTGGAACAAATTTTGGAGACGATCCACAATGACATGGTAATACACCTGGGAAAGAGCTGAAGATGATCCACTCAAGCTATAATTGGAACAACTTCTGGAGAGGATCCACAATGACATGGTACATTACATATCAACTTTTGATTTGTCACAAACTGAACCATGTAAGAGTCAAAATTGTAAGTGAATTGTGAGTCTCTAGTGTTCCTCAATAAAATATAACTGCATGATTCGAGAAATACCATCCCACTTGTTGTATGTGCCCATACTTTTATCTATCTATTCACCATAATCCATCCTACAACCAATTAATTAAAGTATGGGCTCATTCAACAACTTCTAGAGAGAGAAAGAGAGAGAATATTCACAAAGAGATGTAGATACGATGGAAGTTTAGAGAAAGGAAGCCAGTTCTTACCCAAACACAAAAAGACATTCATCCAGGTGATAGCTTTGCATGTTGGTGTCATTGTTTTGCAGTATAACTTCCATAAATCCCTTATATGTTCCATTGATTATTGATGTTTCTATCTTAGGAGGTCCTGTGATTGGCCTCTTGGGGAAATGAAGCTTGTACGAGAGGGTTCAAGAACGTCATTGGAAAATTCGAAGATCTTTGAAGAAAATTTGAATTCTCTAGAAATGGTGAGAGGCTTAGATTCTTCAATAGTCACAACTAAGAACACAAAAGCAAAGAGATGAATGAGATAAGAGATTGGGTGAAGAAGAAGGCAAAGTAGTTAGAGAGAGAATAATGGCAAGGCTCTCCTATGAATCTCCCACTTTCACTCTCAAGGTTGATAATGGAGAAGGGAAATTAGTTCCTTCCCAAGAATTATCTCTCCAAAATCCATCCCTAGTAAAGCTATGGGTGGATTCTATTTATAGGCACCTCATGATGTAGAACGGAACCCATGTGCAAGGCACATGGTGAATATTCTCTCTAACAAGCTTGTCCGAGGAGGTGACCTCTCCGAGGATGAGGAAAATTCCGAAGATGAGATCAACCTCTCGGCAAACCCTTCTTCTTAGCCACACCTAACCAATGATCCCCAATCATCTCAAGGTGTGGTAGTCCCAGAGGACGTCCTGCCGCAAAAGGGTTGGGGGTAGTTCAAGAGAACGCCCTGCCGCAAATATTGTCAAGTCTCAAGGACCCCCTAGATCGTGCCACTTCGACTCGGGTATGGGCTAGTTTAACCAAAGAGTGAATTTATTTCCACTCACCGTCCTCAGGATCGGGTCCTTTGTTCGGACTCTATTACACCCATGGTTCCGGTGCATAGATCCCAGAAAGCTCCGAGTCCGTAAGTGTTCTGGGACTCATTAATGGAGCGCCTTCTAGATTGCATTTGAATCCATTTGAAGCCAAGTGTTTCGGATCTCTGGGTTCGTGGATCTGAACCCTTTCGAGTCTTAGAGCGATTCGGCCCATTTGATGGCGAAAAATCCGGGCCCACCAATCTTGGCCTTGCGATAAATCCGGGCCCACCAACCTTAGACTATTGGGCCTAATTAATTTAATGGGCTCAAATTAGCTCCTTTTACATTTGCCCCTTGTGTGTATGAGAAATTTTAGTTTTCTCGGACATGCATAGTTTCACCTTGTTAGCCATGCTTCGCATTATGTCTTCGGGAATATTTGGTCTTGACGGAGTCTAGGGATAAAGGTAAGGACTCACCGTAAATTATGGGTAAAGTTGACAACTAATAAACAACATGATTTTTTTTTTCTTGTGCCATGTTTGGCCAACATATTTTTGTGCCCTTTTTTTTTTTTTTAATATGAATTCAAATCAAGCACCCATCATTATCATCTTTTTCCCTAAAAAAAATAAAGGCCCACGCCCTTTTTTTTATAGTCAAACTTGACTTTACTTTCCTTTAACAACTTATAAAATTTCAAATCCACATATTCTCTAGAATATTCGGAGGCCTATTTCATATACATATAGCCATAGCCTTAGCACTTTTGAGGGTCACCAGAATCAAACTTTTACCTTTTATTTTATATATATATATATATTTTCTTTTGGGGATAAGGACAAAAACCCTAATCTTTCTCTTTTATTGCACAACCATTTCGGCTCTCTCTCTCTCTACACCGAGAGACCAACCCAACTCTCTTCTTCTTCTTCTTCAAGAAGACTCTGTCGTTTGCACACTAATCTTCATCACAGCTTCAAGTAGCGCCGCTGACCTAATTCTCTTCTTCTTCAATCAGAACTCCGCAACTGCCAAATCAAAGGCTACCACCAGTTGGTCACAAGGCCCACCCAGCTTGCTGTCACTCCAAATGCCGCCGTTGTTGCCGAAGATGAGCTGTTGCTTGCATGCTGGTTCTCATCCTAGCCCAGGCACTGTCATCGGCCAACGAGCGAGTCACTCATAACACTATCCTGCGTGTGACCACCCCAATTCTTGTGGCCTGCAGGCTTTGCGTTTGACCCATGCGGTGTCGCCGCTGCTTTCGGCCTCGACTAGCTAGAGCCGGCCATGAATATTGCCCACTCAACATGACATTGTCTTTCCTTTTTTGCGCCCACTGATCGCGTCGCGGCTCTAGACACCACTGACACTGCGACCCAAAATGCCACCAGCTCGCGCTATCACCAGCCCAGTTCGTCACTATCCAGCTCGTTGTCAATACTGGTTGCTAGCCACGGTGTCTTGCCGCTGTGCTGCGACACCCCCAACTTTTTCGTGGGTCTTGGCTTTGGCTCTTTTGGTTTTCTTTTGCTCGGCTCCCTTCCTCGTCATTGCTCTAGATCTGTGAGCAAGTATTTGAAGCCCTTTTTTTTGAACTCTACATCTTTACTCAGAAATAATTCTTGATCTTAGAAATCCCTGCTTTGATATACTCTAAATTTGTAAACTCTGGTGGTAATTTTGATTTCAGTCTTGAGGCTTGCAAACAATCTTGAACTAGTGTTCTATTGAATCTGTAATTCAGCGTTGAAATAGCTATTGCTTTTGTTGAATTGTGCCTCTTTAACTGGCTCTGATTATATACATCTTGAAGCCCTTGCTTGAGATTCGGGACTTTTATTGATGGACTGGATATAGATAAATCTTGCACACTGGGCTATTGAATTTCATTGCTAATTTTGGAAGATAAAAACATACCATGACATTGCACTCCTCCTAATATTTAAAACTCGAGCCCGTGCGTTGATAATTTGATAAAAATAGAACCATTAAAAAAATATTAAGCATTCGCTGGTTGCCTCGTATGAATTTATTCATTGCTATCCTTGTGAATGTTGGAATAGGTACTGTTGAACTCTTGTTGTTGAATAATTGATTGTTTGTAGAAAATAAGTCCTTGTGTGTTGATTGTTGCTGCTACTAAGAATATTGAAACAATAGCATTGACCATATAAAAGTAGAATGATCTTGTCATTTATTGATAATGTAAGAACATCATACTTGAATTTCATGTAATCGGTGAATGAATTCTTTATACTCGAAGTTAGCGAACAATTTGTTTGAAATGATGAAGTGCCATAGCAGAGAGCATAACCATATATTGTTGGTTATTGAACTTGTGGATATTGCATTGCTCGATTTTATTATTTCAGTTAAATGAACCTTTTCGTAAGAAGTCCACCACCTCAGGGCCCTTGAAACTTGCACTAATGAAGACAAGGGTTGCTCTTTGGAAGTCTGAGTGGAAGCAAGGCTATCCCTCAGGAGTCCAAATAGTAGACACACCTTACTTCGGCAAGAAAGATCCCTTTGGCAGGCAACCGAGTCTACCAAGATTGCACTAATGGAAGTAAAGATTGTCCCTCGAAAGTCCAAGCATAAGTAAGGTTCTCTCTCGGAAGTCTAAGTAGATGCACACTCCTTTCTTCAGCAACTAATGGAAGCAAAGTCTACCCCTCGAAAGTTCAAGTAGGAGTACAATTCTACTTCGGCAGCTAATGGAAGCAAATGCCACCCCTCGGAAGTCCCAACAGAAGCAAGAGTTGTCTCTCGAAAGTCCAAATAGTAGCATACACCCTACTTCGGCAAGAAAGATAGATCTCCTGAAACTCGCTTTTTGTAAGAAGTCTACCACCTTGGGACCCTTGAAACTCTCACTAATGAGAGAAAGGGCTATCCCTCGAAAGTTTGAACGGAAGCAAAACTATCCCTCAAGAGTCCGAAAGTAGCATACACCCTACTTCGGCAAGAAAAATTCCTTCTAGCAAGCAACTGAGTGTATCAATCTCGCACTAACAGAAATAAAGATTATTCCTCAGAAATCCAAGTGGATGCACACTCTCTTCTTCGGCAACCAATGGAAGCAAAGGTTGTCCCTTGAAAGCCTGAGTAGGAGTATACTCTACTTTGACAATAAAGATCCTCAAAACTTGCACTGATGGAAGCAAGGGCTATTCTTCGGAAGTCCGAGTGGAAACACACACTCTGCTTCATTCAAGAAAGACCCTCGAAGCTTGCTCTGATGGAAGTGAGGGTTATTCTTCAGAAGTCCGAATGGGAGCAAGGCTGTTCCTCAGGAGTTCGAATAGTAGCACACACCCTACTTCGGCAAGAAAGATCCATTCTAATAGGTAGCCGCGTCTCAAGGGCTGTTCTTCAGAAGTCCAAGTGGGAGCACATACTCTACTTCAATAAGAAAGATCCTCGAACCTTGCACTGATGGAAGCGAGGTTTGTTCTTCGAAAGTCAGAGTGGGAGCACATACCCTACTTCAACAAGAAAGATCCTCAAAGCTCACACTGATGGAAACAAGCGTTGTCCCTCGGAAGTCCAAATGAAAACAAGGGTTGTCCCTCAGAAGTTTGGATAGAAGCACTTCTTTCTTTGGAAAGAAAAATCCTTCCTAGTTGAAAACTGAGTCTACTACTCCTTCTTCAAAGGGCGACAAAAAATTGAACATTGTCTCAAGCAACATAACATAATGAAGATACACAATATGAAGAAAATAAACTTCTAATAGGGATACATAATGTGAAGAAAATAAATTTCTTCATAACATAAGAAAGAAAGATAAAACTTCTTGGACAATGTAGTAAATAACAAATTGTAAATGTCATATGTAGACTTCTTCTATGGAATGTTGACATTTTCCCCTAGAGTGGCAAGGTCATTCGAAAAACTTTCACCAGCTGTTCGGGTTGTTGCCGTCATACGCCATCTTAGCCACGTTTTCTAAGATATCCTGAGGCCCTTATTCTTTGAACTCTAGCTTATCTGCTTCAACTTTCTTTCTAAAGATCTTCTTAAGAGTCCGACACTTTTCTGAGGGATGTCCTAGTGATTGGTGAAAAACACAATAATTAGGGTCCTCGCAGTCCTTCTTCAGCAAAAGCTCTTCGACACGAGGCAGCTTCAGTTCCCTATCTGCCATCCATTCTTTAACTAAGGCCTTCACCTCCTCAATACTACATAGAAAAGGAGCGTCACCCTCGTAGCTCTTCATTTTTTGCCCTTTGAATTCCTCCCTCTGCGAGTTTTGGGTAGAAGACATGGAAGCCGCAGTGACAGAAGGTGCTCGGGATGACTTGAAGCTAGTTTTATTACTAGTCTCGAACCCGATCTTCTGAGATTGAGGTATGTTGATGTTCCGAGATGTTTCAATTAGTGCTGAGAAGGTGGGTATTTTGTGATTAACAAGAAACATCTTGTACCTGTTCAATGCCCCTTCAACACAGATTTGGACCAAGTAGCTTTCCTCTATAGCCTTGTGACAGTCCACGGCTTTGTCTTGGAACCTCTTCACATATTCAAGAATGTCTTCACCTTCCCGTTGCTTTTCCTTACACAGGGTGAGTGTGGTTACTTTCTCGGCCACCTGAAAGAATTTGGCATGGAATTTGTTGACCATCTCCTCCCAACTTCGGATAGAGTTTGGGGCCAAGTTCATGTACCAACTATATGCTCGGTCAGTGAGGGACTTAGAGAATTCTTTCAACCAGAGGACATGGTGTGAACCATGAAATCCCAAAGTCTCGATGAACTGAACAACATGTTCTCGAGCATTTCCTTGTTTGCCATTGAATTTGATAAACTTCGGCACAATGTACCCCGCCGGATATGGATAACTCAACATCTAGACAGGATATGGTGGCTTGACATCCAGATCGGGCAAAGAGGGTAAAGTCCTCTTGCCCCGTTCGAGATCGAACATGGCTTGCACATCAGCGAGAGTGAGAAATTGTTGAGGGAGAGAACATGATGGTGGTATTCCCAGAACTTGGCTTGTAGACCCGAAGGCCGAGCTTGGAGCGACTTGGCCATTTGGGTGTTGAGAATTCACCATTGGTGAAGACATATGATAATATTGGTCAACGACACCTATAGACAAGCCATTCAATGATGGGACATTGAATTGGGTCCCATAAAGTCTATTGCACGCTGCGGCTATACCAGGTTGGACTTGCAAACTCGGCGTCGGAACCAAAGGACACCCGCTCGGTGCATGAATAGAATTTACAATTGGTGGAACAAAAGTAGGCATGGATGGAGCACCATTTGGTAAAGAAATTTTTGTGGGCCTTCCTTGAACTTCCACTGCCACTGGAACACCATTCATCGCGTCGAAGACTCCTCCAACCACTGATGGACCATGGCTCGATCCTCCAGTTGCATGATACAGGTTGGCCATGACTTGTTCCTCTTAGGACTTGATTTTGTACACCATTTTGAGCAACTTCAAGGAGAATTTGGGGTGGGTCTTGATGATTTTGACCATTCCTAACAGCACCATGAAGTTATTGATGCTTGCTGGCGCCGACTTGACCTCCATTTGTGGTCGATGGTGCGAAATGTGAACCCATCACCAACATGGTGTGGGTGAGATTTTGAAGGTTAGTGAGAATCTTTTGTTGAGTGTGTTGGCGTCCTTGAATGGCTTCAAGGATGAGAGGTGAGTCTTGAACTTGAGTCCTTTCATCACCGCCATTGGAAGAGCTTTGTTGATAAGTCTCATTATCTACCATTTTTGCCAGTGTTGTATGAGTTCCAGATCTCGTTGAAACCATTAACCAATCCGCCTCCCCAGTAGAGTCGCCAAATGTATGAGAGGGTTCAAGAATGTCGTTGGAAAATTCAAAGATCTTTGAAGAAAATTCGAATTCTCTAGAAATGGTAAGAGGCTTAGATTCTTCAATAGTCACAACTAAGAACACAAGAGCAAAGAGATGATGGAGATAAGAGATTGGGTGAAAAAGAAGGCAAAGTAGTTAGAGAGAGAATAATGGCAAGGCTCTCCCATGGATCTCCCACTTTCACTCTCAAGGTTGATAATGGAGAAGGGAAATTAGTTCTTTCCCAAGAATTATTTCTCCGAAATCCATCCATTGTAAAGCTATGGGTGGGTTCTATTTATAGGCACCACATGATATAGGACGGAGCCCATGTGCAAGGCATGTGGGGAATATTCTCTCTAACAACCTTGTCTGAGGAGGTGACCTCTCCGAGGATAAGGAAAATCCCGAAGAGGAGATCAACCTCTCGACGTACCCTTCTTCTTAGCCACACATAACTGTAGACGCGCCCTGAGGGCTTCAGTGCTACAGTTCGGACTCAAATTGTCACGGTTCATAATCTGATCTCACAATGCGCGATGTGAGATTGATAAATCACCAAAGAGTCCAAATCCGGCAAATCGTTTTGGAAAATTGATTTTTAAGAAAGAAGTGCCAAACATGGACTGCTTTGCCAGATACAGAATCGCCACCTAAATATTTTATTTTGGGGGAATTTAGGAAACCCTGACTCGTGCCTAAGGCCACGTGTCCGTCATCACCAAAGTTTCCTCGGCTCGAGAACTTAGGTATGATTGGGGAAGGTCATCTATGAGCACCCCCGCTCGCCCGATCAAAGATCGGCCTGTACTAAACATGATATTTTGTTTTTGAAAACACATGTGCTCTTATTTCGGTTATTTAGCTAATCTTACTATGTGATGCGCACAACACAGAAGTATAGACTAGATCGCCTAATTTGGAACAAAGCATTGCATATCCATTTGTTTGGAAATGGTTTGAAGTTTGCTACTCGTAAGTAGGCTAAAACACGGATTTCAATGAATCGTTCCAATTCAGGCAGTTAATCAAATAAGCAAATAGCCTCATGGCAAGCATGCTGTCATGGCAATCAATAACACACATGCAGGGATGCTAAAGCATAAACACTTATAGTATACTCCGAGCCAAAACAAAGAACTAGTTAGGAATCATGCATGATCCTAGTTCATGTTTAAAATGGCTAATGCAACTAGAAATAGGCTCAGCTATTCTAATATGGCATATGAGATGCGATTAGATAATCATGTATTCAATTTGGAATTGAAATACAATGCAGTTAGTATAATGCACCGAGCTCGGTGCATGCAATGTAGATGAATGAATGCAAACATGCAAGTATAAGTATGCTAATTGAAAATGACCGTAAACTAACCATCAAAAGTAGGTAAGTAAAAGGGAGAAATAATTGGGGTTGGAAGACATGCACACACGCACACATACTTATTACAAAATTCGCCCTCTCGACGGAGGGTCCGAATGAATAATACATGCCAACTTAATTAACTAACTAACAAGCTAATTAACTATTACATAATCGAATGAATAACTAGCTACAACTAATTATTACAAAACTTAATTAATTAACAAATTAACTAATTAAATTACAAAACCAAATGCTAACTAACAAGTAAGTAATTTAAACAAAGTTGCCTCGACAAGTTAAAGAAGGTGAACATGCATGCTCGGTTCCCGCCCCGGTAAGCTCTCCGGTTGCTCTTTAGAGGCTCTGTCTGCAAGGTGTCCTTGAGGAATTCCTGCTGAACCTTACCAAAACCAGTCTTGGGAATGCATCAGCGGCCTTCCGGGTATGGACAGATGCTGCCGAACGCTTGCCGACCAAGGATGGTACACTGCCGGCCATCAACAATGCACTGCCGGCCATTTGTAGGGCATTGCCGGCCACTGATGTGCTGTGACACCAAGCTGCAGCAGAGCCCAAAATAGAGAAAATTGAGGGTCTCCCAAGGGTATGTATGCACTATGCCACCCCATATCACCTAGAAACATCAAGGGAGAGGCATAGTCAGATCCAAGACCATCAATCACGCATCCCGATGCATGATGGCCAAAGATCCAACTTGTGCAAATCAATGAGAAATGAATGCACATAAAAACACATAAGTGCCTAGAACTCTATCATGGATAATCAAGAGCGTCGACGACCGAGAATTGAGACACGTTTCATCACTTGAAGTATAAAACGCCCCTCGTTTCTCGTGCTCGGATTAACACTTAATCCAAACAACAATGCAACACAAGCATGGCAAACGTGCAATGCAACTATATGGCATACTCAATGCTCAATGCTAAGAACTAGATGGCATGCTCAAAGCAAGGCGATCATAAGGTTCTAAGTATAATGTAATTCATGCATGTACAATGCAATGCAATAAGGGAAACAACATGGCATGCAACAAGTATGCAACTATGTACCAATGCATGCAACAACATGCAAAATGGATAAGCATGTAACAACATGCAAGCATGCAACAACATACAAGGTAACAAGCATGCGACAACATGCAAAAGAAGGACTTAAACCAAAGTGGTCAGACCTCAGCCATGCCCAAATCAGTGGCCAAAATGATGAATTGATGACACAAAATGCAAGACAAGCATGCATGCCAATTGGCCTAAGAATTAAGGCATAAAGAGGACAACTCTCAAGCACACTTAAAGTGTGACAAGCATGGAAGTATGAAAATACTAGATGCTCTGAAATGATGTTAGGAATGATGCCAAATCACACACATAACACAAGCATGGCAGGCATGAAGCTCATAAGCTAAAAAACTAGCAATGGGGCTTAAGCCATAGCCATACAAAGCAAGCCCCGAAGGGCTAAGGGGACCTAAAACAGTCCCAAGGCAGGTCCAAACAAGACCAAAAACAAGCTTGAAGCTAGCCAATGCAAGCTAGAACACAAGTCCGAAAGGCATGAAGCATGCAAGGCTACAAAAGGGGTAATACACTACACCTATTAAAACCAAACATGGCATGACATGAGCAACATGAAACAGAGTTACATCATGGTATAACAAGACCAAAAATGCACTGATATGATGAGCCAAAGGCTTAGGCTTAGTGGCATGCACAAAAGTTCATTCTTGAGGAATAAAGCACAAACTCTTCAAGTCATTCAAAGCATGTCAAATGCAAGTGTATGACCACATTTCATGGACTGAAATAACATTTGAAATGATGGAAAAGCATGCAAACATCACATGTATGGCATGGTAGAGGCCTCAAAACCCAAGGCTAGTCAAAGCATTTACACTATAGCTATACAAAACATGAGTGATATGGCCATGGAAGCCCAAAAAAGTCCTAGGACATCCCAAAATAAGAATAAAATCATGTTGGAGCAAAGCCAAAATATGCTAGGATGATGAGTCAAAACATGATGCACATAAAGCTAGTAAGTAAGATTTGTTCTACAAGTATATGGAGCATGCAAAGGATGACCAAACCAACTATGGACATAGTTATGTCATGGAAAAACATCACCAAAGACATGCTGGAATGGACTCAACATAAGCTAGGATGACATGTTAAAGCAAGAAGCATATAAAGCTAGTTTATGAGATTTACACTACAAGTGTATCATACATGCATGGAGTGACAAAACCAATCCAAAATAGATCTAAGGCATCGTAAAACATCACCAAAAACCTACTGAAATGGCGCCAACACATGCAAGAAAGACATGCTACTTTGATGAGCCACAAATGAGATTACACTACACATGTAAGAAGCATGCAAAATATGACCAAACCAACCATGGAAAGACTTAAGCCAGGTCCTAAAAGTCACAAAAAAGGCATGAACCAAGCCTAAAAAATATGGAGAGGCATGCTCCTTTGGAAGGCCAAAAACTCAAGCAAACATGAATCAAAAGAGAGGGGCCACCCCCTTTGATTTGAGGCCTCAAAACCACATGCCTACCACTGAAAATCCACTGGATTTCAGTGGTTAAAAGGCCAAACCAAGGCTAGCTCGAAGGCCTTAAGGCATGGCTCAAAACAAGGCCAAACAAGGCAAACAAGAGGGTTGAAGACCCTCAACAGCACAAAGACCTTAAACAACTACCAAAAGCACTTAAATACAAGACTTTTTTCAGTTGAAAGCAAGGCCTAAAACAATATGCAAGAATGGCCAAAATGAGATGCAAAAAAGTGCTAAAATGGGAAAAAAGCTCACCCTTGAAGTCCAACTTCGAAACCAGCAACCTCAGGGGCCAAAAATCGACTTTTAGAGCTCAAGTAGCACTCCTAAGAACTTCAGCCCAAAGGTAGAAGAAAGCATCACATATCCGTTTGTTTGGAAAATGGTTTGAAGTTTGCTACTCGCAAATAGGCTAAAATGCGGATTTCAATGAATTGTTTCAATTCAAGTAATCCAACCTTCACCCACAGGCATTCATGCAGTTATCAACTAAGTAGTTAGCCTCATGGCAAGCATGCTTTCATGGCAACATTAACACACATGCAGTATGCTAAAGCGTAAACACTCACAGTGTACTCCGAGCCAAAACAAAGAACTAGTTAGAAATCATGCATGATCCTAGTTCATGTTAAGATGGCTAATGCAACACATGCGAAAATGCAACTAAAATAGGCTCGACTATTCTAGAATGTCATGTGAAATGCAATTTGATACATATATTCAAATAGGTATTGAAATACAATGCAGTTAATATGATGCGCCGAGCAGTGCATGCAAATAGATGAATGTATGCGCATGCAAAGCATAAGGTATGCTAAATGAAATATGCCCTAAAACTAACCATCGTAAGCGGTTAAGTAAAATGGAGAAAGAAATGGGGGTTGGAAGACATGCATCACACATACGCACGCTTATTACAACATTGCGCCATCTCGAGGGAGGGACCGAATAAAAAGCTAACTAAGTAATCTAAGCTAATTAAACTAATTATTATCCAACAAACTAATTAACTAATCCTAGTTAACTAATTATTACAAAACGAATTGAATAGCTAACGCATTAATTAATTAAAGTACAAACCAAAGCAAAAGCAAGCTATCTAAGCATGGCAGCTAAGGAAAGCAATAAATCAAGAGTCTCAGAAGGAGAAGAATGCATGTAAGCCCGGTCACCTTGTTTGGAAATCGAATGCGATACCCCGATTTGCCTCTGTTTTCATCTATCCTCAGAACTTTGCACCAAGCTCCAGAAAGATGAAACTCCACCTTGGGAATCCAGTGGAAGGGTGGCCGACCACTTTTGGTCTCTCCAGACACCTGCAGACCACTTTTGGTTGTTGAAAAACCAGAAAAGTGGTCGGCTAGCTAGTTTTTCTGGCTGGTTGGCCAGGTGTTGCTGCTGAACTGCAATTTGCTGCAACAGAGAGCAAGAAAGGGCATGGCAATGTATTTGCAAGATATGTGTACACAACCACCCTCCTTATCATGTCATGAACTCAAGGGGGTGTGGTTCTCGACCCTCGGGCCACCAATGGCGTATTTCAATGCATGGTGGCCGAGAGGTGAAGTTGCACAATTCAATATAAAATGAATGCACAAGTAAACACATAAATGCCTAGAACTCTATCATGTATGATCAAGAGCGTCGGCGACCGAGAATTGAGGCACGTTTCATAACTTGAAGTATGAAACGTCCCTCGTTCCTCGTGTTTGGACTAACACCTATTCCAAACAACAATGCAACATATAACATGGCATGCTCAATGCAATGTAATGCAACCTTAGCATGCGAACATGCAACTATGTGGCACGCACAATGCAACTAACAACATAGCATACACAATGTGAGGGATAACATGGCATACTCAATGCTAAATGCTAAGAACTAGATGGCATACTCAATGCAAGACAATCATAAGGTTCTAAACACTATGTAATGCATGCATGCACAATGCAATGCAACAAGGGCAACAATATGCAATACACCAAACATGCAACAGCATGCAAACCATATACTCAATGGACTTCAACCGAAATGGACAGACTTCAGTCATGCCCAAAACAGTGGCCATAATGCTAAAATGAAGGCACCGAAAACACATACAAGCATGCATGCCAATTGGCTCACCAATTAAGGCACTAAGGTGCAACTCTCAAGAACACTAAAAGAGTGAAAAATATGGAAGTGTAACAACACTAAGTCTTGAAACGAGGTAAGAAATGATGTCAAATCATTCAATTAACACAAGTATAGCATGGTAGGGTCCTTAAAAGCATGAAGCTAGTAAAGAGGACTACAAAGGAGGCATGCAATACATGGCACAAATGCATGAACTAAGCATAGACAGAGCTCAAGTAGGTCAAAACAAGGACCTAAACATATTGAGAAGAGGGCTCAAAGGCCTAGGCATGCAAGCATCTGAGCTAAGGCATAAACTAGGCAACAATGCATAACACTCAAAGGCACTTAAAGCATGATTGAGGTAGGAACATGGCAATACTAAATGCTCAAATGTCATGTTAGGTGATGCCAAATCATGTACACAACACAAAAAGAAGCATGCAATGGTGCCCAAAGCTTGAGGCAAGCAAGAGTATTTGTGCTACAAGTATACAAAACATGAAGCATATGACCAAGGCAATCCAACAAAGTCCTAGAACATGTTAAAATGAGTCTAAAACATGCATGGAAGGAAGCCAAAACAAGCTAGCATGGAGGGCATAAAGCATGATGCATACAAGGCAAATAAGGCGGATTACACTACACCTATTAGGACCAAGCATGGAATGACTTAACCAATAAAAATCAGAGTTATATCATGGAAAAATAACCCCAAATAAGCACTGAAATGATGGCTCGCAAGCTATGGCATGAAGGCATACGCAATGGTTCATGTTAAGACATAAAAAGGCAAACCCTCCAACGTATTGAATGAGTGACAAATGTGAATGCATGGCCATGAAACATGGACTGAAATCACATAAAAATGGATGTCAAATCATTGAAATAGGCCAAGTAATGCATGCCAGTGGACTCAACACGCAAAGCTAGCAAGCTAGGTTGAACCATAGCTATACAAAGCAAGTCATGCATGGCCAAAACAACCAAAATCAGACCTAAAGCATATTAAAACATGGACAAAAGTTTCATGAAGTTAACCCAAAAGCATGCTAAAATGACATGTTACAACATGATGCATGTTAGGCTATTTCATGGAAATGCACTACAAGTGTAAGGAGCATGCAAAGGCCAACTAAACCAAACCAAAACAGAGTCATGACATGGCAAAAATCACCAAAAACATGTTGAAATGGAAAGAAAACAAGCTAGAATGGCATGCTACTTCATGAGGCATACAAAGCTAGTTTGTGTGATTTACACTACAAGTGTATTAACCATGCATGGGGTGACCAAAGAAAGCAAAAGCAGTGGTATGCCTCAGCAAAATAACCACAAATACATGCTAAGAACAAGCTAACAAAAGCTTAACAAAGGTGCTCAAACATGAGGCTCAAAGCAAGTAAACAAGACACAAAGGAGAGGGGATGACCCTTTCCTATTTAGGAAACCAAAACTACCTTTCCTTTGGATTTCAGTGGTAGAAAGGTCATGCAAAGGCTTCAACAAGAGCCTAAATGGATGGCTCAAAATAAGGCCTAACAAGTCCTAAGAGGGGGTAAATCACCCCAAATGAAAAAGAGACCTTAAACAACTATTTTAAGTATGCAAAAACAAAAAAATTTCTAGTTAAGAGTTAAGCTTAAAAACAGATACAAAAGGGTCCAAAAGCTTAAGCAAAAATGGGGGTTTTAAAGGTCAAAGACTCACCCTTGAAGACCTTCTTCACTTCTGCAACTCCAGTAAGTTCTTTGAGCTTAAACCAGTCCAAGAACACCAAAAACAACCCCTTAGCACCTCAGCTACCCAAGGATTGTGTTTGAGTGTGTGTTTGTGTGTTAAACTAAGACTAATCTACACTTTTGAAGCACAAAAATGAAGAACCAAGCAAGATAGATACAACACTATATGTATCTCTCTAAGGGCAGTTTTCTGAACCTAGAGGAGGGAGGAGGAGCTTCCCTCTTATAGAAGAGGAAAGGCAAAGCTTCTAGGAGAAGCTAAGTACCAAGGCAATCCCTCCATACACGTGTATGAAGGATGGTTTTAATGTCCTCCAAAAGTGCAACCGGAGGAAAATATCTCCAAAAAGGTGTCAAAAAATAGCCGACCACCTGAAGCGGTCGGCCTACTACTTAAAGTGGTCGGCCGACCACTTCAAGTGGCCTCTGAGAGCAAAAACTGGTCAGCCATGGTGGGAGAGAGTCCAGGGCATGAAAACAATGCAATGGTGTGGTGGCCGACCAGAAAAGATGGCCCAAAGACCAAAAAAGCTAGTTGTCCGACCAGAAAACTGTCTGGCAGAGGAAGAAGTGGTCGGCCAGGAGAAATACTGGTCTCCCACCCTTGGAACACCTTCCAAACAAGGAAAACAAGGTTTGTACCAAAAACAAACCAAAGCAGATGCAAGACGAGAGATCGGGAGGCAAAGCACGCAGCCGAAAGTCTCGAAAACTAGTCTACGAGCACCAAAAGTGGTATACGACCACAAAAGTGGTCTCCCGGATCACAGTGTTCCTCTAGGCAGAGGTAACAAGGTATGGTTCAAAAACCATGCCAAACGAAGAACGTTAAGCGGTCTCGAGACAAGGCGCGCGGCCAAAGGCTCCAAAAATCGAAAACTAGTCTCCAAACGGGAAAAGTGGTCTATGACCACAAAGAGATGGTCTACAAGACCTCTCCCTCCCTCCGGGAAGAGAAATAAGATTCGGTCCACAAATCGAGCCGAAGCACAAAAGAGTTCAGAGGCCTGGAGGCAAGGCTTTCAGCCAAAACTCCGAAGACTCGAAACGAGCACAATATGCACCATCACCAGACGCTCAATCGATAACGTCTGAGTCTTAAGGTCGATCAAAAATGGGGTGTCTACAATGACGTAACCGAGGAAGTGTACAGCAGTGATCCAGAATTCGCATTTCTTCAACTTGGCATAAAATTTGTGATCACGTAGTGTTTGGAGAACCATTCGCAAGTGCTGCTTATAGTCTTCCTGTGACTTGGAGTATATGAGGATGTCGTCAATGAAGATGATGACGAACTCATCAAGATAAGGTTTGAATACTCGGTTCATGAGGTCCATGAAAGCTGTTGGAGCATTTGTGACGCCAAATGACATGACAAGAAACTAGTAATGCCCGTAACGGGTTCTAAAGGCAGTCTTTTCGATGCTTTCCATTTTGACTTTTAGTTGATCATAGCCAGAACGCAAGTCGATTTTGGAGAATACCTGAGCGCCTTGAAGTTGATCGAACAAGTCATCGATTCATGGCAGAGAGTACCAATTCTTGATGGTGACCTTGTTCAACTCCCGATAATCGATGCATAACCTCATCGTGCCATCATTTTTCTTTACAAATAGTATTGGAGCTCCCTAGGGTGAGGTAATGAAACTTTTGTCCAGAAGTTCTTGGAATTGAGTCTTCAGTTCTTTCAATTCTGTCATTGATATGCAGTAAAGGGCTTTTGATACTGGTTGGGTACTAGGTTGAGTTTCAATGTTGAATTCGATTTCCCGATCAACGGGGGTAGCAGGTAGATCTTCAGGGAAGACATCTGGAAATTTTCAACCACAAGGATTGCATCAACAAGTGGGGACCTCTTTTGTGTATCGATCACATAACAAATATAACTACAACAACCCTTTCTTAGATGTCGTTGGACTATTATGGAGGATATAAAACAGGGGGGTTGGAAAACTCCAGTCCCATCAAAGACAAGCTAGGGTTGGTTTGGTAACCTAAATGAGACCTTTTTGGCTTTACAATCAATAGAGGCATGGTTGGTAGCCAGCCAATCCATCCCTAAGATTACATTAAAGTTTCCAATGTGAAGGGGAATCAAGTCTACGTATAATGTTTTGCCCTTTAAGGATATAGTACATGATCTGTACACCTCAGTACTACAAGCAGACTTACCAGAAGGAAAAGATACAGACAATATATATCCTAAGGGTTCAGGTGTTGATGCCAACTTAGCAGCAAAGTGTGGTGCAACGAAAGAATGAGTTGACCCAGAGTCAATGAGGATGTGAGCTAAATGACCATAGACAGAAAGTATACCTGACACAACGTTTTCGGTAACTTCTGGTTTTCCATGTACCAAGGCAAAAGCCCTTCCTTGGTGTTTTTGGTCCTTTCTCTCTCCTCTAAGTCCTACAGGTTTTCTGACTGGGCCAGAGGTGCTGGCTGTAAGATTGGTTAGCTTTGGATAGTCCCTCAGCAAGTGGCCAACTCGATTACATTTAAAGCATGCTCCTGTGTCTCAATGGCATTGTCCCCAATGAGCCCTTCCGCACGTAGGGCAAGTTGGAATAGTGCCACCTCTAGAGTTAGTAAAACCTTGATTACCTGAGCTGGTTGTGCCCATATTCACCCTCTTGGGAGACACAATGCCGGATCTTTTATTGTCTCCTTCCCAGAATCGCTTCTTTTGACGTGGTTCCCTAGAACGCGAGGCTTTAATCATTTTTTCTGTAATGTACGCTCAGTCTACCACTTCCGCATAGGTTGGCAGTTTCAAAACCTCAAGTCTATCTTTGATTTCAACATCCAATCCTGCTTCGAATTTTCTTGCTTTTCGAGCTTCAGTGGAGATGATATATGTCGTAAACCGAGCGAATTGTGTGAACTTGCTCTTGTATTTGGCCATCGTCATGGTTCCTTACTTTAGATATATGAATTCTGATGCCTTCTGTTCCCGCAACGAATCTGGGAAGTATTTTTCATAAAATACTTCCAAGAATTTTGCCTAATTCGCAATTTCTTCTTTCTCTAGAGTAAGAAGCCACCATTCATGTACATTATCTTTAAAGGTGAAAGTGGCGAAAATAACCTTCTATCTTTCGGTGCAAGGTAGTGTCACGAGCCAAACTCGCCCCTATAGGTTTAGCATCGTAACCGGCTAGTAATTATGGGATTATCGAAGGCCTCTAAGACATATTAACATAATATTAACTGCTAGCGGAAGCAAATAGTAATTATACAACATCCATTGAGCTGTGCAAACTTATGCACATAGCCATAACCACTTGACATATCTGGAACCTCCACGAGAGGTACATAGGTTGGCTGACAAAACAAAGTCCAGGCAGAAGCTCTAGGCCTGATCACGCCCCTGATCACCTATATACATAAATAATACGGTGAGTTAGAGCCTAGTGAATAATAACAAAGTAAAAGGTTTTAATGAATGTTGTCCATAACAGTTACAGAAAACAAAATTCAGTAGTTAACAGAAATGGATTCATAATCATGTTCAGAAATCAAAGTTCATAACAGAAACAGATTCAAAATCATACTTATAATCATAATTTACAATTAATCATATATGGTACATCCATTAGCACTAGTAGAAATAGTCACTACAACAAATATTACTTTTTATAGCATGCAATGAATGCTATCTTAAGTAAACAATAGCATTTGTTGGCATGCTATGTTAGCCCATGTTATTAAAAGTCTTATCACTTTTTATAGCATTTATAGAATGCTATGGATGAATGCTATAAAAAAAATATATTATTACATTCCTAAAATGCTATAAAATTGTTGAATG
This sequence comes from Camellia lanceoleosa, assembly GCA_025200525.1. Lineage (NCBI taxonomy): Eukaryota > Viridiplantae > Streptophyta > Magnoliopsida > Ericales > Theaceae > Camellia > Camellia lanceoleosa. The sequence goes on along the minus strand of CM045771.1, from coordinate 78,110,685 downwards.
ATCTTTCAAAAATATAACCATTACAGTTCGTTCATGCTATAAAATATCTTCTATAACAATCTGACAAATTTACCTATGAACGTTATAACATAGTATATACACATTTTATAGCATTTTTTTGTATGCTATAAATACCTTTTCCATGGTAGGTTTTTAATAGCTAATGTTGCTTCAGATTCCAAATAAAAATAAAACATTTTATTTCATTTAACTCAATATTGAAAACCAAAAATTACAAATATAATTAATATTTTCATTCATTACAAAAAGAATCATATCATCCTAGTGAAAAACAATTCATTAGTACAACTTTCATTAAAGAAAGAAAGTAATTACATTGTCTTAATACAATACCAAAAGATAATCTCCATATCAAAAAAAGATAGCTCAAATTCCAAATGTGATAATGTAAATTTCAAAATAAAACTCATTCAAATACTACACTTCAACTAGAGACTTCTCATCCTTCAAGCTTGCTTCTTATAGTTTGGTACCATTTTTTTTTTTTTTTTTTTTGAAGACACCAACTGCAAAATAATAATCAACGGAAGTATTTAGTAAATAAGTATGGATAATTAAACAATCTAAAAACTCAAGTGATTCAACCTTGCCTTAATAACCATGGATTGCTGTAGCACATCATGAATATGTGCCATTATAAAATCTGATTTCTAATTTAAATTTAATGTAAATGGCAAGAGTCAAAAAGGACACCTAAGATAGTATTTGGTACAGTAGATGGAGTGAAATGGTATGATCATTCCATCAAAAATGTTTATTCTTATATTTGATTGACTAACAAAAACAATAAAAAATACATTGTAAATAGAACATCATACACCAATGTAATGGAAAGATCATTTCGTAAGGGAGCCAAAGGAATGGTCATTCCATTTTATTTCATTCCAATGAATTAAATGGAGTATAAATAGAATGCATATTCAAATGGTAGCTTAAGGTGCTTGCAAGTAAGCAAAAAAATAAAATAAAAAATTGAGTAAGTAATAACAGTTTACTTGGGAGTATCACCAATTTATTAAAATATGATCATGACCAAGATACTGGCTTACTCCTTGCCCCACCTTTGAATCACTTTTTCAAAAACAAAACAAAGAGTCAGACACAAAAAACCCAATTCTCAGCCATGAATAGTCAATGATATTTTTTAGTTAAGCATATTATCAAACATGTAATGAACAATCTACATCCAATAAAAAAGTAAAATAGAAATCAAAATTTAGGATCTTTTGTTTTTTCTTTTTTTTTAAAAAAAAGATAACAGTAAGCATCAATTTTACTAGAACCAAAAAAAAAAACTATAGATATAACCCAATTTTCCGCCAAAGGGTTTTAACAATTTAATTGAAAATCTATCAAGCCTTGACAAAATTGGTAAGGGTGAAACACTATTGAAGAAACAAGTTAAAAGGAAAATGAAAAATCTGACTCAAGGGGGCCCACAAACATCTAATTGTTCCCCAAAGCAAACGATCCAAAGAAAATACCTAAGAAAAACAAAGAGAAAACCATATAGAGTACTCACAATATAAATTCCAAGCTTTTCTTCTATTTATTCAAGGCTTCATATGAAACCAAGTAAAATTAATTAATTAATTATTTTTTTTTACAGAAATTAAACTTAACTCATCGTAATTTATTTAACATTTAGATTTCAACAATTTTTATTTTTTTAACCAAATAATCTTCAAACACACACATATATATGTATATATATTGTAGATACAATAATTCAAAGAAAAAGACAATGAACTATGTAGAGAGAGATAATTACCTTTGCGATTGACTCCAGAATACTCTAGTAGATGTAGAACAAAAGAGGAATTTGAGGAGGGCTTCTTGTAGGATTGGAAACTGCTTCAGAGAGTGGGTGCCGATAAGGTAGGAAAGATCCTTTCATTTGAATCAAAAAAAAGAAAAGAAAGATAAGGTACGAAAGAGACCAATGAAAATATTAAGGGATTTTCTTTTAATGTTTTTCACAAGACTCACAAAATGCCATTAAAGTTTTAAATTTACATAATTTTACATAGTTTTTGTAAAAAGCTATTATAATTAAAACAAGTGTTATTAAAAATAGCAATGTCACCGCCTATTACTTTTTACAACATTTTATTACAAAATGCTATTAACTCATAATATTTTATAACATTTTGAAAAGAATGCTATAATTAAATGTTATAAAAAGTAATATTTGTTGTAGTGAGTTGACCCATACAGGAACGGCCATAAAGGCATACAGTTGACTTACGTGCATGAAGATGGTACAATTGAATCATGAGACGTATAGTTGGTCCATAAATGGTATGTATACATAAGGACCATAACAGTTGGCTCATGAGACATACAGTTGACCCATATTTGGGACGTAACAGAACAGATAACAGATGTCATCTGAAGCTAAGAATGCCACGAATACATTTCAAAAATATTGGACAACCATTCATTTATGTAGAAAATAATAATATTTTAGAAAACAGATCATCTTATATCATTCAGAAAATACTTATAATTGAACATAGTTTTACAAAGTTATTACTCACAAATGGCTCCATTAGCAGATTAGATAATGCAGACAAATCAGATAGATCAGGTAAACGATAACGCATGACCTACACAAACACATAACATATACACATTGAAACACAATATTAATTCCTTGATCAAACTTGACTTTTCTTGTCTCTTGTTTAAATAATCCAAAGGTCTACTACGCTTATTCTTTCTTCATTCAAATGAATCGAGTTCTCATCTCACATTTTCTTTCATTACTAAATTATTATTTTCTAAATAAACCAATTTCTTACTTGACTTCTTAATCAATTATTACTAAGCTAATGACTTATTCTTTAACCAACTAATTTATGATGGTTGGTAGTTTATTAATCTTGTTGAGTCATACTTCTTGCCTATGAATACATGGAAGTAAAAGAGAACGGAAATCGAAATATGAATCAACTTTTCAAAATTTTTAAACAGACTCTTTGCTCGAGCGCAACATTGAGTCGCCGAGCGCACTTTGGTCTCAAAAATACCGTTATGCGCATTCTACACTTGATCGACAACTTCTTCGCTTGAGCGATGGTGACGATTCGAAGTTTTCGAATGTTGTTTAAACTTCAAAACACATTACCAAGGCTCCAAATTCATGCATGACTCACTTGAATATGCAAAAACATTCCCAATTACATTTATTTAAAGTTAATTCCACTTATACTTCAAAATTTCATAATTTTAATTCTCATTTAAACCTTGGATTTTACGCTTAAAAATCATCTTTCAATTCTTTCTTTATTTCATGAAACTTAAAATTGAATCAATAAGGCCCTTTCAAAAATATTTGCATGTATAAAATTAAATCAAAATCAAACGAATTTTTGATTCTCAAATATTAATTACAATTTATTTCCTTATTTGTCCAAATTTAAATTTAATTCATTTTCTTCATATCAAGCCCAATTTCAAACTCATAAATTCTAAAACATAAATTAAGCTTTTAAACACAATTTCATGTCCAAAACTCATGCAAAGTTTCTTCAAACCATGAAAATAATTTGAGCCATGAATAATCTTCACTAATTTATGGAGCTTATACATCAAAATCAATATTTGTTACATGTAATTTATGGAGCTTAATTTAACAATAACTTTCCAAATTGAACCCAAAATAATTAATTTCTAATTTAACTTTATAAACTTGATCTTAGCTCCAATTCTTCATTTTCTTGTCAATTTCTTAGCAAACATTGAATATATGTAATTTAAATAAAACTAACTAATTTAATATATATATTCCAAAATTTGTTTGAATTAAACAAAACTCTTAAATTACATTACATGCATAGGTTAATAATCAAAATCAAAATCCATATTTTCATGAACTCATGGTTTCCAAACTTTTCCTCAATATCAAATGTATAATAAACTTGCATGGCTCAAATCCTTTCAAAACTCATGGTGCATGTAAATATATATCTCATATATATATATATCAACGTTCACAAACCCAAGTTCAATTTGGAGAATTCCTACAATTATTTCCATATTTATTCTTTAATTCTTCCAAATTACATCCATGTAAAAATGAGGCCCAAATTCATGCAAGATAATCAATATCAAACCAAAACAATCAATTTCCATGTTTATTTCCATAATCTTACACTTAACCCAATTTTTCTTCATCTTCTTGCTAATTCTTTTTAATTACATGATATTGATGCCAATTTCATCTTTAATATCAAGTGTAATATGAAAATTATACACAAATTAAACATAAATTCCATACCTTAAGTTTTAATTTCAGAAAAATTAATTGAATCTCTTCCAACTCTTCTTGTTCTTCCTTCAAAACCTTGAGCTCCCCTTTTAATTTCTCTTATTCTCTTTGGTTTTCTCTCTCTCGGTTCTCTCTCTACACTGTTGAACCACTCTCTTTCTTTTGAAAATGCTCTTAGTAGAGCACTAAATGGGTCTTAGACAAACCCTTTTACCTATACACACACATGCACACCTTTTCTTGTTGACAACACGCGCACACGTGCACACACTCATTTCTACACACACACACCCACATATATTCTCAAATTCTAAATCATTTTATAATTTAATTTATGGTTAAGATTAATTTAATTAAATTACATTTATTCTTAATAAATCTTAATTAACACATAATTAAATTAATCATACCTAATCACAAATCCCACATAATTTAATTTGTCTAATTTGACTTTTATTAGAGCCCAATTAATCATATTTAAATTCATAATTCTCAATCAAAGTTTTTAATTAAACTCCCAAAAAGCTCCAAATATTAAATTAGACTTATTTTCATCCTCAATTTTGGTTTCTTGAATCATTAAGGCCTTCAATTTCAGATTAAACTTCAAAATCTTCGCAATAAATTACATATTCAATCGAGCACCTCATAAATAAATTTAACTCATAATAATCTTAATTCCTAATTCAGATAACTTAATTAACTCCAATTCGAACCAATTAATTAAATCTCAATTTTATAAATCAATTGAATATTTAATTAAGCTCCTATATGGTCCGACATCAAATTAAAATAATTTAATTCACCATTTGTACTTTCTTGCGCCATTTAGGATTTCAATTTCTAATTCCAAAATAAATCCTCAATAGATTCATATATGAATCAATCTCCATAATTTTTGTAAATCCCATTAAACTAGAAATTGACAATTAAATTTCAAATCTCCTTAATTAATTAAATGCTAATCATTATGCGTAGTAGGGTCATCACAGGTAGAGCGCGGAAAATCTTTTCCATATCTTTAACCCAAGCGTCTGCTACCATTGGGTCTGGGTTGCTGGTAAATGTGGTGGGTTTCAGATCCTGAAACTGTTTTATGGTAACTGGCTTTTCTCGCCATTCCGGCATCCCATTGTTGATGTTAGTCTGCAAGGCTTGCAAAAAGCTAGTAACCACTATTTTCATGATTCTTTCCATTGACTCAGTGCCACTGACTAATGACTTGCTTCCGTTACCATTATTGGCCATTCTGCAAAGTAATAAACGACACATTACATTAATTCATAATGCAACATATATATTGCATATCTAAAATACCAACTTTGCTATTTTTACAAATATAATATTACATCATTGTTCCAAAAAAAAAAAATTGTGTTAGTGTCTCATCCTTGTGATACAAAAACAAAAGAGGGATAAGAACTCATCATGGTTAGCTTACAAAAAGTTTTCTTCTACCAAATCAAGAGTGGTGGGTCAAACAGGTCAAATAACCACGGGAAGTAGTGTTGCATAAAAAGCACAAATTCTCGTCTCAATTGTACCACACCAAAACACATCTACGCCGTCGACCGTAAATGGGGACGGCTTATATGTATTGTCACGACCCAAACCCTACCTATGGGTTTAGCATCAGAATCGCCAAGAATCCGAGATTACAAGGCCCGCAAAGACAAGAATACAAGAGAACAGAAGTTCGTATTGGCGGAAGCCAATACAAGAAATAACTAGTGTCTATTGAGTGAAAATCAGATGCCAAAAACATTTTTCATGCATTCACACGCGTAAAACAAAGACAAGATTTACAATCATTTACAACAATGCACAGGATCAAATCCCTTGAAAACAAAGACAAGAAGACAAGAAATAGTCTAAACAACAATACAAAAAAGATGGAGACCTATGGGGACACAAAACACCCCAAGCCATGGCATGGCGCCTGAACCTCAAAGGAGGCACATTGGTCGGCTTGACAAAACTGGGACTAACCCACGCCCTAGCTCCGGCCCCGTCACGAGAACCTACATATATATATAACAAAGGAGCTAAAGCCCAGGAATAACAATAAGCGTAAAGAGGTTATGAATGAATGTCCTTACAAAGACAAGAATGAAAGCTCATTTAACAAGATTGAAAGAATCAAGAATTCACCATTCAAGATTTCAATCAATCACCATATGTGGTACATCCATTAGCCTATAAACAAGAGGGTCCAAAAGGACCGAGTCTTAATAGACCCAACAAGAATGATGGCCACTATTCAAGAACAAAGATGGTTCCACAAGGAAACCGACAGAGCTCAGAATACCAATAACAAGAGGTGCTAAGGATGCCACAATACAGCTTCAATACAGACATACATTCATTCAAGAATAATATCACCTAAACAGCTCAAGAAATGCTTTAATTCAAGATTCAATAGATAACTATTTTGAATATATCTTTTCACATCTGTTACTCACAGAGATTGGGCTAATAGCAGCTAGAGCGCGCCCCCGATAGCCAACCCTAAACAGTAAACAGAATAGAACACATACTAAGTTTACAGTTGTAAAGTATGTTAATTAAATCCCTAAATTTCCTCGGTGTGGTTCTATGTCTAAATCCTCATTAAGATGTCTTAAACTAGGCCTAAGAATGCCTAGGATGGGATGAGGATGCAAAATACAGCTTGGAAGGCACTTTTCAAAAATTGTCGAAAATAAGAGCCTCGCCGAGCGAGCCTTCCTTCGCCGAGCGAAGCTTCCAAAATCAGGCTTCGCCGAGCGAACAATCCTTCGCCGAGCGGTCCGATGAAACAAGAAAATATCGATGCTCGATTTTTATGCTCGAGCCACTAATCCTTCGCCGAGCGTAGCTCGAGGAAACCTTGGTCGCCGAGCGAGAATCTTCGCTGAAGGAAGAAGCCAACTGAAATTCCAGATTTGCCTTCCTAGCTCAAACCAAGTGTTCCAACACTCAAAACTCGACCTCTTGGGCCCAAATTCTGGGGAATACATCCCAAAACAATGTATAACAAGTTTCAAAAGCCAATTTGAGAATTCAAGCCCCAAAGGTGGGTTAAATAATTACAATTTCAAACCCAATCTCAAGAATGAAATGAAAACATGCTATGCATGAGTTCTAAACTAAATTCAATCTGTAAATCTTGCTCTATTGAGCTCCAAACTTTGAAAACAACTTGAAATCATGGACTAGAATACAAACATGGGCTTGCATGTACAATTCTTCAAGAATTCAACCTCAAAAGTCAACAAATTCAACATGCATGCATGAATTCTAGCATGAATCAACCTATATGAACTCAAACATGGTTTAATCCTACAATTGAGCAAGAACCATGCAAAATGAAGCTCAAAGATGACAAGAATGCAATGAATTCCTTACCTAGAGTGACAATCTCAAGTCTAGCAAGCTTAATTTAGCCAAGTTACACTTTAATTCCAAGCACTCCAAGCTAATTCACCAATATGAGCTCAAATCTCTTACTTCTCACTCTCTCATTTCTCACTTGTTTGGTCGGTTAGAACATGAAGAAGAGCTGATCAAAAGCTTTGTTAAGTGATAAGGCTCTAATGATAGTACTAAACAATAGGTCCACTATGAGTGGCAATTTAGTAATTAAGTCAAAGTTCTCAATTAACTCAATTTAATCCAATTTAATCATTCCTAATCGATTTTCGATAAATATATCATTAAATCACAAATATTACATCGATTACAAAACATCAAACGGTTTCTAATTTGGTCACGATAAGGCCTTCAATTAGCAGCTTAAACATATAAATGCAAACAGATATTAAGTCAATCAAACAGATGCAACACACAATTCAATAGACAAACTTATTCGCCTCAATTTCAATTTCAATCACTGTTCAAGAGGTTCATCCAGCCACTTATCACCATTATCGGCCATTAGCAAGAATCAAGAGGTAATTTAGTGGTTTAATCTAATCAAGACGAGGGTTGTTACAGCCTCCTCCTTATAAGGAGTTTAGTCCTCTAAACTCGAAGTTACCTTCACCGAAGAAAACAGATCCAATGGAAACAAATCAGATATCTCCTTGCCATGTCATCTTCCTTTCCCAAGTGGCATACACACCACCATGGTTCGCCAATAACTTTCACTAGCTAATCTCTTTGTTCTCGCTTGATCCGCGGTTCACAATCAGTATAGGCTCCTCGTAAGTGTAGTCATCACTCAACACTATCCGAGTAGGCTCAATCACATGAAACGGATCTCAAGATAGTCTCTCAACATCGAAATGTGGAAGACGTTGTGTATATGCTCCATTTCAGAGGGAGCGCAACTTGATACGCCACCGATTGATTTTCTCAATAACTGACACGGTCCGACATACCTCGGCTTAACTTGCCTTTGACTCTAAAGCGAAGTCCGCCTTTCATTGGTGTCACTTTCACAAACACGCGTGATCACCCACTTCATATTCTCTATCTCGCCTCCTTACATCAAGATAACTTTTCTCGCCTACTCGCGGCTTTTCTTTTGTCAGACGCTTTTATCTTTTCACCGTTTCATACACAATCTCGCCCAAGAACGGCCCATCTCCAACTTCGCCAAAGAGATTGAGATCTACACTTTCGCCATACAATGCCTCGAAGGCGCCATTCCAATACTCGAATGGTAGTCGTTGTTGTAGGCGAATTCAACCAACGGCAAATGACTTTCCCACTCGAAGTCAAGAACACACATTCTCAGTAGGTCCTCTAGAGTCTGTATGGTTCTTTCGACCGCCATCTGTTCGAGGATGATAGGCACTACTCAAATTTCAATTCAAGACTCCAATGCAACAGAGGCTCTCGCCAACCTCGATGTAAACTTCAATCCTTGTCGAAACAATAGACACAAAATTCGCGCAGCCTAACAATTTCATCAATATAAATAATGTACCAATCTATCCGCATTATAGATTGTCTTGACAGTAGGAAGTGTGCGATTTAGTCACCTATCAACAATAACCCAAATTGAATCCATACCTTCCGGAGCGAGGTAATCCAACGATAAAATCCATCGTGATATGCTCCCATTTCCACTCGTATAGACTAGGGTTGCAAAGAATCCAAAAAGTCGTTGATGTTCAACTTTGACTTGTTGGCAATGAAGACATTTAGACACAAAGTCGGCAATTTCCTTCTTCATTCTCGCCACCGTAAATTTGCTTTCAAATCTTGATACATTTTCAGATTCCCCGTGAATAGAAAACTTTAATTGTGGCCTTCTTGCAAAACTCTTCTTTTCAATTCAAGGTCATTTAAGACACATACTATCTTGAAATTTCAGTACATTGTTGTCAAATTTGAATCCCGGTTTCGGTTTTGAATCTCTTTCTTCAATGATTTTCTTCAAGAAATCATCCAGTTGCTGTTTCTCCTTAATTTCCTCAATCAAGGCTGGTTGAGCAGTGATGGCGGCTATGGTTCCACCCTGTTCTCTCAAAACAATTTCAATCTCAGACTTTTCCAGGTCATGAAGCAATTCTTTCTGCCCGGTGAGCAAATAGGCTAAGTTGGCAATTGACTTTCGGCTCAATGCATCGGCAACGGTATTGGCTTTTCCTGGATGGTACAGTATCTGTAAGTCATAATCTTTGATCAGTTCAAGCCATCTCCGCTGTCTCATATTCAGTCCTTTCTGTGTGAAAAAGTACTTTAGGCTCTTGTGGTCAGTATACACTTCACATGTTGCTCCATACAAATAGTGACGCCAGATTTTCAATGCAAATACTACTGCGGCAAGTTCAAGATCATGGGTTGGGTAATTCTTTTCATGCGGTCTCAACTGTCGGGAAGCATAAGCAATAACTCTCCCATTCTCGCATTAAAACACATCCCAAACCCTTATGAGAAGCATCACTAAAATGGTGTAACCATCAAGACTGAGGTAGAGTCGAATTGGTGCAACACAAGTCTAGTTTTCAATTCTCAAATGTCGATTCCCTTTGGTCACCCAACAAATGATATCCCTTCTCAGGTCAATCGAGTCAAGTAAGGCAATTTTGGAGAAGTCTTTGACAAATCTTCAGAATATCCAAATTCCCCAAAAAGCTTCAGACTTCAATACATTGGTTGGTCTAGAGCTACCACTACAAATTCAATTTTTCATGATCAACAGAATTCCATCTTTGCTAACAACATGCCCCAAAAACATAACATGGTCAAGCCAAAATTCACATTTAGACAGCTTTAGCATACAGCTTCGTTTCTTAAGGTTTGTAGGGCAAGTCTCAAATGTCGTTCATGTTCTTCTACCTTTAGAATAGATCAATATGTCATCAATAAATACCACAATGAAATCATCAAGGTATGGTTTGAAAATTTCGCTCATAAGGTCCATAAATGCAAAGAGGGCATTCGTGACTAATGGCATAACTAAAAATTCAAAGTGGCCATACCTCGCTCTAAAAGCGCTTTCAATGTCTTCCGTTTAACTTTCAGATGATACCCGATCCGAGATCAATCTTGAAAACACTTGTGCACCTCAGAATCGATCAAACAGTCATCAATACGCTGTAAAGGATATTTATTCTTTACGCTACCTTGTTCACCACTTGAATCAATGCACGCCTCAATGAGCCATCTTTCTTCTTCACAAATAAAACAAAGACCACCTACGGTGAAGTACTAGGCCCGATAAACTTTCTTATCCAAATAGCCTCGCAATTGTACCTTCAGCTTCTTTCGCCGTTGAGCCATTCTCAGAGGAGCTTTAGATAACTACCGTAATCGTACCACATCAACAATAAACTCAATCTCCTCAATCAAATCCTCGTAGATCATCTAGAAATACATCCGAATTCTCTAACTATAGGAATGCAATTCACATCGGTTTTAACATTATCAAGAGTGATACAACAATACAGTAACACGATATCCCTTACATCCCTTTCTAATCATTGATGACACTTTTACAGAAGAAATCGATATGGAGGAGGTACTACCCAACTCCACTAAACACAAATTGTAAACCCGTGGACGGAAAACAACTTGCTTGGTCACACATACGATAGTGGCATGATATTTTTGTAACCACCATCCCCAATATCACATCAAAATGATCTATATTCAACGGTAGCAAATCAATAAACAGATGCATATCCCCAACAATAATCTCACAAGGATACATATATGCACATGTCATGGATCCCCAATAGGTGATGATACAAATAACAAGTAATTCATGGGTTCTAAGGGTCTATTCAATTTTCGAGAAAGCATGTGACACATAAGAATGTGTAGACCTAATCAATCAATACATAAGCATTCTCGAGTACAGATAGAGAGGATACCGACACAACGGTCTCAAGATTTCAACATCTCCCTAGATTAGGGCAACACTGCCCCGCCTCATAGGCTCTTTCCCTAGAGCTTTGGGGTTAGGCTTTGGTGTTACATTTGATGTCGCGCTTGGTGCAATTTTTACTACTAGTTGGTGGAGGAGCAGAGGACATTTTAATTTCAGGCCCACCTTGCCACATCTCAAACAAGCTCCAAACCCGTAGCAAACCCTTTGTGCTTGTTGCCACATATAGAGCAGGTGGAGTAAACCCACTCCCTTGGTCGGGCTAGTCATCGACCCCATATTCGCTTTCTTGTTGGCGGGTTATGCTTGCCTTTCTTAAATTTGAAACCCCGCTTTTCCTTTGCCACTCAATTGTTGGTGTTTCAGATTGTTTCATCAAGGCAATATTTGATTCGCCATCAAAGCCCGATCGAGAACACCCACAAAAGTTGGCATTTTCAAGACATTTATTCGATCCTCGATAGCAAAGACTAAGGCCGCCTTCAAACCTCCTCGCTTTCTTATAATCGGATCCACCATATGTGGTGCATACCTAGCAAGTTCGGTGAATTGTTTCTCATATTCGCAAATGTAAGTCTTGCCCGCCTTAGCTGTTCAAACTCACCACTTTTCTATCCTCGATGCATCGGGAAAATATTTTTCAAAGAAGGACTCTTGAATCGAGCCCAAGTCATTACAAAGGTTTGCATCACGAGTCAACATCCACCACCTTCTAGCTTCTTCCGCAGTGTAAAGGTGGCTAACAATACTTTGTGTGCTTCGAGCACTAAACACCTCAAACAACTTTTTCTTTCAAGAACCCATGCTTCACCTTTATCGGTTCTAAGCCTCCCGAAAGGACGGCGGTTTCATCTTTGTCAACTTATGAGTCAAGGTAATAATATCCACCTCATTAGCATTCACATTCGTACATTTGGTGCATTCTGCTTGCTGAACCGGAGGAGGAGGAGGTGGTCATGGTTCTGTTGTTGGTCCAGCCTTTCAATTACTAATCCCATCATTTGTTCAAGTCCGCCATTCGCCTCGTAGGATGATGCTTCAGCCATTTGCATTATCCATTTCACTATAAAGCGCTATGAGCTTATCATTATAAATAGCTTGTACAATTAAGCTTTAACATTTTAACATATAATCAATACCATAAGCACACACTTTTCAAATTCATGAGATGCCCTAATTGCTTTTCTAGGACACCCTATAGCTCATTTGGACACGTAAGCGGTATAACTCGTGGTTAAGTATCGCTCGATACCACTCATCACGACCCAAACCCGCCCTATGGGTTTAGCATCAGAATCGCCAAGAATCCGAGATTACCAAAGGCCCGCAGACAAGAATACAAGAGAACAGAGTTCGTGGTCGCGGAAGCCAATACAAGAAATAACTAGTGTCCATTGAGTCAGGAAAATCAGATGCCAAAAACATTTTTCATGCATTCACACGTACAAAACAAGACAAGATATACAATCATTTACAGACATTCAAGACAGGATCAAATCCTCGAAAACAAGACAAGAAGACAAGAAATACCTAAACAACAAGACAAACAAGAGGAGACCTATGGGGACACAAAACACCCCAAGCCATGGCATGGCGCCTCGAACCTCGCAAAGGAGGCACATTGGTCAAGCTTGACAAAACTGGGACCAACCCACGCCCTAGCTCCTGGCCGTCACGAGAACCTACATATATATATAACAAAGGAGCTAAAGCCCAAGGAATAACATAAGCGTAAAGAGGTTATGAATGAATGTCCTTACAAGAAGAATGAAATCAATTCATTTAACAAGATTTCAAGAAATCAAGAATTCACCAATCAATATTTCAATCAATCACCATATGTGGTACATCCATTAGCCTATAAACAAGAGGGTCCAAAAGGACCGGTCTTAATAGACTCCAACAAGAATGATGGCCATCATTCAAGAAAAGATGGTTCCACAAGGAAACCGACAGAGCTCAGAATACCAATAACAAGAGGTGCTAAGGATGCCACAATACATGTCAAATACAGACATACATTCATTCAATAAATAATATCCAGCTCAAAGAATTTAATTCAAGATTCAAAAGATAACCATTTTGAACATATCTTTACACATCTCATACTCACAGAGATTGGGCTAATAGCAGCTAGAGCGCCCCCGAGAGCCAACCCTAAACAAGAAATGTAATAGAACACACACTAAGTTTACAGCTTGGAAAGGATGTTAATTAAATCCCTAAATTTCCTGTGGTTCTATGTCTAAATCCTCATTAAGATGTCTTAAACTAGGCCTAAGAATGCCTAGGATGGGATGAGGATGCAAAAATACAGCTTGGAAGGCACTTTTCAAAAATTGTCAAAATAAGAGCCTCGCCGAGCGAGCCTTCCTTCGCCGAGCGAGCCCAAAATCAAAGGCTTCGCCGAGCGAACAATCCTTCGCCGAGCGGTCCGATGAAACAAGAAAAATATCGATGCTCGATTTTTACGCTCGAGCCACCAATCCTTCGCCGAGCGTAGCTCGAGGAAACCTTGGTCGCCGAGCGAGAATCTTCGCTGAAGGAAGAAGCCAACTGAAATTCCAGATTTGCCTTCCAAGCTCAAACCAAGTATTCCAACACTCAACACTCGAACTCTTGGGCCCAAATTCGGGAATACATCCCAAAACAATGTATAACAAGTTTCAAAAGCCAATTTGAGAATTCAAGCCCCAAAGGTGAGTCAATTAATTACAATTTCAAACCCATTTTCAAGAATGAAATGAAAACATGCAATGCATGAGTTCTAAACCAAATTCAAGCTTCAAATCTTGCTCTATTGAGCTCCAAACTTTGAAAACAACTTGAAAACATGGACTAGAATACAAACATGGACATGCATGTACAATTCTTCAAGAATTCAACCTCAAAAGTCAACAAATTCAACATGCATGCATGAATTCTAGCTTGAATCAACCTATATGAACTCAAACATGGTTTAATCCTACAATTGAGCAAGAACCATGCAAGATGAAGCTCAAAGATGACAAGAATGCAATGAATTCCTTACCTAAGTCCCAATTCAAGTCTAGCAAGCTCAATTTAGCCAAGTTACACTTTAATTCCAAGCACTCCAAGCTAATTCACCAATATGAGCTCAAATCTCTTACTTCTCACTCTCTCTCATTTCTCACTTGTTTGGTCGGTTAGAACATGAAGAAGAGCTGATCAAATGCTTTGTTAAGTGATAAGGCTCTAATGATAATACTAAACAATAGGTCCACTATGAGTGGCAATTTAGTAATTAAGTCAAAGTTCTCAATTAACTCAATTTAATCTAATTTAATCATTCCTAATCAATTTTCAGATAAATATATCATTAAATCACAAATATTCTATCGATTCTAAAACATCAAACGGTTTCTAATTCGTCACGATAAGGCCTTCAATTAATGCTTAAACATATAAATGCAAACAGATATTAAGTCAATCAAACAGATGCAACACACAATTCAATAGACAAACTTATTCAGCCAATTTCAATTTCAATCACTGTTCAAGAGTTCATCCAGCTCACTTATCACCATTATCGCCCTTTTAGCAAGAATCAAGATATAATTCAGTGGTTTAACTAATCAAGACGAGGGTTGTTACAGCCTCCTCCTTATAAGGAGTTTAGTCCTCTAAACTCGAAGTTACCTTCACCGAAGAAAACAGATCCAATGGAAACAAATCAGATATCGCCTTGCCATGTCATCTTCCTTTCCCACGTGGCATACACACCACCATGGTTCGCCAATAACTTTCACTAGCGGAATCTCTTTGTTCTCGCTTGATCCGCTTGCCACAATCAGATAGGCCGCTCCTCGTAAGTGTAGTCATCACTCAACACTATCCGAGTAGGCTCAATCACATGAAACGGATCTCAAGATAGTCTCTCAACATCGAAATGTGGAAGACGCTATGCATATGCTCCATTTCAGAGGGAGCGCAACTTGATACGCCACCCGATTGATTTTCTCAATAACTGACACGGTCCGACATACCTTGGCGCTTAACTTGCCTTTGACTCCAAAACGAAGTCCGCCTTTCATTGGTGTCACTTTCACAAACACGTGATCACCCACTTCATATTCTCTCCCGCTCCTTACATCAAGATAACTTTTCCGCCACTCAGGGTTTTCATTTTTGTCAGACGCTTTTATCTTTTCAATGTTTCATACACAATCTGCCCAAGAACGGCCCATCTCCAACTTCGCCCAAAGAGATTGAGATCTACACTTTCTGCCATACAACGCCTCGAAAGGCGCCATTCCAATTCCCGAATGGTAGCTGTTGTTGTAGGCGAATTCAGCCAACGGCAGATGACTTTCCCAGTTCCCCTGGAAGTCAAGAACACACATTCTCAGTAGGTCCTCTAGAGTCTGGATGGTCCTTTCTGACTGTCCATCTGTCTGAGGATGATAGGCGCTACTCAAATTTCAATTCAAGACTAATGCAATCAGAGGCTCGCTGTAACCTCGATGTAAACTTCAATCCTCGTCGAAACAATAGACACAGTAATTCGCAAGCCTAACAATTTCATCAATATAAATAATGCCCAATCTATCCGCATTATAGATTGTCTTGACAGTAGGAAGTGTGCAGATTTAGTCACCTATCAACAATAACCCAAATTGAATCCATACCTTCCGGAGCGAGGTAATCCAACGATAAAATCCATCGTGATATGCTCCCATTTCCACTCGTATAGGTAAGGGTTGCAAGAATCCAAAGAGTCGTTGATGTTCAACTTTGACTTGTTGGCAATGAAGACATTTAGACACAAAGTCGGCAATTTCTTCTTCATTCCTCGCCACCGTAAATTTCGCTTCAAATCTTGATACATTTTCAGATTCCCCGTGAATAGAAAACTTCGAATTGTGGCCTTCTTGCAAAACTCTTCTTTTCAATTCAAGGTCATTTGGTACACACACGCCTATCTTGAAATTTCAAGACATTGTTGTCAAATTTGAATCCTGCCGGTTTTGAATCTCTTTCTTCAATGATTTTCTTCAAGAAATCATCCAGCTTGTTGTTTTCCTTAATTTCTCAATCAAGGCCGGTTGAGCAAAGAATGGCGCTATTGTTCCACCTTGTTCTCTCAAAACAATTTCAATCTCAGACTTTTCCAGATCAAGAAGCAACTCTTTCTGCCCGGTGAGCAAATAGGCTAAGTTGGCAATTGACTTTCGGCTCAATGCATCTAAGAATCTGTTGGCTTTTTCCTGATGGTACAAAATCAGAAGTCATAATCTTTGATCAGTTCAAGCCATCTCCGCTGCCTCATATTCAGTTCTTTCTGTGTGAAAAAGTACTTTAGGCTCTTGTGGTCAGTATCCACTTCACATGTTGCTCCATACAAATAGTGAGGCCAGATTTTCAATGCAAATACTACTGCGGCAAGTTCAAGATCATGGGTTGGGTAATTCTTTTCATGCGGTCTCAACTGTCGGGAAGCATAAGCAATAACTCTCCCATTCTGCATTAAAACACATCCCAAACCCTTATGAGAAGCATCACTAAAAATGGTGTAACCATCAGTACCTGTAGGCAGAGTCAGAATTGGTGCAGTCACAAGTCTAGTTTTCAATTCTCGAATGTCGATTCCTTTGGTCACCCAACCAAATGATATCCCTTCGTGTCAATCGAGTCAAGGTAAGGCAATTTTGGAGAAATCTTTGACAAACCTTCAGAATATCCAAAATTCCAAAAAGCTTCAGACTTCACCACATTTGTTGGTCCTAGCCTTCACTACAAATTCAATTTTCATGATCAACAGAATTCCATCTTTGCTAACAACATGCCCCAAAACATAACATGATCAAGCCAAAATTCACATTTAGACAGCTTTAGCATACGCTTCGTTTCTTAAGGTTTGTAGGGCAAGTCTCAAATGTCGTTCATGTTCTTCTACAGCCTTAGAATAGATCAATATGTCATCAATAAATACCACAATGAAATCATCAAGGTATGGTTTGAAAATTTCGCTCATAAGGTCCATAATGCAATAGGGCATTCGTGACTAATGGCATAACTAAAAATTCAAAGTGGCCATACCTCGCTCTAAAAGCGCTTTATCAATGTCTTCCGTTTAACTTTCAGCTGATGATACCGATCCGAGATCAATCTTGAAAACACTTGTGCACCTCAGAATCGATCAAACAGTCATCAATACGCGTAAAGGATATTTATTCTTTACGCTACCTTGTTCAGCCACTTGAATCAATGCACGCCTCAATGAGCCATCTTTCTTCTTCACAAATAAAACAGCGCACCCCACGGTGAAGTACTAGGCCCGATAAACTTCTTATCCAAATAGCCTCGCAATTGTACCTTCAATTCTTTCGGTTGGAGCCATTCTCAGAGGAGCTTTAGATAACTACCGGTACCGTACCACATCAACAATAAACTCAATCTCCCTCAATCAAATCTCGTAGATCATCTAGAAATACATCCGAATTCTAACTATAGCAATGCAATTCACATCAGTTTTAACATTATCAGTAGCAGATACAGTCAGTACAGAACACAGATATCCCTTACATCCCTTTCTAATCAGTTTGACAGCCTTTACAGAAGAAATCAGATATGGAGGAGGTACTACTCCAACTCCACTAAACACAAATTCGGGTAAACCCGGTGGACGGAAAACAACTTGCTTCGTTACACAGTCTATAGTGGCATGATATTTTTGTAACCAGTCCATCCCCAATATCACATCAAAATGATCTATATTCAACGGTAGCAAATCAATGAACAGATGCATATCCCCAACAATAATCTCACAAGGTGATACATATATGCACATGTCATGGATCCCCAATAGGTGATGATACAACTAACAAGTAATTCATGGGTTCTAAGGGTCTATTCAATTTTCGAGAAAGCATGTGACACATAAGAATGTGTAGACCTTAATCAATCAATACATAAGCATTCTCGAGTACAGATAGAGAGGATACCGACACAACGATCTCAAGATTCAACATCTCCTAAGATTAGGGCAACACTGCCCCGCCATAGGCTCTTTTCCTAGAGCTTTGGGGTTAGGCTTTTGGTGTTACATTTGATGCCGCTGCTTGGTGCAAATTTTACTACTAGTTGGTGGAGGAGCAGAGGACAATTTTAATTCAGGCCCACCTTGCCACATCTCAAACAAGCTCCAAAACTCGTAGCAAACCCTTTGTGCTTGTTGCCACATATAGAGCAGGTGGAGTAAACCCACTCCTTGGTCAGCTAGTCATCGAGCCCAGATTCTCGCTTTCTTGTTGGTCAAGTTATGCTTGCCTTTCTTAAATTTGAAACCCCGCTTTTCCTTTGCCACTCAGTTGTTGGTGTTTCAGACTGTTTCACTGCGGCAATATTTGATTCGGCCATCAAAGCCCGATCAAGAACACCCACAAAAGTTGGCATTTTCAAGACATTTATCGGATCCTCAGATAGCAAAGACTAAGGCCGCCTTCAAACCTCCTAGCTTTCTTATAATCGGATCCACCATATGTGGGCATACCTAGCAAGTTCGTGAATTGTTTTCATATTCGCAAATGTAAGTCTTGCCCTGCCTTAGCTGTTCAAACTCACCACTTTTCTATCTCTCGATGCACTGGGAAAATATTTTTCAAAGAAGGACTCTTTGAATCGAGCCCAAGTCATTACAAAGGTTTGCATCACGAGTCAACATCCACCACCTTCTAGCTTCTTCCTCAGGTGTAAAGGTGGCTAACAATACTTTGTGTGCTTCGAGCACTAAACACTTCAAACAACTTTTTCTGCTTCAAGAACCCATGCTTCAAATTTTATCGGTTCTAAGCCTCCCGAAGGACGGCGGTTTCATCTTGTCAACTTATGAGTCAAGGCAATAATGTCCACCTCATTAGCATTCACATTCTGTACATTTGGTGCATTCGTTTCCGCTGAACCGGAGGAGGAGGAGGTGGTCATTGGTTCTGCTTGTTGGTCCAGCCTTTCAATTACCAATCCCATCATTTGTTCAAGTCCGCCATTCGCCTCGTAAGATGATGCTTCAGCCATTTGCATTATCCATTTCACTATAAAGCGCTTATGACAGCTTATCATTATAAACAATTGTACAATTAAGCTTTAACATTTTAACATATAATCAATACCATAAGCACACACTTTTCAAATTCATGAGATGCCCTAATTGCTTTTCTAGGACACCCTATAGCTCATTTGGACACGTAAAGCGGTATAACTCGTGGTTAAGTATCGCTCGATACCACTGTCACGACTCCAAACCCGCCCTATGGGTTTAGCATCAGAATCGCCAAGAATCCGAGATTACCAAAGGCCCGCAAGACAAGAATACAAGAGAATGTAGTTCGGTCAAGGAAGCCAATACAAGAAATAACTAGTGTCCATTGAGTCGTGAAAATCAGATGCCAAAAACATTTTTCATGCATTCACACGTACAAACAAGACAAGATTTACAATCATTTACAACATTCAAGACAGGATCAAATCCTCGAAAACAAGACAAGAAGACAAGAAATGCCTAAACAACAAGACAAACAAAGATGGAGACCTATGGGGACACAAAACACCCCAAGCCATGGCATGGCGCCTCGAACCTCGCAAAGGAGGCACATTGGTCGGCTTGACAAAATCGGGACTAACCCACGCCTCCTAGCTCCGGCCCGTCACGAGAACCTACATATATATATAACAAAGGAGCTAAAGCCCAGTGAATAACAATAAGCGTAAAGAGGTTATGAATGAATGTCCTTACAAGACAAGAATGAAATCAATTCATTTAACAAGATTAAAAGAATCAAGAATTCACCATTTAGTATTTCAATCAATCACCATATGTGGTACATCCAATAGCCTATAAACAGTAGGTCCAAAAGGACCGAGTCTTAACAGACCCAACAGTAATGATGGCCAATCATTCAGTAAACAGTATGGTTTCACAAGGAAACCGACAGAGCTCTGTAACAGTCAATAACAGTAGGTGCTAAGGATGCCACAATACAGTTCACAATACAGGACATACATTCATTCAGTAAATAATATCAGTTCGGTAAACAGTTCAGTAAACAGTTTAATTCAGTATTCAAAAGATAACCATTTTGAACATATCTTTACACATCTGTTACTCACAGAGATTAGGCTTATAGCAGCTAGAGCGCGTCCCCGATAGCCAACCCTAAACAGTAAACAGAATAGAACACACACTAAGTTTACAGTTGGAAAGGATGTTAATTAAATCCCTAAATTTCCTCGGTGTGGTTCTATGTCTAAATCCTCATTAAGATGTCTTAAACTAGGCCTAAGAATGCCTAGGATGGGATGAGGATGCAAGAATCCAGTGGGAAGGCACTTTCCAAAATTGGCTGAAAATAGGAGCCTCGCTCGAGCGAGCCTTCCTTCGCTCGAGCGAGCTTCCAAAATCAAAGGCTTCGCTCGAGCGAACAATCCTTCGCTCGAGCGGTCTGATGAAACAGTAAAAATACTGGATTCTCGATTTTTATGCTCGAGCCACCAATCCTTTGCTCGAGCGTAGCTCAGAGGAAACCTTGGTCGCTCGAGCGAGGAATCCTTCGCTCGAGCGAAGAAGCCAAATCTGGAAATTCCAGATTTGCCTTCCTAGCTCAAACCAAGTGTTCCAACACTCAAAACTCGACCTCTTGGGCCCAAATTCTGGGGAATACATCCCAAAACAATGTATAACAAGTTTCAAAAGCCAATTTGAGAATTCAAGCCCCAAAGGTGAGTTAAATAATTACAATTTCAAGCCCAATTTCAAGAATGAAATGAAAACATGCTATGCATGAGTTCTAAACTAAATTCAATCTGTAAATCTTGCTCTATTGAGCTCCAAACTTTGAAAACAACTTGAAATCATGGACTAGAATACAAACATGGGCTTGCATGTACAATTCTTCAAGAATTCAACCTCAAAAGTCAACAAATTCAACATGCATGCATGAATTCTAGCATGAATCAACCTATATGAACTCAAACATGGTTTAATCCTACAATTGAGCAAGAACCATGCAAAATGAAGCTCAAAGATGACAAGAATGCAATGAATTCCTTACCTAGAGTGACAATCTCAAGTCTAGCAAGCTTAATTTAGCCAAGTTACACTTTAATTCCAAGCACTCCAAGCTAATTCACCAATATGAGCTCAAATCTCTTACTTCTCACTCACTCATTTCTCTCTGGTTTGGTCGGATAGAACATGAAGTAGAGTTGATCAAAAGCTTTGTTTAGTGATAAGGCTCTAATGATAATACTAAACAATAGGTCCACTATGAGTGGCAATTTAGTAATTAAGTCAAAGTTCTCAATTAACTCAATTTAATCCAATTTAATCATTCCTAATTGATTTTCAGATAAATATATCATTAAATCACAAATATTACACATTACAAAACATCAAACGGTTTCTAATTTGGTCACGATAAGGCCTTCAATTAACAGCTTTGAACATATAAATGCAAACAGATATTAAGTCAAGCAAACAGATGCAACACACAATTCAATAGACAAACTTATTCAGTTTCAATTTCAATTTCAATCACTGCTCAAGAGTTCATCCAGCCACTTATCACCATTATCGCCCGCTTTAGCAAGAATCAAGAGGTAATTTAGTGGTTTAACGGTAATCGCACGAGAGTTGTTACATGTATCCCAAAAATGCTCAATCGACTATCCATCCCTCTTGCTCAATGTATGATAGGGATAGTGGTAAAATGTAGTCCTCGACACATATTTTCCCTTCTTGCCACAAAATTTGGAGGCAAAGGGCCAACGATGTAGTGCGGTGGTCATAGCCTAGGGCAAGGCCAAGACACGGTGGGTCTCGAGAAATTGTTCATGCCAGATATAGGCACGGCTCTATCTCCACGGTAAGTATGGTACCTCAAGAGGATCATCATAATAGATTGGCCGACCCATTAATTGGGCAAGGTTGGGATGTAATCTCCTAACTATATCCTCTCGAGTCTCTCCATCCTTTCTGAGGCGGAGTGGGGTGCTCTACTTGGATGGCCCTGTGCTCCTCTCAAAATGCCTCATCAAGGGTAATCTTGGACATTCCTACATCACCAGAATAAACATGAGATTTTATATAAAAGGGCTAACATCGCAGGTAAATATTTATTATTTATTTTATTATGTAGTCATTTTATTTTATTGTATGCATCTAGCTATATAGTTTTATTTATAACTTTTCAAACTTTCTAATCAAATTAAAATAGGTTTTTTTTTTGTTGAATGAACCATTGCTCTGATACTACCTTTGTCACGACCCAACCCCAGGGCTTAGAGCTGGAATCGCAACTTACTAAATAATTCTAATCGTAACAAGTTAAATGGCACAGGCAGATGTAAAATGGAAGTAAGAGATAGAAAATTTATTATGCTGATAAAAGAAAGTACATCTATAGGCTTTTATTATTTTATTATTCAGTGTTCGGCCCTTAGTAAAGTAACAAAAGGAAGAAAAAAAAATGAAAAAAATGGATCAACATCAAATTCTTGTGCGGGTTCCACTACACGAGGTTACGGGTCCTCATTACATCTCATCACCTAAAAGGGTAACAGCTATAAGCACACAACATAGTATGAAATATTATGCCAAGAGTATAGGGAACACAAAATAACCATAGATAGTTAGTTAAGCTAAAACATTTACATAACTTAATTTGAATAAACAATTTATTCAAAGTGGCAAAAACTAAAATATGAAAATTATGTAAATAAATAACCATAACCACGGTACAAAATAGAATGTAATGTAGGTCACAAAAGTGACAATCAAAACAGAGGTCAATGGATCCATGACAAACTGAGGACCACAAAGTGGCCAAACAGAGGCTAATGGTTATTTAAGTCCCCCAAGGCATGAGACTCCCGTGGTGATACTTACAGAAAATAATTGTTTACAAAACCATTGTCAAATAATTTCTAAAAGTTAAACAAACATATCCATGGGTTTCAATTTAAGCAAATAGAGTTTAGAAAATAATTAACGTAATCAAAATATTAATATAGTTTATAAAACATAGATTACGTAAAATAATTTATGGTAACCCAAAACATACGTAAAATATATTATGGTGACTCAAAATATAATATAACTCACCTTAATATTGTCCCTTAGTCTTACTTTTCTATAACGGCCTCGTTGTTACACGTAAGTATATTCCTTTCTTATCCGAAGCTTAGCATTATCGGCTACTAACGCTGCCTATTAATAGAAGAGAATGAGGCATGGTTTCTTTGAAGTTTTTTTTTTATATTTTTTTATATTTTATATTTTTTAATTTGATTTGGCCACCTGTCCTTACAGGTGGCCTATTCTCATTGTCCCTACTTGGTGATTCACCTAGGCTACATGTGCATAGTCACCACCCTATATGCTAGGGTGGTGATAGGCCAATGTAATAATTTTTTATTTTTTTATATAATATATATAATTCCTAATTAAATTTTATTTTATCATAACGTTCAATACTTTATTTTACTTTTACGGAATATGTAACTAAACATTTAGGGTGTCATAATTGCTCCCCTTGCTCAACACCCTCTTCATCCAGATCTTCATCTCTTTTCTCCTGATCCTCAATTTCTGGCATAGGATCCTACAACTCTTGCACTTCTTGTTGCACATATCACATCTAGCATTTTGTGATGGCTCGGGAGATGGGAACAAATCTGGAGTGATGACATCTCTAGACTTTGCAGATTTCTCAAAATCTGTTACTGTTTGGTCTTCTTGGAACAAAACATTTATACTCCTGAACATCTTTTTGTTCATCGAAGTTCTACAATTTGTACCCAAATGTCAGATCCGAATAGCCCACAAATATGCATGGAATGGATTTGTCATCAAGCTTCTGTCTGTTTTCCTTGGAGATGTGTGCAAACGCCTTATACCCGAAGACTCTTAAATGAGAATATGATATCTTTCTTCTGGACCAGACTTCCTTAGGTATTGTAAAATTCAACGGGACTGAAGGCGACCTATTGATGAGATAACAGGCTGTACGGGGCAGCTTCAGCCCAGAATGACTTTGGCAACTTTGCCATTCTGAGCATACATCTGACTCTTTCAACAATAGTGCAGTTCATCATCTCTGCCATACTATTGTGTTGTGGGGTATCGGGAGGTGTTGTCTCGTGTCGGATACCTCTGCAAGCACAATATGCTTCAAAAGCATTGGAAATGTAATTGCTACCATTGTTTGTGTGAAGACACTTCAACTTCTTCCCAGTCTCTTTTTCCACCATTGCATGGAACTCCTGAAAATGCTGGAGTACCTTATTCTTTGTCTTCAGGAAATACATCCACAACTTCCTTGATGCATCATCAATGAAAGTCAGAAAATACTTGCAGCCGCCAAGTGACTCCACTTCGATTGGGCCACAAACATCCAAGTATACTATATTGAGCACTTCTGTTTTCCTCTTGCTCGTTGAACTAAATGATACCCGATGCTGCTTTCCATAAAGGCAATAATCACATGGCTTCAGGGCACTCTCTTTGGATAAGGGTATCTTGGATTACTTTGCCAACAGATGCAATCCCTTCTCACTCATGTGAGCCAATTTTCTGTGCCATAAGTCTAGTGACTCCTTGTCTTTATCGCATTAAGACTTCCTGCATGATTTTCGCTTGAGTCTTGTACAAGGTTGAAGACATCTCTCCGGGCGATTGTCAAAGCTCCTCCGACGATTGTCAAAGCTCCTCCTATTAGCTTCCAACGGCCATTTCGAATGTACTTGTATAGCCTTGTCGATCTATGGTGCTTCGAGATAAGATTGAGGCACAACCGAACATGCCTCACATCTTTGACAACCAAATTGTGTCTTACATTAGTCCAATACTAATGTCTCAAATGCCCACAATCTTCAAGAACTAGAATTTCTCATTCAACAAAGGCCAAAATCTCCAACATTGTATGAGTCAAGAGTTCTCCGGGAAGTGGTGTGATAGGATGCACTGTGGCTATCACCCACTGCATAGCCAGGGTCACCACATGAAAGCAATCCCCATCTTCACCAACCGCAAGAAGTATTTCATCGCTTATTGACCGCTATGTTTTCAACCCCTTTGACTTATCGCTTTGACCTTTATCTTTCCATCTTGGATAGTTCCTCTTTATGTGACCCTCTTGGCCACAAAGGAAAGCAAGTGAAGCTAGAGTTACCTTGACTTTTACCGCCTTTTGGATTTACTCCGTTGTTCTATCCGCCTCTACTCTTACTTCTTTCTCTGATCTTCCTCTATCTCTTTACCTCTATCTTCTATGACAAGAGCATGAAACTAATTACCTCCCATGTCTTTCCTCCTTATCTCTTCATTGTACATATGCCTGTGACCATGTTCATGGTCAGCTTCCCCTCTGGTATAGAGTTACTGAAATAAACCACCAACGTCTCGTAACTGTCCAGTAAAGAACTGAGCAGCAGAATGGCTTGCATTTCATCATCTAAGGGCATCTTGACGGTTGCAAGTTGATTCACCAGATTCTTGAATTCACTGGTGTGCTCGGCGACAGACACAACATTCTTCAACTTTAGATTTACAAGACTTCTCATTGCCAAGGCTTTGTTTCGAGCAGTCTTTGACTGGTACATTCCTTCTAACATTGTCCAAAGGACATATGCATCTGTCTCCTGGGCGACATGGTGGAACACACTATGGTATATCCATTGTCTGATACAACTGACAGTTTTTCGGTTCATCTTTATCCAGTATTCATCCTTCACTTTTTCTGGTTTAATCCCTTTTAGAGCAATAGGGTCAAACAAGTCTTTATAATATAGACTGTTTTCCATCCGCGGCTTTCAGATTGCATAATTGGAAGGATTCAACTTGATTATAGATCATGAAGTTGATGTGGATTCCTCTATCATCTTCTTACTTTTTACAGAAACTCTGATTCAAAAATTTGACCATATGGATCTCTCTGGAATACTTCAAATAGTTAGAAATCATAATTAGATCGTCAAAATCAGACTTCAAATGGCTTAGATCTAGCCAAAATAAGTTCGACGGTTCAGATCTGCGGATGTACCTTTGCCGCGTAGCACCAGATAATCCCTTTGCTTCTGGGTCCGGTTAGGTTGGGCCAGCCCGATAGGTTGACCAGCCAACAAGTGTGTTGACGTAGATGACATGCGGCGATGACGTGGCGGACACATGGTGCTGATGCACAGACACGTGGCAATGATGTGGCGCTGGTGTGGTGCTGACGTGGTAGACACGTAGTGTTGACGTGGTGCTGACATAGCGTTGATGTGGTGATGACACATGGCAGTGACGTCACTATCATGCGTAGAACACTCTCATTCTTCCTTTCGCCGCAAGGCCCCGACACTTGTCCGCGATTGAATGCGCGCCACACAGTAACGGGCGCTGCGTGAAGCGCAGGTTAGAATCGGGATTCACTCGCCTTCTTTAGGTGGCGCGTGAGAGCGTGTGGAGCCTCATATGGGGCTCTACTTTGCGCTCGACTCCTCTGCTGAGAGCTTTCTTAGTATGTTCAAAAGTGAATTTCGAGTAACTTGATTTCTAGTAATTTCAAAAACACACCTTGTTTTTCAAAAATCAACCAATAAGGCTTTGATACCACTTGTTAGGCTTAAGAACACTTAGAAATCAATAACACACGTAAAAGAGACAAGATATTTACGTGATTCGCAATAGCCTACATACACGGAAGAGATATCCACTATAGAATTTTCCGGATGGAGTTTACAACACTCACATCTCACTCTCTCTATAGCACTCTCATTCACAAATTACACTCTATGCTCGTCTTTTCTTTTTGATGAACTAACTCAACCCACCTCTTTTCATCTTATACACAAATAAGAGGGAACAAAGTCAAGAAAAAAGATAATGGGTTGGCTACCACCTATCATCTTCCCTTTTTCTTCTTGGCTTGAAGAGCCAACCTCCAATTACTCCTCCATGTGGGCTGGAGTTAACAATTACAATCTCTTTAATCCAGTCCATCCAAACAAATACACCCTCTATATTTAGGTTTATGTTTATAGGTTTAATTTGTTTGTTTATAGAATTTTAAAAAATTATAAGTAAAAGGTCAGTTGATATCTATTGCTATTTTAAACAAATTTACAAATAGTTTACAAAATTTAATAAATTATTATATAACAAAAAAAAAATTATTTTATCTATTTACAATATAAGTGGCCATTTCTTACTTATTTTTTGTCACCATTGATTGTTGATTACCACTATTACCCATTACATTTGTTCCTCGTCATCGACATCGATTATGGCCACTACTTTTCATAATTGACAATCACCTTTGGTCAAGGCCATCTATCATCGACTATCATCTCTCACTAGAATTCACATTTGACGGTCAAAACCACCGCCATTCATTATATTCACCTATTGACAATTATTTTCAGCCATCATTTTTTATCGTCAATTACTTCTTGCCAAAAATCATTTCCAATCATTGGTCCAAATGAGACAACCACCTTCAGTGACATCCTCTTAAAACGTATATATCTAATAAAAATATGTATAAATATATATATTTTTTAGTAGCACCAAATGACATCTAATAATTTACAAAAATACTAAGAACTCATCGTTATGAATTGATAATTTATTTCGAATATGTTTGTATTAGGGGTGGATGTGGATCGGTTGCGGTCATGAAACCTCCAATCCGCTAGATTGGTAGATTGGAGAAAATCAATTCGCATCCGTCCGCCAACAGATGCGGTTTGGTATATTGGCAGATGGATACGAATTGGTTTAGCGGTTGAAAATTTTACAAATTTAAAATTTTTAACATAATTCAATTGTGCACTTCCTTAAAAAACACAACATGGGCAATGCAATATTCACAATCACATCTATGTGTTATGAAAATAACCTGGGCAGTGGGTATAATTCAAAACAACTTGGGCATAATTCAAAACATTGTACATAATTCAATGAGCATAATCTAGTGGGCATGATTCAATGTAGAAAATTAAGTACAATGATCACATAAAATTCCATCTAGATCAAACATCAAAATTTCAGTTGAATATCCCCAATCCATTACTTGAATAAATAAATAAAAATTTCAAGTTTGAGCAAGGCAGGGGTAAAAAAGAGTTGAAATGCCACCATTGCTGTTCCTTTAATTTTTTGTGATTATTTGCAAATCTCCACTTAATTGTAATTCATGAATCTATTAAAACATAAATCACAGTGAAAATAAAAAGAACAAATACAAAATATCAAAGACAAAATGAAGCCTCAAAATGAAAGTGCATAGTATTAGCAGAGATCTCAAAACAAATAAATCAAATTGAAGTGAGATATTCCAAATTTCTCGCACCATCATTTTCATTTACATTACACTCATCACAAGTCCAAACAAATAATAATTTTGGCCTCACCAAGAATACAAACATTATTGGAGAACTCAAAATTAGAGGAATAATAGATCAATTGTACAACAACAATCCCATGCTTTGGCTACAAACCCTAATTTGCTCTCTCTGTCTCTTTTTCTCTCATCGTAGGATTTTCCAGCCCATACTTTATCGTAGAAAGGACAATGGAAAAATAGATGATTATGATACTCATAATGGTTATGGAAAAGAACACAATTAGGGTAATAAGAAGTCCAACAAGTCCAATATACAATGTAATAACAAGTCCAATATATAGTGTAATAACATAACAGATTAATCTAATATTTTTTTCACTCTTGGTGCAAATTAATCTAATATTTTTCTATGAAGTCCCTTACAAAATCCATTGCAGATAACAAGAAAAAGAAACCAAACCTCTGTGGTTTTCTCTCTGTAAACTTCATCTCTATATGTGTAGAACCCTCACACTGTGAATCTTACCATCTCTAGTTTTAGAACCGAACAAAAAAAAAAAAGAATAGATTAAAATTGAGGAGAAGAAGAAGAAAGAAAAGAAAAAACATAGGTTTTCATCTTCAATTGAAAGAAAACAAAAAATAAATAAAAAATTAAAAAAAAAGAAGAACATAACAGATTAGATCGTCGATCGCCTTTCATTTTCGAACTGGAACAAAACAGAATAGATCGAAGAAAAGAAGAGGAAAACAGAGGAGAAAAGAGAAAAAAAAGAAGAGAATATCTCACCTCAATCGTCGATCGCCGATCGCCTTTTAGTATAGATCGTCGCTCGCCGCTGGAGAAGATCGCCGTCGGTAGATGGGTAAGGTTTTTTAGAGGGGGAGAGAGAGAGAGAGAGAAATAGTTTGTCGAAGAAAAGGGTTAAGAGAGAGAGAGAGCGAGTGTGTGTGTATGTGGTGTTGCTGTCTCTAATTGACATAAAAATGTAATAAAAAAAAATGAGAGTAGCGGACGAGTTGGGTCCAGTGGATGAAATGGCGGATCAACTGCAACCCAACCTACACCCGTGAAAAGACAAAATCCAAACCCGTATCTGCCCATCAAACGTCATGCACCCACCCATATGGTGCCAGGTCGGGCAGAATTGGCGGGTCGATGGATCTACTGCACAACCCTAATTTGTATAGTAAAAATTAAATTGATAAAGTGTTATAAAATAAATTTGAACTATTGATTTTTTCCCCCTAAATAAATCTATCTATCTATCTATTCAAAACTCTCCAAAACCTCATTATTAATTTCTCAAGAAAAGTTAACATTCTCTCTTCTATGTGGCAATTCTTGAAATTTCTCTAACTCATTTTCTTAATTTTTAAAATTTTAATATAATAAAGAGTTAAATAAAAATTAAAATAATGAAATTTAGATAAGCATATGATTTGTTAATCTA
The DNA here is from genome assembly GCA_025200525.1 of Camellia lanceoleosa. Lineage (NCBI taxonomy): Eukaryota > Viridiplantae > Streptophyta > Magnoliopsida > Ericales > Theaceae > Camellia > Camellia lanceoleosa. The sequence goes on along the minus strand of CM045771.1, from coordinate 78,080,271 downwards.
TATCTATCAAAAATATTTGTATTTAAATCTTTATTTTGATTTACTTCAATTTTCCCTCTCTTCTATCACATATATTAAAAAATACAAAATTTGAAATAATGAAATTTAAATAAAATATGATTTTTAATTATTTTTCAATCTATACTATCAGAATAATCCCGACCTCTAATTAACATGCAATCCATGATAAAGAATGCTTAATAAGTAATTAAAGTGAAATTTTGCATTCATTACGTGTGTTATGTGTTATATGAGTTTCTATTTGTTCTGTAGGAATATCTCTATAATTTTGTTTTATTCTGTAAATTGAAGGCCCTATCGGCATCCGATCATGAATTTGACTTGGTTTTTGTGTTGATTGGAATTTTTATAATTTTATTGTAGGTTTAATTAAAATTCGGTTCGGAACGATTAAATTAGAAGAATTAATGCTCAATTAAGCCTAATTAATGAATTTCTTAATCCAAGCCTATATAAGACACCTTTTATACCTTCACTCATTCTTTTCCTTCATTTCAACACATCCTTGAGCTAACACACACACACACAAATATGAGAGTGGGTGATTAAGGAGAAGATTGAGCTCAACCAAGGGATTTGCTAGGAAGAGGAAGAATTGAATTTAGAGATTCAAGAATTAAGCCTCTAGCTTTTATCTTGGGAAGTCTAGGTAAGAATTCAACCTTTAGATTGTACAAATATGATGTGTTGGACTTGAACTCTAAAGAATTAAGTTGGTTGATACAAGAATTGAGTTTGAATTGAAGAGAATTGAACCATATCATGCATGCATGCTCATTTCATCACAATTTGGGATTGTTTTCAAAGAATTTCCTCTTGCATGTCCTTATGTTGATCTTCTTCTAAGAATTCAACATGTTTTTGAGTTAGATACCTCATTGGATCATGTTTTGAAAGATTTGGGCTTTGTTTGGAACGATTTCCAAATGAGTTTTCTACTCCCACATTTGAATATGATGTTTGGATAGGTATGTGGAATTAATTTTCCATAACTTTGTAGAAAACTCTGTTTGAAAGCGCGATTTTCAAATTTTTTTTTTTAAAATTTGGCCTAACCGGTTGTTCCACCGGTTGACCGAAACAGTGCAATTTTTTTTTTGGTATGTTAATTTTTATATATTCGAAAAAAATATTTTCCGAATTTTTTAAATTTTTTTATGTGCTTTAATAGAATTTTAAGTTATATGTTTGGTTATAAGTTGTAAGTTTTTGTATCAAATATCAAATGTTACATCAAAAATTCCCTACTCAATTCAAAACTCTTTTCAAAACTATTTTCAAAACTCTTTCACCAAACAAATTTTTCACATTCAAATCATAATTCCAAAACTCACAAACTCAAAATACAACTCATACTCTCAAATCATAGTTAGAAAGCTCTACCAAACGCAACCTTGAACTTGCACCTTTACATGCATGATATATAATGATATGTTTTTACAATTTCAAGGTTGAGTTTAAAATAATTGACAAAATTTTTGGACTTAATTTTGTGAAATGATTTAGAATTCACCATGTTTTATCCATTTATAAGTATTTCCTCGCTTCTCAAGTTTTTGGCCCAAAAGACCATGATTTGCAGCTTTGGAATTGAGTTTTACATTTGGCAGAGTAATTTGGAAATTCTAGATTCTGCTTTTCTGCTCGAGCGACTAATCCTGCGCTCCAGCGACCACTCTATGTTTTGTACTTTCGCTCGAGCGACCAAAGGTCAGCTCGAGCGTAAAATGTATGCTCCCAAAAGTTTACATGTTTTGCAGACCACTCGAGCGACAAGAGTTGCGCTCGAGCGAGGACATGACTTTCACGCTCGAGCGAGCATTGAGCAGAAAAATCGAGCAACCATTACTTTTGCAAAGTTTACAGACCGCTCGAGCGACCACTCACATTTTTCATGTCCGCTTGAGCGAAGGAAGTTGCGTTCGAGCAAGATCCCTGTTTTCAGCAAGTTTTTAAAATATGTTCAAGTGCATTTTGGCATCTACATTGCATCCTAAACATTCCTACACCATGATTAAGACTCAATAAGAAGTTAAGACTTAGAAACACACTAAGAATGAAACAAAAGAAGTTAAGTACCGATTGAGTGTGTGTTTCATTATGTGTTTCTGTTATGTATGTGTAGGTCACGCGCCACACGTTATCTAATTTGTCTGTTCTGCAAGTGGAGCCATTTGTGAGTAATAATTTTGTAAAGCTATATTTACGTTAAAATATTTTCTTATATGATATGACAAGAAATGATCTTCTTTTTGAAATGCTATGTTCTGTATCAATGAATGAATGTCCAATTTTTTTTAACAAGTATGCGTGGCATCCTTAGCACAAGGCCTTTATCCCGAGGTAATAATACCGTGGTCTACAAGTACAAGGCCCTTACCTGGTGGTAACAATACTGTTGTCTCATGGCCCTTATTCGGGGATAATAATACCGTGGCCCAAGTATATTACAAGTACTCGGTACAGGAGGTTTGTGTTCTAAAAAAAATTAAAATGATTATTCTTAAATTTTCGTAATTTTAATATGGGCTAATTACACCAATAGTCCTTATAGTTTGGGCCTTGTATCACTTTGGTTCCATGACTTTTCAATTGTGACACATTTGACTCTAAATTTTAAATCTTGTTCCAATTAAGGACAATTAAAGATATCATTGCTCAATTTCAAGGGTAAAGTCATTAATTTGATAAAATATAAACTAATTTGACAAAAATAAATATCAAAAAAATATTTTTGAATTCTTAAAAATTATTTCTATCAATTAAAGATAAAATTATGTAAAATTAATAAATCTTTTATTATTTATTTTTTTAGCAAATTAAATTTTATTGTATGCTTGGATGATGCTCATGTAATGGGTTGTTGTTTTTACTTTCGTTAAATTAGTTTCTATTTTTCTAAAAGTCAAATATGACAACAACTTTGATATCATTATTAAACTAATCCATTAAATCAAAAAATCTAAAACTAAAAACATTTCATATATTAAATATATCGATTACACATTAAAAGCATAACAACCATCCATTACATGATCATTATCCAAACACATAATAAAAATTAATTTGATAAATATATATATCTAAAAGATTTATCAATTTTACATAATTTTATCTTTAGTGGGTAAAAATTATTTTTAAAAATTTTAAAATATTTTTTTGACATTTATTTTTATTAAATTAGTTTATATTTTATCAAATTGACGACTTTGTTCTTGAAATTGAGCAATAGTATCTTCAACTGTCCTTATTTGGAATAAGATTCAAAATTCAGGGTCACATGTGTTACAATTGAAAAGTTAAAAACCAAAGTGACACGAGTCGCAAACTATAAGGACTCTTAGTGTAATTCGCCCTTTTAATATTTATCTCTTCTACTTAACAATTCTCTTTAATTGTCTTTCATGTTTTCTTTTTTGCTTCATTTTTTAATGGTTAAATTAATTTTCAAATGGAAATTAATTTCATAGCCTATAGATAAGATCTAAATTTCAAAGTTGAAATTTTATTTAATTTATTCTATTTCTCATGTTTATCTTATTTTATATTTAAATTTGAACTTGAATTTTTATTTTCTTCAAAACTTCCTCTCTTGGAGTTTATCTTCTATTTCAACTAGATTATTGTAGATTCTCATATATTTCAGCTTAATCTTTTCAAAGTTTATCTTGAAGTTGAACTTTATTTTATCTTTTAAAATCATCAATTAATTATCCATATAAATTTTAAATATGATAGAATTCCAGGTATATCTTTTCCCTAAGCTTAATCTTTTCAATATGAAAACAAGTATTTGTAAAAAGAACCATGAACATGAGATTGAAAAGAAAAAAAATCACAATCAATATTGAGCCATTTTTTACTTCCCTTCACAATGCCTAAAAAATCTTATTTCAAGTCACAAGTGACTTTTTTTTTTTCAATTGTATCTACTTTACATTTGAAATGTGCACTTATATGAGTTTTTGCATTTGTGGGAAATGAAGTTTATGTAAATGAATATTATTATTTTATTGTTCTTTAAATTTGTTTATTTTTCTTTTTTTCTAACAATATGTATTTATTTATTTATTTCTTTTTTGGCTAATAATGTTTCATTTAATTGAGATTTCATTCTATTTTTGAAATACTACTGTAATGTCCCGAAAATAATATAATAATTCAACAGTAAAAACTAATACAACATGATATAAATAGAGTATTATGCTTTCATTAATTAGAGTCAATTTACAAAAGGGGCACACGCATTACACATTCATAAGTTCTACCTTGAATCTATAACATGTGACACCAAACTAGATGATCAACGAAATAAATGCCCTACGAGCTTACAACTTTCCAAGACGATTCTTGGTTATAACAAAATAAGTTAGAAGCTCAATACAAATAAAGCCCCAGCTTGTACAAAAGTAAATACAAAATAAACAAAAGTGAGCTCTCAAATTTCATAATCCTCCCAAGCTAGGTCCTTCATGAAGGTATGTCACCAAAGACTTGAAAATGATTTCCCAAGTAGGGTGAGCCAAAATCCGTAGAGACAATCTTTCACAATATATAAATCTTAACAAAGATATAAGAAATATGCACATGTTTAAGGTCCAATGACAAAATCTTTTACAACTCTTTTTCCAAATCATGTTATACCAAACTTACGCCTTAATTCATTCATTCCTGCTCATTAGATATACCCACTTCATTTAATCGATCAAACAGAGGATACAACTCACGTGTCTCCAACCAACATAATTATCATACGATACATTCACTTGTCATTTTACGTAAATTTCATCTGCGAAAATTGGTACCTATGTACGCCATAGCTTTCGAATTTCATCCTGGACACATAGGCCAACTTAATTTATGGAGTCCATCATCTTTCTCCTCCCAAACATGGAGTACATCTATTTTCTCCTCTCAAATATCATACATATACAATGTATACACATCACAATCATAACGATCAAGATATTAGTTTCAATTTACCTAATCCTCATGCAATTGCTACAATAATCATGGCTATCCTTCACCTATAACCCAAAACAGATATTTCTAAACAAATATACAATCTTTACAACAGATAAATCATCCGAATTTTCCATAAGTACGAGATAATATATGTCTAATTCCATCATTTACATCAACATTCATCCAATTTCATATTCTCAATACCAATTTCATTATTTATACAAAATACTTATTCAAGGTAATTTAGGGAAAAAATCTCCAGTTTCCCAATCTCATCCCAAACACGAAAATCAACCATTTTAACACAACACAAACTCATATCTACTTCCATATTCATTTCCAATGTATATATTCAAAACCCCTTTTTTTATTTTAACCCAAACCCTAGGTTTGTAACCTCAAATCCCAATGTTTCTTACATATCAACATATATTTGAGTTAAAACTCATAGAAGAGTGTAGAAGATCCTTACCTCAAACTTAGAAGACCAAGGAAGCAAAGGAGAAACTTTAAGAGCGCCGAAACCAAGCTTTATTCGGATCAAAACGGATCTCTAGCAATGCTCTATCTTTTTATCAAAGACAGTAGGGTAGAGAGATCCTTAATTTAAGTGTATTTGTAGAGAGAAGTGGTGTTCTAAAGAGAGAGGGGGTTGGTCTAGGGTTTTTGAGAGAAGAGATATCAAAAAGTGATGTAAAAAGGCATTTTTGCGAACTGATATACGCGTAGCTTGCTCAAGTGCAAGAGTTTTCGCTTGAGCGACCAGACACAAATAAGTCACTTCGCTCGAGCGCAGAATACACACTTTCAGAAATTTTACAGACAGAAGACCGTCGCTCCAGCGCAAGAGTCCTCGCTCGAGTGAAGAACACTACCCTCCCAGTATATTTACAGGCCTGCAAAAGTATTGGGAGCTCGCAAATCTCGCTTGAGCGCAAGAAACCTCACTTTAGCGAAGAGGCCGAAATCTGGACAACAACAATTTGAGTCAACTAGCGACCAACTTGTTCCAAACACAACCAAGACACTCCAAAACTCAATTTCAATGAGGAATAAGGAAAAAAGAGACAAGAACAACAATATAGAAATCATGAAATTCGAGCCCGGAATGCAACAAGGGTTGGGTCAAAACCAGAATTGCTATAACTACTATTATTAATTTGTGATTCTTTCACTTATTGACTATTTATGTTTAATTTTTTTGAGTGTAGATGTTAGATTGAAAGGGAAGAGAGCATCAAAATTTATTTGAATATAGGTTTATGTTTTAAATTTAATCATCAATTATTTTTGGTTGTTGATTGTCATGCTGAAATAACTTATGATTAAATTAATTTTTAGGAACTCATTTCTTTTGAGACCTAAATCACAAATTTCTTCCTTTCTTTAAATGTTTTTTTATGCAGACTCAAATTTTGAGTAAATGCAAGCGATCTCAATTTTAAAATGTTAGGTTTTTTGAATAATTTAAATATTTTTATTCTTTATATTTGTCAGTTCGACTTTAATACATTTCCAAACCTATTTATGTTTAGTGAAGCAATATAAAATTAAAAAAAAAAAAAAACAAATAGCATACAAAAATTTTTAACCATTAACTAAATATAATAGAAATTAAAATTAATTTTATTTTAATTCATTATACTGCGTGGGGATGATTAATATAATATCTTTTATTGATTGAAAAAAAAAGAGTAAAAAAAAATAACATTCTTTTATTTAATGTTAGTCATTTTGATTAATTATAATTTTAGCATGCTTTTGTTATACCATTTTTGGTTGTCTTAGCTAACTTTTATTATCTATTTATTATGTGATAATTTACATAATTTATGATAATTTTTTTAAAATTTTTATGTTGTGAAATATTAAAATTTTTAAATAATGTATAATAAAATTTATATACACAAATTAAGTTATTTTATTCATATTTTATTCATATTTGATGAGAGTGAATTTATAGTGGTGTCAAATAATTTAACTGTCTTTGAGTACAAACCACAACACTGATGACTGACCAAAGAATTCCTCGATGATCTCTCTGCTTCTGTCGGTTGTCTGGTCTGTCTCTCCTTCCTTACTCCCCTCTTCTGCTGAACCACGCGAGTCACGCCATCGTTTGGTATCACCAAAACCATCGTTTATTTTCTCTCTCTACTTCCCTCTCAAGGTACCCCAAAATCCTCTTCAATTTTTTTCGATTTCTTTTGATAAACTTTAATCTTGTTAGGGTTTTATTGTTCATATGCATGTACTTATCTATATGTGTATATGTGTTTACCTGAGATTTATTGATTAGTTTTCGATTGATGATTGGCACTCTCATTCTTTAGATTCATTTACTGTGAAAAGATTGTTGATTTTTAATGGTTTGATGGGTTTCAACATATGATACACTGTGCTTATTATTGGGATATCAATGGGACGGATATTAACTCTCCATCCCTGTTCCCCTATAATAATTTTTCCCCATTCCCCATCCCCATCCCCATCTCCTAATGGGTTTTATTTTTATTTTTAAAGGTTCACAACCAAAGCTAAATATACATTTTATTTTATTTTTTTAATTCAACAGCAAAATCAAATACACATTAATTAATTATGTATAGAAATGAAGAAATTATTGAATTGGAAGAGTTTTCAAAATCCAAACAAGTAAATCAAGAGACTGAAAATTGACTTGAGAAAATTCAGAGATTGGCAACAACAAAAACAGAGATCAGTACAATAGAAAATGTGTATATATATACAGTTTATAGATAGAAACACTTTACCTTTAAAGCAAAGCAAAGCAAGGTTTCTCTGTGTCCAGTGATTGACTCCGGCAGCTCACAGTAGGGATGGCCACGGGGAGGGTTTGGGGTGAGTTTGTCATTTCCCGCCCCTGCCCCAACCCCGCTACGGGTGTAATATTTCAACCCCATCCCCACCCTCGTGGATACCCGATACTCATGGATTACCCGACTACATTTCAAATAGTCAAAAAAATTGAGAACCATTTAAATTCATAGCACATTAAATAATTTCCCTTGTTTTTCCATATATATAAATAATAAAACTTTTAGGATTATTATTTATTTATATTTAAACAGAACACAGATTTTTAATATTCCTTTCTTATATCTAATTATATTATATATACATATACATTTATATTATTTATTTATATATATTATTAATTATATTGGATCGGGTTGGATAGGGAGAGGCGATACCCGTCCCCACTCCACCCCCGTTGTAGGTGGCCAAAATATAATCCACCCTTGCCCCACATAAGTGTCGGGTCAAATAAAATCCACTCATTTGGACGGATATGGGCTGGCCCCGTGGATTGGATTAAAATGGCCATCCAACATTATCCAACCATTTTTGGACAAATTCATGGCCCTGTTTAAAACAGGGGACCCCTAATTTAGAACTGTAAATACGTTCCTTTGTCTATTTCTTAGAGAACACAACATTCTAGAGAGAGAGAGAGAGAGAGAGAGAGAGAATTCTTCGGATTTGTGATCATCACTGGCGAGACTCCGGCAGCTTTTAGCGAATTCAAAAAATGGAAAGTTTTGTGATTTATGATTATATATATATGTATCTATGCTTGCATATATATGGGAAGAGATCAGGAATAAAGAGACAAGGGAGGAGAACATCTTGGTGTGGGTATATATGTATATACATATAGGAGAAATGGGCGGGTACCCATTCCCGACCCCATCCTAGATGGAGATTTAAAGAACACAACTTACCTGGCCCGACGGTCAAGAAAAAAGGGGGAAATCCATGTATTTGGGTCGGGTCTCCATGGGTTTCCATAGGGTTGGTTATCCATTGCCATCCCTATTATTGATTCAATTATTTGTGAGTTAATATTCGGATGCCAATTTGATTGCTATTCAGAAAGTGATACAAAAAACCCTTGCATAGGAGGGTGCCCATCTTGATCCAGGGTGCCCCTTTGTATGCCTCGAACCACAAAGCTGCTGCCCATTTAATCCTGTACTCCCATAAGTATCCAATCACACTCGGTGTGTCAGCGAGTTAAACTAGAGCTCAACTTGGCTTGCAAAATAATGTGCCCTAGAAGAGCATATAGACACATGCATGGTCAAGCTTGCACTTTACCTATTTGGCACAATTTGAGGATCATAACAGAAAGATCCAAGCTGGTGCATAGTTTTTGGTGACTAGGTGGATATCATTCTTTTCCTTCTTTGCTTTATTTTCAATTTCATTTTTTTCGTGTTATTTGTTTTGCAACTGATGCTTATGCATTTTAATTGGCTTTGGAGTTCTTATTTGTGAGATATTATGCTCTCATAATTTGTGTATATTTTGTCTTAAATAAACTGTATGTGAATTTGTGAGGTGGTGTTCCTTGTTGCCTTGAAAACAGACGCTGTTTAGTTGTGGGAATGTGTATAGCATGGTTTGATGATTCTTCTAGATCTTTCTCCCATTTCAATATATACATGTTTTATTCGTCTGATTTTGTGCTTCTGGACCCTTGCTTCATACTCCTATTTTAGTATTAGTTTTTTTTTTTTCCTCTTTTGGTTGGCACATTTCTTTTATGAGGATTTAAGATTGGGATGATGAGGATTTGAGCTTAGGTCGATGAAGGGATGCTTTTCGATATCTTCTGACTTTGTTGTGAATACATTTGTAAGAAAAAAAACAGTATTGGAATTTTTATTTGTTGATTCATCTATGTATTGCATATCATTCCAAAGTCATTTTTTCCAGGTGAACTTTATTTTATTTTATTTATATCTGAATCATGTCCCATATTCAGTCGTTGCATATTGAGTTGGGATCACATGACAAGTCTATTTTTAATGCCAGATGATTTCTATCCTGCTTTTTATGCTTACTCCACCAACTTACAATCTGTTGAAATGGTGAATGGTCATTTTATTTTTGTAGGACAAAGATGAACTTTGTTTAGGAAATAGAAGGGAGTGCAACCATAATAATAGATTAGCAACTACAGTTTGGTAAATGTACTTGAAGCATATCACTTTTTGTTTGTCTTAGCATTTTTGTAAGATTCTATGATCCTTCAAAGTTTTCCTTTTGTAGTGTTCTGCTGCATGAACCACATATGTTTGGTAACTGCACGTTAGGGATATAGCATCTGGAGATTTTCTAGTTTTGAGTGGAATTTAAGCAATATTTTGAATGGAAGACAAAAATTTGCAGATCATATGCGTCCTTAGTATCTTCATTTGGTGTCCAAGTATCTCACGATGTGAGCGGTTGTTTTATGTTTTGTATCCTAACCTCTTGGGATGTGAGGGGATTCATTTTGTATGCTAGCCCTGTGTGTTCTTTACCTTATTAGGTGAGATTTGATGCTTTTGGAGCATGTTTTTCTGAGTCCTTCGGGGCTTGAGTTCGAAACATTTTCCTCAAATGAGCTGAACGTATAGCACCCCAAAAATATTTAACATAAAAAATAAAAAATCTATCTCCAGAGTTTATGCAGAAGTGGAGAACTGTGGCTATTCACAGGTAGCAACTTAGATTCATCAGATGTACTTGTAGTAGCAGTGCACCTATCCAATATGATTTCCATGGTTTATTTCAAATGGTGCTGCTGCAATAGAACTGTGCATGCTGCAAATATGAATGCATCTGTAATTGTTTTATGCATTATACCTATGTCATTAATGTTTATTCCTTTTAGTGTTTCACATGAAAACATAAATTCCTGTTTTTATAGTCATTAATGGAGAGACTAACTTTTACCAATGCCTACATTTTTCATCTGGGATTTGAGTTTCTTATTTTTATTTTTATTTTCTGTTTTTTTATTCCATTTTATGTGCAATTTGGAATAATCAATGTTGAATAAACAGTGTTTTTTTATCAGATGGCATCATTACATGAAAGTTTAAATAAATTTAAGAAGCAACAAGAGAAATGCCAGTCAACCCTTACCAGCATTGCAGCCAAAGCAGGGTCTTCTAGGGTAGCAACAAATTACAAGGCCACAACTGCAAGCACTTCTTCTTCAACCAATACAAAATCTCCTGCCCCAGCCCGTCAAATTCTCAAATGATACAGAGAGACTTCAACACATCAACAGCATACGCAAAGGCCCCGTAGGAGCTCAGATCAAGCGTGTTATAGACTTGCTGCTTGAGGTACAAATCCTACACCTCACTCCTCCCATTCTCTCTTCGTTTTTCCTTTCCTTTCTGGATAAAATTTTCTTTCCTTGAGAGCAAATAACTGTTTGATTTCTCTATTTTCCATCTCAATCGATAATGATATTTAACAATTAATCATGTGTGTTTGATTAATTTTAAGAGCATGCGAGATATCTGAGACATTGTAAGTTCATAGATGGTCCAGTTCTCTAGAAATGAGAAGGCAATTATATTCTGTAGAAGTAGAAGATGTAGAGGCTATAAAAAATGATTCCCATACTCTATTTGTTACAAGAAATTAAACAACTGTCATAGATATAATTCAGGTGAAAGAAACAAAGTTTACACATGGACGTATTGTTGGATTTGAGTTCAGACCTGAGATTTGAGCCAAATGGCTTGTTTGGACCATGACAATAAGCCAGTATGTTTGGGACTGTGCACATCCAAAAAGTCCTAAAGAATATCTTTGGTTGTAAATCATGAACCATGGGCTCAAGATCAAAGTAGCTAGGTCCAATTGGAAAAAATAAGTTTTTTGTCTTATTTTTATATTTGCAATGAAATGTCATTTATCTTTAGTTATATTAAAATTCTAATTTTTTTACGAGTGGGATACTTGGGGTTTTAATGAATGTATATTTATCTCTGTGACCAATTTGTACGTTTCTTAGAAATAATGTTCGTGACATTGGTTATGTGATTTAGTACTCTATTCTAGTAATATTCATATATTGTTCGAAAGCGTTTTTTTTTTTTTTTCATTATTTATATTCTATGTTACATGGACTTGGGTAGAGGTGTTCACGGGTTGAGTCGGCCCGGGTTTACCGTTGACCTGTTAACTGACCAACTACCATTGAGTTCCACACATGCTCAACCGAAGTCGACCGATTGTTAAGTTTGAAACCATCTGCTTAAATCATTCGGTTGGCGGTTGGCTTCGGTCGGTTTCACAGTTGGTTTTTTATTTACCAATCTCTCCGTTCTTGTATTCAAAACTAATATAAAAAAAAATCTCAAAATCCCTAGAAATTAATATAAAATGAAAGTATACCTTAAGAACCCTATAAATCACTATTCCTGGTAGGAGTAAGAAATAAAAAAAGAAAAAGGCACCGAGGCATCATCATCATCCACTGTCTAAAGAAATCTTTGGCACCATCGCTCATCTTCTTGATCTCCCACCCCATTAACATAGTCAATCCTTCTCAATTTACTGTCTGTAGTTGAATCCAAGATCAGAAAAGCAAGGGCGACGGAAGGAGATCAGAAAATTTGGGATTGAGGAGGAACAATGGGGACAAACAGATTCACAGAGAGTTTGTAGATAGATGGAGGAGTTACATAGACGCTGCTTAGAGAGAGAGAGAGAGATCTGAAGAGTTGAGAAGTAAATGAATTAGATAAAGAGATATGGAGAGGAGAGAAATCTGGGGAGTTGATAAGTAATAATGAGTGTGGGAAGGAGTAACAGAGATATATATATATATATTTTTTGAAAATAATGAGTAAGAGAGAGATATGGGAAGGAAAGAAATATGGGGAGTTGTGAAGTAATGAGTAAGAGAGAGAAATATGGGGAAGAGGACTCTCTGAGGAGTTGTTTGTTCAAAAAAAATGATAAAAAAGAAATCTGGGGAGGCGTGAAGTTGGTGATAGCTGATACGATTGTAATTTGAACTTTACAGGAAATATTGACACATGTGGATAAAATTCTAAATCTTTAATGTTTTACTTCGGTCAGTTTGGTTTTTACGATTTTGAGGCTCAATGAACCGATGACTGACCGCAAAACTGAGATTTTTAATTACATCAAACTGCAGCCAACCCATTCAAACATCGAAATCGTGAATTTCCTTCTCGGTTCGGGTGGTTCGGGCTGGTTTTTCGGGCCAATTGGTTCCTTGAACAGCCCTAGACTCTGGTACAAGTGTTGGGTGTGGGTATGTATCTAGAGGTCGGACTCATTAAACCACAAATTTAAGGGTACACGAACTCTGCAAAAAAAAAAAAACCATATTTTTATATTTTTAATCAAGTATGTAAGATAAAATGGTGGTATATTATTGCAATCACACAACGATATGTACATACAATAATAGTGTTAAATATAATTATATAAGAAGTGTCCAATGAAAGTATCCGACACATATTCCATACCCTTGTCCGAGTGTTGGATGTTCTACACGGGTATTTGATTTATTTTGAAGAGTTCACGTGACATAGTTTATATTTATACATGTTAATGTATATTATGATACACAATACAATATGTGATGCATAAAATGATTCAGCGATACTCGGTGTGGGTACTTGTATCAAGCTCAATACGCAGATCGCCAAACTCCACCCACGCGCGTGCATCGATAAGGCACCACGTCGGGCATGTCGTATGATTATACATGGCGAGCCCCATGGGCCCCATGTGCCACCCACGTGGCGTAATCGATAAGGCACCACGCCGGGCATGTCGTATGATTATACATGGCGAGCCCCATGGGCCACATGTGCCACCCACGTGGCGTAATCGATAAGGCACCACGTCGGGCATGTCGTATGTTTGATACATGGCAAGCCCTATGGGCGCCATGTGCCAAGGCAACCAAAACTATATGCTTAGCCTAAGCGGGAGCATATGTACAAGCCCAAATATATCTAGATATGGAGAGCCCTGCAACAGGCAGCACCATGGCCCCAGGGCCCATGGTCCTTCATACTTCTCTCCAAGGCCAAACAACAATACAATCAGCCCCTGGCTCACTTGGACTTGGATTGATAAATACTAGCTCTCCTAAACATTGAAATAAGCCCGCGGCCCATTCTCCTATTTGGTCGCTTAGAAGCGAGCCGCTCTCCTAAACATTGAAATAAGCCCGCGGCCCATTCTCCTATTTGGTCGCCTGGAAGCGAGCCCTTGGCTCTCCTAAACACTAAGGTGGGCCCTAGCCCATTCACCTACTTGGATGCCTAGGTTGGGAGCAGGACCCGTGCACTCTTGCCGGGATCATCGGAGGATACCGGATCGGGCCGAGGTCATGGGATCGTCGAGATGGTTGTCTTCTTGCTAAGACAACTCCATCTCGACCAGGCTTGGAGAAGAGGCAACAATGACCTTACATTCATGTCATTCGATGCATATACGAAACGTTACTTTCTGCCTGCCATGAAACGTTGCTCTCCGCCTGCGGTCAAGCCACAGACGGCAGAAGGGCTTATATCACTTCTGGCAGAGTTGAGGAGAACAAGCTACCTGTCCAATAGTTTGCTTGGGCTCCAATACTCCTGTGGCCTATATAACGTATCGTATATGCAGCGAGACACAATAATATATACAACAACAAGACAACCAAGTCTTATGTTTAAACACCTTCTCATACTTTACATTAGTGTTCAAAGTCTATCACTGCCAACCTCTCCCTCTCCAAGCTTGCCTTGACCTCCTCCTCTCCACCTCCGGTGATCTCAGGCCATTGAAGTGCCCGCCATCTTCCCAGACTATCTCTAACAACACTTCTCACCCACATTATACTCTGCTGGGGAAGAGTGGTGCTCGCTTCACATGGCACCCAAAAAGAACACTGGAACTGGAGTAGCGACATCCCAAGGTGGCGGTAGGGAGACCTTGGCGGAGACCTCGGAACACAACTCCGGCGGCTCTCCGGAAGAACAATCCTCCCAACCGATTATAGCAGATCAGCTACGTGTATTGACTGAGAGCGTCACCTCTCTTCAACAGAACCAACAACTCTTAATAGATGCCCTGCTAGCCTTACAAAGGGAACCCATGCTCCCATCATCATCCAACCCTCCTACATCATCCCAAAATGGCGCTCCGCCATTGGCCCAGAATGGTTCAGAAGCCAACCTCGCCACACAAAATGATTTGCGAGTCACCCCGCTCCCTCCATTAGCTCCCAGCCAGACACCTCCGCCACAAGTTGGGTCCATCAGTGGAGCTCCCACCGTAGTGGTTTCGACTGGCTCTCCAGCTCTTCCGGCAAATCAGAACCCTTCCCAACCGTTAACATTGGAGGTCGTAAAAGAGCACATACATAGCTTACTTCAGACAAACAAAGGTCACATCACTGCCTCTCCAGAGTTGGACCTCCGTCCCCCTTACCCTATTCACATCGCAAGTCTTCCATATCTGGTGGGGTATACAGTACCCAAATTTCTCCGTTTCGACGGACGAAAAGGGAACACCAGAGAGCATGTTTCACGCTTTCTTGATGCCCTTGGAGCTCACCGAGAAGATCGAAACCTCCGCATGAGAGAATTCTCCAAATCCCTCACAGATCGGGCGTTCTCGTGGTATGCCAACCTTGCTGCTGGCTCCATCTCTTCATGGGAAGACTTGGTAAAAAAGTTTTACATCAAGTTCTTCTACGTTAAAGAAAGGTTAACCACCCTTCATCTCATGAGAGAAACACAACGGCTTGGAGAGGACATCCTCGCTTATGTTCGCCGTTTCAGGGAAAAAGCAGTAGATATTCAAGATCCGATGGAAGAACACCAACTGGTGTCATTGTGCATTGAAGGAATGCTCACGACTTATAAACTCCAGTTGATCAACCACCACTTCCCTGACTTTTCCGCTTTATGTGCTGCGGCCCGAAACATAAGTGAAACAGTAAGATCAGGGGCGCGAATGACAGCACCACAACCCCACTCATGGCGACCAACGACACCTCAACCTTCCTCATGGAGGCCTAACCGACGCAACTACGCTGTATATGCAGCCAAAGGCTCCTCCGTGGAAGAGAAGACCAGAGGCAAAAAAGAGAAAGTTCAATCAAATTCCCGCCATTACCTATCTCAAAGGAACGAGGCAGCACGAGGCACTCCCCAACGGCTAGGTAGAAGATGGAAAAGTCCACCTGCCGGAGCCAAGGCAACCTATTACCAAAAAGGATCAAGCGCGGGCAGACTATTGCATATACCATCGTTCCGTTAAACATCCTACTACAGAATGTTGGGCACTCAGATCCCTAGTTCGAAAAATGATGCAGACTATTGCATATACCATCGTTCCGTTAAACATCCTACTACGAAATGTTGGGCACTCAGATCTCTAGTTCAAAAAATGATGTCTAATGAAGCTTTGGAGCTACCTCGCCAAATAGAAGATGTCTTAAAAGATCCTCTCTCGCGCCATAAGGATAATGGCAAGACGGTCATGATGCTTTCACATTATGACGAGATGAAAGAGCCAATGGTGTGCGAGCTCTCTAAACTCCCACTCTAAGAAGCACGGACACCTCTCTGAAGGCTGCGTATCAGTGTCAGACACGTGTCGGACACGGACACGCGTCGGACACGCGGTTGACACGTGTCTGACACGTCGCAGAAGGTGTCCGAATTTTTTTTTTATTTTTTTTGCAGCTGGACACGTAATGGACACGTTAGGATACGTTCGGGACACGTTCAGGGTGAAATTCATAATTTATGAAACTTCAATGGGTCAATTTGTAAAAAGCAAAAACAGAACATGGGGTCAATTTGTAAAAAGCAAAAACAGAACATGGATGGAATCTAATGCTTGATCGACAGAGAGAGCAGAAGAGAAAGAGAACAGAGAGAACACCTGGTCGCTTATGGGTGGTCGTTCGTCGCTCGTCGGTGGTCGTTCGTTGGTGGTCGGTCGTCAGTGGTCTGCTCTCTAAGGTACAACTTCTTCTTCTTCTTCGATCTTCTTCGTCTTCTCCGATCTTCTCTCTCGTCTCTCTCAATCGCTCTCAGTCGCGCTCTCTCTCTCTCTCTCGCAGTCGCTCTCTCGCTCTCTTTCTTTTCTGATCTGCTTTGAGCCTTTGACCTCTTCATTTCCTTTCTTTTTATCTGATTTTTTTTTTCTTTTATCTGTCCCTCTCTCTCTTCTAATTTTTTTCTTTTTCTGATTTCATTTTATATTTTTTTCTCTCTCACTCTGCCTCTCTTATTTTAGTGTATATATAATTTTGTTGATTAATTTTATTAATTTTAATAATATATATTATTTAATTTTATTATAAGAATTAATTTTTAATTATGAAACAATGGCTATTACAGGGTATAAGAATTATGAATATATGTTTATGAAAAAATTAAAAAATATATGTTTATTAATTTTATTATTATTCTAATTGTATAAGAATTAATAAAATAAATAAATAAAATTAGTATATATTTTTTAATTTTGTATATAATAAATAAAATAAATACAAATAGTATATATTTTTTAATTTTACATATAATATATAAATAAAATTATACATATTAAACGTGTCCCCAGCGTGTCGTGTCCCCCATTTTTTGAAAAATTGCGTGTCCGCGTGTCTGTGTCGTGTCCGTGTCGTGTCTCGTATCCGTGTCCGTGCTACTTAGCTCCCACTTGTTTGGACTTTGAGACCAGGTGTGTGATAGCGCTTAAGAAATCGACAAAGTTCAAGTCGTTCTTCGACCAATTCGGCCTGTCTGAAGCAACACGCTTTGAAGCCACCAAGGCCTTTTTGAGACTTGCGGAGCAGAATGGTGAAACGTGCATAAGCGTAAGCAGATCAGTAAGGAAAGTATTTCGGGATAACTCCTCGGCGATAACCTTTACCGAGGCCGACAAACAAGTACCGTTTCCACATAACCGTCCCCTCTACGTCCCAGTATTCATCAATGGGATGGAGTTTCAAAGAGGATTCATGGATGGAGGAGCTTCACTCAATGTGATGCCTTATTCTACTTTCCAGGCACCCGGGATCCCACAAAAGCACTTAGTCAGACAACCCATCTCCATCACCGGTTTTGGAAGCCAAAAAATTAAAACCATAGGTCATGTCCAGTTAGACTTAGCAGTGGGACCAATTCGCTCTACTTCTAAGTTCCATGTTATAGAAACAGAGACGACCTATCAGACTCTCCTAGGGAGAACTTGGCTTCACAGATATGCTACGATCCCGTCCACCTACCATCAAGGTGTCAAAGCAATCTACAACAATGAGGTAGTAGCCATAGCTGGCTCTCAAAAGCCTTTTCAAGTAGATGAAGCTCACATGGCAGATGCAGTATTTTACAATCATGTGGATGAAGATGAACCTCCCCTGCCACTTCGAGGAACTCCTATACCTAACTGGGATGACCTCTCTGAAGAAGATTCATCACCACCTCGCAGAAAGACATTCACCAAATAAAAGCCCTCTTTCCCTCGCTATGGCACTATTTTGAGTTAGGCCTCTTCCCCTTCGCTAGGCCTCTCTATCCCTCGTATTTACAAAAAAAAAAAAAAAAAAAAATTATTTTGAGTTAGGCCTCTTCCCCTTCGCTAGGCCTCTCTATCCCTCGTATTTACAAAAAAAAAAAAAAAAAAAAAAAAAAAACTTTTTTTGAGTTAGGCCTCTTCCCCTCGCTAGGCCTCAATCCCTCGCATTAAAAAAAAAAAAAAAAATCTTTTTTGAGATAGGCCTCTTCCCCTCGCTAGGCCTCAATCCCTCGCATTTTAAAAAAAAAAAAAAAAAAACTTTTTTTTTGAGATAGGCCTCTTCCCCTCGCTAGGCCTCAATCCCTCTCATTAAAAAAAAAAAAAAAACTTTTTTGAGATAGGCCTCTTCCCCTCGCTAGGCCTCAATCCCTCGCATTAAAAAAAAAAAAAAAAACTTTTTTGAGTTAGGCCTCTTCTCCTCGCTAGGCCTCTTTGAGTTAGGCCACTTTCCCTCGCTAGGCCTCTATCCCTCGCACAAAAAAAAAAAAAAAAAAAAAAAAAAAAAAACTTTTTTGAGTTAGGCCTCTTCCCCTCGCTAGGCCTCAATCCCTCGCATTAAAAAAAAAAAAAAAAAAACATCTTTTTGAGATAGGCCTCTTCCCCTCGCTAGGCCTCTATCCCTTGCAAAAAAAAAAAAAAAAAAAAAAAAAAAAACTTTTTTGAGTTAGGCCTCTTCTCCTCGCTAGGCCTCTTTGAGTTAGGCCACTTCCCCTCGCTAGGCCTCTATCCCTCGCATTAAAAAAAAAAAAAAAAGCAAAACTTTTTTGAGTTAGGCCTCTTCCCCTCGCTAGGCCTCTCTATCCCTCGCATAAAAAAAAAAAAAAAAAAAAAAAAACTTTTTTTTTTTTGAATTAGGCCTCTTCCCCTCGCTAGGCCTCTATTCCTCGCATTAAAAAAAAAAAAAAAACACTTTTTTGAGTTACGCCTCTTCCCCTCGCTAGGCTTCTCTATCCCTCGCATTTAAAAAAAAAAAAAAAAAAAAAAAAAAATTTTTTTGAGATAGACCTCTTCCCCTCGCTAGGCCTCAATCCCTCGTATTTAAAAAAAAAAAAAAAAAAATCTTTTGAGTTAGGCCTCTTTAACTTTTTTGAGTTAGGCCTCTTCCCCTCGCTAGCTAGGCCTCTCTATCCCTCGCATTTAAAAAAAAACAAAACAAAACAAAACAAAACAAAAACAAAAACCTTTTTGAGATAGGCCTCTTCCCCTCGCTAGGCCTCAATCACTCGTATTAAAAAAAAAAAAAAAAAAAAAAAAAAACTTTTTGAGTTAGGCCTCTTCCCCTCGCTAGCTAGGCCTCTCTATCCCTCGCATTTAAAATAAAAATAAAAAAAAACAAAAACTTTTTTGAGATAGGCCTCTTCCCCTCGCTAGGCCTCAATCCCTCGTATTTAAAAAAAAAAAAAAAAAAAAAAATTCTTTTGAGTCAGGCCTCTTCCCCTCGCTAGGCCTCTATCCCTCGCATTAAAAAAAAAAAAAAAAGCACTTTTTTGAGTTAGGCCTCTTCCCCTCGCTAGGCCTCTCTATCCCTCGCATAAAAAAAAAAAAAAAAAAAAAAAAAAACTTTTTTTTTTTGAGTTAGGCCTCTTCCCCTCGCTAGGCCTCTATTCCTCGCATTAAAAAAAAAAAAAAACACTTTTTTGAGTTACGCCTCTTCCCCTCGCTAGGCTTCTCTATCCCTCGCATTTAAAAAAAAAAAAAAAAAAAAAAAAACTTTTTTGAGATAGGCCTCTTCCCCTCGCTAGGCCTCAATCCCTCGTATTTAAAAAAAAAAAAAAAATCTTTTGAGTTAGGCCTCTTTCCCTCGCTAGGCCTCTATCCCTCGCATTTACAAAAAAAAAAAAAAAAAAAAAAAAACTTTTTTGAGTTAGGCCTCTTCCCCTCGCTAGCTAGGCCTCTCTATCCCTCGCATTTAAAAGAAAACAAAACAAAACAAAAACAAAAACCTTTTTGAGATAGGCATCTTCCCCTCACTAGGCCTCAATCACTCGTTAAAAAAAAAAAAAAAAAAAAAATCACTCGTTAAAAAAAAAAAAAAAAAAAAAAAACTTTTTGAGTTAGGCCTCTTCCCCTCGCTAGCTAGGCCTCTCTATCCCTCGCATTTAAAATAAAAATAAAAAAAAACAAAAACTTTTTTGAGATAGGCCTCTTCCCCTCGCTAGGCCTCAATCCCTCGTATTAAAAAAAAAAAAAAAAAAAAAAAAATTCTTTTGAGTTAGGCCTCTTCCCCTCGCTAGGCCTCTATCCCTCGCATTTAAAAAAAAAAAAAAAAAGCACTTTTTTGAGTTAGGCCTCTTTCCCTCGCTAGGCCTTTCTATCCCTCGCATTTAAAAAAAAAAAAAAAAAAAATATTTTGAGTTAGGGCTCTTCCCCGCTAGCTAGGCCTCTATCCCTCGCATTTAAAAAAAATAAAAAAAAAAACAAAACTTTTTTGAGATAGGCCTCTTCCCCTCGCTAGGCCTCAATCCCTCGTATTTAAAAAAAAAAAAAAAATGAGTTATGCCTCTTCCCCTCGCTAGGCCTCTCTATCCCTCGCATTAAAAAAAAAAAAAAAAAAAAAAAAACTTTTTTGAGTTAGGCCTCTTCCCCTCGCTAGCTAGGCCTCTCTATCCCTCGCATTAAAAAAAAAAAAAAAAAAAAAAAAAAAAAAAAAATTTTTTTGAGATAGGCCTCTTCCCCTCGCTAGGCCTCAATCCCTCGTATTTAAAAAAAAAAAAAAAAATTCTTTTGAGTTAGGCCTCTTCCCCTCGCCAGGCCTCTAGCCCTCGCATTTACAAAAAAAAAAAAAAAAATTGAGTTATGCCTCTTCCCCTCGCTAGGCCTCTCTATCCCTCGCATTAAAAAAAAAAAAAACTTTTTTGAGTTAGGCCTCTTCCCCTCGCTAGCTAGGCCTCTCTATCCCTCGCATTTAAAAAAAAAAAAAAAAAAAAACAAAAACCTTTTTGAGATAGGCCTCTTCCCCTCGCTAGGCCTCAATCCCTCGTAAAAAAAAAAAAAAAAAAAAAAAAAAACTTTTTTGAGTTAGGCCTCTTCCCCTCGCTAGGCCTCTTTATCTCTCGCATTTAAAAAAAAAAAAAAAAAGCTTTTTCTCATGGCTAAGGCATTTTGCGATAGCACCTTTCCCTCGCACAACCAAACCCATCCCTCGCACCTCCCTCCACCCCTTGCATATTTTGGGATAGCCCCTCTCCCTCGCATAACAACACCCATATTTTGGGCTAGCCCCTTTCCCTCGCATAACCAAACTCATTTGCTTCGTTATTTTATTTTCATTATAAAAAAAAAATAATAAAAAAAATAAAAAAAATTCTCTTTCCCTCGCTACGGCTAACGCACCATTTTGAGATAGCCCATTGCCCTCGCATAACGAAACCCATCCTTCGCAACACCCACCATCCCTCCCGTTAATCTTTACTTCCTTTCGCCACTCCCCTCTCGCTTCATCTTTCTTTATTTCACGCAATTCTTTTTTGTCAAAAAAAAAAAAAAAAAAACATACAATAAAATAAAATAAAATACAATCTTGAGCCTCCCTCACCTCATTTTATAATTCCCAAAATTGTTTTATGGGTTTCACCTTTCATAGCTCTCCTTTATTTACAGCCATCTATTACCTCATCAATTTAAAAATAAAATAAAATAGCCCCTTTATTATTTTATTTATTTATCTTATTTTTCTACTTCTCCAAATCCTTTTGTGTGCTTCCCTCGGTTCAACTTTTCTGTTTATCACCTATCAATAATAAAAAAATAGAACCTCATAGCTCTCAATACAATCCTAAAATTTTGCCAAATAGCTCTCTGATATTTATTCTAACAATTTATTTTTATTTTCTAAGCACACACTTCTCCAATATTGGTTATTAATAACTTTCTAACCTTTTCATTTTTTTACCTAATTAACATTTTATTATAGACCTCTCCAATTCTCCAAAACACAACTCTCTTTTACTGATATGCCTCATGCTCAAAAAAAAAAAATAAAAAAATCTATATATATATAAATAAATAAAAAAGAAGGTTCTCCAACCCTTGTCTCTTCGCCCAAATAATAACAATTTTATTATTTACAACTCTCAAAAAATACAGCCCTCCATTTTTGACTTACCTCGCCATTCTTTTTATTACAACAATCTACCCCCTTTTCTTTTTCTTTGTTTCATCACAAAAGACATAAAACATATATCTATATGTATATATATATCTACATCAATACAAACACATAAGTAGCTAATCTATGGAATATTGAAGCATGCCTCCACACGTTAATTTCTAAATCAAGAATGATGACTCCAAGTAGGAGACACCAGATCGTGGTTGAGCTTCCAAAGCACCAAGTCCTTCTTGCTCAGCTCGCAACTATGGCTCGCGATTTCCCAACTCACCCTTCTCGCTTCGCACCTTCTCTATCACCGTTAATCACCGAAATTTTCCTCTTCCCTCAATCGATGACAATGAAGTAACCCCAAAATCCCTTAACCAAGGAATCAAAACCCTAGCCCTCCTCTAGTGTCGGTTCACACACCTTCACTTGTCCGTAATCTTCAATCAAGATCCAAACCCATCGGGCGTAAACCCGTAACCACCCTTACGGATCGCCGACGCCAACCTCTCAAGGCTTCGCAGTACCTCTCTCTTCCCTGTCGCCTCTCTTCGTGCCTTCTCGGAGCTCGTCGGCGGCAAGCTTTTTCCTTTTTCACGGTTGTCCACCTTTCTAGTTGAACTTTGGATTTTCTAGTCTTTCACTCTAAGTGAGATTCTAGGTTTTGTTTACAGAGAAAACCACAGTATACCTGCACACAAATTTTTCCCAAACAGTTTTCCTAATGGTATAGGAAACCTAGTTGCACATAACTATGTCAATAAAACATCCTTGCACACCTTGGGTAAAGGGAGCAGACGTGGGCAGCAACTGGATAATAGAGTCCCTCTC
This sequence comes from Camellia lanceoleosa, assembly GCA_025200525.1. Lineage (NCBI taxonomy): Eukaryota > Viridiplantae > Streptophyta > Magnoliopsida > Ericales > Theaceae > Camellia > Camellia lanceoleosa. Next base: position 78,056,975 of record CM045771.1, on the reverse strand, counting down.
TGATCCAGTTTCAAATAAAAAAAAAAAAAAAAGTCTGCACAATGGATAAAAAGAGAAGTGGACGAAGTAACCAGAATTTGGACAACTCTGGTCAAATTCAAAAAACACGAAAAACATTTTTCTAAAAAAAAAAAAAAAAAAGAGAGGAGGTGAGCTCCCTTTTTGAACAGTTTCGAACAAGCTGAAATCATAAACACAAACTTCTTTGAATTCATGCAAAACAAATATATATATATCTAATAATGTGTATATACACACACATATTCAGGATTGCACCTTTCCAAAGATGAATTCTTAAACCAATCAAACTCTTTGCTACAGACTGCAAATATCTTAAAGTTTTCAAAAAGTCACTTTACTAATAGCTACACAAGCTATCACATTATACTATGAGCAACTCCAAAATCAGTAGGTCTGCTCTAAACCTATAACTTCAATTCATGAGTTGTCTTCTCCATGAATCGCCCATTCCCAATGTAAAGCTGCAAAAGTTAGTAAATTCACCTCCTCTTTCCCAATGCAAAAGTTAACAAAAACCAAGACTACTCTATCTGAATACTTGTCTGCATGAGTTTATATTTTTCCAAACTTTTTAACATAGTCATGTACAAATACTCTCATTAGCTATAAGAGCATCTGTACAGGGGGGCATTATTGTGGGTACTCGTATCAAGCTCAATACGCTGCATCGCCAAAACTCCACCCACGTGGCAGACCGATAAGGCACCACGTCGGGCATGTCGTATGATTATACATGGCGAGCCCCATGGGCCCCATGTGCCACCCACGTGGCAGACCGATAAGGCACCACGTCGGGCATGTCGTATGATTATACATGGCGAGCCCCATAAAGCACCCACGCCACATGTGCCATCGATAAGGCACCACGCCTGCATGTCGTATGTTTGATACATGGCGAGCCCTATGGGCGCCATGTGCCAAGGCAACCAAAACTATATGCTTAGCCTAAGCGGGAGCATATGTACAAGCCCAAATATATCTAGATATGGAGAGCCCTGCAACAGGCAGCACCATGGCCCCAGGGCCCATGGTCCTTCATACTTCTCTCCAAGGCCAAACAACAATACAATCAGCCCCTGGCTCACTTGGACTTGGATTGATAAATACTAGCTCTCCTAAACATTGAAATAAGCCCGCGGCCCATTCTCCTATTTGGTCGCTTAGAAGCGAGCCGCTCTCCTAAACATTGAAATAAGCCCGCGGCCCATTCTCCTATTTGGTCGCCTGGAAGCGAGCCCTTGGCTCTCCTAAACACTAAGGTGGGCCCTAGCCCATTCACCTACTTGGATGCCTAGGTTGGGAGCAGGACCCAGGCACTACTGCTCGGGATCATCAGAGGATACTGGACTGGCGGCTGAGGTCATGGGATCGTCGAGATGGTTGTCTTCTTGCTAAGACAACTCCATCTCGACCAGGCTTGGAGAAGAGGCAACAATGACCTTACATTCATGTCATTCGATGCATATACGAAACGTTACTTTCTGCCTGCCATGAAACGTTGCTCTCCGCCTGCGGTCAAGCCACAGACGGCAGAAGGGCTTATATCACTTCTGGCAGAGTTGAGGAGAACAAGCCACCTGTCCAATAGTTTGCTTGGGCTCCAATACTCCTGTGGCCTATATAACGTATCGTATATGCAGCGAGACACAACAATATATACAACAACAAGACAACCAAGTCTTATGTTTAAACACCTTCTCATACTTTACATTAGTGTTCAAAGTCTATCACTGCCAACCTCTCCCTCTCCAAGCTTGCCTTGACCTCCTCCTCTCCACCTCCGGTGATCTCAGGCCATTGAAGTGCCCGCCATCTTCCCAGACTATCTCTAACCACACTTCTCACCCACACTCGGTATGTATCAAAAGTCAACATCATGTTGAAGAATTTCCAATTGTGCTTTTAGTTCATCACTTCATCTTCCATCACTTAAGCAGAGCATTTGTGTGTCTCTTCTCCTCCTTTGTAGGTGTTCCTGAATACCAATTATAATGAATAGTTTGCCTCTTTTTGAAAACTTGCTCATACTCATAACTGAATGCATCACCTTGGTATGGATAAGTACAAATGGTTGAAGATATCAATTTTTAATCAGTGCTTTCCCTAAAAGTTAAAATGGCTAAAATCAAGCTTTAGATGTTTTGGTCATGTTCTTGGACATGGGAATTAGATGACTCGGGGTCTCATACACTACCTGTACCAAACAGCTGTACCTGAGTTTATGTAACATGGTTTCTAATACTCCTTATGAAGTGAGACCCAATTATAGACCTTAAAACCTTAAGATACCTACTGTACAATTCACCCACCCCGCTGGATGCACAGGGAAGGGATATGTGAGAAGTCAATTTTATTCATTTGTCTTTCCAATTTACTGTAGGATCACTTGTAAGGGATCAAACACATCCTGATTATTTATGTATAAAATATTTTGTTCTGCAGACAAGGCAAGCCCTAACACCAGAGCAAATAAATGAAGTTTGTTATGTTGATATAAATGCCAACAAAGCTGTCTTTGACAGTTTGAGGAATAACCTAAAAGTGCACTATGATGGGAGGTGTTTCTCTTACAAGGTAAATCCTAATCTTTTCACTTGGAGCCCTGGTGGGTAAGTGTACTTCAATGTATTGGGAAAGGTCTGTCATGTGGGGAAATTTACTTGGTTTTTTATTTGTTTACAGTCCAAGCATGATCTGAAGGACAAGAATCAACTACTTATCTTAGTACGCAAATTTCCAGAGGGCATTGCTGTTATTGATCTCAAGGATGCGTACCCCAACGTCATGGAGGACTTACAGGTGTATTCAATTTTTAAAATCAGTTTTGATTTTTTACGGAAAAGTCAATTTTTTGGATTACGAAGTTTGCAGTTAAGCTTGCAAGAAGACTATGTTTGTTCATTTACAAATAACCAGAGGTGATTTATCACCCTACAAAATTTGTGCTAAGAAAATGGACACTTTTCTGTGGTGCTGTGCCATGTTGGATGCATAATGTCCATCACGGTACGGGCACACTGTCAGGCATGTGTTACACTTAAAATTGCATTGTTAGTGTGGCTGTACCATGTTGTATTTGTATCTCACATCCATATTCTTGCTTCTTTGGTTTGATTTTTAGGATATTTGGGATGAATTTATCTCATGTTTTATGTTTCGACTGAGAATCATTAAACTCTAAAGCTTACCTAAATCTGGTTCGCTAATATAATGATTTGGAAATGTAGGTTACCTTGTATGTTTGTCTTGTACATTTTTAGCTACTACAGCTGTCCTTAATCATCTTCTCTTGATTAAATGGATATAAAATATAAGACACAGATATAGGCACCATCTATTGGGCGGATGTCAAATGTACAATTGCAGATAAGAATGCTGATTTGCAGATGTATCATTTCTCTTTTTGGAATGTCATTCAGGGTCTGTTACCTCGTAACATAATAGTTAGATACTAGCATTGTTTTTAAATTATAATGTTAAAAATTTTCATTTGTCCTAGAGTTTTTAAAGCAAAGTTTGTATTTTGTTTCTAGGCCCTGAAATCTGCTGGTCAAATTTGGCTGTTGTCAAACTTCGACTCACAAGAGGACATAGCATACCCAAATGACCCCCGAGTTCCCATCAAGGTTGACGATGACCTGAAATTGTTATTCCGGGGAATTGAACTACCACGCGATATGATTGACATTGAGAAAGATCTTCAGAAAAATGGAATGAAGCCTGCCACAAACACTGCAAAGAGGAGGGCCATGGCTCAGGTTCATGGCATTGGCTCAAAGCCCAAGCCGAAGAAGAAGAAGCATGAAATCAGCAAGAGGACTAAGCTGACTAATGCTCACCTTCCAGAGCTATTTAAGAACCTTAATGTTCCCAGTTCTTGATGGTGGATCAATCCTTTTCGGATTTCTGGCATTCACAGGTTGTTATTCTTTCGCATAAGTTGCCTGAGATTTTCTGAATTTATGCTTGGATCCCGTAGATGTATAGTGTTATAGGGCTTATAGATAGGTGCTTTCAGTTGCTTGAAATCCTGAGATTCATCGTGTGAAAGCATATGAAGTCACATTTTCTAGTAATTGTTGAGATCTGAGACATTTAAAGCTGCAATGCTAATCTTGACTTTAGTTACTTGGATTATTGGCTATTATGTTTTGACGTTTGTCCCTGCTTTGAAGTAGGAATGGCAACGGACCGGGGTGGGGTCGGGGATTACACTCCCCATCCCTGATCCCCGAAGGTATAAAATTCTGTCCCCTGTGCCTCGATCCTTGGCGGGGAACCCATCACCCCTAGCCCCGCCTCCAAGACGGGATCGGGTTTCCCCGACCCCGAAAAATCCCCATACAGAAACAACAAAATCATCAACATCAGCATTAACATCATCAACAACATCATCTGTGTATTTGAGTGTGTGTCATAGAGAGAGAGATCTGCTTAGATCTATCGTGGCGGAGGGAACCGACGCCAGAGTGTGGAGGTTCGGTGACTCTGGCATCGTGGCAGTAGCGGTGGTGCGGAGGAGGAGGCGACAGTGATTGCGTCGCTGGAGAGAAAAGAGAGTGAGTGAGAGAGAGGGTAGAGGGAAGGGAAGAGAGAGAGAGAGAGAGAGCCTTGCCTTGCCGGTTTTCTTTGCGCCTTGCCTTACCAGTCTTCTCTGCTTGCCTTTGCTCGCTGATTTGGTGCTCTCTCTTTCTCTCTCTCTCTGCTCTCTTTTTCTCCCTCTCTTTGCTCTTTGCTGTTTGCTCTTTGCTCTTTGCTCTCTTTGTCTTTGCTTTTTATTCTATTGTCTGATGGTGGATAGAGGGGTATATATATAAATGGATATAGGGGTATATATCTAATTTCAGTTAGGGAGAAACGGGGATGGGTCGGGAATGGGGTTTCCGGTTCGAAAATTATCGGGGATTTATTTTTGAATACTATCCTCGTCTGCTAGGCATTTTTGGGAAGAAAACTATTCTAATCACAGTCGGGGGGTCGGGTTCCCGTTGGATTGGATTCAAATTGCCATCCCTATTTTGAAGGAGTTGCTCGACTGTGAGAAAAATGACACAAAGCTATATATTTCTTTGAACACTATTGTAGTTACTTTCTAGCATAATTGTTGGTTGAAAGAGTGGAACTCTAAGCATCTAAAAAAAAGAAAGAAAGAGTGGAACTCTCATCTATCTTGCCGTAATGCCATTTATATTAAATCTATCGAACACTATAAAATTGTGGGATTTGATATTCCTGAATTCGTAGACCATGTATACAAAGTTGGAAAACTATGTTAAGAACTCATTTTCAAAAGAAGCAAAGTTTAAACATTCCTAACTTCCCTCGCCTTTTAATCCTTAAATACTCTGTGTTCTATTTTAATAGTTCTTAAAAAAATTTGGGTTTGTTTGGTTTGGTTTTCATAAATAAATTTTCAAAATTTTTTTTGAGGAAAGAGTCTACAATTTTTTTGGGTTTGTTTGGTTGTATATTTTGAAAATAGTTTTAGAGTATGTGAATTTGAGATGATTTGATATTTTGTTATAGTTGATTAGATCTCATGAGAGAAAAAGTGATTAAGAAGGAGAGAGGAGAAAGAAAAAGTGATTGATTAATGTGTAGGAAAGATAAAGCCTCCGTTTGGCAGAGCTTTCAAAATCTAGTTCAACACTCATTTTTGAGTGTTGTGTTTGTTTAGGGTTTTCAAATCACAATTCTACACTCATTTCTCCAAACTCATTTCAAAACATAATCATTACTTTTCAAAACTCATAACCAAACACATAATTCAAAACTCTTTTCGAAACTCTATTCAAATCAATATTCTAAAAATATTTTAATTTTGTTAAGATTTATGATTTTTTTAATTTTTAAATTTTTTAAATTTTTTGAATATTTTTAAATATTACAATTTTAATTTTTTAAATTTTAAAATATTTTATAAAAATAAACTCAAACTCTATTTTATAAAAATATTTTTAAATATTTTAATTTTGTTAAGATTTATGATTTTTTTAATTTTTTTAATTTTTTGAATATTTTTAAATATTTTAATTTTTAAATATTACAATTTTAATTTTTTAAATTTTAAAATATTTTATAAAAATAAATTCAAACTCTATTTTATAAAAATATTTTTAAATATTTTAATTTTTTTAAGATTTATGATTTTTTTAATTTTTTGAATATTTTTAAATATTTTAATTTTTAAATATTACAATTTTAATTTTTTAAATTTTAAAATATTTTATAAAAATAAATTCAAACTCTATTTTATAAAAATATTTTTAAATATTTTAATTTTTTGTTATGTATTTGGTTACGATTTGAGTGTAGAGTTGTGAAAGTAGTATGGAATTTCGAGTTATGTGTTTGGTTATGAGTTTTAAAAATAATTTTTTAATTGAGTTTTGTTTTATGTGTTTGGTTAGGATTTGAGTGTACAGTTGTTTTTAAATTTAAAATATTAAAATTTTAAATTATTTTAATTTTTTGAATATTTAAATTAATTTTTTACTTATTAAATTATTTAAATTATTTAAATATTTATGATTTAAATTTTTTGAATATTTATTTTGAAAAAAAATTATTTCCTTTGTAGTATTTTCAATTAAAAAATTAATTAATGTTATTTTTTGTTAATAATAAATTTTTTTAATTGAATTTTAAAAAGAGTTTGGTTATGAGTGTTGATCAAAATTTTCAATAATGTGAAAGTAATGTGTTTTGTTATGAGTTATAACAATTTGAATTAAGTTTTGAAAACTCTTTTTAAAACTCATAACCAAACAAATTTTCTTACTTCACATGTCAAATCAAACTTTCAAAACTCAATTCTACACTCAATTCCACACTCAATTCAACACTTTATTCAAAAACCATAACCAAACAAATTTTCTACACTCAAATCATAATTCTAAAACACACAAACTCAAAATACAACTCATATTCTCAAATCATAATTACAAAGCTCTACCAAACGGAGCCAAAGTGATTTTGAAATTTTTTTTTTTCAAAATCACTAAACCTTTAAAAAACTTTCTCCAAAATTTATTTTTCAAAAACAAACTAAACAAGACTTTCAACTTTTTAAATGGACAAGTAATCATTACACTTGAATTTAAATTTTAAAGTAATAATTTCTAAAATATCTCTCTATTCTCATTTTTAAATTTATTTATAAGGGAAAATTTTGGACACTTCATTTAAAGTTTTGACTTTTTAAAAAGAGAATACATTTTGGGACAATTTAAAATGAAATAATGGATTAACAAAATCTTGGTTGGGTTAGATTAAATTTGGTTAGCAATTTGTTATCCTAGGGCGTCCACGGATGTCATGATACCAGATCGTCTTTTTTTTTTTTTTTTAAAGAAAAAGACTAACAAAATGAGACGGAGGGCATAAGAGATCTAAAGATAACATTGGATCAATTCCTATGATTAATAGGATGGCACAAATTTAAATTTACACACCTCTTGATAGGATATTTAAAATTAAAAAATATAAAAAAAAACTAGGATACTTTAGAAATATATAAATAATTTTTTTCATAAAAATTATACAAAAATGGTTTAGATTGCAAAATAATTTATTATTTATAAATTCTGCTGGCACCACATTGATTTTTTGGGGTCTATTTTGGCAATTCAGCATTTTAACTAAAAAATTAAAATCATTACAAAAAGTCAATTTTTTTTATTTATTTTTATTTACTTGTGTTTTTCTGTAAAAAAATAAAAAAATATACTGGAATTATTAATTTTCGAAACAATAATTGAAAACTTTTTATTTGTTTTCTTCTTCATATTATTATAAGATGGCCATATAAGGCACCAATTCAAAACATACTTTTAAATAACCGTTTTTTTAAGTCCACCCATTTCCTACTCTCTCTCTCTCTATATATTTATATATATATAGAGAGAGAGAGAGAGAGAGAGTTCTTTCAATCGTTACAAGTAAAATGCTTATTCAAGCTGATACCTTGCCTCCCTTTAGCATTCTTCCAAAAACCCTAGGTTCTGCAAGGACACCCTTCGGTGGTAAGTTCAGTTTCTAATTGAAAATGCCTTTCTCTCTGTTTGGTTGCTAAGAATCTGCTTGTAAAACAAAAGACTTTCAAAATTATGAAAATTTTATTGTGCTTTTTTAATTGGGAACCGTAAAACGCAATTAGGGCGAGATTTGTCTTTCCTTGGAATTGGAAACCAACACACATTGCAACAGTTGCATTTTCTCAGCAACTAAAAGGAGGGTTGTTCTCTTTTACGCCTTTATCAATTATGCTTGCCTTTTAATTGAGTCATCAGTGTGCAACTCGAAATCCGTACGGAATGAGTCTCTCCAACGGTGTAGGAATTTCAGGTTGTTTTCCTCAGCTACAGGGAATTGGAATTATTGCGGTAAAATTTTATGTTTTGGATGACTATATAATCTTGATAGTTTGTACATCTGATTGAGTTCCGCATTTGTTTGTTTCATTTCTATTTACCAGTATTCCAAATGAACGGAATTATGAATTTGGATTTTTGGAAAATGAAGAATCGAGGTGCCATATTTTCAGCTTCTGAGGGGCAGACCTCAAGTGTTGATATGGGAAGGAAAAGGTTATCTTTTTAGCTCTCCAACTGTTTGATTTTTTGCATAAAGCACTCTTGAATTCCAATTTGGGGTCTACCATATCTGGATCATGATTTGGGTAGGGATTTTGAAAGCGAAACGGGTAGGTGAAAAATAACTCTATTTCGTTCACATTTTACTTACATTTCATTCACCTTGTCCCTTCCCTTTCCAAATCCCCACCCAAATGCATAAACCAAACACAGCCTAAGTGACTCTATCGTTAGCGTCAGTTGTATGTTTGATACATGTGTTTTGTCAACTTTTCTAGTCAGTGAAAACTTACTCTTCTATGAAATTTTAGATTATTAAGTTGTGATATTTTGGTCACTAACATTTTGTCCCAGAAAAGTTGTTGAACATGTATGTCTGCTCAAAGCAAAAGAGGACGTATCTGATGAGAAAGAGAAGGACATGATGGATTATCTTTATACATCCCAATATCAGATGGGTGGCATTGTGGCAGTGTCAATAGGTGCACTTTTTTTCTTTCATTCAAAAAAAGGATTAGTCATGTATACACCTACTTCTGCTTGAGACTTGGAATTTCAATTACTTTCGTTGACCTAGCTAGTTGATGCCAAGTGAGAAAAATGTATTCTTAGTGGCTCTACCCACCCTTCCTCCCCCACTCCCCTTTTATGCATAATGATGTATTTCTTGTGGGCTTCCTGTTAATGATTTCTACTGTATTTCATTAGGAAAACATGTAGGATTGTTAATCACCTTGTTCCCTCTTGGTTTGTTAAGACTAACCCGTATCAATCAATATTTTAAAAGAGTTGGTCCTTTACTGTGACATTTGATTGTAGAAATTCTAATTTTTATAGGTTGCTCTGTTTGTTTCTCAAAGACTGATCCTAAAAACTTTAAGAGTAGTCTGAAAATATATAATGACCAAGTGAGCATCAACAATTGGGTCTGTGCATGACAAATTGAGTGACCATGTACACATTTCATGGTCATGCTTGATAATGTACATATAGTTATCGAATTATCTCTGAAGTATCAAATTTTCTCCTGTAGGACGTATCTCTGATCGAAATCTTGACAATTACACACATGCTTTCTACATGCGTTTCCAAACAAAGGAAGCCCTTGCAAAGTTTTACAATAATACTTTCTACTTGGGAGTTCTCAAGGACCATGTAATGCCTTACTGCCATGTACGCCCTGACATGTAAACACCAAACAGTTCCTTTGAACTTTCATTTCATCTAATTTCCTGCTGAAACAACTTTGCTAATAAAAAGGTTAAATTTCTACGGTTTCTTGGACTTACATTTGCTGCATATATACAGGGGCTAATAAATCTGGATTATGAATCTGAAGTAGAAGATGATATCCTAGCTATATTTCGGAAAGGAGAGGTTGGAAGCACATCCTTATCAATGCCTTCAGTTCTCTTCAACGTGATTTGAGACTTGCTTCTCATTGAATAAATATGAAATGAGTTGTAGTGTTGACTACAAAGACATATACAATTTCATGATATTATATTTGCCCGAGCTGGTCATGCAAATACAGAAAAACATTTACTTGCTTTAAAATGAAGGAAAGCTGTTATCTTTACTTAGTGGAATCAAAATTTTAATTCATCTATCTCAGTTGGAAAAGCAATTAGATGCCTGAAACTGAAGGAAAGATCCCCTTCCATTTCATTCTCTAAATTGTGATCTGGTTATCATTTGTTTATTAAGTTACTGACTTCTGAAGGCAGTTGAATCACTTTTGCTGACAGGAATTTAACTTCGGTGTGGAGTTTGTTGTTTTCATTGAATTTGTTGAGAGTGCATTGGGCAGGCCTGTGGAAGATGCCTTGGCTTCTCTGGCAAAGCTGACAATGGAATTTCCATCCTTAATCGTGCAAGCTACTCAAGGTGTTTTAAAATTGAGAAGTAACCTTTGTAGTTGCATCATCGTTCTTAGGTCATTTATTGCTATACTGTTTGTTGGTCTTCCTTGAGAAAGCCAAGCTGAAATATAGACAGATTGCAGTTCTGTTTGTTGTGTTACTTTATACACAAATTGCATTGATTGAGTTGTTTTTCTTCCGTTGATAGTGCCCTTTACTTATTTCTACCTATTACCCTGTCTAATTTTAGGTTCAAATTTCAATGTAACCAATAAGGAATATACGCATGGGGTGGTGATACGATTTCGATCACGTGAGTGCTCTTTTGCACTCTTTGATATGTCCCAATATTGGTCACCTCATTTTTGGTGACTGCTAATTGTTTTTATGTTTCACAGTGGAGGCCTTTGAGATATTCATGAGCAGTTCAGAGTACAAAGATGTAAGGTTCCACATCTACTTCTTTCTCCTTTCTTATTCAAGTTTCTTTGTTGACTTTATAAATTAATTTCAAGCTGTTTCTTTCTTGTTTATATCTCCATCATTTCCTCACTTTGGGTCCTTTTACATGCGCTTAGATGTGCTTATCTGTGGTACGACTGAATTATTTATTTATTTGTTTTTACTGCCATGTGAAAATGGCTGAGAATGACCACTTGAGAAGTAGCAAAACAAACTAAAATAATCTCTCTAAGTTCATTGGCTGACAGGACTGCAGATTTTTTGAACCTTGTTTTCTTGATCATGGGTTAATCTAAGATTTTTGTGCTAGTTTTCAAAAGTTGGGTTGACATTTGTTGCAGTCCTAGTCAAAATCGATATAAAAATTCCCCAAGTTTCTTTGGGATACAGGAAACTATGTGTGCGCAAGGGGACAATTGATGAACTAAAAAGGAAATTTAGAAAATATTCTGAAGGCTTAGCTGAAATCAGATATCGGACATTTCGGTATCTATTTGAATTAAAACCTTCTTTGAACCTTATCAGTAGTTCTATCTTTTATCTTGAGGAAGTGATTATTCATAATTGGATTCTGAATCAGCTTTGAATTTGAAAAAGCAGATGTGGAGGTCTAAATTCCAACCTATCACCCGAAAAATACTTTCCAATCATTTTTCTGTGGATCCTGTGGGTACTGAGATTATGTAAGAAGTCTCAATGAATTTCATGGTATGTCTTCTTACTCCTTTAAGCTACTTTATTAAGAAAATGGAAATAAACATTCTATATATTATATATACACTTTTGATAGAAATACAAGCTTCTTATATTTTGCATAAATTGATGGCAGAGGTTTTGTAAAAAGGCATTCCTGATCTGGGTTAGTCTACTTTTAGGAGACAAGCACACAGGTAAAGCAATAAAAATTAAACAATCCTTTTTCTTTTATTTTTTCATAATTTATCTGGAACATCTTTTTATTTATATATGTGTTTGCACATATAGTTATATACAGATTTCTCCTATCAGCTGAATTGCTTTTTGCATATTTGAGCTCTTTTCCAATAAGTGGAATGGTGATGTTTATTTTCTCTTGCATCTTTTCAATAGTGGGTAGAAATGCATATGGAAAGTTGTTGCTTGTTTGTGTCACTTTTTGTATTCACAATCATACAAATATACAATAAAACTTATAATTATACAATAAATACACGATATTTAGGTTCTAGTAGAAGCATGAGCTTTAGTATGAAAGGTTGTTTTGCTTGTTTTCTCAAGTCAATGGAATGTAGTTGCGTAGGGACCAGGTGCTGGATTGGGGATCTTGTGGGAAAGCAACATGGTTTGAATGATCCAAACACTCTAATCAAAATCTCATTCTCTAAAAAGCTGAAATAGAAAATGGTATAAACTAGTTAAGAAAAAGAGAGAGAGAGAAAAAGATGATACAGAAAAATGCTGATCTGTCTGTTTATGCATATGTTCATTTTGTCTTCTATTTTGCTGCTAGGAAGCTGAAAGATAACATTAAAAAAAAAATAAAAAATAAAAAAAGGGCGTACTCAGTGCACGAATCTCCTGCTTAAGCGGGGTCTGGGGAAATGTTGATGTACGTAACCTTATCCAAGCAAACGGAGAGGCTGTTTCCGTGAAAGATAACATATGGAAATAAATTGATTGTATATTTGGTATTGCTTGCATATTTACGTTTCAATTTGATCACATCCCCTTCTGTCTTTCAGGAAGTTACATCTCGGAATCCTTCCAAATGCATTGTTGACTGCTCGACGGATAGAAACAATAGTTGTACAGACAATTATTAGTACTGTTTTATATATTTTATTAATCTTTTTTAGTATTAGAGGAGCCAAATTATACCCCACCACCATTCAGCCTAGTTGTATTAAAAAAATATATAGACTGCTAGACTCCACAACAATGTAAAACCAAAATCCCTGACTATTTATTAATTCTCTATTTGACCTTTTTGTAATCCACTACTGTTCTTTATGTGTTTACTACTTTTAGTCGGTGACGAAACCTGATTGTATTGGTTGTTGATGGCGCTTCAATGTTAACTCTTTCTATCCTATAATTGTTTAGTACTACAAAATTCTATTATCATGTTGTTAGTATGATGTATGCCGGAAAGGGAAAAACTCTGGCAACATAAGCTCTGTTTGTTTGAGTGGAAAGCTGTGTTTGGTTGTATTCTCCAAACATAGTTCTACCCATGTTTTGAGTGTGTTGTTTGTTTAGAGTTTTCAAAAATTAATTCCACTCACTTTTAAAAACTCTGTCCAAGACAAGAAAATTTGGGCTAATCGGTCGTCCCCCAGACGTCCGGCCAGTCGTCCTCCCGGACGTTCGGCCAGTTGACCAGAACAATGCATTTTTTTTAAAATTTTTTTTTTTTTAACAATTGGCACCTGTTATTTTTTATATTTTAAATAAAAAAATTTCGGAATTTTGATTTTTTTTTTATGAGCTTTAAATGGAATTTTGAGTTGTGTGTTTGGTTATGAGTTGTAAGTTTTTATATCAAATATCATATGTCACATCAAAAATTTCCCACTCAATTTAAAACTTTTTTCAAAACTCATTCACCAAACAAATTTTCCACACTCAAATCATAATTCTAAAACTCACAAACTCAAAATACAACTCTATTCTTAAATCATATTTAGAAAATTCTACCAAATGCAACTTATAGATATGTATATATATATTTTTGTGTTTTTTTGGCTTTTTGCACAATGAAACACAAAAGTCAATGGAAAATAAATTTATTTGAGCAGAAAATATTTTCCACCTTTAACGGGTGAAAAACGTTTTTTAAACTAAAATCTTACCAATGCCACCATACTATTAATACCACCACACCACCACCACCACTATCACCACCTCCACCCCGTTGCCACCATCACCACCACCCCACCACCACTAATACAACCATTAATACATATTTCAAGGATACAACAAAAACATTGGAAAATGTTTCCTGTTGAAACAAAGGGAGCGATAGATTAACTTCATGTTTTCTTAACTGCAACTTTGTGTGTACTCTTCATTATTCAATCAAGTTACAATTATGTTTTTCAATCGATATGACTTTCTATTCCAACTGCATGTATTATACATTCTTAACTGGAAAAGAGGGGATAAAAAAAAAAAAACAAAGAAGAGGAAGAAGAAAGAACAATGACAACATGAACACTATAAAACTGCAAAACTCTGTATAACTAGGTGTCATCATAATCTTGAGAAAGCTAACTAATTGTGAAGTGGGTTTGGTCCTGCTGGAATGGTTCGGTGTGACACTCCATAAACTGGGTCTATCTGTTCATTTCCAGATTCCCCAGGAGTTGTTACAGAGAGATGCTGTGAAAACGGGGAATAGAATTCATTTCTAAATCTTTCGCCAGTTCCTTCAGTAGTGATTCTGTGGAGGTTGCGACCATTTGAAGGCTCGCTGATAGCGAGCATCATCATTATCATGATCAGAATTGGGACTATAGGATGTTGAATGCCCATGAATATTGCTTTTGAGAGTACTCTAAAAGCCTATAACAGAAGCAGAGGAAGCAGGCTGGTTGTTATTGAGTTTGTTAACTAATGCAGGCCAGTCTGAAGTACTATAAATATGGCACCAAGCAACCTGTGGTCAACATAAGAGCCAAAAAAAATCCCATCTTGGTGTGCTGAAATGACGTAAATGCCCATTGTGTTTGGGTGAAATTGTAGCAACATTGTTAACTACCTAAAATGGCCTGATCTTATCTAAGCCAGACAATTTGTTTGGTAGTAATTTAACTCTATGTGACCAATACCTGGTTCATCTTTCCAATTGTTGTGATTATTGAGAGTGCAATAGATGCATACAAACAACGATCTGTACAAAGCTTTTCTAAGGAATATGCCAGGGCTAACATGGTTCATTTCCCTTGTTATGGAATGCCAATTTGAAAAACCATTTGCTGAAGGGGCTTGAGTGTTGACTTGCATCAATTGCTATGGGTTTTTTTTTATTATAAATGAGCTAACGCTATTATTATTATTAGGGTAAATTACCAATAGGTTCTACTTTTGAGATTTATTACTTAGTAAGTTCTATTAATAAATTTATTATTCTCTCTTATTTTTATGAATAAATTTGCAGTGATAAATTTATCAATCATGACCTTTAAGTAAATAAGTTTAGTTAATAGGATTAATTGGTAAGTGTCCCTTATTATTATAGATAGGTATTGGTGGAGAGTTTTGGGTTACGCACTCATATGCAGACACGTGCCGGGACACACCAAGGTCAAACAAGTTGTACATGTTGTTGCCCTCCAATTGACTGATTGTAGGTGAAGAATGGGCATCAAGAACACCCATTGTTGTTGGCTAGGATTTTCCAGCAAGGTTTGTTGCCTGTTAGGCTGTTACCAGATGACTTAGATGTGCACAACTTTGTACCTTGCAAAACACAAAGATAATAGAGGGCTGTTTGTTCCAGCTTTAACAATTCCAATTGATCATTAACTGGGGAAGGCAAGTGATGAACTGAAACAAAGTTTCACATTCTTATGATGTGGTGAAATTGTTGGGTTTGGGGGCTGCACTCTATGCTTTGAATTTGTGGGGCTGTGAGCCTTGTTGGTTGCATTCCGGCTCTATGAAGATCATTTGAACCACTCAACATGTAGAATAAGTTGAACAGATTATTCACACAAGCAGTTAGATTTATCGGACATTGACAACTATATGATAGAATCACATTTGTCTCAAACTTTTGAACCGATATATAGGCCCCAATTTAATCTTTTGAGGCTAAAAAGGATATTCATCTATCCAGAAGATCCTATTTGTTTGAATATCACCCATATGTACATATCCTACCTAACTATCTACCTAGTTATCTAATGTCACCAATCTATACATGTGTTACTTATCAATTCATTCATCTGTCCAATGTTACTTATTTGTTTATCTACATGTGTCACCTACTTGTAGCGCTGCAAACAAGCTGAGTCAAACCGAGTTTTGCTGAGTTTGAGCTTGGCTTGTTTGTTTATCGAGCTCGTTTATTGAGTTTGAACTTGGCTCGATAACTAACTAGGCTCGAGTTCGGCTCGATAAGATTTTTTTTATTTATTTATATTATTATAACTAATGTATTTATACTATCATTTATATATATATATATATATTATTTAATATATAAATAATATATTTATTATATAACTTAAACAAAGATAAACAAGCCGAGTTTATTCAAATTCGAGCTCAGCTCGTTTTCTAAACGAGCCGAGCCAAGTTAGCTCGTGAACAACTCGGTTCATTTGCAACTCTCATCTATCTGTCAAATGTCACCTATGTGTCGACCTCATTGACAAATTGTTGATGAAAATAGGGTTAAGTGTTATATGAATTAAAATATTAAATAGTTCAATACAATTATTTTAAAATTGTGAGACTTACTATAATTTTTTCAAACTTTAAGACGATATATATAATTTATCTAAAAAATTATAAAAAAGATCTAAGAGGTGGAGCCCCACACACTTCTTTGTCATTCTTTTGTGAAATTTTGTATTTTTTATATTTACAATTTGATTTGGTAGTTGAATTATTCCTATCATTCAATTCTCGGGATCCATTTCAAGATTTTATTACTAGACACTGCATAAATTACAAACAAAATTTATTTATACAGATCTATCTATTTGTATACCATTGAGGATAGTAGTCTGCACTACACTATGCAGGAGGTATGGTAGCAATTAAAAATAGGAAAAATACAAATTAATTAGGAAGTAACATCATTCTTTTCCTTCTTTTTTTTTTTTTTGGGGGGCCAAACCAATTCATTCAGTTTTATATACATGTACTTTTTTGGGGGGTTAAATATTCTTTACTTTCAGATTCTTACGGGGGTTAAATATTCTTTACTTTCGTACTTACCCAAGCTTTGCGTTGTGCTAAACGGTCACAACTCAGGTGAGCTAGGTGTTGCCTGAAAACCCATATGACGGTTAAGTTAGCACCATTGAAAAGAAAGAAGAAGGAAAGCAAGTAATTGCAGACCTTTTGTGTAGTGGAATCGTGAATCTTTTATAGGCTACTACCTTGCCTTTCAAGATTGTGCGTGCACTACCTCTCTCATCTTTTGCTGGACGCGTGGGTGTACTATCCCCTCATTTTCTTACACATGTGTGCGTCAATACTTCCAAACAATATTAACTAAACATCCAAACAGTATTGACGCATACTATTGGTGGGTTCACCTCAGCATTTCCAATTAGGCCACGTAGCACATGACCGCCAAGCTACACTTGACCCGTCTAACTTCAGCTCGGTCTAACCCCGACTAACCGTCAGGGCTGAGCTAACTTTTATTGGTATATACCTGAAGTGCTCAACTAGCTCGGCTCATTACTTTCAACACAGTTAAGCGCCATTTGTTCAGCAAGGCGAATCCTGCTTGATTCCGAAGCACGATTGAAGTACTTAGCCCGATTGAGGGCAACATCATTACCTCACCTAGCTTGGCTCACTACTTTCAATCCGGGTAAGCTCCATTCAGTTGTCAAG
This sequence comes from Camellia lanceoleosa, assembly GCA_025200525.1. Classification (NCBI taxonomy): domain Eukaryota; kingdom Viridiplantae; phylum Streptophyta; class Magnoliopsida; order Ericales; family Theaceae; genus Camellia; species Camellia lanceoleosa. The sequence goes on along the minus strand of CM045771.1, from coordinate 78,039,478 downwards.
GCAAATCCCGCCTGACTCCAGAGCAAGGCTGAAGTACTTAGCTCGGGAAAGTGCAACGTCAACCTAACTCGGCCCAAGGCCCAAGCCCATCAACTAGCCTGGCCCAACATCGGGGCCTCAGTCTAGCTCGGTTGAGCGATTTAGAACAACGACCCAAATATGATTTCGTTCAGTCCATATGTTCGGCACAAATTCCGCTCTCAATACATAAACCGCACCAAACCGGTTCATGCGGTTTGGTGTCATTCGGTGCTATTGTTATAGTTTTGGGCCTTTTTGACCACTTTGAATAAATAAAATTGGGCCTTTCAAACTCAATTCCAACAGCACCTAAACCTTTTTTTTGCATATTGATGCCTTATACAATGAAATTGGGTCTGATCCAATCCTCATAAAATTAAATTGGGCGTTCAAATTGCTATCCAATCCTTGTAAAATTAAATTGGGCTTTCAAATTGCTATCCAATCCTTGTAAAATTAAATTGGGCTTTCAAATTGTAATGCTAGTAAAAAATAGCAATGCATTCAATACAACATTTGATATATCCATCAAAACATTTTCCAGCAAAATTTTAGAAAATAGAAACTGTAAAATATCCAGCAAAACAAAAACCCTAAAACTATAAATCCAACAAAACTAACTTGCATCATTTGAACATGTCCAGCAAACATTTTTTTGTTACAGTTTGTACCCATTTTTGTAAAATTTCTTATCAATAAATGGATCAATTTAATGATGACACGTGACAATAGAGTCAAAGTAAAAGTCTTTCATTAATCAAAGGGACAGGTGGCATGAGAAAGGTTATCATGTGCATAAATTGGTTGAAGTGAACATGGAGCAGTTATCAAAGCATTTTCTCATTTAGTGGGCTGTTTCATTGGAAATTATGTTGGTGGGTTAAAGGATCATGTGATCATGGGTTAGAGAAAGAAGGAAGAGTATAAAGGCTGGAAAATAAAGAAGGAAAAGGACATCAACAGCACAACAACAACTTAGCTTTTATTTTAGGAGTAATTTCTTGAGTAGTTTGTAACTTATAACTTTGTGAACTTTGATAGTTTATTTCAAAATTATCTTTTGTTTACTTTGTAACTGTCAATTATTCTAGAGAAATCTTCATTCTTTTGAGGCATTTGAATCAATTATACAGTTGCTTGATCTCTTTGATTTGATTGTTTGTTTAAATTATTGTTTGATCTTGTCGATTTGGGGTTTAACATAATTTTTACTGGTAGAAACCAACAAACATAACAAAACTGTAGCGGCCATAAAACTAAATATCTAAGTCAGTCTTAATATATTACAGATTATGATGCATGCTCAATCTCATAACTCAAAAGCTCAAAATATAGACACACTGTGTATCCATTTTCCAACTAATCAAAAGAAGTCCTGCAAAAATAAATAAATAAATAAATAAAATTATTATTATCATAATTGAATTTAACATAAAAAAAAGGTTAGATGAATTTGTAATTTCGTACCGTTTTTGACCTATATATTCAATCTCAAAAATCAACACTAAGCTTGAATTTTCCAACCAACAAAATAGGTCATGCAAAAATAAGAAATGTATTGCCATAACAATTGAATTTACATAAAAATATATAGATGAATTATGCAATTTCTTTTCTTACTGACCATTAAAATTCATTCTCAAAAATCATCATTAAAGCTTATATACAACATGCATTTTCCATCCAACAAAACAGGTCCTGCAAAAACAATAAAATTATTACCATAACAATTGAATTTAACTTTAAAAAATTTAGATCAATTCAATTTCTTACCTTTACCAACCATTGATATACTCAATCTCAAAAATCAAAAACTGAAAATAAAGACCATTTGCATTTTCCAACCAACAAAAAAAACGAAATCCTACAAAAATAATAAAATTATTATCACAACAATTGATTTTAACATAAAAAAAATTTAGATCAATTATGCAATTTCAAAGATCAATTAATGATGTTAATGTCCTTGTTGCTTGTTCCTTCCAAAACTCCATAAACAAAACAAAAACAAAAACAGTGCATACGAATACAAAAACAGTGCAAAAACATTGTTAAACATATAATTCTTATAAAAATAAAGAAAACAAAAAAGGAATACTTTATTCTTATAAAAACAAAGAAAATCAAGCGGTTCGGTCAGTTCGGTTCGGTTCGGTTCCTGCGGCAATTCTTTCACCCCTATTAGTTAGTAACAAATTACACATCAGCAACTCCCTTGTGTGCATCCACTTTGACACTGTATTGTACAACATTATTCATTGAGTTATTAGGATTTCAAACATTTAGTAACATCTATGTACATAATCTCTAATGATGACAAGGATGAAGCCAAAATCTTACAACTTCTCTGTTTGGAACCAAAAACTAGAGGGGATTCTCTTCAGTCTGGAAGTGTTATCTAGACCCGTGGAGCTTACTAACACTTACTCTCCCTATGGGTATGTGCCTATCTTTTCTCTTACAAATATGAGGGATCAGAATGTGAGTTGACTATTTGATAACAAAGTACGTTGGCAAGTAATTTGGTTTCAGCAACTATTCGTGTTGAACAGCCACACTAATAAAGTAAATTCCCTGTTTTAGATATTTTGGTGACAAGTAGTTAAATTTTTTAAAATTATGCCATTTTGATTAATATTTGGATAAATTACACTGACACCTCTTGAGATTTGCACTAATTACATTAATACTCTTGACTTTTTTGAAAGTGCATCTCTATTATTGAGGTTTAAAGTCGTATTATAAATTAGGGGACTTTGGTAAAAGTTCTCTGATAGCCAAAGTTCCTTGTAAAAAGGACATGAGTGGTAGATTTTTTGTGTGAAGGACACACGAATGACACATTACAAAGGAAATGGCTTATCTTCAGTCCAGTTTACTTTGTGGACTAGATAGTGTAGTTGGGTCTGTGGGGTTCACCATGGGTCTTATTTCAATTATCCGAACCGTTCAATGTGTAGAGCTCATTGAGTACTTTATCTTTGCAAAAAATAACGTTATATTGATAGTTCCTTGATCATAACACATTTTTTTTTTATGGTAAATATGATTTTAAAAATAAATTGTTACAAAAAATGTTAATTGTTCTTCACATTAACATCATCATCTATTTAATTAATTTACCCTATTTAAAAAGGATAAATTATCAATAGATCCAAATATTTGGATTTAATTTCCCTTCAATCTTGTTGAAAGTTGGTCCTAGTAAAATTGTCACTAAAAATGATTTGAGGGACTTACGTGTAGGTCCTAATAGGTGGACTCATTGTCTAATAGATTCTATGATAATTAATGACATTTTTCATCAAGTTCTATTAAAAAGTCACTAATTGTTAATTTTTGGCGACAGTTTGAAAATTTGGTCAGAAAAATGTCACTAATTATAAGTTTTAGTGACTGTTTTAAAAAATAGTTACAAAAAAAGTCACTAATTTTCATCTTTCAGAGACCATTTGAAAAATTCATTACAGAAAAATGTCACTAATTGTATGTTTTAGCAACAATTTATAAAAATAGTGAAAAAAGTCATTAATTGTTAATTTTTAGCGATATATGTAAAAGATCGTCACAAAAAATTATTTTTAGCAAAGATTTTATTAGAACTTATTTTCAATAGGACTTGATGAGAATTAAATCTAATTATTAGAACCTATTGATAATTTACCTTTAAAGAATTCAACAGTTAGATCTATTTGTGTAATCCAACGGCCAATAATGAAGTTGCATATCATGTGCAACCCTTAAAGGGTTGCACACTGTGACAGTCCCGGTAGCAATTGTAACGATCAACTTTGTGGAACTCTTCGCTGGTTAGATGTGGAACTCCCTCGCTTGGTTAGATAAACACAATTCCACCCTAGAACTAAACACAACTATAGAACGCTATGGAAGCATACACTTCTTCTCAAAGCAAGCTTTTCAGGTCTTGGCTTGTTGGTCCAGTTCTCTAGTCAAATTATTAAGGGTAAATTACACTTACTTTCCCTGAGATTTCTGACAATTATAGGGACCTCCCCTATAGCTTTAATAATTAGGAGGACTTACCACTACAAGAAAATACACTTTTGGTGACTAAATTTTTAGTCGCCAAAAGTCCTTTTTTAGTCTCCAAATGTCGAATTTTCGCTTTCCCTGACTAAATATTTTAGTCGCCGATTTTGTCGCCAATACGTGGTCGCAAATACCTTTGGCGACTAAAAAACTGTTAGTCACCAATAGACAGGTCTTCAGTGACTAAAGAATTTGTCGCTAATAGTCAATTCCATTTTTGGAAATTATACCTTTGGCGACTAAACTGTTAGTCGCCAATAGTTAATTTTTTTTTTATTATTTATACATTTCCCGACTAAACCTTTCGTTGCCAATAGCCCAGCTTTCGGCGACCACTGACTTTAGTCGCTAAAAGCATTTTTAGAAATTTTTTTTTTTTGCCTCCGCTGCTACCAAGTTTCAAACCTATGACCACCAACTTCCCAACATTCTCAACCTTTACCAACACTCTCTCCCCACTACGCCATTACAACCTCACGTGAATATTAATGCAACATATATTATTTATATACTATATTCGCCGGTATTAATACAAAAATATATATATATAAATAATTATTTTTATTTAATGTATTTTATGTAAAAAATAAAGTATTTACTAAAAAAAAATATGAGAGCACTTTTGGCAACTAAATCCGAATTTTGGTCGCCAATTCTATGCTTTTTGGCTACTAAATGCTGCGTTGTCGCTAAAAAACATTAATTTCCGCCCCAAAAAACTACTTCCGGCGACTAAACTTACTTTTCGTAGCCAAAACCTGCACTTTTGCCGACTAAACTCAGTTTTAGTCACCAAATTGTCCACTTTTAGCTACTAAATGTTTTTTAGTAGCCAAAAACCTTTACTTTTGGCTATAAAAAATTTGTTTGTTGGTAAGACACCTATATTCGGCGACTAAAGTATTTTTTAGTCGCTAAAACCTATAGTTTTGGCTAATAAATGCTTTAGTTGTTAAAACCGTGCCTTTTAGCTACTAAAATTTTTGTAGTCGCTAAAACCCCTATATTCGGCGACTAAACTGACTTTTAGTCGCTAAAACCCCTATATTCGGCGACTAAACTCCTTTAGTCGGCAAAAGTCATCAATTTTGGCGACTAAATCCATTTTAGTCGCCATTTGTGCAACTTTCAGCGACGAAAATCATTTTTTTAGTCGCCATTGGTGCTTTTTGTTGTAGTGTATGTGTAGGTCATAGTAAGTGGACTTATTGTCCAATAGTTCCTATGGTAATTAATGACATTTTTCATCATATACTATTAAAAAACGTCATTAATTGTTAATTTTCAGTAACAGTTTGAAAATTTTGTCACAAAAAAATGTCACTAATTATAAGTTTTAGTGACAATTTTAAAAATTTGTCAAATAAGTCACTAATTTTCAACTTTCAACGACAGTTTAAAAAATTCATCACAGAAAAACGTCATTAATTGTAAATCTTAGTGAACAATTTATAAAAATCGTGACAAAAAAAGTCACTATTTGTCAATTTTTAGCGACATATGTTGAAAATCGTTACAAAAAATTATTTTTGGCGATGATTGTACTAGGACTTACTTTCAATAAGAATTGATGATAATTAACTCCAACTATTAGGATCTATAAGTAGTTTATCCTAATAATTACACTAATCTCCCTTACTTTTGAAATTATTATCAAGATTTCTCCACTATTACCCTTCGTTAGGCTATTTAACAGAATTTGCTAATGTCATGCTGATGTCATATCAATAATAATGAAATTACCCCTTAGACGCCTTATCTATTCAAATGAGTAATTTGACTCATCTCCTTAAGGTTTACATATATATTATCAAAGACCCATATATATTTTAATATTATTTAATAAAATTCTTAAAATTCATGCAATAGTAAATAAAACTCTTAAATTGTTAACAAATTATTAAATCATTTAATGGAAAAAAAAACTTAATTTTAATTGATAAAATACTTAAAAATAAACAATATCTCTAAAATTAATGTTAGATAACATCCTAATAATTTAATATGTAACGCCCTGAAAATATAATAATAAAATCATCCCACAACAATTATTAAATACTAATACATTTTTGAATATGGTATTCTTCTCATTTCATATAATTCAATTGTACAAAAGAGAACATATGCAATTATACATTCACAAGTCCTAATGTAGCGATCCCAGTTTTGCCACTTTGCTAAGTATAATGGGGGTCGAGTTTGCTGGTCACCAAGGTGAAGGTCCAGGGCAATACTTGGCACCAAGACTGAGTGGGATTGAGGGCAAGACTAAAACAAAAATGCAAAATGCATTCGAAGTTGCTTGTCCGCTCGAGCGGGAGAGCAAGCTGCACATGCGGATTTCAGGGGAGAGCCCAGCTTGCACACTGCTAAAAAGGCAGATGTAGGAGTAAGGTGCAAGGTTGGTGAGATCCAAAAATTTTTCCCTTTTCTTCTCTCTTTGGGCTGAAGTTGAATCACTTTTGTATCTCTCTCTCTCTCTAAAAAGATTTTCTCTCCCTTCTCTCTACGTTTCCTACCAAAAACCTCACAAGATCTTTGATTTCTTCAAATCCTTCGGGATTTGGGCCTAAGTTCTTCATCAAAGTTGGTTAGCTCCTCGAGGGCTTCGTTGTGTGCGGTGAAGATCGAGTTTGGACACCGTTGAATTTGGGGGTTTCATCTCATTTCTTCTTCAAAACTTGAGGTAGGGATTTTCTTAGAGTTATATATATATTTTTGTAAGATCTAGATAATTTTCGAAATCATCCTTCGATAGCTTTGAAAATTGATTGTTAATTCAAGAAATTGAGCGATTTTGAAAGTGGGTTTGTCTCTTGTTCTTTTAAAATGATCTTATGGGTTTTGATCTTCGTTGATTGATATAGCGATCTCGGTCTGTCCCTATTTGGTTGTTGTATCCGGACTTAGGTTCCGTGGAGCTTGTTGTTGTATATATACCTTGTTGTCATCCTTCAATTCCTTATTTTGAGTTATAGGATGTTTTGGGTAGGTTTATTCTGAGGTTGGTAGTCACCAAATTGTCCACTTTTAGTTACTAAATGTTTTTTAGTAGCCAAAAACCTTTACTTTTGGCTATAAAAAATTTGTTTGTTGGTAAAACACCTATATTCGCACTATTAAAGTATTTTTAGTCGCCAAACCTATAGTTTTGGCTAATAAATGCTTTAGTTGCCAAAAAACCGCTCTTTTTAGCTGAAAACGCTGCTTACTAAAAATTTTGTAGTCTAAAAACCCCTGTATATTTAATTAAAAACCGACTTTAGTCGCTAAAACCTTTATATTCAAGACTAAACCCTTTAGTCGGCAAAATCATCAATTTTGGCGACTAAATCCATTTTAGTCGCCATTTAGTCAACTTCTTCACGATTTAAAAATCATTTTTTAGTCGCCATTGGTGCTTTTGTTGTAGTGTATGTGTAGGTCATAGTAAGTGGACTTATTGTCCAATAGTTCTATGGTAATTAATGACATTTTCATCATATACTATTAAAAACGCTATTAATTGTTAATTTTCAGTAACAGTTTGAAAATTTTGTCACAAAAAAATGTCACTAATTATAAGTTTTAGTGACAATTTTAAAAATTTGTCAAATAAGTCACTAATTTTCAACTTTCAACGACAGTTTAAAAAATTCATCACAGAAAAACGTCATTAATTGTAAATCTTAGTGAACAATTTATAAAAATCGTGACAAAAAAAGTCACTATTTGTCAATTTTTAGCGACATATGTTGAAAATCGTTACAAAAAATTATTTTTGGCGATGATTGTACTAGGACTTACTTTCAATAAGAATTGATGATAATTAACTCCAACTATTAGGATCTATAAGTAGTTTATCCTAATAATTACACTAATCTCCTTACTTTTGAAATTATTATCAAGATTTCTCCACTATTACCCTTCGTTAGGCTATTTAATGTAATTTGCTAATGTCATGTCGATGTCATATCAATAATAATGAAATTACCCTTAGACGCCTTATCTATTCAAATGAGTAATTTGACTCATCTCTTAAGGTTTATATATATATTATCAAAGACCCATATATATTTTAATATTATTTAATAAAAATTCTTAAAATTCATGCAATAGTAAATAAAACTCTTAAATTGTTAACAAATTATTAAATCATTTAATGGAAAAAACTTAATTTTAATTGATAAAATACTTAAAAATAAACAATATCTCTAAAATTAATGTTAGATAACATCCTAATAATTTAATATGTAACGCCCTGAAAATATAATAATAAAATCATCCCACAACAATTATTAAATACTAATACATTTTTGAATATGGTATTCTTCTCATTTCATATAATTCAATTGTACAAAAGAGAACATATGCAATTATACATTCACAAGTCCTAATGTAGCGATCCCAGTTTTGCCACTTTGCTAAGTATAATGGGTCGAAGCCGGGTCACCATGAAGGTCCAGAGGGCAATACTGCACCAAAGACTGGTGGATTGAGGGGCAAGACCAAGAAACAAAAATGCAAAATGCATTCGGTTGCTTGTCCGCCGAAAGGAGAGCAAGTCACATGCGGATTTCAGGAGAGTCCAAATTTGCATAATCGCTAAAAAGGCAGATGTAGGAGTAAGGTGCAGTGGGTTGGTGAGATTCAAATTTTTTTCCCTTTTCTTTTCTCTTTGGGCTGAAGTTGAATCACTTTTGTATATCTCTCTCTCTAAAAACATTTTCTCTCCCTTCTCTCTACATTTCCTACCAAAAACCTCACAAGATCTTTGATTTCTTCAAATCCTTTTGGATTTGGACCTAAGTTCTTCATCAAAGTTGGTTAGCTCCTCAAGGGCTTCGTTGTGTGCATTGAAGATTGAGTTTGGACACCGTTGATTTTGGGGGTTTCATCTCATTTCTTCTTCAAAACTTGAGGTATGGATTTTCTTAGAGTTATATATATATTTTTGCAAGATCTAGATGATTTTCGAAATCATCCTTCGATAGCTTTGAAAATTGATTGTTAATTCAAGAAGTTGAGCGATTTTGAAAGTGGGTTTGTCACTTGTTCTTTTAAAATGATCTTATGGGTTTTGATCTTCGTTGATTGATATAGCGATCTCGGTCTGTCCCTATTTGGTTGTTGTATCCGGACTTAGGTTCCGTGGAGCTTGTTGTTGTATATATACCTTGTTGTCATCCTTCAATTCCTTATTTTGAGTTATAGGATGTTTTGGGTAGGTTTGTTACAGGTTGGTAGTAAGTTTGAACCAAGTGTTGCTGCCCAGAATTTTGTATCTTCGCTCGAGCGAGACTTTTTGTCGCCGAGCGAAGCTCAGTTTTAGATCCTTCGCTCGAGCCAGGGTTCCTTCACTCAAGCGAGAGTTGAGTTTTGTATCTGGTGGCTCGAACGAGAAGTCCTTCGCTTGAGCTTGCGTCTGCGTCCAGTACTGGACCTGAGAGTTGCAATTCTTGGCTCGAGCGAGCTTTCCTTCGCTCGAGCGAGCGAGGTCTGTGTTTTGGAGTTCTTCGCCAGCGAGCATTTTGTTGCTCGAGCATGCTTCGGTTTCGCACTGGCTTGAATTGTTGGCTCGGCGAGACTTTCTACGCCGAGCGAGAGTTCTTGTGTCAGTCGCTTCGACCAATCCTTCGCTCAAGCGAGCCTGGTTATATCAAAGAAAAGCAATGGAAACACTTCATTTTTTTTCATCTCTTTTGTTTCTCAAACCCTAGAACCGTCCTCTCTCTCTCTCTCTACATATCTTCTCTTTACGGATTGATCTACTTAGAGTGTGTTTTACCCTAAGTCCTTTGTAAGAAAGATAGAGGGTTGTGTGGGCTACATTTTAATCTGAAAAATCTCAGATTTGGAGCACTTTGGGTTTTGGTCATCTTCTCTATTTGAGCTCTTCATTTTGAGGTCGAGATAACCTACTCCATCTTATGAGTTTTGACATAAGTTTTATGCATTTTGAGTAGTTGGTAATTTTGAGAAAAGTTAAGGTTTGATTTGTAATTTGATAAAAAGGGCGTTTTTCATATATTAAACTCCATGTGTATGTAAGACTTGAAAAATGGCATTGATAGTGTCAAATAGAGGAAATTGAACCTTAGAGTTGATTTTGATGAAAGGAGAAAATGCCTTAATCATTGTAATAAATTAATTGGTATAATTAATTTGGGAGAAATATGGAATTGAGTAGAAATCTATGAAATTGGGAAATTATGAAATTGAATGGTGTAGTTGGATTAATTTATCACTCACCTATGTAAATGTTGATATTATATATGTTTAATGCATTTATTGTCTGTTTAGAAATAACTGTTTTGGGCTATCGGTGGAGGATAGTCTTGATTGTTGTAGACATTGTATGTTGATTAGGAAAAACTGAAACTAATCACATTGAATATGTCATTGAATATGACGGTTGAATTAATACAACAAATACGTATATTGATTGATTATTGCATATGACAAGTGTTAAATATATTGTATATACATACTGTTTGGGAGGAGATAGGAGATGTACTTCATGGTTTAAAAGGAGATAGGGTATGGACTCTCAAACCTGTTTGGGAAGAGATAGGGGATGGACTCCAGGGATACAACAATTATGTGTATCACTTGAAATGTTAATACAGCAAATGTGTGTATTAAATTGAAATATTGAAGTGCTTTTAATATGAGTTGTAGACTCATTTGAATTGTGAATAAAGGAAATGTTTAATAAGGAATGTATGCCTATTAATTGTTTGGCCAGGCTCTGAGCCATGTTTATGAAATGATTTGGACAAGTAAAGGAAAGTGGAACGTAACATGGACATAATTGTCATGTGATTGTATTGTGATATAACCGTTTATAAGTGTTAACCATCTATCAAATGCTATTGTTTTAGTCATTGCTTATATTTGGTTTAGTATATCTCTGCTGGGCTTTGGCTCATTCTATATGGGACATCATTTTCAGGTCCAGGTGATATGCCACCTCCAAGGACTTAGCTTGGGAGGTTCTAAGAGTTAAAGACTCTTTTTATTGTTTTTGTTATTTGATATTACATGTAAATTCAAGCCAAGGGCTTAATATATACTTGAGTTAGTACTCACTTTTTGTATCCAAGTGTTGGCTTGGAAAGTTGTAAGCCGGTAGGGCCTTTACTTTTGTGGACAACATGTAATATCTTTTGTTAGAATACTCTGATGAATGGAAGGATGTTTATTTCTCTTATATCAATGCATGTCAAGGTTGTTGGATTTTATGTATTATTTTGACGGCGTTACAATTGAAGAAAAGATGATTTTGAAAAGTTTTCTTTCAAAAGATTTAAGTTGTATAGTTTTGGTGAGAAAACCTAAAATTTGGAGATTTTTTTTAAAGAGACTGAAAATTCGTGAATGATATTATTATATTTATTTTGTGTGTCAAAATAAATGGATGTTTAGAAAATTTCTTATTTATATTTATATAAATGATGAATTTCAGGGAATATGAGAATTGTTGTTCATTTTGGAAATTATTGTTCAAAAACGTTGAAATAGTCTTGAAATGACTAATTGTTGAGGATACTTAAGAAGAGGGAATCGTGTTGTTCCTTGGATGATGAATTGGAATAAAAGTATTTATATTTATCTTGTGTTATTGGTATATCAATTCATTCGATTACATTAAACTTTGAAAGTTGATTTGAAAATTTGCATTAAGAAAAGAATGTTGAGAAACAAGTTTCCATGAATTGGTTTTGGGGTAAATACGAGGGTAAGTCTTGACTGGTGGTGTAGATGAAATTGAATAGGTGTCGAGCCTTCCAGTTAATACTGGTAAAAATGACAGATTATAGGCGTCGAGCCTTCCAGTTAATACTGGTAAAAATGACAGATTATAGGCGTCGAGCCTTCCAGTTAATACTGGTAAAAATGACAAATTGGTAGTACTTGTATAGTCTACATGCAGACACTGAGCTAGGGATTACCAGAGTCGTATTTACCACTCTTGAAATAAATTGTTAAGTTTTGAACAATTGAAATTGCATGATATCATTAAGCATGATGGTTTTCAAAAGATGAAAATGTGATTTATTTTCAAAAAGGACATAGCATGACATGTGCATTTCATCTCTTGAGACTTGTATAAAATGTATATACTTTGTTAAGAATTTCCTATTGGGCTCGGGGATTTTTGTGCACGAAAAGATGTGGTGATCCCACCCAACTAGAGGCGTGGAAGTATGTGTTAGGAGTACAATGCTCTTATTTTGCTGTGACTCTGTGTGTAAGCCAAGGGCTGTGTTTGTGTGGATTTGAATAACCGTTTTGTGTAACCAGGCTTAAGCCTTGGAATCTTGTAAACCCCTTGGGGTATTTATTTGTTTATTTACTTGTTGAATTAATGTATTGTTGTATGAAGAACTATTGTATCATATAATGTAAGTTTGGAGATTTATATTCGATTTTTCTTGAAAGAGCCATGATTGTTGTATTATCATTTGGGCTAGAAATTTGGGGCATTACACCTAACCCTGTGACGCAGCGGAATACACGGGGAATAGATATCGTTTTAGTAGATGAAATGGGCTCTTGAATCCACAAAAAAAAATAGAATCTTGAATCCACAAGAAAGAGAAAATATCTTAATATTATTGATTGAATTCCTCTATTACATTTGCTTGTAGACTTATTTATAATAAACTAAACATAATACTTATAGGAAAAGTAATTCTAAAATAAATTAGGAAACTTAAATCAACACAAATTAGAAAACCTAAAAGAATAGGAAACTAAAATTCTAAACTATTTAAAATCCTAATCAAAATCTAATTCCAAAATAATAAAATTTAGGAAACCTAATAATTCTAAAATGTTTATACTAATAAATTACAAGAATCCTAATAAAATAATATATCAAAAATATTGAAACTAAAAATATAAAAATTCTTAAAACCTTGTCCTACATCACTCAATCTATAGCATATGTCATAAGCAAAAGATATGAATTAAAAATCATACAGATAAATTAATGCCCTAATGGCTACAACTTTCCAAGACACCGCTTGGTTATAACAAAAGTGAGTTTAAACTTAATACAATTAAAGCCCTAGGCTTCTACAAAAATAAATACAACAATAACAAAACAAGAAGCTCTTAGCTTCAAGTCCTCCTAAGCTATGGCCTTGGCGGAAGCATATCATCAAGACTGAAAATGATTTTTTACATAGGTGAGCCAAAGCATAGTAGAGATACTCTAACACAAGTATGAATCTTAACAAAGCTATAAGGTGAATGAATATGCAATACTCATGCCAAAACATTTTATATCTCTTTCCAAAATAATGCAATGCTAGGTTTATATCACAATTCATAAAAACATTTCTTTACAATAGAAAACAGGTAGTGGATACTTAACACCGAGATTCTCTTTGCACGGTTCACAAGTAGGCAATACAAGCACTACCAATGCCATTTTTATCGGATTAATCGGAAGGCTCGGCACCTAACCGCCATGAAGTTTCTAGACTTTCACCAGGACATATAGGCCAACAATAATACCACAACCACACCCTTACCCAGATTCACCAAGGTATTCACCAATTTTTCTCAAAACAATATACATTTTCAATGTGTCAAGTATGCAACAATGCTCCATGAAAATGGATGAGAAATTAGTTTCAATTCACCTAATCCACATACAATTTCTACAACAATCAAAGCTATCCTCCACCGACAGCCCAAAATAGATATCTCTAAATAAATAGATAATTTTCAATAAAAATATACTTTCAGGTTATTCACGGAGGTGCTAAGCACCTTGGTTTTTGGAGACCTAGCGGAGAGAATTCTTGGACTATCATAGAAACCTATGATTTCCTATACGAGGATGTTATTTATTGCAAGGGCCAATTTTATGCATTAAGTAATCAAGGCTCGATTTTTGTTTGGGATGTTGGGGGTCCTAATCCAACAGTGGCATGAAGAGTTGGAGGAATAAAAAGTGAATTGCTTTGGTATATGCAGCCCTACATGGTTGAATCGGGTGGAGAATTATTGGTGGTTGCGCGAGATATAAGACATCTAGGTGGCGACCCAGACCTAACTTATGAGACCACTTCCTTTAAAGTGTACGAGGTTGATTTGAGCAAGGAAGAGAGATGGCAAGAGATTAACAACTTGGGGGAAGTGCACTCTTCTTGGGTCACAGTGCTTCCATCTCTGTTGATGCCTCTAGGTTTTTTCCAAAGAATCGCCTAATTGTATATATTATCTTGACGATTATAAGGAAATGTACACATACGGTTGATGACCAGAGGTGGCAAGGACATGGCGTTTACAACTTGGAAGATGGAAGCAAGGAACCACTCAATTACAAAGGAAAATCCTTTAGTTATAGTTGTCCTCCAGCTTTGGTCTTGCCTTTTTTCTGATATGCCTGTTTCTCTGTTCTCTTGTGGAGGACGATCATGTCCTCTTTTTAAGTTTTTATTTTCTACGCACACCCAATTTTAGCCAATTTTTTTGATTAATTTGTGTTTTTTCCTTTTGTTTCTAGTCTAGATTTTGCAAGGGCCCTAGATTGTATTAGATTAGTTATTTAAAATATTTTCTATTATCATTATCTTTAATAGTAGAGACAAGAAAGAGGTAGAAGGGTTGAGTTTGTGTTTTTATTTTAAATTATATATGTCAAGAAATTAGTGCATATTTTTGAAAAAAAAAAATTTGACAAGAGAGTGACAAAACAAAACATTGTTGATGGGGGTGTTTCTGTCACCTAATTAAATCAATTTTTTTCATTAATTTTCATAAGTTAAATACAAAAAATTCCTTGGTTAACAGAAAGTCATTCCAAAAAAAAAATCTCCAAAACAAAGTGTGAAATTTAAAATCTGTAGATTTTATTATTTTAATTTTGACCTTATCATACTATCATTAAATTTATCCCATAAATTCATTTTATCTTAGAAAACCTAACCCTCTATGAAAGTAATTATGTTATATTGTTTATGTAGTGTTTTCTATTAATAAAAATTGCAATATACATTAAGTGAATTATCATTTATATTTTAATTAGTTAACGAAGATGAATCAACATAGTTCACCTATAAAATTTTTCACTATATGGTTGATTTGGAATACTACATAGACAATGACAATCCAACACATTTTTTTTGTTTGAACCACAATCCCACACCTTAATCCCATCAAACAAATGACCCCATAGTGTTATGAAATTGAACAATTTATCCCCACCCTCCGTATCCATCTTTAATCTTGAAATAAAAATAAAATTTAAGATTTCGAATAATACCAAATTGGGTCAACTCGGATCTAAACATTAGTCGAATCAAGTGATTCACACCAACCAGTTCTTGAGATTCTGGGTAACATTCAACGTTGTGTTTGGTTGAGACATTTGGAAAGGAAAAGAAAAAATATGAATAAAATATACCTACATTTAGTTTCACATATCTTTTCCTTTTCAAATGCTCAAACCAAACACAGCATAAGAGTCTCATGAATTCATCAATATTTGCCTAGTTATTTCCCTTATGTTGTGTTTGGTTGGAAAATTTGAGAAGGGATTTGGAAAGAAAAAGGAAAAAAAGTATGTGAAACTAAGCCCTAGTTTGGCTATCATTTTGGGGCTTAAAAAGCACAAATTGACAAAATAGATTAAATAAGTTAATAAGACAAAATATCAAATCCAATCCATAATTATTACACTTCTTCTCTCCCAAAAGTCAAAAAATACAAACCAAACGAGGCTAAAAAAGCCAGGCTAAAAAGTCTCAACACAAAAAAGTTGGCTATATTAGCTAATGGCAACGAAAATGAAATGTAAATATATTTTATTCATATTTCACTAATCTTTTCCTTTTTTTCCCTCAAATTCTTTTCCAAATTCCCAAGCAAACATAGTGTTATTGTAACAAAGTAGGCTACATTTCTCATTTTTAAATTATCGATCTTAAACGTAAGTGTTTGGGTGTACAACCTAAGAATTACACACTTTATCCATTCAATCCCCATAGTAATAATCTTCGATCGTTTTTCTATTTACTTGTTATTCAAATAATTGAAAGAGAGATGTCAGTCTTGTTGAGTATAATTTCAATCAGTCTCCGATGTCCATCATACCCTACAACCACCACTTGTTGCCCTCTGATACCTTCTTCATTGAAGTCCATATTCATCGTGTTCTTAATCATCACAAGCGAGAAGAAGACGATTCATTCGAACCACAAGGTGCCATGGTGGTGAAATCATTCTGGTTCAAAAGTGGGTTAGTTTGTGTAACGCCCACTACTTGTCGCCCAAGTAACCTGTGGGTCGCACCAACAATACCCAAAAGCTTAAGTCCAAGTTACTTAGTAGCAAGGTAGTAGTGCTTTATATGCCCAAGATCACCCATGCAAACTTCCCATGGGGACGGTGTTACAAACTCCCCACTTATAAATCCTCGCGCCTCGCGAGGGTCTATAGTCAATCGTATACCATGACAAGCTCGTGGCCAGCCTGCATAAGTGGCCCACATGGTATCGTGAGCCAAAGTTGTAATTTTAAAGGCTAGTATAGAATAGTGGTGAGATTGGGTAGATGTAGGATTGGGAACGTTTATAATTTGATATAATTTTAATTTTATTTACATGTTATAGGGCCTTGAGAATAGAATAGGATGAGGTTTTATTATTAATGCATTTAGGTTGCAATGGAACATGAGGAGACATTGGCAAATATGGCTAGGAATACACGCCAAGGTCAAACGAATCGACGGACTGGTAATAACAATCGACGAGGGAACGCGACTAATAATGGTAGTGGTTCTCAAGCAGTCAGAGGAAATCAAGGGCAAGAGTTGGGACAACAAGAATAAGTTACAATCCCCAATCCAATTGGAATGGTTCAAGTGCTTCAGACTTTGGCCGGGATGGTGCAACAACAAACCACCAAAGAGAATAACTTGACTAGACTTATGGAGCAACAACATCGGATGCAACTAGGTGTTGGGCCACAACCGAGGCCACGTTGTAACATTACTGAGTTTAAGAAGATAGCCTTGGCATTTGATGGAGGATGCACTTTGGAGGTCAAAAATGGTTGATGAAATGGAAAAGTTATTTCGCTTTTGAGTGTACGGATGATCAGAAGGTGACCTATGCTACGTTTATGCTACAAGGGATAGCTAATGATTAGTGGCAGATGGAGAAAGGTTTAAGAATGCGTTCAATGAGAAATACTTCCCTAGGAGTGTTAGTCTACAAAAACAGAGGGAATTTTCGAAGTTAGAGCAAGGGAATAAGACGGTTGTAGAATATGAAGCCGAGTTTACGAAGTTGTCTAAGCATTTGAAGCAGACAAGGATAGCAGAGCACGGAAGTTCGAATGTGGGCTAAGAATGAACATTATGCAACAGGTGGTTCCTTTCGAGTTACCTACTTTTGGAGCAGTGTTGAATAAGGCTTTGTTGGTTGAGAGTGGCCTCACTAGAGCCCAAGAAGAGAAAGAAGAGAATTATAAGAAGAGGCCTAATTCTTCCAACTTCCAAACCAACAACAACAAGGGCAATGCTAAGAGACAAAACACTTCTTCTGGTTGAGAGTTGGGGAAGTCGATAAGAAGAATGATCGGACATGAGGCACTAGATGTAATGGGTTCCATCGAGATAGGGAGTGACGCTGGAATACTGGGGCCTGTTTCTCTTGCGGGCAACAGGGGCATAGGATAGCTGATTGCCCTAACCGGAAGGGGCGTGAGACTAAACAGAAAGCATGGACAAATAAAGAAGCATCAATGCACAAAGGGTCTTCAAGAAGTCAAAAGAAAAATAGAGGTCATAAGCCAAAGACTCGTGGTCGAGTGTACGACTCACGCAACAAGATGTTCAAATTTCCAACACGGTGGTGTCGCATCGCTTTTAGTGTCTTCGCTTATGCACATGTGTTATTTGATTCTGGCGCTACAAATTCATTTGTGTCTATGGGATTTGTTGAGAAACATGGATGAAAATGTGTCTCTAGAGAGATCGACTTATGTGTTGAAACCTCGATAGGAGGTTGTAGACACCCCATTTTTGACCGACCTTAAGACTCAGACGTCACCAGTTGAGCGCTCGGTGATATTGCATACTGTGCTTGTTCAGAAGTCCTGCAGTCACGGCCAGCGTTCGCCTCCCGACTTCCAACCATCTTCTACCTTGTCTCGGTTTGCCATAACCGTGCCTCGGTTTTCGCTTTCTCCCGAGGGAAGGGAGGGTCCAGAGACTATCTCCTGGCCGTGAGCTACGCTGCGGGCTATAGGCCATTTTGCCCATTTCGAGTCTTCTCGGTTTTGAGCCGCCAAAGCCGCGGCTCGGGACCGCCCAACCATCACCGAAGTTCTCCGTTTTGGCATGTGCCTCGCTTTAGTGTTCCGAGGACACTGGGGCCCCTCGATGCCCACTTCGCGAACACCACTGCGTGCCGTGACCATTTTCGACCCCAAACCGGCGGTTTTGGTCCCGAAGCCATTTTGCATCACTTTCTCCGGATTTTATGAGACCTGCTTTTAATATTTCGAGGAACCACTGGGCCCTCGATGCCCACTTCAGGTCAGATGCCACTTTCGGACTCATAGTTTGCGGACCCCAAACCGAGCTTTTGGTCCCGAAGCCATTTTGCATCACTTTCTCCGTTTTATGAGACCTCTGCTTTTAATATTTCGAGGAACCTGGGGCCCCGATGCCACTTCGGGTCAGACGCCACTTCGGTGCTCATAGCCGTTTCGGACCCCAAATTGAGCGGTTTTGGTCCCGAGCATTCATTTCGTGATCCATCTTCTCCGGTTTTGGCGGTACCTGCTTTTGTCATTCCAGAGGACACTGGGGTCGCAGATACCCACTTCGCTGCCGAACACCACTTCCGGCATCCGATGTGAGTGAGCTGAGGCTCTCCCATGTTGGTGTAAGCCCATTGCGGCATTCCGTATGCCATTTCATTCTTTATCATCGCCGACGGCGCGCCCGGTACGCACTTCGAGGCACTTCGCTTTATCCGATTTTCATCTTTCATCATCGCTTTGCTTATGCGCTCAGGCACGCACTTCAAGGCACTTCGGTTTTATCCGATTTTCATCTTTCATCATCGCTTTGGCTTATGCGCTACCAGGCACGCACTTCAAGGCACTTCGATTTTATCCGATTTTCATCTTCATCATCGCCGGCTTATGCGCTACAGGCCCGCACTTCGAGGCACTTCGGTTTTATCCGATTTTCATCTTTATCATCGCTTCGACGGCGCTACCAGGCACGCACTTCGAGGCACTTCGCTTTTATCCGATTTTCATCTTTCATCATCGCCGGCTTTGCGTCTGCGGCACGATTTCGAGGCATCTCATTTTCATAGCATTCATGTGTATTCATCCCAATATTGAGTTGTGCAAATCGCCTCTACCATCATGCATCGATATGCGTGATTGGTGGCGCGAGGATCGAGACATGCATATATTTGTGAAATACATCGCTATGCCCTTTTCCCCGCTTCTCCGCTAAAAGAAAATGAAGAATTATCGCCTTTCCTAATCGCACGCAATTCGAGGAAAATCGCAAACAGAGGCTAATCAGCATCCCAAAGGATTTCTACCAAAATTTCAAAGATATACTATTCATCGAGCAAGACAAGATACCCGCTTGCATGCCAATTTTTACTATTTTCCAGTTTAATTTGTATATTTATTCGGACTGTATATTTCGGACTGTAATATTCTTTCATTTGGGATTGTATATTTATTCGGACCCTCTGCGCGAGGGCATAAATGTAATAAGGGTGCGTGAGTGTGATGTATGTCTTCCAACCCCCATTTCTTTCTCCCTTTTATTTACCCGCTTTGAATGGTTAGATATAGGGCATATTTCAATTAGCATACAGTATGATAGCATGTTTGCATTCATTCATCTGTTTTGCATGCACCGTGCCTACAAGATCATACAAACCGCATTGTATTTCAATTCTAAAGTTGAATACATGTTAGCTGCATCTCATATGCCATGTTTAGAATAGCCGAGCTTATAGTTTGCATCTTTGCATGTGTTGCATTAGGCATTTCAAAGATATTTTAAGATCATGCATGATTTCTAATAAGTTTCGCTTTGGCTTGGAGTACTCGGTGAGTTGTTATGCTTTAGCATCCTTGCATGCGTGTGAGTGTCGCCATGATAGCATGCTTACCATGAGGCTAAATGCTTATGTGATATAACCGCCTTTGAATGCCTGTGGGTGGAGGTTGAGTTATTTGAATTGGAACAATTCATCGATTGTTTGTTAAGCCCACTAGATTGTGGCAAAATCATTTTAAGCCTACTCGGGTAGCAAACCATCTTTCACAAACAAACATGAAATGTTTTGTTCCATTCAGACGCCCATTTATACTTGTTTGTCATGAAAGCATCACATAGTAATCCTAGGCTAATAACCTAATAAGAACTCACAATGTTTTCAAAAACAGATATCATGGTTAGTAGAGGCCGGTCTTTGACCGGCGAGAGGGGTGCTCACGATGTGACCTTCCCTAATCGCACTCCAAGTTCCCGAGCCAACTTTGGTGATGACGACACGTGGCCTTTTGGCACCGAGTCGTGGTTTCCTAAATTTCCCATTTAAAATATTTAGGTGGCGACTCATATCCGCAAAGCAATCCATGTTTGGCACTTCTTTCAAAAATCTGCTTTTTCAAAACGACGGTTTGGGATTTGGACTCTTTGGTTCAAGATTTGGAACCGCAACAAAATCGAGTCCGAATCAGAAGCGAGGTCCTCATGCGCGTTGTTACGCCGCGACTACCGGGATTTAGAGAACTTGACTAACTCGTGATATCCGGTTTTGACTACACTTGTGTGTTTTTGCATTGCATTTGCATTGGTGCGCCTAGGACACCGAGTTTGCCATATGCCATTCCCTAACGACGGTTTGGGAGGCTTGTCTTGTCAAGTCATGTCCATAAGGCCGACGGCCTGGCTCGACAAAGATGGGAACACAAACCCCGTTTCACCGGCACCCTTTTTGACCATTCGACCTAGTGCATATTCGATCCATAGTGACCATTCCAAACTAGGACAAAGTTGCTTACCCGCTTATAGGTTGTTTGAAGTCAAGGCGTAGTGAAACCCTAGTTCTCGACAAAATAGGACAGGAAACCCTACCCCAACATAGGGGTGTTTTGGCTCTCACTTATCTGCTATGTGCTTGCTAGAGTGTGTCTCACAGGAATGCATGTATCAAGATGAGTTTGGGCATCAGTTCAAGGCATCGCTTTTGAATTTGGGAATCAGTTCAAGGCATTATCCAAGATTTGGGAATCATTGTCCGCGATATCGATTCATTTATCGTAACAAAGGATACAGAATATTGACCAAGATTTGAGGATGCAGTATAGCCACTACTAACTGTGTGTTGTTGTATACCCGATCGTGTGTGGTGTATTCAATTTAAGCCGTTATCGCCTGCTTTATTTCTCGGGTTATTTATTTCTTTTTCACTTTATTTATCTTTTGCAAGGGACAGTTTGTAGCACAATTGCTTCCCAACCCGTCGATACCCCCAAGCAACTGACACGAGGTCGCCGACTCAACCGATCCGAGGATCTAGTTGACGGACATCCGGTGTTCCATTCACTACCCCCGGTTATTAGAAGGAGACCGAGGAAACGCAGTCCATCAGAGCAGAGATTATTGGTACAGCAGTCTACTTTAGAAACAGATAGTCGGGTTGAGATTCCTATTTCTGCTATAGAGACACACTTGCCAGTTTTTCAGATGGAACAACAGAATCCAACAATAGAGGCGATGATGCGCCAGATGGCTGAAAGCATGAAGCAAATGCAAGATGATGCTATCCGCCAGGCGGAATTTTCCAAACAACAGGCCGCTGTCATGGCCCAACAGTCTGAGTTGATCACTGTGTTACAACAAACAGAACGCAAATACCGCTTCAACTCAGTTCTCCTCCACCCGGCCCCATTACCGAACAACTACTCACGCCGTAATGCCCTCCAAACCCTCAAAATGCCCAGCCGCCTAATATCCTCCGAATCAACAGTAACATTCTCGCCAAACCCCCAAACATTCAAGAGGACACGGTCTTCCAATCTGGCCGCTCGCCCCGCTTCTACCACAACCGTCCCAAAACATTCCTGACTTCCATTTGAGTTCGAGGTAGACCAGATACCTAAAATTGAGCAAGTTGGAGAAGCTTTAAGAAGTCTCAAGGTGAAGGCCATCCCAGTATTGAAGACGGCTATACCGATGTAGCCGTGACTCACGGATAGATTTAAGATGCCCCAGATCGATCGCTTTGATGGATCCGGGATCCTATGGTTCACCTCCGCTATTCTCGACGTCTAAGACCAATGGGCCTAACCCGACCGCAAAAGCTTTTGTTCGGTCGAACTCACGGTGTGGCATCCACTTGGTATTCAAAGTCGAAGATCGTGAAAATCAATCGATGAGATGGCCGAGGCCTTCGTGGCGCACAATATTCATACAACACGCAGACGAGATCACAACTCGTGATCTTGAGACAACCAGCAGAGCCTAAAGAATCTTTCTCGACTTTGTGACCCGGTGGAGGGCGAAGGCATCGATGATGACCTTAAGGCCAACAGACAGAGACCAATACGGATGATTGTGCAATCTCCACAAGCGATGAAGAAGATGATTGTAGTTCCTTCCCCACTTTCGCAGATCCGCATGATATGGGGATGCAAATAGAGGATGCGATGAAACAGGTCTGCTTGACCAAGATCGATCAACCCCGGAGAACATTCAACCGTGGTAATAATGCGGCCCGAGTGGCTCTTCCAATACCGTAACTTCGTGGTTGGAATGGTCACCACCACTCCTCCCCAACCAAGGTCCGCAGCGGCCACACCTTTTTCCAATGCCTCCGGGAGCAGTAATCAAGCCCCAAGATACCAACCTGTGGGTCAACGAACCTTCTCCCCACTCTATATGTCTTTGTCTAAAGTCCCTGGTTCTAGTCGAAAGGGCACCAAACCCTTGGAACCGAGGCCTCACCGAATCCACTCCCCTTCCCATAACCCACCCAAATATTGCCAATACCACCAAAGAAGATGGTCATGACACCGACCAATGTTTCAGTCACACATGAGATTCAGACCTCATCGACAAGAACATCATCCTACCTCCCCAAGGACCCAACGTCACAAACAACCCACTCCCCAAACACAACCAAGATCCACCAAAAGAGTCAACCTTATCCACACCGGGGCGATCTACGATCCCAAAGATTCACATAACTCCCTCCCACCTACCCAAGCCGAGGTGGTCCTTCCCGACAAAGACTGACTTCAGCAGTTGGACACCTCCCCAACCCAACTCGAGCTAAAGGTGGTGACCATCGAGGATGGAACGGGCATTTCTAAGGAGAGCAGAATCATGAATCTGGGTGGAGCTATCTCGAGAATTTAGCCGGCAGAGCTTATGATCCGAGTGGATATATCTTGTCAATGAGCCGCCTAAGCCGAGTATGGGGTTGCTTAAGAGGCCGAAGTTGTGTATGATCCGGGGACAAGCTTGAATCAGGGGATGATTTGATCATGGAAGAGGACTTCGCCAACCTTCAATTCTACAAGCAGAATCGTGATGCATCGATTAACCGTTCAAGATGAGGAGTCACAGGTCGCCGTGGTTGGATGATCACCGATATTGTACCATTTATGGCCTAAGGGCCGAGGATCGACATATTGCCGGAGAGCGCCGCAGACGAAGAATTTCGCCAAGAACGTAAACATTTTGAGAACCGCATGCTTGTTGCTGGAGGAACAAGAAAAGAGATGGGACTCTGAGAGAGCCCGAAAAGCAAAGAACCATGAGGAAGTTGAGAGTGCTGCAGGCACGAAGACTGAACATGCTGTGAGCATGAGGAATGAAATTACTGAGAGCACAAACAAGCCGTAACTGACAGATGCTCGCTAGTCGCTAATGGAATGTGGTGGGAAGATGACGACTTGTATCTTGCCCACACAGACGAAGACTGGGCAGGTGGCCAACCGGACAGTACCTGGTACCTCGAAGAGGTAGACCATATGACTAGAAGTGGGCGGTATTTCAAGCCCCCACACCTTGATCAACCCGAGGCATCAGGGAAAGATAAGGAGGCAGAGAAACAGAAAGAGAAGCAAACGGAAGAAGAGGTCAGATCAAGCAAATAAAGAAAATACAAGCAGACATCTCCATTTGGGGACCGCTATGGCTTCGAGGGTGCACCGGCAGTCAGTTTTATCTCGCCATGGACAGAGCTAAACTTTCCATTGAAACTACGCCGTAACAACTAGTCAATGGTCTTTCCGGAGGAGGTTCCCCAGATTGACCTTTTCGACAAGGAATTGCCGCCGAGGGCGTGGACCATAACAGACTTCTCTACATCTCTCAGAGAATGCAGGACAAATGGATTCCGGTGGTGCTTGTTGACACCGTCCGCTTATCAATGTTTGTCCGCCGTAACGGCCTATGCAATTGGGTTAAAGTCATGACTTCACACCGACTACTCAAGTAATCGAGCATATGATAATACAAGGTGGATGTCCTGGGGACAAGAAAATCCAAACCAAGATTGGGCCCGACAACACGAAATAGATTTTCATGTCTTGGAGGTCCTCGCCTTTCAACATGCTTTTGGGGCGACCTCGTTGCATCAGTGAAGGCCGTTTCATCTACTCTACATCAAATGGTGAAATACCCCTTTGGAAAGGAGTAGCCATTGTTTTTGGGAACTCATCAATCCATCCTCCGGAGGTATCTACGCCATTTTGGAGATTGAACACGGCATGGAGGACATGTTTATATCGATTTACTTTGGCCGAGGCCCGTGGTACAAAACATAATGGTCAGAATGAGGGTTTGTATGTCGTCAAGCCGCCTACCTCATGAACAAGCTACAAAGATATCCTCGATGGGATTGGGAAGAAGCGCCGAAGGTGTCGCAGTCATATTGGCAAGTGCCACATAATCCACATACCTTTGGATTAGGTTATCCGCCACCAAAGAAGACCGGACGAGGAAAGGAAGGAAATGGATGCCAGGCTGTATGGCAGTCGGAAGCCTTTTGATCTAATGCATAGGCCCATCTGGTACTTAACGGACGCTTCGTCCGGAGGGGAAGATTTTCCATTTTATGCTTCCCGTAACCATGGTTGAACGCAGAGGAAGCGCGTACTGTGTTTCAAATCTTTTTCGACTTGCAACTATCCGGATGACGTTGTCAAGAGCGCATGCACTCCAACAACCGAGATCGAGCAATAAGGCAAAGGAGTCCCGAGGGCACCGAATTGGAAATGGGGTAGCACCGCGTTCTCTTTGATCCTCCGACGACCAGATTGCTTGGGGAATAACGCCGCGCTTCCGTGATTGAGATGAAACGGCCGCGAGCCAACCAAATAGCCTATCTTGGACGATCGATCGCACCTCGCCACTTGGCAAGACGAGGAGGATTCTTATCCGCCAGCTTCGGGTCAGTAGTGAGCCGAGTCCGATTCCACCGAAGTCTTCGAAGTCGAATCGATTCCACCGACCGAAGTCCGAACTGCACTTCGGTGTCAACCCGATGCCATAGTCTTGTCCAGTCGCTTTTTCCTTTTCTTTTGAGTCTGCTAAACCGGCGAATTGATGATCCGATGTACTTAATGAGAATGAATCATCTGTGGTTTCCGAGTACTTTTCGTGCCCCTAATTTATTGCATTAATTCAGACTTTCAAAATTTTGATCAAAACGACGAGGACGGCGCCTCCGCTTTACAACGCTTAATTGAGCAAGAGCAGAGAGATTTGTTAAGCCTTTAACGGATGAAATCATTTCGTGAATATTGAGACCGAGGAGGACCCGCTACCGTCCAGACGGGTCCACATTGTCTTCGCAGGAACGCGAGCGATGGTCGCTTATTAAAAGATTTCAAAGATGTTTTCGCGGGTCCCACGAAGACATGCCCGAATCGATCCCGAGATTGTACAAAGATCGATCCCCTTGACCCCGAGGCCCGACCTATCAAGGTAAGCTCAAGGATCCGCCTGATTGGGCTCTCAAGATCAAAGAAGAGGTCACTAAGCAAATTGACGCAGTTTCCCGCTAGTATCGTAATATCCCACTTGGTTGGCCAATATAGTTCCGTGTCAAGAAAGATGGCAAGATCCGAGTGTGTGTAGACTTTAGGATTTGAACAGAGCTAGTCCGGCGACGACTTTCCCTACCACACATCGATGAGCTAGTGGACTTCACCGCAGGCATGCATTGCTCTCATTCATGGATGGCTTCTCGGTACAATCAGATAGTAATGGCGCCGAAGATGAGAAAAGATCGCATTCACTACCCCTGGGGAACATATCGCTACCGTCATGCCGCTTGGGTTGAAGAATGTCACTACTTATCAACGGGTCACACCACAATATTACATGATATGATCCATAAAGAGGTTGAGGTGTACGCGACTACATGATTGTCAAGTCCAAGGAAAGAGAGGGCCACTACACCGCTTGCACAAGTTCTTCCAAAGGATCGTGGAATTCGCTGCGCTAAACCCTCGTAAATGTACGCTTGGTGTTACAAATGGGAAAATGTCAAGGTTTCGATCACACAAAGGCATCGAGGTCGATTCTTCCAAAATCAAGGCCATCCTAGAAATGCCACCACCAAGGACCTAAAAAGAGGTGCGAGGCTTTTCGGTAAAGTGCAATTCATAAGACGGTTTATCTCAAAACTAACCTTGACTTGTGAACCACTCTTTGGTCTCCTCAAGAAAGGAAAGAAGTTCCAATGGGACGGCCGATGCCAAGTCGCTTCAACAGATTAAAGAATATCTACGTAACTCCACCCGCTTTATCACCAAAGCAGAACCAGGAAACCGTTGATTTTGTACCGCTGATCGAGACCACGATGGGCAGCATGCTTGCACAAGAATCGTAAGATAGGGTGGAGAAAGCCATCTATTATTTGAGCAAGAAAATGCTAGAGTATGAGATCCCAGATACGCCATCGAAAAGGCTTGCTTGGCTTTGGTATGGGCTACCGTGAAGTCATGGCACTACCGTTAGCTCACTCAGTAATGTTGGTTTCACGACTAGATCCCATCAAATATCTTTTCGAGAAACCAGCGCTTACGGGTAGGCTAGCTCGTTGGTTGCTGTTGCTCTCCGAATTCGATCTTACATATGTGACGCGCAAGTCAGTGAAGGGAAAAGCAGTGGCAGAGTTCCTTGCCGACCATCCGGTTGAGGGGGATGAGGCAGTTGAGTATCTGTTCCCAGATGAAGCAATTTCAAGATATCGACGAGGAAACTTGATTTATGTACTTTGACGAGCGCCAAATCAACATGGGTATGGGATAGAGTGTTACCGATAGCACCCGACAATTCTCAGATCCTCTCGCCTTCAAACTCCTGCTCAAAGTCTCGAATAATGAAGGTATTATGAAGCATGCATTGTCGGTTTGGAAGCAAATCTAGAACTAGGGGCGAGACTACCGACGCCATTGGGGATTCAATCTTGTTGTGTCTCAAGCTAAAGGAGACCGGAAAGTAAAAGAGGAAAATATGATGATGTATCACCAAACCTTGGATTTATCGATTCTCGCTTGAGAAGTCAATTTCGCCATCTACTAAGAGAGAACAACAAGTTCGCAGACGCCTTTAGCAACTCTATCATCAATGATAGACATCCCGTGGAGTCCGAATGCGCCCAAATATCATCGACTGTAAATTTGTACCGCTATGAGTCGATTGCAACCATAGATGAAGTTCGTGATTAACACCCTTGGTACTACGACATCCGAACTTTTGGAGAAAGAAGTATACCCGCCAGGTAAATGCCAAAGACAAGAGGGCAATCGAAGAATGTCACCAGCTTCATCATCCGCAGGGTAAATCAGATAGAAGAGGTCATCCGGGAATGCATAAACTATGTGTTGATGTCAAGAGTCCAAACGCTCGATGGAAGCCATCCACGGGGTGAATGCGTGCACATATGAATGGGGTGATGTTGGCTAGGAAGATCCTTAGGCAAGGTTATTATTGGTCCACCATGGAGGAGGATTGTATCGGTTTCACAGCGATGCCACAAATGTCGATTCATGCAAATCGCATGAACATTCCGCCACAAAGTCAGACAACATGACTTCGCCATGGCCTTTTTCTCGTCTGGGGATTGATGTGATTGGAGTCATACCAAGGGGTCGAACGGGCATGAGTTCATCCTCGTAGCGATAGATTATTTCACGAAGTGGGTTGAGGCCCAATCTTACGCAGAGCTGAAAGCTTCACACGTTGCAAAATTCATCAGAAACAACATTATCTGTCGCTACGGAGTCCCAAATGAAATAGTTTCTGACAATGGTTCCCACTTCAAGAAGGTGGTGATTGACTTGTTCGAGAAATACAACGTGGCTTTTCATAAGTCGCTACTTACCGCCGCAAACCAACGGAGCAGCTTGAGGCCGCCAACAAGAACATCAAGCGATACTACGTAAGATGGTGGAAACCTATCGGATCGGCCGATAAGCCGCCATTTGCTCAGGCTACAGACTTCAATCGTAACTTCTATCGGGCGACTCCGTACTCATTAGTCTACGGGATGGAGGCCGTTCTACCTATCGAGATTGAGGTTCCGTCATTGAGAGTATTGGCCGAGTGCCAGATAGCCGAAGCAGATTGGCAGCAGAATAGATTTGAAGAACTCATGCTCTTTGATGAAAGGAGATTGAAAGCGCTGTATCACGTTCAGGGTTATCAACGCAGAATCGCCCGGGCTTTTAACAAGAAGGTTAAGTCCAGGAATTTAAAAGAAGGAGATTTAGTACTCAAGGACAACCGAGCTCCTATCCACGACCCAAGGGGCAAGTTCGCACTCCAATTGACCGGTCCTTACATCATCAAGTCAACTGCCGTCAGGAGCTGTGGTTCTGATGGATCTAGATGGCTTGGAGTTTTCCCAACCGATCAATATGGACAAGTTGAAGAAATATTATCCCTGAGAGGCTCGCTAGGCCGAAAACCCGAAAGGGCGACCTAGGCAAAACTCAGAGCATAGAAAATTTGAAAATTATAAAAACTGAGCTCGCAAGGTTGAAAACCCGCAAAGGGCGGCCTTGGCAAAAGTTAGAGCGCAAAAGGAGAGCAAAAACACCCGAGCGAACCTAACCCTGAACTACGTAAGACTTGATTCCCATCTTTGGGATACGTAGGCAGCTTCATCTTGAAGTTCAGTCACAATCTTTTCCCCGATCAACTTAGTCCATTTTGATCACCTCAGTCATCTTTATTCATCAGCATTCACTACGATCTCCCAGACAAAGGTTATTCAAACTAGGGGCAACTTTCCGCTGCAATGGAGTGTTAAGCATCATCCAGACTAGGGGCAACTTTCCGCTGCCACACTTTGTCAAGCACCTTTTCAAACTAGGGGCAACTTTCCATTGCTAGGATTCTGGTTGTGTATCTCAAAGGATGATTTCAGCGTGTCCAGCTCGATCCATATCAAAATAGTTTTGAAAAGTTTTCATAAAAGTTGACTTTGTTCAAATTAATCTTTTCACAACTAAGACCATTTTTGGACCAAAAGCGAGAATTTTCAAGACTACAACCTTCAATTTCATTGATTTCAAACAGAGTTCTCCGCTTCAGCATACAATTGAAGTTGCTTTTTTATTACATTCATAAAGAAAACTTGAAAGTACTAATAAAGCAATAAATCTGGGGCATAGTCTAGTCAGGTGTCCCTGCGCCCCCTCCCAAAGCCAGTCGAAGCTTTAGATGCCAACTTAGGCCCAACTTGTATGACCGAACTGGCACGGAGTACGGAATGGGAAATAAAATATACAGTGATTCAAGCCGATCAGACGGATCCCGGTATCCTGGAACATGCTGTAGCTCATCGCTGAAAGTTTAAGCCAGGGATGGTGCCATGCAATGCGATCTGCTGACAAGTTGTGCATCCATTCGAACCACCAGCTCTCGTCGGGAGCATTAAATAGGCGTTGCCGAAAGAAGTAGCCGCGGGCTGAATAGGCAGGGCAAGAGTCCACAACTTGCAACTTCTCCGTCAACCATATCTCGGGGAGGGATGAAAAATGAGAGAATAAAGAATAGAGAGATGTGCGACGAGAGAAAAGTAAGATAAGGGTTTTGCGAGAAAAGTCGAGCCCGAGGGTCGAGTGATGTAAGCAAATACAAGTGAGCTTGGGCGGGAAACATTACCTATAGCAAAGAGTGGACTCCTCGCAACTGGTTGTCTCCCTAAAGAGAAGGCATCCAGTGCCTATCAATTTTGGATACACTCCATTATCCGTATAGTCCATCCAAGTACATCGTGTTATATTTTTGCTTATCGAGTTGTTGTTATTGCTTATTGAGTTGTAAGTTTTGTCGAAATGTCACGCTTATGCTTTTGAGTTGTTACTTTTGATTACACAATTTTGTTAAGTCTTGTCTATTGAGTCGTTAACATTATTGTTCTTTGTTTATCGAGTTGTAAACTCGCCGAGATTCTGCTTTTATTTCTTAGTGAGTCGCTTTTGTTTTGCTTTGTTGCGCTTGCCCCCTACCTAACCCGTAAATACATGAGGCGATTTCCATTCAATTCCATTTTGTGCAAAATAATGCGATGCGATGTCGAGAATTTCAAATACAACATCTTTTCAAAAGTCGTTTCATTTCATCATGTCTTACAACAATAAAAGTACAAGTTTTACGTAAAATAAACCGCATAACAATGTGCAAAGTGCTACAAACTACTAGCTAAAAAGTAGAATAAAGCAGAAATAACATCGGTTCTCGAGCGAGAAGGGAGGCCCCTCATCCTCTTCTCATGATAATCTCTACATCATCATCACCATCCGGATCGAGCTGCCATCCTCCGGATCCCCTCAGCCCCGCCTCCCCGAGCCGAGACCGAGCCTCCTCTCCAGAGATGTCTCGATATGTGGCTCATGACCACCTCCTCCTCGCTATCCTCAACAATGGGTGCCTCAAGGTCATGAGACGACCTCCTCCGCCAGCCTCGATGAGACCTGATGGCCCAGACCTCCAGCCCTCAGACTCGGGTAGGTCTAGCACCTCGACCTCTCGAGAGGGCCCTGTGGCTGCCCGTGATGAAGATATATGGGAGGCATCCAAGATGCAAAGTGCAATACATCGCTCAAGCATAAAAAGGTGTGTAAATGCGTAATGAAAAGGGTGTGTGTCGATGTGCTCTACATACTATCAATACAGAAGGTCTAAAGCTAGAGCAAGATCGTAAACATGCTAGTACAGGAAAATGAAGAGTACCTCTACACCCACGATGCTCATCTCCTCCGAAGGATCATGCCCTCGAATGTGGCTAGCATCCCGAAAGTACCGTCCGTGATATTCAACAGAGGTCGCAAATACAAATGCAAAACTATCAAGAATTAATCAATGTTCAAATATCCGATCGATAAATCAAAGTCAAAACATACCGGGCGAAGTCGTGGTCTCTAACATATCTCGGATCGTGCAGAGGAGGCTCTAACGAATCCGTAAGGCGCCCCAAATCGCCAGTCATTAACTCGGCGGCATGTCCGCCACCGATGATCAAGAGACGGAGGGATCGGAGGGATCGAATCGCCTTCACCTCGATCTGCCAAACCGCTAGAAGAAGGGATATCAGAGCATGGGCGCGACTCAAGATGGTGCGCCAAGAGACCTCTCGCGTCTGAGCCCGCACCCCCGTCAAGGGGGGCATCAAATATATGCGGCGGTAGGTGGCGTAGTTCCCATCGAGATGATGCAACAAAGCATCACTGCCCTGCATATACTGCTCGACCTCCTCAGGGGATAATCTATCAGCAGTCCGCATGGTGTCTGGAGGCACAGCAGGAGTGTCCTGAGAATCGCCCCCCCATATCTGACGCTGAAAACGTTCTCAGAACCAAACCTCGCCGATCGTCCTCGAGCAGGAATCTATACTGACAACAACTCGACGCCCAGGTATCGAAGTCTCGAAGCTCGTCAAGATCGCCAAGGTCGCCAGTGATCTGTGGATAACCAGTGTACAAATCAGTCGGAAATCAGATATACAAAGCAGATCAAAGGTGAAAATAAAAGGAACTGAGAGTTCAAGCAATACCTCTGCCGTCAACAAGATCAAAGTATCGCCGCAGAGGAGAGAGTCTCCCGAGGCCTCGCCAGATGCTCGCCCTCAAACATCAACGAATACGGAGTCGTCGGAGGCCCTGCCACCTCCATCTCCAGAGCCAATGTGGGGAAGTACACATACACCCACAGCTGGGAAGAGCAATGCAGAATATGAGTACAATGTGCTAAAAGCAGAATACAGGATGCAAAGTGCGCCGTGTGTGTGAATAAGTAATGCGAACGAATGTAAATCAAGAGGATGAATGTACCTCCTGTGCTCTCCAAGAGTCACGAGTAAGTCCCTCGTGTGCGAGATCAACCATGTAACAAAGACAGGTAGCCAAAGCCGCCTCTAATCATACCGGTCGACCTGTGATAGGTCTACCAGAGCGCTCAGTAGATATAATCCTACCATGTTCCCTCTATCAGCAAACAAAGTGGTGCCGAGGAGGTACATGAGGAAACCACGGGCGATCGCCCGCCTCCTCAGAGTCTCAGCTCCATCTGGGTCACGGAATAGGAAGCAAACCAGAGTATCGGACTTCCCCGACCTCTCGCTTCACAAAGCGGTGTGTCCCCAACAAATGCATCCAGCACCGCCATCGACCCATATCCTCGCCATAGGGAATGGGCCTACCGCCTAAGTCTAGGCTTGAGCATAGCGAATCCAATGGGTCATGGTCATATCCCCAACGCAGAGAAATGGAAAGAATTGGTGGTAGCCCACCATCTCTCTGCTAAGGCAGCAAGTAAAGTCCTACTGATCTGGCACTGAGATAATCCTCTGCAGAATGGCCCAAATCCCGCAAGGTCAATCAATCCCTGACAAATTCCTAAGCTCGAATACCACTCCTCATGCATGTGGAGCCATATCCTCAAGATCAGGCGAGAATGAACTCAAGATTTAGAATGAATGCGTAGATCAGCAAATGAAGAGAAAATGAGCTGTGTGCAAATGAAGAGAAAATGAGCTGTGTGCAAATGAAGAGAAAATGAGCTGTGTGCAAATGAAGAGAAAATGAGCTGTGTGCAAATGAAGAGAAAATGAGCTGTGTGTAACTGAAGTAAAAGTGGGCTGTGAGATCGCTTCAAATTGGGATCGTGTTCTACTCAACATCGCTGGTGTGTTCGCTTCAAATTGGGATCGTGTTCTACTCAACATCAAGGTGTGTTCGCTTCAAATTGGGATCGGTGTTCTACTCAACATCAATGTGTTCGCTTCAAATTGGGATCGTGTGTTCTACTCAACATCGCAATGGTGTTCGCTTCAAGTTTGGGACCGTGTGTTCTACTCAATATCAAGGTCAGTGTTCGCTTCAAATTGGGATCGTGTGTTCTACTCAACATCGCGTCAGGTGTTCGCTTCAAGTCGGGATCGTGTGTTCTACTCAACATCGCTGGTCAGGTGTTCGCTTCAATCGGGATCGTGTGTTCTACTTAACATTAGTGGGCCGTGCTCGCTTCAAGTTTGGGATCGTGGTGTTCTACTCAACATCGCGGACCGTGTGTTCGCTTCAAATTGGGATCGTGTTCTACTCAACGCCGGGGCGTGTGTTCGCTTCAAACTGGCCGGTGTGTTCGGCTTCAAGTTTAGGGTCAGGTGTTCTACTTTCAATCGCTGGTCAGGTGTTCGCCTCAAGCCGGGTCAGTGTTCGTAAAACTGAGTGTTGAGACCGCGTGTTCTACTCTTGGTCAAGATGTCTTGGTGCTCATTTTCAACTTCAGTCAGGTCTTCAAGTGAATCAATGTTGAGCCGTGTGTTCAATTTCTAACTAAGGTGCACCGTATGCTCACAATTATTCAAAGTGCCAAGTGTTCATGAAATTCAAGTGGCTAAGTCACATGCTCAAAATACAAGTATCGTGGTCGTAAGCTAAACTGTGTCTAAGCATGGCAAAAGTACGTAATGCACGAAGATGCGATAATAAAATACCTCTGATCATAGGAGAGGTGCCGCCCGCCTCGAAGAGAAGATCCCCGGTGCTCGATCGTTAAAATCGTAAAGTGACGGAAAGTGGCTCATGGAAGCCTATGAACCACGGAGCATATCGACGAAAGAAAGGGCGAACCCCGGAAATACCATAAAGTCAAAATCATCTCCGCACTGAAAACCTCCGTCGTGAGGAAAATGACTCGCCATTGCGAGAAATCAGAAAGAGGAGCAAAATGAGCAAATGGGCCAAAATTGGAAAAAGTCAACAAAAGTCAACTCTCTGAAATGAAAAAGTCAACAAAAGTCAACCCCGAAAATTTTCCAAATATTGAAACAAAATTACCTCAAGTGGTGAAAATGAGAAGAGAAACCCCAAAGTCGAAATTTAGTCGCTCAAAGTGCTTAAATCAAAGATTTCGCAAAAACAACTTATGGAGGCCGAGGGCGCGATAAAATGCAGATCCGAGAGAGAAAATGGTCTAGAGAGCAAGAGGAAAAAGTTTTGCAACTTTGGGTGTGATTTCGGTGGAATGGAGGTGTGTATATATAGAAACATGAAAATGACCATTTTGCCCTGCTGGGCAAGGGCCTACGACCACCTAACCTGGCTGGCCGGCCATCTCCTTTTTCCCCCCTGGCCGATGGCCTCTCCTAGGGCAATGGGCTGGCCGACCATCTTCCCCCCTCCCTCCCCTACCTCTCTGCAAATTTTGAGGAAAATCGGAGCTCCCGGGACCCGAAAAAGTTGAAGAAAAGTACACTTTCTGGCGCGAATTGCTCCGTTGAAACTTTAACTGCAATTTCTGACATGTGTCTCGTCCTTATTCATCAAAATCAGAGTGTATCCTTTTTAAACATGTTGTGACCTCTCCGGGAGGTGAATCAGAGGCCGCGATCGAGTTGCCGTCGCCAAAACGCGCGTTTTCCGACTCGTCATTTCATGTCAAATGGACATCCTGATTTGTGCTCGTTTTACGTTATTTGGCTCATAAACTGCATTCTCACGAATGATTTGCATTGTCATGCATGATTTCTCGGTGGGCCATACTTCTATGCTTAAACATGCGTTGTCGCGCATTATCTTTTCTCGCGTTATGTTGCATTCGTTCACCGATTAATCGTGTGTGTCGAACTTTTGGAATCATAGGAATCACATTGAATATATGTTGTTGGCATATTGTTCTTGTTGCATTTCTATTTTGCGCACGATATTGTATGTACGGTTCATTTGAGGTCAAAGCGACTGCATTTAATCGCGCAGTATCATATCTTCTCCGTGTGAGACGCGACGAGAATTGAATGATTCTCCGCATTCCTAATCGCATGAAATGTAGTTGTTTGCTTTGCATTCTTGCTTAAAACTGCATCTATTTGTCAATACCGCTTCATTACTTCGTGCATTTGCATGATCATCCTGCTCGCGCCTATCACTTCAAGATTTCGCCGTCATGGGCACATACTGCTTATCTTCTATGTTTGTCTAAGTCTTCTACTTGTCAAAATGGGTCGCCTCGGCTTTGACATTCACTCCCGCCACTTGACTTCCGAAGTTCACAAAGAGGGCAAATCAGAGACACCCCATTTTTGACCGACCTTAAGACTCAGACGTCACCGGTTGAGCGCCGGTGATATTGTGACATCAGGCTTGTTCAAGTCCCAGAGTCACGGCGTGCCTCGCCTCCCGACTTCCAACCATCTTCTACCTTGTCTCGGTTTGCCATAACTGTGCTGCTTTTTCTCTCCCGAGGGAAGGGAGTGGTCCAGAGACTATCTCCCGTGGCCGTGAGCTACGCTTCGGGCCATAGGCCATTTTGCCCATTTCGGAGCTCCCTTGCCGAGTCACAAAGCCGCCAGGCTCGGGACCCCAACCATCACCGAAGTTCTCCGTTTTTGGCATGTGCCTGTTTTAGTGTTCCGAGGGACACCGGGGCCCCTGATGCCCACTTCGGCGAACACCACTGCGTGCGGCGACCCATTTTTCGACCCCAAACCGAGCGGTTTTGGTCCCGAAGCTTATTTTGCATCGCCTTTCTCCGCTTTTGGCGGAGACCTCGCTTTAATATTTCGAGGAACCCTGGGCCCCGATGCCACTTCAGGTCAGATGCCACTTTCGGTACTCATAGTTTGGGACCCCAAACCGAGCGGTTTTGGTCCCGAAGCTTTCATTTTGCATCACCTTCTCCGGTTTTGGCGAGACCTCTGCTTTAATATTTCGAGGAACCTGGGCCCCGATGCCACTTCAGGTCAGACGCCACTTCGGTGCTCATAGGGTTTTGGACCCCAAATTGAGCGGTTTTGGTCCCGAGCATTCTTTTCGCATCCATCTTCTCCGGTTTTTGGCAGGTACCTCTGTTTTGTCATTCCAGAGGACACTGGGGTCGCAGATACCCACTTCGCTGCCGAACACCACTTCCGGCATCCGATGTGAGTGAGCTGAGGCTCTCCCATGTTGGTGTAAGCCCATTGCGGCATTCCGTATGCCATTTCATTCTTTTATCATCGCCTCGATTTGCGCGCCCGTGGGTACGCACTTGGAGGCACTTCAGTTTTATCCGATTTTCATCTTTCATCATCGCTTTGGTTTGCGCGCTGTGGCACGCACTTCAAGGCACTTCGTTTTATCCGATTTTATCTTTCATCATCGCCTTGGCTTATGCTACGGCACGCACTTTAAGGCACTTCGCTTTATCCGATTTTCATCTTTCATCATCGCCTCGTTTGCGCGCTTCAGGCACGCACTTCAAGGCACTTCGGTTTTATCCGATTTTCATCTTTCATCATCGCTTTGGCTTATGCGCGCAGGCACGCACTTCGAGGCACTTCGGTTTTATCCGATTTTCATCTTTCATCATCGCCGGTTTATGCTACCGCGGGCCCGCACTTCGAGGCACTTCGGTTTATTCGATTTTCATCTTTATCATCGCCGATTTGGCGCTACCGGCACGCACTTCGAGGCACTTCGCTTTATCCGATTTTCATCTTTCATCATCGCCTCGATTTCGGCGCTACCAGGCACGCACTTCGAGGCACTTCATTTATCCGATTTTCATCTTTCATCATCGTCTCGGGTTGCGTGCGTAGCACGATTTCGAGGCATCTCATTTTCATAGCATTCATGTGTATTCATCCCAATATTGAGTTGTAAATCGACTCTACCATCATGCATCGATATGCGTGATTGGTGGCGCGAGGATCGAGACATGCATATATTTGTGAAATACACCGCTATGCCCTTTTCTCGCCTCCGCTAAAGAAAATGAAGAATTATTAGCTTCCTAATCGCACGCAATTCGAGGAAAAGCGCAAACAGAGGCTAATCAGCATCCCGGTGGATTTCTGCGCAGCAAAATTTCAAAGATATACTATTCATCGAGCAAGATACACGGCTTGCATGCCAATTTTTACTATTTTCCAGTTTAATTTGTATATTTATTCGGACTGTATATTTCGGACTGTAATATTCTTTCATTTGGGATTGTATATTTATTCGGACCCTCTGCGCGAGGGCATAAATGTAATAAGGGTGCGTGAGTGTGATGTATGTCTTCCAACCCCCATTTCTTTCTTCCTTTTATTTACCCGCTTTGAATGGTTAGATGTAGGGCATATTTCAATTAGCATACAGTATGATAGCATGTTTGCATTCATTCATCTGTTTTGCATGCACCGGGCTCGGCGCATCATACAAACTGCATTGTATTTCAATTCTAAAGTTGAATACATGTTAGCTGTTGCATCTCATATGCCATGTTTAGAATAACCGAGCCTGCTATAGTTTGCATCTTTGCATGTGTTGCATTAGGCATTTCTGTATATTTTTAAGATCATGCATGATTTCTAATAAGTTTCCTGTTTTGGCTTGGAGTACTCGGTGAGTTGTTATGCTTTAGCATCCTTGCATGCGTGTGAGTGTCGCCATGATAGCATGCTTACCATGAGGCTAAATGCTTATGTGATATAACTGCCTTGAATGCCTGTGGGTGGAGGTTGAGTTATTTGAATTGGAACAATTCATCGATTGTTTGTTAAGCCCACTAGATTGTGGCAAAATCATTTTTAAGCCTACCTGCGGGTAGCAAACCATCTTTCACAAACAAACATGAAATGTTTTGTTCCATCTGCACCCATCTATACTTGTTTGTCATGAGCATCACATAGTAATCCTAGGCTAATAACCTAATAAGAACTCACAATGTTTTCAAAACAGATATCATGGTTAGTAGAGGCTTCTTTGATCGGGCGAGAGGTGCTCACGATGTGACCTTTCCCTAATCGCACCCAAGTTCCCGAGCCAACTTTGGTGATGACGGACACGTGGCCTTTTGGCACCGAGTCGTGGTTTCCTAAATTTCCCATTTAAAATATTTAGGTGGCGACTCATATCCGGCAAAGCAGTCCATGTTTGGCACTTCTTTCAAAAACTGCTTTTTCTTCAAAACGACGGTTTGATTTGGACTCTTTGGTTCAAGATTTGGAACCGCAACAAAATCGAGTCCTAATCAGAAGTAGGTCCACATGCGTTGTTACAGAGGTGCTATGGTTGCTGACTTAATTTGCAAATCTCGTGTGGTTAGTATAGATGACAGGAAATTGCTTGTAGACTTAACTGTTTTAGATATGCGGGACTTTGACATAATTCTTGGAATGGATTGGTTGGCAACCAATTATGCTTCTGTTGATTGTCGAGGCAAAAGGGTAATATTTCAGATTCCTAATCAACCAGAATTTTGTTTTGTGGGTAGTGGAGTTAACACTCCTCTTCTGGTAATCTCAGCTTTGCAAGCTAGACGGTTGTTAAGGAATGGTTGCGAGGGCTATTTAGCTTCTATGAGAGATACCCGTGAGACTGAATTGAAGTTAGAGAATATTCTAGTTGTGAAGGAATTTCCCAATGTTTTTCCTGAAGAGTTACCAGGGTTGCCACTAGATAGAGAGATTGAATTTGCCATTGAATTGATACCCGGCACGGGTCCTATCTCCAAGGCTCCGTATCGGATGACCCCAGTAGAGTTGAAAGAGTTGAAGGAACAATTACAAGAGTTACTAGATAAGAGCTTTATTCGGCCTAGTGTTTCTCCTTGGGGTGCGCCTGTTTTATTTGTGAAAAAGGAGGATGGTAGTTTTCGCCTTTGCATTGATTATCGAGAGTTGAACAAGGTGACAATTCGAAATAAATATCCTTTGCCTAGGATCGATGACCTATTTGATCAGTTGCAAGGAACACAAGTCTTTTCTAAGATTGACCTTCGTTCTGGCTATCACTAGTTGAAGGTTAAGGAGGAAGATATACCTAAGACAGCCTTTCGAACTAGATATGGGCATTATGAATTTTTAGTGATGCCATTTGGGTTGACTAATGCGCCTGCAACTTTTATGGATTTAATGAACAGAGTATTTAAACCCTTCTTAGATCAATTTGTGGTAGTTTTTATTGATGACATTCTTGTGTACTCGAAGAGTAAAGAGCAGCACGAAGAACATCTAAGAATAGTGTTGCAGATATTAAAGGAGAAGAAATTATTTGCTAAATTAAAGAAGTGTGAATTTTGGCTAGAGAGTGTATCATTTTTGGGTCATGTAATATCTAAAGATGGAGTGTCTGTTGACCCCAAGAAAGTGGAGGCGGTGGAGTGGAATCGGCCTATTAGTGTCACTAAAATTCGTAGCTTCTTGGGTTTAGCAGGATATTATAGAAGGTTTGTTGAGGGATTTTCCCGAATTTCTATGCCTTTGACTTGTTTAACACAAAAAGGGGTTAAATTTGAGTGGTCTGATGATTGTGAGAAGAGTTTCCAAGATCTAAAGAGTCGATTGGTGTGTGCTCCAGTACTTATAGTTCTGTCCAGAGATGAAGGTTTTAACATCTATAGTGATGCATCACAGATGGGCTTGGGTTGTGTCCTGATGCAGAATGATAAGGTAGTGGCATATGCGTCTAGGCAGTTGAAGCCATATGAGCAGAATTATCCTACGCATGATTTGGAGTTGGCTGCCGTGGTGTTTGCATTGAAAATCTGGAGGCACTACCTGTATGGGGTGAAATGTGAGATATTCACTAATCATAAAAGTTTGAAGTATATTTTCACTCAAAAGGAATTGAATATGAGGCAAAGGTGATGGTCGGAGCTATTAAAGGACTATGATTTGACTATTAATTATCATCCAGGAAAAGCCAATGCAAGGATAGATGCCTTGAGTAGAAAGACCCCGAGTAATTTGGCTACCTTGATCACTGACCAAAAAAATATCTTGAAGGACTTGCAGAGGTTGAATATTGAGATTAGATGGCATAGCCATGGAGTGCAGTTGGCAAACCTTAGAGTTCAACCCACATTGATTGATAGAATTAAAGATGCTCAGGGAAGAGATCCTCAGTTGCAAAAACTTAAGGCTGAAATGGAAATAGGGCTACAGATGGAATTTTGTATGCATAAAGATGGAACCTTGAGATTTGGAGAGAGGTCGTGTGTGCCTAATGATTTAGAGTTCAAGAGAGAAATCCTGAGAGAAGCTCACAGTTCAGGATATACTGTACATCCAGAGAGCACTAAAATGTATAAAGACTTGAAGAGGAACTTTTGGTGGAATAATATGAAGAGGGAAATTGCTCAGTATGTTGCTCAATGTTTGGTATGTCAACAAGTGAAAGTTGACCATTAGAGACCTGCAGGTAAGTTACAACCTCTTCCTATTCCCTAGTGGAAGTGGGAACATATTACCATGGATTTTGTGGCAGGGTTGCCTAGGACCTAAGTTGGTAACAATGCTATTTGGGTTATCGTTGATCGATTGACCAAATCCGCTCACTTTCTAGCTTTTATGGTAGGGTTCTCCTTAGAGAAGTTTGCAAATTTGTATATCAAGGAGATTGTGAAGTTGCATGGTATTCTGGTGACCATAGTGTCTGATAGAGATAGTAGATTTGTATCTATGTTTTTGAGGAGTTTGTATACGGCTTTGGGTACTAGTTTGAATTTTAGCACTGCCTTTCATCCTCAAACTGATGGACAGTCAGAGAGAACTATTCAAACCTTGGAAGACATGTTGAGGGCTTGTGTTATTGATCTTGGAGGTTCTTGGGATGAGCATTTGGCCTTAGTGAAATTCTCTTATAATAACAGTTATTATGTGAGCATTCAAATGGCACCATATGAGGCTTTATATGGACGAAAGTGTAGATCACCTATTTGTTGGGATGATGTGGGTGAAAGGAAGTTGTTAGGGCCTGAGATTGTGCAACAAACAGTGGACAAGATCAATCTTATTAGAGAGTGACTTTGCACGGCACAGAGTAGGCAGAAAAGTTATGCAGATAACATGAGAAGCGATTTGGTGTTTAGGGTTGGAGACCACGTGTTCCTTAAGGTGTCTCCTATGAAAGGAGTAATGAGGTTTGGTGTTCGTGGTAAATTAAGTCCTATATTTGTTGAGCCATTTGAGGTTTTAGATCGAATTGGTGAAGTAGCTTACAGACTTGCCCTACCACCTTCACTAGCTGGAGTTCATAATGTTTTTCATGACTCAATGTTAAGGAAGTATATACCAGATCGTAGTCATGTGATTGATCATGCACTGTTGCAGTTTAAGGAGGATTTGACTTATGAGGAACACCCTATACGAATTGTTGATAAGAAGGAACAGGTTTTGAGGCGTCGAGTCATCCACTATGTTAAGGTTCAATGGAGCAATCACTCAGAAAGAGAAGCAACTTGGGAACTCGAGGATGAAATGAAACGAAAGTATCCACAACTTTTTGAGACTCCAGGAATGTCAATTTCGAGGACGAAATTTCTTTTAAGGGGGGGGAATGTAAAACCCAAGTTATTTATAGAATTATTTTAGATAGATTAATAATTAAAATAAATTGTATGGGTAATTTAGTAATCTTAAAAATTAGATTTTCAACCCTTTTTAAAAAAAGAAAGAAAAAAGGAAAGAAAATGGAGCCTTGTGAAAGTGCTGTTGGGTATTTGGAGGTCACGCTTTCAACGGTTTGAAGAGTAGAAGAAAACAAAAAAAAAAAGAAAAAAAAAAAAAGAAAATAAAATAAATCAAAAGACCAAAACCAAAAAGAAATGGTAGGATACA
Source organism: Camellia lanceoleosa (assembly GCA_025200525.1). Classification (NCBI taxonomy): domain Eukaryota; kingdom Viridiplantae; phylum Streptophyta; class Magnoliopsida; order Ericales; family Theaceae; genus Camellia; species Camellia lanceoleosa. The sequence goes on along the minus strand of CM045771.1, from coordinate 77,997,302 downwards.
TAAGAGTGGTGGTTTTTTTTTATTCATCACTTAGGTAAGTTTTATTTTATTGTATTCCTATCTATGATTTTAGTGTTAATATATCAATAGATGATTTTATGGGCATATATGATTAAATAATTATATTGATGTAGTCTATGTTGGGGGTCTCGATTTTGCTCAATTTTAGAGTGTATTTTGCATTACTTGGGTGGTTCATATTTTGAGATTAATATGTGATGGGTTAAGTTTAATGGTGGTGTGTTTGTGGGATACAAGATTAGCTACAAACAATTACAAATTTATACATGTATATGAACAACAATAGGATAACATAGGTTGAGAATTTCTGAAGCCGTGATGGCTTTGTTTTGATGCTAAATCGGGGGAGTTCCTAATAGACTATTGGGTTAATTTATTCTATTGTTGTGACAAGAAGAGATGGATGGGTGCATTGTTTATGCGGTGTAATATTTTATTAGGTTCGTGAGATTGAGGTAGATCTTGGTAATTTGAGATTAGCTTGGAAAATATTAGTTTAGCTGTTTGAAGGTAAGTAACCCTCTATCACTGTTGGTTCATTTTTATTCCTACTGAATCGTTTAAAATTATAAATATTTATTTATAGCCTTCATGTTCTCTTAAAATAAAATATGGGTCAAGTATAAAACAACATCGAATATTATTATGAAAGTTATTTGAATATTTTGTAAAACTATTCTGAAAATTGTACCAAATGTTTATTCTGAAAATATCGAATATTTTATTTTAAAGTTGTGTATTGTTTGAATTTTTGAACATCACTCTAGTCTGACTATGATTTGGACCCTAGCCAATGGGGGTTATTTATTGGCACAAAAACTAGTTTCTTTTGGGGCTTTACCACCGGCCTATGTGTGGTTCTGGGCCTTATCACGAGCTGAGTGACCGTAGTCACCAAGACTTGGGTTTTGTGAATCAAATCATTGAACCATCTGAATATCAAACCATCGATTTGAACAACGAATTTACTTTGAATTATCTTGTTGGATTTTCAATTAAAATGGATTGTACATTGTTTATTTTTAGTTAAGAAACCATCTTACAAATTATTGTTCATTTATTGAATTGTAGCAAAAATTATATTTATTGGTTACTGACTATTTATTTATTTTTGTATACATGATCCAACTGGCAGTGATGGTTGGTTATTTACTGGGCTATCTAGCTTATCCTTATTTTTTTTTCAGATTCTGAAGAGTAGAGCTGCGCGGGATTTTTACATGTGGGAGTGCCGAGAGTAGGACTATGATTTAAGTACTTGGATTATTGTTTTGTTAATGGATTTTAGTAGTGGACTTGGTGGATAATTTCATATGATAAGAATAATCAATTTTTTTTTAATGGATTTTAGCATTATGATAATTAAGGATTTAATTGGAGTATTTTACATTGTTGGTCATGTGTTGGACTTTTAGCCTTGCATGCTCACTTAAATGAGTGTGCGTCATTGTCATAGAGCTTGGGGCATGACAGTTTGTGATGAAGCCACTGAAGATGTCATGTATGAGATCTTTACTTCCATGGAAGTCCATATTAATGTCTAGTTACTGATAAGGGGCATCTCGTCTTTCACCAGAACGATGATCGTTGAACCTTGCAATGTTGTACATACCGTGATGCCTATTTTTTTAGAGATTGCAATAGTGAAGGATGCGCATGTCACCGGACATAAATCATCTACTAGGCCCATGAAGAAAGCTCGAGTTGAGTAATTTGATTTGATAAAAATAACAGTCTCTAATGTCTTTGCATCAATTTTTGTTTATTTTTTTAATACTTGGATAATTGAAAGACTTGCAATTGTATTATTGTCTATTTTTGGACTTTGATTTCTTGATTCAAATGGTTAATTGAATCAAATTTTATCAAATGAATGAATGCAGAGTATTGTTGTAAAAATTAAGAGGGTAAACATCATTGGAATTGTTTGTTAATTATTATTATTATTATGTAACCCTAGTTCTTTAATTTTCGTAAAAGCTTTGGGTTCACATATAATGGGATTGCATTCCCCTAGAGTAAGGACAAGACTGTTTAAGTAAATAATTTTGCTACATTACTAATCTACAAAAATTATTTAAAATATATAATCCATTTATTTGAAAATAATATTGTTTCAATTATTATATTAATTTAATTTTTACATGAATATTTTACATAAAAACCTCAATATATATATATATATATATTAATTCATGCGATGGACAACCCGAAACAGGACTTTATAGTCAAGACTTGATACTTGGGACTGTGCCCCTTCAATGAATAGGTCACATACCAAAAAAAAAAAAAAAAACTTCATGGACAATCTCAAGGACTTTATAGCAAGACTTGGTACTTGAGATGTATGACATTTTTTACACATATTTCCTTGGTTTGTGACTTCAGCCTTTACTCCTCCCAAAGCTTTCTGCACCTGTTACACAAATAAAGCCAAATTACCTAGATAGATTACTCAAATTTTCAACTTAACTACATGCAAGCTGCATGAAATTGCCTTGACTGAGCCCCATTACCATGAGAAAAAAAAAATAAAATGTAGAAGATGAGGAACTTTGAAATAGAAACCAACATTGACTAAATAACATTATAATAAGCCCCTTTAAAAATCTAATTGTATTTTTTGTCATCAAAGGTTGTAGGAGAGTATTCTATGGCTGATGAAGTCCTAATTTCTACTTACAATTTCAAGTCCAAGCTCCATCTTTCCCGTACCCAAATAGTTTGACATTGTTCTGACCAGTTCAGCTGCACTATTTGCTTCTACACCATCATTCGCTTCTTCTTCTTCCTCTTCCTGTTCTGCATCATCAAGAAGAGCGGGGCTAGAAATATCAATTGCTCCGGCGACCTGCTTTCCATATATCGAAACAACTAAAAATGTAAAACATAGAAAAACACAGGTATGGGAAGAAGACAAAAATAAAAATAAAAATAAATAAACAAAAAAAAAAAAAGAAGAGAAAACAAATCAAGTTGTTATAATTACTTACCTCTTCACCATCAAAGCCATCTTCACCGTTTGAGTCATTATCAGAGTTGTTGGGGTTCACATCATTATCACCGTTGTAAACAATTAGCTAAAACTTATTCTGATAAATTCATATTAACTTCAAACTCAATTTCAGATTTGGTTGATTATTGTCCTGTGCTAACTGATGTTGCTCAATTCCAAGACGAGTAGCTCGATACATTTCATCAACCAATTTGTCTTTCTCCCTTCATGCCTACCAAAGTGATAGTATGTGACGGACCGAGTTGAGATTGTTGCGACTTGTGCTCCAATTACAACATCATTCATTGACGAGCATTGATGCCACTCATATCGTCCTAGAATATGAAGAGCTGGTTCATGCGCAAACAAGAAGTATAAGTTTCCAACCCGGTTATAAATATCAACCATTGCTTGATTCAGGTGTGTAGGGTTCATAGGCAAATCCAGTGACAAAACCCTAAAGGTGGGGGTGTTCTCAAGTTCATTGATGTTGATGTTCAAAACTCCATTGAAAAAGTACGTCGTGATCAATTGTATTAACTCCACTTGTCCAGTTACTCTCCATCCAAAGTGTATTGTGTGTAACATCCCCAAAATCCTTTGTGTTTCGACTTGAATGTCAAAACCTTGATCATCAGCTCCTTGAACGTTTTGGATTTGTAATGGTGTCTTCCTATAAATTTTCAAAATTTTCCAACCTTCTGGAAAATTTGCATTTGGAACCTGAGGTACTGCCCTAAAGACATCCATATACCAATCAATTTTTGGAATCTCCATTTGAATATACATGTCTTTCTCTCCTAGCAGATGATCCCCCTCACAAACTACCCCTAGGTCATGGGTTGTTCCCCCTTTTACGCATATCTTCTATCTATAATTTTGTTTGTTGGGTTTCAAATCTATTTCACCTTGCAAGCAAAAATACAGTGCACCTGCTTTTACAAAAATAGTACGTAAGTCTAGGTCCATCTGATGAGGATCTAACTGGAACTCATGTGGTGCAATCCTCAATAGTGGAGATTCGAGATTACCAACATCAATGCCATTAACCAACGGGGCCAAATAAGTGTGAACCAAATCTCGGTTAGATATGGTAAGACTAAAATTTAGCGGTATGTCAGCTAGAAGAATCATAACCCGGCCTATCTCCGCATCCATCTACAAAAACAGTTAGAAAACATCATAATTTAGCTTTATTTTCCAAAACTCAGTTGGAAAGTTCTTAACAACGGAAATAACTTTTGAGCTGAGGTCCTCAAAACCAAGTACTTGAAAAGAACATTGCTATTCAAGACAAACAAATTAGACTCACTTTTCAAGCCCAACATGTGGCAATCAATTAAAACATTAAAGGTAATACTCTTTCTCATATCTTCTTTAATCATCAACCAATCATATGACTTACACATCATTGGGTCTAGAAAATGGATCTAAAAAGTGGGCTTAGATATCATTTTCCATTTGAAAAATACTAACTTCCTTAGCTAGAAGAAGAGAATGAGGGCTTCTTATGTATGGAGAAGTATGTTGAAAATTAAAAACACCTAAACCACTAAACCACTAAAACACCCACATCATTAACATTTATCTAAAATGAAATCAACATGTGAGGAAGTTGTCTCAACTTCTCCATTAAGAAAGAAGACAAAAAGAGAAATCAAAGCCACCGGAGGATAATCTAAAGATGCTGTGATCTAGAAATTTTCAATTAGACCAGAATTCTAAGATTATTATGCTTATTTTGTACTGGTGAAAAAGATCATTAAAAATGTTAATCAAACTTTAATTACACATGAAAAAATCAGCAAGACAAAAAAAAAAAAAAAATTTGCAAACAAGTCGCTCATATGCAAAGAACAAAAACATGGAAAAATCCTCTAATTATATGATAGATTGATCCTAGGATGCACAAAGCTTTGCCTCCCAAGAATGGGAGATAGTAAATGGGAGATAGTAACGTGATATTTAGAAAACATAACATCTTAAATAACATATGTGTGTAAATGTAGAAATTTGTATATCAATTGATATTCATCTATCAAGAACTGGAAATATATATATATATATATATATAATTAAGGAAAATGAAAACACTTAAGAACAAGAAATCAAGAATTCTGAAGAAAACTTCAAGAAGCAGAGTCATGAACATTCAAAGTGAAAAAAATTCAGTAAATATATGATAGATTGATTCCAGAATGCACAGAGCTTCGCTTTTCAATATTGCAAGAAAACACAATTTAAACTCGGCGTTTGTTAAATTCCCAAACACATAAATTATTGAGTGATAATCTCAGACTAACAATGTATATGTAGAGAATTGTATATATATGTATTGAAACATAGTTTCAATTATGTTCTATCAGGAAAGTGATTCAGAGTCAGACCAATTCTAGAGAGAGAGAGAGACTGAGAGATTGAATTTTAAAACTGAACTAGCTGTTCTTGAAGTAAATTGAATTTGGTAAATACAGAGGTGCCAAGAAACATATATGTATTGAAATATGCATATATTTCCATCAAGGATTTATGAAAAAATATCAAAAAAAAAAAAAAAAAGAAAACAATAGTTTCAGAGAGAGAGAGAGAGGAGCTTACTTGATGAAATTGCTTCTCTAGCTCTATTCGTAGTTAAGTTTCAAATTGTGTAATATATATATATATATATAGAGAGAGAGAGAGAGAGAGAGAGAGGATGTTGGTTGGAGAGAGAGAGTGAAAGTTGAGATTATTTCTATGTATAGATACTGAGTTACAAAACTAAGGTACAAAACTAGACATCATCAAAGAGCTATATAGAACCAAATCATCATGACAATGCCATTGACAGAGCGAAATAACCAAATCATCATGACAAAGCCATTAACAGAGCACAATGAGAATTGCATATTAAATGAATGGTGTATTAAATGAATCGCATATATATATATATATATATATATTACCTTCATTGACCTACTATATAGAACCAAATCATCATGACAAAGCCATTAACAGAGTGGAATAACCAAATCATCATGACAAAGCCATTGATAGAGCAGAATGAGAATGACATATTAAATGAATGGCCTATTACCTTCATTGACCTACTATTAAAGGTAAGAGATTTTTTTACATAAATGAATGGCGTATTACCTCCATTGACTTACTATAGCTTTAGGCGACACGAGCTGTAGTGCATGACCATTTTTTTCAACTGAGCAATGGTGTTGAATCAATGACATTGCAACATGTCTTCTCAAGCTACTTGAACTTGACAGCTAGAACAAGCAAAAGGGTAAAAGATCAATACCAACTGAGAAGGACCATCATTGAAGACTTAAAGAGTTCCATGGCACAAAAAGAATAAAATCATAAATCTTGGATTGGAACATAAGATCACAAATCAAAACCTAGTGATTGGTTTAGGGTTTTTGAAAACTCATTCAAAAATTCAAAACTCAAAAAAACCCAAAACTTATTTGGTTTAAGGTTTTTGAAAACTTATTTCAAAATCCAAAACCCAAAACCTGTTTAGTTTAGTGTTTTCACAAAATTGACTATTTTGGTTTTCACAAATTCGCCAAATAATTTTTTATTTTTTACAATTTGAAGAACACAAAATCAAATTTAATAAATATATAAAAAATCAAATTTAATAAATATATAAAACATTAAAGTTGTATTAATTTTTAAATTGGGTCAATGTTTTGTGTGTATATTTTCTAGTCTTCAATAATTTTATAAAAAGTTACATTTAAATGTGAAACGTTTTAAATGTATATAAATTGAGTTAATATAAAACTAAAAAAGAAGTATTAAAATTTTTAAAACATTCATAAAAAATTTAAAAAATAGAGTGAAACTTTTCCCTATAAATTATATTAGATGCATGAAAAAGTAAATTTAGATTAGGTATACAAAACAAAGTAAAAAAACTTTACTATAATATTGTAAAAAAAATTTGATTACAAGACAAAAAATACATGATCCAAAAAAACTCAAAAACTAATTTCGAATTTTTAAAGTTCTAAAAACTATTTTAAAAATACACAACTCAAAACTAGTTTGAAAACTTATAATCAAACAAGTTTTAAATTTTTAAAACTCTTTTCACAAAATTATATTTCGAAACTAATTTCAAAACAAAATGAAACACAAAAGAAATTTTTTTTTGGGTTGTAATTTGTCCAAATATTTTTGTGTTAAAGTTATGTGTACTCTGCATAAAACAAAGAAAAAAAAAAGTTCTTTGATTTTAAAAAAATTAATCACCTTATTTGGTTTGAGAATTTTGAATCAACTTTTAAAAATTTGAATTTTTAATTTTCTATATTTTTTTGTTTTTACTAATATTTCTAATATTTTTAATATTTTATTTATTTATTTTTAGATACACTTAACATAAATACACCTAAAAAATATAATATTTGTAAAAAAAATCTTTACAAAATTCATTAAGTACCAAAAATATAAAAATTCAACACATTTTCTTAATCTTATGTATTTTTTTAAATATTTTTTTATAAATATTTTGCTTTTTTAAATACATCTAATAAAAAAAATTTACTGAAAATATTAAAAAAAACTCACTAAAAAAAAATTGTTCAAAAATTGCAACTAAACCATGAATATTATTTGCAACAATTGATGCACGTAGGCCATATAAAACCTCAACAATGATTGAGTTCTCTTTTTTTTTTTTTGAAACTTTACAATCTCTTTTGAATCTCAATTATTGATTGTGTGGATTTTACATATGAATGAATGGATGCCACATGTATATCAATGATTGAGAAAAAAAAAAAAAGAGAGAGAGAGAATTATGTAACTATGGGGACCCAAACATTTTTTCATAAAACCTGGCGTCTAAAAGAAAGAGGATTAGGCATTGTTTGGTTTGTTTTTGAGAGAGTAATTTTGAAAAAAAAAAAATTTTCAAAATTTTATTTAGTTTAGTGATTTTGAAAAAAAAAGTTCAAAATCACTTTCTTTCTCCTACACATCAATCAATCACTTTTTCTCTCCGCTCTCTCCTTTTCAATCACTTTTTCTTTCACACACATCTACTCAACTACAACAAAATATCAAATCATCCAAAACTCTCGTGCTCCAAAACTATTTTTAAAATACACAACCAAATAAATCAAAAAAAAATTTTAAACCCTCTCCCCACCCAAAACCAAACTAAACACACCGTGTCTGTCTAGGGTTTAAAGTAAAGCTAGGGTTTTTGGTGTGGCGTCTCTTTTTCGGAAAAGATCTCTCAGGCATGGCCGAATCTGCAACAACTGATGCCTCCGAAACCCTCATAGAAGCAGAGCCCTCCACCCAAGACATGGACCTTGAAACCCCAATTGCCGCCACCGAAGATCAGCTCCCCGCCGCCAACTCGAAGCGTTCCAGGGAAGACTCCGGCTAGGATAGCGGCGGCGCCAAGAAGCTGAAGGTTGAGAAGTTTGCCGAGGAAGACCGATTGGATCAACTGGAAGGAACTGAGGGAGATAAGGAGTCGGATCGGGTCAGCATTGGACCCAAGAATTTCGGATCCTCTGTGAAGATGTTCGATTACTTCTACAAGTTCTTTCATTATTGGCCCCCCAATGTCAATGTCAACAAGGTAATATACTTCAAATGTACCTATTTTGTTTGTTCTTCATCTTATATATGTACTTTTTGTTGTGATTTGCTTTTTTATTTTATTTTTATGAATTGATTATTTACTTTGTGATCTAAATATGATAGATTATCTGCAAGTAATTTGATTTAACCACTGCTTATATGTCTGTCTTGGTGAATTGAAGACATGATAGTGTAGTGAAACCTCATTTAGAATTTCAGTATTGATGATGCCGTCGTATATCAGCCGATATAAGACATGATATATTGGTGAATATGTGTATCTGAATTCCAAAATCCCGATACAGATAGGCGAATATTTATTTAACTTTTCTTATATTCTTCTGCCAAGAGATAGTGTAGTGATGTCGCTTGAGTTCTTATGTAAGCTGTTGGTCAGTGGGCTTTAGCAATTCAGGCTTTGTGTCTCATGAGATTGAAGACGGGAGTTGGAATCACCTAATTGATCAGGATGAGATTTGCTTGAAGCAAGTTGGAGATTAGAGGCCTTAGAATTTCATGAATAACCCTTTTGGGAAACTGATTTTGGAATTTAGGGAAGAGTAATATTCTTGTCTGTATTCAACTAAGGTTGTGGTGGGTTTTCATGGACAAAAAGAATATAGAAAATGATTCTTTCGGTTAACTAGGATTTTTATGGATTCAGTGGGATTATGTAACTTTGACATTCTGATGTGGACTTTGTGCGCCCGTGTCTTTTTTTTTAAAAAAAATTCTTTCATTTTTTTTCATGCTTATTAAGCCAATTTGACACATCTTTTTGATGCAACACACAGTGTCCCTTAAATCAATAACTGAAAGTATGATTACATGATTCTGCGAAGCTGCTATACCCTGCACTATGGTCATCTAGCTTTGGCATGTTAAGTGGTTTATCACCTCAATTTGGTTGTGAAGAAGACATCCTTAACCCTTGTGTGGTACATGAGGAGAACCCCATAATTATCTATAATTTTCCTCTAATTCTGCCTCTGGTGCTGTCCAGGGATGTAGCCACACTATGGCCAAAGGTGGCCATAGCCCCCCCGTGTTTGCCATAACCTATGCATATATAGTATATATGTTTAATAAAATATTATTTGTTTTGACCAAATAAATATAAAATAAGTGATAAGACTAGAAGGCAATAACTAATTCCGTAAATTGAAAAGAAAATTGCTAAATAATTAGTACAAATTCATAGATGAATTCTGTTATAAAAAAGAACGCTAAGTTCAATTTTGATAGATGTAATTGAAGAAGAAAAAAACTATATAGTTTTGATTTGTCGATTTTTGCCTCTTTTTTTTTTTCTTTTTTTTTTAAAAGTATCTTTGTTTATATTAACTATTTGATATATTTTGATATGTTGTTATTTTCAAACTAGAATCTATGAAAACATAAATGTAGCTAGAGTTGGATATACATGTTGTTTGGCCCCCCCATCTTGAAATCTTGGCTCCGTCCCTCGTGCTGTCATTTATCTCCCTTGTAATCTCCTAAGGTTTCCTCTTCTATGTATTTTGCTGATTTCTGTATATACTAGTTTGGTGTAATCCTTTTGCTCCCTGTCGTCTTTTTGGAAGGGTAAACTAAAAGTAGAGTCTTGCATTTACAATCATTCCCTCCTCATATCTTTCTTGGAGTGTGGGAGGTCTATAAAATGATATAGGTTCATTTATATTTGTATGTTGTGGAGGACCACTGGAGTTATGAATTGTGCTTTATTTACTTGAGTCTCCTCCCCAACCCTTCTTGATTGGCTGGGCTTGATGTTAGCCTTCTCAAACAAAGCCAGCAAGTCATCTACCATCACTTGGTTCTTATATGTAGACATGGAGCCAATTGCTTGCTGAGTGTGCAGTAGAAGAGCCCTTCTTGGATCAGCAGGAGGGCAACTGGATTGGCCAGTTTTGGCTACGTTGTGGCCATTTCCTTGATCTATTTCCTATCTGGTCACTGAATGGCCATCACCTAGGTTGTCTTGCACTCCTTCGACCTCACCATCCAACTCTTCTCCATCTTCAACCTTTTTCTCAAGGTCTTCAAAAACTTCGTGTTGTTTCTTCCTAGCCATTACTCCAAATTAGACAAGTCCCACTGAGCGTGCCAAAATATGTTTTCAAAAATCTGGTTTGGGTCAAATCGACAGAGAAACCAAACTTCCACAAACAACAACAGATCTGACAATTGTGGTTGGTGTTTTATGCCTTAATAGTTTCAAGGACTTCTTTGGAGGTTGTAATGTGAAGAAACAAGTGTAAATAAACTAAAATTTGATTAAAGAACAAGTAAACTTGCCACTTAATTACAAGAATTAAAATACAAGTTCAAAATGCATAACAATCGATAGAGGGAAACTTGGCCACATAGGCTGAATTACAAACAAACTACTCCTAAGTACAAAAGCTACTTCTAATTAAGTTATGTTACTCCTAATTCCACATAGGTTGTGAATTTTGTTGAAGGTCCTTTTCTCTTTGAACTTCAACCTTTTATATGACTTTCAATGGCCATGCTGTGCTGCCATGTGCCTATTTGCCATGCTCCTATAACTGCCCATGAACTATAACTGCTGCAACTGCCTCTAAATTCCCTTTTTTCCTGCTACTGCCATGTACTGCCTCCTCGTTCCTCTTTCTTGGGCCACTAACTTTACCTCATTTATTCTTGGCCCTCTTCTGAACGTGTTCGAGCCTCTGTCGACAGAAAATTTTAAACTTTTGGTGTCAACACCTCCTTAACAGCTTGCTTACGCATGCGTTGGCAACAAAGATTCTTTGTTTCTTGTCATTTTCTCCTATACTTCTTGCAGATGTTGCCTGAGCTTTTATCACGCTAATTGTGGATTTCAATAGTTTGCAGGGCAAACTTTGTACATTCTTCTCTTTTAGTACATTCCTATTGGAATGAGTATTAGATAATCACCACATAATGAGTTACAGATACCCATGTTTCAGAGGTACTTAAATCCTGCACTTGCCACATTTCTGTGTGCCACTAGAATCCTGTCTCGAGGTCTAGTATGGACAGAAAGTAGAATGAAATTCCTACCCCCAACCTTCCACACCAACAAAACAAACGTGCCACTAAGGCATCAAATAAGGGGAGAAGATAACGGTAACGACTAAACAATTTTATAGATGCCTCAGATTCCAAAATCTATTTAATATAGAATTTACTATTTCCTCTCGGTTCGCCTTCTCACCAAACTGCTAATTTCGAATGCAAAGAAGTGATCAATTCAAACTATTTTTTCTATCGTCAAATGTATTAGACAAACTTTGCATTGCTACTTAGTAATAGTATTGTTCTAAGAAAAAAAAAAAAAAAAAAAACTTAGTAATAGTAGGTATAACCTAGATAGCTAATACGCAGAAAAGTTAGCCCAGTAAATCATATAGAAGACTTGAATATGGCCATTTAGCATGAATACATACAGACATATTTTTACACACATAAAACTCATCAAAGCCATAACCAAAAAGATTAAATTCACTAAACAAAACATGTTCCACAAACACAGTAAGTACCATTTAAAATTAAATTTTGGAATCTCTTGTCAAATTAAAAAAGAAAAAAAAAATTAGAACCAAAGAAGAACATCCAACACTAGAAATCTAATCAATGTGCTTTTATATTTGTGAAGGAACTATAGGTAGAAACCATCATACTTAGAAGCCTGCTCATAGCTGAAGAACTTGACTGCCGAATTTGGAACAATACGTGCACAATTAGTACCATTGCCTTTAAATAATCCTCTGAAGCCCTCAGTTTCCATATATATTTCAGGCCTAATGGAATCCATTTTTTAACTAAAATTTGAAGGGGAAAAAAAATCTCGAAAATAGTTTTAGGAGCAAGTCATAAAACAAGATTATATGTTTCTTAAAAAATAAAAACAAAAAACAAAAATGATGCCAAACAAGCAATTTAAGGGCCACAAAATGTTTCTTTGAAACCGAATCCAATGGATTGGGATGTTGACAAACTTGTCGAGTTGAGTTGGATTGAGATCTGAGTTTATAAAACCTAATTACAATCTAATTGCATAAAACCTGGTTCCTAGCACAAATTGGTTGCAACAAAACCATTTGAGTTGGGAGAAAATTTACAGTGAATGAGAGAAAGATCACCTAGAGACAGGCTATCAACATAACAACAACAGCAAAGAAAAGTTATGGACTTGGAATCAAGGATCATCATCATCAACATCATCACCAACATTATCTTTATCTTCTTCTTCTTCATCATCCTCATCCTCATCATCTTCTTCTTCTTCTTCTTGAAGTAGCGTCGTCATCATCATCATCATCATCATCATCATCATCATCATTCTTGAAGTATGCATGCACAAGCGCATCAAGAGCTGATATTCTTCTAGCTGGATTTAGGCAGAGCATTTCTTGCATGAAAGTAGGCAAATTTAACATAAACTAGATGGTCTAAGAGAGAGAGAGAGAGGAAAAAAAAAAAAAAAAAGGAGAAGAAGAAAGAAGGATCTTTTTAATATATAGAGATCAACACATACTCAAATTACAAATAGAAACATCATCTTCATCAGACATGCCATGAAGTGCAATAGAGAATCAAATCAAGTACAACTAATATAATGTAACATTTTCATGGACGCAAAAGTTGGCACATCACCACATAGGGGGGAAGAGGGATAGAAGTCGAGTATTGACCTCCATAGGCAAGCAATTTGGCCTCTGTTGGTACCCAACTTCTAGATGAGGACATTGAGTATGTTGGATGACAAACCCATAAATCTTTGTAAAGTACTCAACAACATACTTCATTGTACCTCCTCTTTCATTAACTGGGAATCTAATAAATATGAACAATAAACCAGTCAGACAAGGAACATGCGAAAAGAATCTCAAGACATGTGAAGTTGCATAATACAAAGGTAATTTCTTCCATTAAGAATCATATTTCCTTGGTTTGTGACTTCAACCTTTACTCCTCCCAAAGCTTTCTTCACTTGTTACACAAATAAAGCCAAATTACCCATATGGATTACTCAAATTTTCAACTTAACTGCAAGCAAGCTGCATGAAATTGCCTTGACTGAGCCCCATTACCACGAGGAAAAAATAATAATGTAGAAGATGAGAAACTTTGAAATAGAAACCAACATTGACTAAATAACATTATAATAAGCCGACTTAAAAATCTAATTGTACATTTTTTGTCATCAAAGGTTGTAGGAGAGTATCCTATGGCTGATGAAGTCCTAATTTCTACTTACAATTTCAAGTCCAAGCTCCATCTTTCCCGTACCCAAACAGTCTGACATTGTTTTGACCAATTCAGCTACACTATTTGCTTCTACACCATCATTCGATTCTTCTTCTTCTTCTTCTACATCATCAGCAATAGAGGGGCTAGCAATATCAACAGCTTCAGCGACCTGCTTTCTATATATCGAAACAACTGAAAATGTAAATCATAGAAAAACAACATATATGCAAAAAAAAAAAAAAAAAAAGAAAGAAAAAGAAGAAGAAATCAAGTTGTTATAATTACTTACCTCCTCACCATCAAAGCCATCTTCACCGTTTGAGTCATTATCAGAGTTGTTGGGGTTCACATCATCATCACCGTTGTATACAATTGGCTGAAACTTATTCTGATAAATTCGTATTAACTTCCAACTCAATTCCGGATTTGGTTGATTATTGTCTTGTGCCAACTGATGTTGCTCAATTCCAAGATGAGTAGCCTGATACACTTTCATCAACCAATTTGTCTTTCTCCCATCATGCCTATCAAAGTGATAGTATGTGACGGACCGAGCTAAGATTGTTGCGACTTGTGCTCCAATTACAACATCATTCATTGATGAGCATTGATGCCACTCATATCGTCCTGGAATATGAAGAGCTGGTTCACGCGCAAACAAGAAGTATAAGCTTCCTACCCGGTTATAAATATCAACCATTGCTTGATTCAGGTGTGTAGGGTTCATAGGAAAATCCAGTGACAAAACCCTAAAGATAGGGTGTTCTCAAGTTCATTGATGTTGATGTTCAAAACTCTATTGAAAAAGTACGTTGTGATCAATTGTATTAAGTCCACTTGTCCAATCACTCTCCGTCCAAAGTGTATTGTGTGTAACATCCCCAAAATCCTTTGTGTTTCGACTTGAATGTCAAAACCTTGATCATCAACTCCTTGAACGTTTTCGATTTGTAATGGTGTCTTCCTATAAATTTTCAAATTTTACAACCTTCTAGAATATTTGCATTTGGAATCTGAGGTACTGCCCTAAAGACATCCATATACCAATCAGTTTTTCGAATCTTCATTTGACTATACATGTCTCTCTCCTAGGAGATGATCCCTCTCATAAACTACCCCTAGGTCACGGGTTGTTCCCCCTTTTACGCACATCTGCCATCTATAATTTTGTCCATCGAGTTTCAAATCTATTTCACCTTGCAGGCAAAAATACAATGCACCTGCTCTTACAAAAATAGTACGTAAGTCTAGGTCCATCCGACGAGAATCTAACTGGAACTCATGTGGTGCAATCCTCAATAGCGGAGATTTGAAAAATAGATTACCAACATCAATGCCATTAACCAATGGGACCAAATAAGTGTGAACCAAATCTCGATCAGATATGGCAAGACTAAAATTTCGCGGTATGTCAACGAGAACAATCATAACCTGGCCTATCTCCGCATCCATTTACAAAAACAGTTACAAAACATCATAATTTAGCTTTATTTTCCAAAACTTAGTTGGAAAGTTCTCAACAACGAAAATAACTTTTGGGCTGAGGTCCTCAAAACCAACTTGAAAAGAACATTGCTATTCAAGACAAAAAAAATTAGACTCACTTTTCAACCCCAATATGTGGCAATCAATTAGGACGTTAATGTCATAGGATACTCTCCTACAATCTTTGATGACAAAAAATGTACAATTAGATTTTTAAGGGGGCTTATTATAATGTTATTTAGTCAATGTTGGTTTCTATTTCAAAGTTCCTCATCTTCTAAATTTTTTTTTGTCATAGTAATGGGGCTCAGTCAAGGCAATTTCATGCAGCTTGCGTACAGTTAAGTTGAAAATTTGAGTAATCTATTTGGGTAATTTGGCTTTATTTGTGTAACAGGTGAAGAAAGCTTTGGGAGGAGTAAAGGTTGAAGTCACAAACCAAGGAAATATGTGTAGAAAATGGCATACATCTGGTTTGACTTTGATTTGCACATGTCAATAATGAGAGAGTATTACCTTTAATGTCCTAATTGATTGCCACATATTGGGCTTTCCTATCTTGTCTTCTCTTCTTCTTTGTCATGGCAAATTGGGCAGAACTTGCCTTCTTTCTAATTTGTTTGTTTCTTTGTTACTCATGGAGTATGAAATCATATCCTTTTTTTTAAATAAAAATAAAAATAAAAATAAAATTTATTTTCTATATTCAGTTTTACTCTTGTGAATGTTATTTTCTATATTCAATTTTACTCCCGTAGATTGTTTTTGATATTTATGTAAACAATTTTATTATCATAGTATCATTAATTTGTTTACTTGCAATTCAGTTCTATTTTTATTTTAATATTGTGGACTTGATTTATGATTGTACAATGCAACATAGCATGAACCTTTGGAACTCTTTCCTAAACCATTACATCCTATTTGTGATATTGGATTTCTATTGTTCCCTCTTGTACTCATGAGGGAACTGTAGGCTCTCTCAGCTGCCTCCTCTAAGAGACAGACTTAATTCTAACTCTGATGGTTGCTCTTATGCAGGTATAAAACTAGATTTTCTTTCTTGGGTATACAATGTTGGGGATTGGGGCAAGGCTGGTGGATGCAAAAAGACTATGATCTTGATCTACTTCCTGTGGAATTTCACCACAAAGAAAGTAGGGTATGAAAAGTCTAGTTCAAATACTGTAGTCATTCCTCTGTTGTGCTGGGATGAGCTTCATCACATTGTTTTTTATGCAGTTCCTTTTATTGAGATTTTTAACCTTTTTTGTTTCTTGTGAGTGATTCGTTGGTTAGTTTTTTATTTTTTATTTTGAAAGTAACATTTTATTAATTCTAACAAAACATTTAAAAGGGAAATTACATAAAACTCATGACATTTTCAATATTAGGAGCTCCATTCCAAACTACATTCTCATGGTTATTCTGGGAGCTAGCTACCAAGCACCTCGATTTTTGGAAGCCTAAGAAAAGAAAATGAAGATCAATGCTCCAACAACTCCTCATAAACAGACAACTCCAGAGTGCAAAAATATGAACCTCCCCCAGTAGAGTAGTAAAAGAGCAGCTACAACCATATCACAAACAATCCATTACATGGTGTAATCAAAATACAAAATCACAGTGACATTGATCGATTTGCATAAATCCTTTCTTTTTGCCTAAAGCAAAATTCTGAATTTGAAATTTTCCACCACCTCTTCCCAGATAGGCTGCAAACCTTTGAAGATTAACTTGTTCCTGGCAGTCAATCTACTCCACATGATCGCAAAGGGGATGATTTCCCAAACAACCTTTTTCCTTAATTTTTCCATCATCTCCATCAATCACTCAGTTATTTAATTGAGATAGGAGTCACTTATAACAAACCCTACCATCTTACGATAGATGCCCAAACAATCCAAACAACATGGCAATCAATTAGGGGATGGTCTGATGTTTTAGGCTTATCATTACAAAAAGGATAAATTACGCTTACACCCCCTAAGGTTTGGGTTAATACATCACCCCCTGACATTTGGGAAATTACACTAATCCCCTATCATTGTAATTATTTAGATGGAATGAAAACATTGAACTCATGCACTCTCTTTTTTTTGTTT